>JAOXNO010000003.1:13660224-13670523 GCA_028565335.1 Limnodromus scolopaceus
AGCCTGGCCTTGAACCCCTCCAGGGATGGGGCAGCCACAGCTTCCCTGGGCAACCTCTTCCAGTGCCTCACCACCCTTACTGTAAAGAATTTCTTTCTAGTATCTCATCTAAATCTCCCCTCTTCCAAGCATTATTTTGGAGTTTGCATGTCCACTCCTGTCCACTGCCAGAGGCCCCATCTCCCCAGCTTTCTCCAGTCCCACCAAAGAGGCTGGGACATGCATCCCTGTTTTCCTCCAAGCACTGTGATGTACACGAGGCTCTCGGGCCACAGCTCATGAGCAGGGCACATGCTATTTGTGGGGTCTCCATCTCTTTAAAGTTATAAGGTTAAAATTGTGTAGGTCATCAGATAAGATTTGGGGCTAAATTATGTCAAATTTAGCTCAGGAATGTCGTGTCCTGTATGCACGTAAAGTCCCTGATTCCTCCTCCAGTGTCCTTTAAAGGAAGAATACCATTTATATCGGTAAAAAGCCTGATGGTCTTGCCCAAAATCAGGCACTCCCAGTGCTTGTGCCCCCAGGACCGGGTTTGGTGGGATGCAGGGTGTGTTCTTAACAAGGGAACCAGCGCATTTATCTGAGCTTTTTCTACATGCACACGTTTTCCCCGCGTTTCTCTCCGTTGCTGAAACCCTAACTCAGCTGTGCAGAGAGCGGTCGTCGGTGTTAGAGACCCAGCTCCCAACCCCGGCACCTTCGCCACGCGGTCTCCCATGGGCAGAAAACTAGGCTAAGCCTCACGTAAGCTGCTCTTTTTTCCTTTTTTTCCTTTTTTTTTTTTTGATGAATAGGACCAACGGGGAGTATGTAGCAGAGGATAGATCTGTAACCTACTTTACTTTCATCTCTGATAGAAGGAGCCTTAACTTAGAACGGGAACGTAGGATTTATACCTGCTTTGTTCCCACCCAAGGGTTGTAAATAAGATGACTACATTATTACTTAAAGAAGTGGCGGGGCATTTGTAAATAATCAGCGCACCCTCTCTCAAAGCTGGTAATTTTGTAAGGCTGCAGTGTTATTTAGGAAGTGTATTTCAGTTTATATCACGCAGAAATAGTGATATAAAGTGAGAGCAGGGAGGTGTCAGAGGACTGTGGCCGGGAGCTGCTGAGCTGGGCAGGAGCTGCTGCCAGCCTCTGGGCATCCCTTAAAATCAGAGGTTGGTCACAGCACCACAGTTCCTTTGGTGGCTTAGAAAATTAGGGAACAGCAAAGCCCAGGCTTGACAGTTGTTTTTTTTCCTGGCTCTCTCCATATTTATTAATTTTGCCTTTAGTATGTATAATAACATATATTCAAAATACGTTTTTTAAAATATATCTAGAGGCTGGATCTTTAAGAACTAAATGCAGATGTAGGTGTTTGTTCAATATGTTTGCTTTAAAATGAATGCTTAGATTTGGTCGCAGTGTGCCAAGGTCCAGTAACGTAAGCTTCCCTTGAAAAAAGCTCTGCTGTGGTGAGAAACTCTTCCCAGTCTCGAGAAAATTGTCTTTGTGCTAAATGGTGTCAGGGTGCCGTGGAAAGCTCTGACTGGACCTGGAAGGAAATAAAAAGAGAGTTTTCTCGTTTCCTCTGATGTTCTGAGTGAAGCAGTAAGCATTCAGGTTCTGAGCCCAGGTTTTGGGGACAATTTCACTTTGAAATGGAGTAGATCTCGCTGCATTTGAAGATCTTCTCACCTCAGGCTTAATCAGTGGCTTTGACGTCTCACCTGTTAATACCACCCTTCTTTTTATACGCTCAGTGCCTTGCTCATAAAGAAGATGGTGGAAAGCTCCCACGGTGAGCTAAGGAGAGAGCAAGACTTTTTCTGTCTTTCCCTGCTCTCCCCGTAGCCTCGTGCAGGGTCTGATACTGTTCTAGTTATCAGCAAAATTTCCCATTCTCTGTCTTACTCCCAAAGCCTTTCCACCTTAACCTGTATGACCAGTAAGGCAGTTCCCGTTCATGGCCTGTTTGGCTGCTTACCACTAGATTATTAGAGAATCAGTGCACATCATCTGACATTTATCCCACTCTTTGAAGCCTGAAAATGAGAAAAGGAGTATGCTGTGAATATTAGTGTGTCCTTAGTAGTAGTGTTAATCCTCTGGCTGTGGCTGCATTTATGGAATATTTTTCTGAGCTTTTTTTTTCTTAAAGCTGAGGATAGAAACAGATGAATAGCCATGTAGATGGTATTAGAGTTTCATTGAAATATATCAAAATATATTTCATCTTCCTATATTCTGGACTATTCAGAATATAGCCCACCTACCCTCACTGAGTACAGTCTTACCTCTGCAAATCACCGATGTCCACTTGGCTTAATCTGGTGACAGATAGAAGGGTGCACAAATAGAGGAAAATAAACTGCAAATTTAAATTATTATTTTGACAACAAATGAAATAGCCTGGAAATATAGATGCCAATATAAAGTGGTATAGTTGAGAGTGCAGCGACCCTTCAGGGAACTCTGTTACTCAAGGAAATTCAGCCATACTTTATTGAAAAGACAAAATGAGATATGACCAACTGAAAACTCATAAATTTAAAAGAAATCTTTCCCTCTTGAGTTACAGATAATGATTAAGTTTTAATGAGGACATTTCCTTCGAATGTTAATATTTTGAAATTCTGATTAAGAATCCCACAGAGACTTTGACAGCGATACAGCCATAAGCAGCCAGGGTAGAAGTGCACGGTGTCCCCATGAGGTGGTCCTCGCTCGTGATTTCACACATGCATCCGTGGTCGCCGTGCTTTCATCGTGCAAGAATTAATTTGGGGCATCATTTCCATAACAATTAATCTCCACCTGCTCTCTCTCTCCATTACAGACATGAGAGGTATGTCAGATCTGGGAACCGTTGGTGTCCAGGCGATACATGATGAGCCTCAAACCACACCAACATCTGTGGTTGCAACTAAGGCTTCTTTTGGTTCAAGTTCTTTCCCATTATAAATCTTTTTGAACATCTTGCAAAAACTGATCCTAGAGTGGCACAAATGTCTGAAGAGCTGTAAACATGCTTTTGTGACATCCTGTGATCACTTTTTCTGGTCTTTTAGGTGCAGTAGACAGAGAACAGGACAAGGAAACAGGAGGTTTATATTATTTTCTCCGTTGTTAGGATGCTGCTTGTAACACTTCTGCTTTTGCCTCAAAATCCCCTGGTCTGTCAAATGAAATAATGCTATTTGCCCAGTTTGAAGAAATAGTTGTTATCCTTAGGTTGATCCTTACTGACTCTGTATCAGTGCAAATCAGTGTTGTCTTTAAGTGTGTGGAAAATAGCAGTTACAGGACCCCCTGGTCAAACACAGACTGTGCCCACAGGCCAGAGGTGGACTCTGTCTTTGTAAGAAAATTGCTGTTCCTGTCGATGGGTTGTAAGGCCAGTGCAGAACAATTTTATCCCAGTGTCTGCTCTTTCATTGTTTTATTTTTTCTTTCCTAATTTCTGCCGGAAAGCGCAACCGGGGAGTCAGTGTTGGCAATGCAAAGGACAGCGGCGCTTTAAATATGTTTGTCAAAAGTTGTCCCATGTTAGTTTTCCGTCTGCAACAAACGTGACTGCCATTTCATAATTCATTACAAGTGAGAGATAAAGGGAATGAAAAAATTTCTCCTCTCTACGAGATGCTGCCTGGCATGATAATGTGAGTTTCCATAGACAAGCTGAACGACCAGAAACCCTCTGAGGACCAGCATCTCTGTGGGGTCTTTTTCATTTGTGCTTCTGTCAAGCAAAGAGGAAGTTTTTCTTTGAAACTTCCAGCTCAGCAAGCGTGTGTCACATTATTTTATATTATTTGGGGTCTGTATTTGCACTCATTTAGCTGCACAAAGTAAAAAGCTGCAGCAGAGCTTGCTCCAGTGGGGTACACAGGAGGCATCTGCAACGTTAATGCTCAGCTATGGAGAGAGAGGGGGGCTGTGAACATCTCTTGCTGCCAGTAAAAATACCACTTTCTGCTATTGCAGAATCGTCTGTGCTGGAAGAGAGTATGTGAATAACACATTGTTTTGCTAGGAAAATATAAAAAAAAATTCTAGGAGTGAAATAACTCTGTTCGAGTCAACCCAAGGGGAAATGTCTGCCCGGATTTTTTGGATTAAAGTAATAAAATAAAATTTTCAGAGTCCACAGCATTTTGTCTCAAGTAGAAGAGTTGCTTCAATATGAACGTTTGAAATATTTCCTGTAGAAAGAAAATAAACAGGCAGCTTTTATGAAATGGAACATAAAGTTGAGGAGGATTTTTTTATTTTCTTTTTTTGATAACATCATAATAAAAAGTGATTTGATTTGGCAAGAGAACAGTGGGTGCCTTGCAGGTGTTGCTAAGAGCCCCTGTTTGCCAGTGAGATGAAGGAAGGCACAAAAAGCACTGGGGTTGCCTTGTTGGCTGTTTGGAAGCAAGATGGAATCCCAGGGAGGTGCTGAGGATACAGTGTGCCAGGAGGAGCCATCCCGGTGGGGACAAGCAGCTCAGGCTCGGTGTGATGGAAGAAGGAGAAAGTGGTCCAAGCATGGCACGATGATCCGTGACTCAGAAAGCTGTCCAAGTCCTTGGAATGCAAGGTAAAAGCCTGAGGAGGGATTTCAGCCGTGTGGGTAGACAAATCAGGCTGTCTTTGATAGATGGTGGGCAGAAAGACTTGGCAAGATTTAAACGTAGTCTCAATCTGAGAACCCAGATAGAGATGTCAAAGTCCAAGATGATGGATAGGTCAGAGATGTGAGTGACAGGGAGGGCTTGGGAGGAGAACAAGATCATGGATTGCATACTAGCACACCAGCTTTCTCCTCTCCTAACCCAAGCCTGGCCATGGCAGTTCACTCCTGGCTCAGACAGGAGGAGCTGCAAGCCCTTCTCCCTGGCTGGAGGCAGCATCCTTCCTCCTCCTCGGATGTCTGGTTTGAGTTCAAACCTACGACTCCTCCAGCTACGCGTCTTCTCTCATCCCGTAACTAAGTCGAGCCTTCAGAGCAAACCCCACCATAAAAGTCCTCCAGCTGCAGATGCCCCCACAGCAAAGGCTCATTGAGAATTTTTGCATCTTCTGAGAATGATTATGTTTCTGTGCAGGAAAGACGAGGGAAAGGAAAGGTCTAGAAGTCCAAGCTGGAGCTGGCCACTTGGTAAAGTTGCACAGGCAGTACCTTGTTTATTGCCTACAGCAATGAAGTCCAAGCAAAAACACTTACTAGGCAAGACGTTTACCTCTAAAACTTCTTTTTTTTTTTTTTTCAGTGAAGTAGAAATCCCAGTGAAATTTCTGTTCTAAAGGTCAAACTAGAAAGCTTTCATCCCCAGACTTGTAAACTATTTCTGAAATCAGTGACTCTAAAAATTCTCCATTAGAACACCAGCTCTTAAACTTAAATTCTGTTAAGCTCCGTATCAAAGGGGTTTTTATTCCAAGTTGCGTAGCCCGTCCTGACACAACAGCAAGGACACGGGCAGAAGAACTTAATCTTTGTGTATTTGTGCAAGGGATGACATAAACCCCTGCTTTTAAAAAGCCAGGCACAGGTTTTATAGAGACAGTGTTTAGAGATATTAGAGCCATAAATATCAGGAGGCAAATGTTGTCAAGTGTTTCGAGAGCAAAAAGCTTTAATGCTTTTGTGGGTGCTAGTCGTCAGTTAAAGTGCTTTCAGCCTGCCTTCATATAGACGGGCTAGGATTTCTTCAAACCAATGTCCTCTGAAATCTGAAATTGATTGAGATGCACTAGACTCTCATCTTCAAGGCTATTTTATGGGCCAAATTAGTGTAGTTTATAGTCTACAGCCAGGAAAGTCATATTATTCCATGGGCAGCAATGCAAATGACTTCTGTCGCCATCTGGTTGTGTATTTTTTCCAGGATATGAAAGGATGCTCTGTTGTATGTGGAGAGTTATGCAAATCTGATGAAAACAATTTGGAAGAGGACACACAAGCTATCTCTTGGGAGAAGGTTCTTTATTCCATCTGAGCCAGGAAGACTTGGCCAAACTCTCTGGTCACCTTTTTTTTTTTCGTTCAAGAAGGCGTCATTGCCAAACTGTTCAGGATACCTTTGAGATAAGTCATGTGGTGGTTAATAATTAAAAAAAAAAAGTCCCATTGACTTTGATTCAAGGATTGCATATGACCTTAAGTATAATTCTAAATCTTAGTTTGCTGGGATCATCTTAAAAATTATAGAAGGGGTATGAGAAGGCAAACCCCATTATGCTCTGTAAATCTCTTTAAGTCCTGCTTGAAAATTGACTTTAGGTGTCTTGGTTGTTTCTGTCTGCATACGTGGATTGTGCTTTTCATGTATATGAAGAAGTAACTGCCCCTTACGTATATCATTACTTTACTTTCTATTATACGTGTGCTTTGAAGGTCATTTTATATATGAAGTAAAGGTTAATTCTTACCAAATTCATTTTTAACCATTTATGCATCTTTTATCCAAATTACAAGCAAGCCTCAAGGGTCAAATACCAAAGACCCCATGCAATTTATGTGGGCTAAAAAAGCCCTTTTTTAAAAATCCTGATCAAAGGATTTGTTGATAATCCGACTGAAGTATTAGTAATGTGATCGAAGAAGTATTTTTAGCACAGGTACAGTGATGCTAAGGCTACAGTGCGTGGTATCCAGTTACTGCTAATTCCCAGTAATTAGACTGTTGCAGTGGTGGCCACAGCCCAGCATGTGTGGGCACCATCTACCCTTTTCCCTTCCTGTGCTCCTCGTGGACATGAGCTGGGTGGTGTCAGCCTTCCCAGGAGGAGGCACTTTGTCCTGGTTTCAGCTGGGAAAGAGTTAATTTTCTTTCTAGTGATTGCTGTGAAAGGACTGGCAATGATATCTGTTGGCTTTAGTTGTTGCTAAGCTTGCCGTAGAAGCATAGATAGAAGGATGGGATGGCCAATGGAATATTCCATACCATAAACATCACGTAAATGGGAGTTAGCTGAGATCGCTGCTCAGGATGGTGCCAATCCACCACCCGGTTACAGTCTCTCGTTTTTCCTTCAATCCCATCCATCCTCTATCAAGGTTCGTTGAATAGCTCACTCTGTGGGATAACGACCTATTTGAAGATATAGATAGACATATAGATACAGGTGTTATGCTTTGATAGCTACTTGCTATTAACATCGATGCAGTAGAGCAATATCACTGATGTGTTATCAAATTTGCTTTACAGAAATCTCTAGAGATAGACTTTAAGTAAAATATAGCAGCATAAAAGCCACTAACATTATTTTTTCTCTAAGCCTGAATATTAGTCATGTTTTCTCTTGGAAATTAAAGTTCAGCAATGTATAAAGAAGTGATTGATGTATGTATGTTTTTGTTAGAATATAGTAAAAGGAGAAATAGTTTCATATCAGTTAAATGAGAATAATAGATAAAAATAGCATTGGCACTGCTTTTCTAATCATTAGAAAAAAAACCCCTTAAACGTAACGACAAAGGGTTCAGTAATGGTGTGTGAGTTTTTGACAGTGTGCCATTCAAGGCAATGTGCAGCACTGCTTCCTTCTACGTGACAGAGTGACATAAATTGGCTTTCTAAAAGACATGCAGACACCTGTCACCATCAATTTGAATCATTTACTAATCATGTAATCTGCTATAATATTTTTGGGATTGTTTAATAGTTCTAAAATAGCCCTCTTGCATAGAGAGTTCTCTCTTAATTTCAGAACCAGTGCAACTATGGATTTTGGATTTTAAAAATATGCTATGTATTGAAAAAAACTGATTTTTTTTTTATTTTTTTTTTAAAAAGCAAAACATGGAAACCCTCCTCCGGCAAACAAAGGCAGGGAAAACAGAGCTTAGCTCTCATAAAAAATCGGGATCTCTCTGTCAAATCAGCAATGACCTGAGACTTGCAGGCTCCTGGGGGAAGGCGCCTTGTTTCGCTCTGGTTTCCAGGACGTGCCCAGTTCAGCAGCCGAGTTATTTCCACGTTGCAGCCAACAACGGGAACCAAGTGGGTCTCGTTCAAACGCTGTAACCACTGCGCTTGGGCAGAGGTCTTAACAACAGAATAGTCAGCGGAGCTGTAAATGAGAAGGGATATAAATACAAAAAGCAGAGGTCAAACATTACACTGCCCTCACCAGTGGAAACTTGTGGGAAAATGAGCTGATACGGTCCTGCTTGCTTGTACTTCCGTGGTACCCGTGAAATATTTATTTTACAGAGCAAAATTTGGTTTACAGGACTTATCCAGTGGCCGCTTAGAAAAAGAATTACCAATTTTCATAAATAAAGTACAAAGCCAAGGAGGTCCTAATAAAGGATAAAAGGCTACAGCTCTTTTGTTTTGCTTATAATTGAATCTTCTGCTATGAAGGCTCCTTTTTTTGTGCGTAAAACTTGGGGAAATTTTTCATTAATCAAAGCTGGATAATTGTAACTGTGAAAAGCCATATGGTTTTGATTAAAATTTCCATATGCCATTTACGGAGACAAACTACCCAGTCTTAAGGGGCTTTGGGTTGTTCCAGATTGTTTAAGCTTTTATTGAACCACATTTAGGGTGTTGGAAGGAGGTCGTTCAGTGCAATACCCTGCCCACGCTGAAAAGCTGGTGGGACTGACAGCAGCTGCTGGCACCTTTTTTTTTGAGGAATAAGCATCTCCATCAGACTGGCATCACTTACCGGTACCTGCGAAGTTGTGTCACTAAATGTTAAGGCAGAGTTTTAATGGAAAAAAATCTAGTCATGGAAGAAAAGATGTTCAAGTTCATATTAAAGGCTGGGTGTTAGTGTGCAGGTGCTAATAGCATATTGCACTCTAGTGCATTCCAGCACCAGATGTCAAGTTTTTGTGCAAATATTGGCTAATGAAGTCTCTTTTGAGACACGCAGTTTAAGTACTTATCCTTAGAGACGCGCAAGCTATGGCTCAGAGAAGTTAAATGACTTTCCCAAAGTCATGCAATCCCTGGTACAGTGGTGTCAGGGGGAAAAATCAATGTATTTTTCACAGGTTAAATGCATACAGCTTTGTACTCACATGGGTCTGTTAAGTCTGATTTCGAATTGATAACTGAGGAGATGATGAAGTTTAAATGGCACCTTCACTCGTTCATTAAATAAGGCCAGAGTAAGTGTTAATTGCAATAACCTGTCTGCATTCCTGTTACGCCTCCCTGTTATATTCTCCTCTTTGCACTGAAAACATTACTAATTGTATCCTTGTGTGATACTGGAGTTACTGGAGCTTATACAGTATTTTTCTATTTTCAGTGGAGTCATTGGTTTAATATTTTGAGCTCCTGGTAAGCTTTGGCAGGACATTGACCTCCAGAACTGGAAATCATTAATATTTTCTTCCTCAGTGGTTTCTCTTAATCAATTTTGACAACTGCTTTCTAAATAGACAATGTCCAAGTTAAACAGGGCAAAAACCTAATATGCAAGTGTATTTTTTTTTCCTAACAGTCATGCAAATATCTGATCTTGATTCTTTGAAATCATACATTTAAAAGAAAAGGCTGATTTGCACGTTATTCAGTGATGCAAGTGACCTAGGATTTTTCATGAGACTTTTGCTGCTCTAATTAGTTAGGGAAAGTTTACATCCCTCTGTTGTCCCTTTTGATCCTATAAATAAAGCAGTATTTTTTTCTTGGTCATATGCTGCCTAGTGCCACAAATCCCTGAGTTGTTGAGTGGATCTATTTTCACCAAAAGCACATGCAGAGATCCTGGCTCCAGCAAGAAGCAGTTTCCATTCTTGTAACCAGTCCTCAATTCTGGTTCATGTTTTCTTTGTTTCTTGTATAAATATTTTTATTGAAATTAAACCTCCTTTCTTTTTTGATCTGTGCAATGATGGATCACTGTAATTGAAGCAATTCACACCCTAAAAACTTTAATTAAGTCACAAAGATGCCTTACTTACCACTTCCAGGCATGGTTTTGCTTTGTCTTGTTCTGCCCCTTCTATTTACCAGTGCTCATTGCATGATGGCTGGCATTTAACTGTAAACTCTTTAAATGACGAGGTCTTTTATTTCTCTGTAACAAGGTATTTAGTACCTATGGGGTACTTGATAATTAATCCTAATGTGATTATTTTCAGATTTCTTACGTACTACGTTGCCAGGTCCCAGAAGCAAACTTGTGGGACTCTCAGGTCTGTTATGGTGGGCATCAGGCCACCCAGACCATCACACTGGCTTCCAGACCTACTCTTCCTCCCCACTATTTTCAGCCTGGAGAAGAGGAGGCTCCAGGGAGACCTAATAGCAGCCTTCCAGTACCTGAGGGGGGCTACAGGAAGGCT
>JAOXNO010000003.1:13678006-13698158 GCA_028565335.1 Limnodromus scolopaceus
GCAGTCCTGTTTCTGTTCGCCACCAAAACGCTTCCCTCTAAGCCCAAGGTGATATTCGCTAGAGTCCAAGTTTGTTCTGAATCATCTCAATCTTAACGATAAATATTAATATTTTCAACTTCTCACCACTCAGTTTCCTTGTAGTTCAGAGATTATCATTGGAGTTTCAGTATCTCAGCTTTCTGATGTTAGTGGCTCTTGCACCTGTGGTATAAAGTCCACAAAATTAGTCGTTATCACAGCATCTGATTTTTATGAGTGTGGCTCCTATAGTGTTAACTATACCCCAAAATATGTGCCCCCTGGTCTGCATCGATGGAGCTTGCCACCTTGGCCCTTTCGGGTGGGTCTCATTGCCACATCTGATGAAGAACCTGCCAAAGCTAGATATTAAAAACTGCTGAAGATGGGTTGTGAGCCATGAGCTCATTTGCAGACTGCAGTGCTGTGGGTGAAGCAGCAGTTTTAGCTTCATTTCCATAGCCAAAAAAAAAAAAAAAGAAGGGGATATCTGGGACAAAAATGCTTCATGATCCTTAAACCCCCTTCATCTGAGCGTCTTGAATGTGAGGCTGAAGAGCGATACTCACCCTCATCCCATCCCAAGCTAATTGTGCTGCCCAAAGGAGGATTTATCAATGGGCCAAGCTGAGGGAAGTGGGGGGTGGCTGCTCCGAAAAGCCGAGCCCTGACTTTTTATGCCCTTTTCTAGTTAGAAGAATGAACAGGCTGCCGTCTCCTCGAGGGACACGGGCTGCACAGACGACACAGAGAAACAGCAGGAATCATGCACATTTGTCTTTGTCTCTTTAGCAAAGATTCATTCTAAGAGTTTTCTGGTTTGCTGTAAGAAAGCTTTGGAGCACAAACACCTTACGTGGAGATGGGGTGGCTGGTGGGGCTTCGTGTAAGCAGCGAGAAGGAAATGGTGGTACGTTTGTTCAGGTGATTTGGGTGAAAGTTTTGGACTGGGTGTATGTGCTTGTGATAGAAAAACATTCCAGAAAGGTGCTGGCATTGCTTCCAGTTTGGATTTTGTACATGGGAAGGAGCATCTCACGGTGACCGAGATGTGAGCATGTCTCTGGTGTCCAGACAGGCAGAAAACTGAAGGGCAATTATTTCCCTCAATCATTTGGATGGGAGATGGCTTCCTATATGACCACCATCTCTCATCTGCTCTGTTCCAGCTAGAAAATGATCTTAATTGTAGCCAGATCCACAATTAGTCTAAATTGGTACTATTACAATGCTGTAACTAAGCCGGGCTGGAGTTGTGCTGTTTGTTGTTTTCTGGTTTGCATAGAAAGTATTGAGCAGAAAATCAAAATAGGTCTAGTTAATTCAGACTGAGACCCTTGTTCTGCAGGAATTTATCTTCTCTGGGGCAATATTTGCTTTTTTCTTTTCCTTCCTCCCAAGGAAGGATGAGTTTTAAAAGTCACAGCTTGCAAAGTTAATGCTTTTCTCAGTCGTGTGTGCTTTTCAGTTGGCGTCTCCGTTGGCCAACTGCACGTCCCCAGGGCAATCAAAGCTATTTGGTCTCTAGCAGTCACTGCAGTCACCGCAGCTGTCTCCTGTTCCAGCTCTGGGCAGATGGAGGTTCAGAAGAGAATATCAGATATCACTGGGAAGTAGCTGCATGTCGAAAAAAACGCCGTGTTTCATGGGCAGTTTCCATCCCCAGGGTCCGAGGGAGTGTTTGCAAAGCAAAGCTGTAGAGATCAGTTCCTTCCAATACCCCGATATCCCACCACTGGGATACAACATTGCAAGTATTTAACATTGTAGTGCAACAGTAAAAAACATTCCGGTTAGCAGGGAAAAATAATGCATCTCGTTGAAACTGCGAGTGGTGTTAAGATAGGGAAAATGCAATTACTTATTTTGGAATTTGATTAGGGCAGCAAACCTAACTTCATCATCCTTGCAAAAAGTGCCTGGGGACATTAATGACCGACACTGAAGTGCAGGACTGTCGGGGGGGGATCTTCTTGGTTTTCTTTTTTTTTTTTTTTTTTCCTTAATTTTTACTTTACTTTCTGTTCTGCATTGAAATGGGCACCTTAAAAAATGTAGAAGTGAAACTGTTCAATCTGAGAGAAGCTGTTGCGCTGAAGAGGTGAGGCGTGAGTGTTTATGTCCTTTTCCAGTTAGAAAAACAGTAAATGAAAAGGAAATAATTTCCTGTCCACTGCTGTGTCATCGGTTGTCTTGGTCTTAAAAATTGTGGATTTTACTAAAAAAAAATAATAATCTATCTGCATACAGACCTCTATCCCTTCAACTGTAGTTCATTCTAATACTTTGCTCCTTAGAAACATCCATATTTAAAGAGCTGGCAGCTAAAAGTGAAATTATGTTGGTCTACATACATTAGTTGTTGAGAGGGTTTTTTTTTCCCTTCTTAATGATGCCAAATAAAGAGCTTCCTACTGTTCAAACGTTGCAAGAAATTCATCCTGAAAATGAGTCCAAATGATTAACAAGTATTTTCAGCATCACAAAATGGGCTGCGTGCAGCTCGCACGGAACAAATTGGGCATCGCCATGTATTGTCCTAATTTTTAGTTTAATATGGGTTGGGGATTCAGCGTATGAATCTCAGCTTTTCCCCCCTCCCAGTCCCCCAAGATGAAGATGAAATGTGTATTTCTTGCAGCGTGGGTTCAGCGGGGAGTCGCTGTTTTGTCAGGTCAGTGCGTCCTGGCGTTCCATTTTGTTAAGCAGCGTAATGATGTGATGGCCTCCTATGATGAAGTGCTTGCTGAGTGCTGGAAATTTGGAATATAAATGTTCATCTGGACCTCGGGAATTTGCTGGATGGAAAATCAGAAAAAATGCAAATCAAACATTTGCTTCTGTTGTATTTTCTGCTCTTGGAGCAGTAGGTGCCTGAGCTCCCGAAGCCAGTCCTGCCGTATTTATGGCGCCTTGTCTGTTAGAAGTTTTCCGTTCTTTTCCTTTTTTTTCACCTTCCCCATTTGTTCCCTTACATGCACTGAATCAGCGTAAGAACTAGTAGAAACCTACCTGGGTTGTTAGCATTTTTCTGAGATAACGACCCTGCGTGTGAAGGGGTTTCCCTCATTATTTCCTCATTATTCTTCAATCAGAAGTCTGATGATGGTTGTGTGTCGACCATTCTACCTGTGAAGCTCTATGGAAAAAAATAATGTAAGCGTAAACATTGCTAGGGGAATGTGGCATTCGGGGCCCGTGTAACAGCACCGTGAGTGGCTCTGGGTGTTTAAGTGGACAAGAGAGAACAGTCAAAGATCCTAAAAGTGTCTTTGTAGCTAAAATTTGGCCTTGGTTTTGTTGCAACAAACAGGAGTGTCCCCGTCACAGCCACTGGCCGCTACCGCAGCATTAACTGGGCAGCCCCCAGTCACTGAATCACAATAACGGGTCTGGAAATGGGAGAAACATCAGAAAGGTTTCATGGCTGTTTTGATGAGACTGGTTAAGGTATCTCAGCATGTCTTAGGATGAGCTCCATAATTTGGAGGCCATAAACCAATGCTATATTGCTTTACGTTTTCAAAGCCCTGCTGGATCAATACCAGTCGCCGTCGCCTCGCAGAAGAGCTGTAGGAGGAATCGATTGAGGAGGGAGAGGGGGGTTGCTAGCCAAAATAAAATAAATAAAAAAAACCAACACAAAGAAACACCAAAAAAAAACCCCAAACCAACCTTTGGTTTGTCCAAAGTGTTTCATTCCATTTTATTTTTGAGCTTTTTTATTACATTTAGATATATTTAGAAACCGTGAAGCATTTCAAAGCATAAAATAGTGTTCAACTGAAGCTGTTGGTGAAAATGAGAGGAGCTTTGCAGGGGGAAACACGTGAGCTTTTCTTGTTTGCTTTTTGCCAGGGTTGTTAATCAAATTTGGCAAGATGCATTTCTTTGTTAAGATAAACTTAATTGAAACAAACAAACAAAAAGCCCCCAGATCCAAAGCAAACACTGGCTTGTGTTTCTCAGGGCTCTCTGAGTATAAGTTGCGTTCCACGGGGGATACGCCTGGGAAGTATTTGGAGGTCGCTGTCCTTTTAATTCATCTCCAAATTTTAAGACTAAAATATTCCTTTGTGCCAAATAGTTCTTTTCATTTAAGTTTGTGGGAACTGAATCATTTAACTGCCACTTTTACTGGATTTAATTGATAGCCTGGGCAGGGTTAGTTAATATTTTAACAACTACAGTTTTCAAATACCTTCTAACATTCCCTGGCATTTCATTGAGAGTCTAGGGATTAAAAAAATACCTTCCTAGAAAGGTGTGCACATTTCACTTTATGGGGTAAGCGCCCCATAAACATGTAGAACAAATGGGTCTGTAAATCTTTCCCCATCCCTTCTTTGGGAAGATAAATGACCTTGTCCTTTAGGATTTCCTTCACTTTCCCCCCTCCCCGGGTTTTTTTCTTGGTTCATCTTTAGAAAGATCTATATACATCATGTTCTCATGACATTTGCCTTCCTGCCCTCGTGGGAAAACCCTATAGAGATTGAGATTTCCAAGAGCTGTGAGAAATGGCGAACGTACATAGAGAACTGGTGAAAATGATCTCTCCGTTACTTGTTTATTTAGATTTTGTGTGTGCTCACACAAAATCAGATGAGCAGACGGAAACCTTCCGACGTTTCTCCAGGACGTGTCTCCTCCTGCCCACTTGCTTAGGGCCACTAACAACCTTCCTGGTGACCCAAGAGCTGAACCTTCCCAACAGGATTTCTGGTCCTGCACCTCAGTTCCTCAGACACCTTGTCCCTCTGCTCCTTGCTGCGGAGTCAGGCCACCTTCCCCTGCGTCTGGGAACGGCGTCTCTGACTGAACAAAGGGAAGAGTTCCAGGAAAATAAGTTTTCTGTCTCTGCGGTGCCCATGTTCTCAAAGCACTTGCAAAATTCCATCTTCCCGAAGAGAGGAGGTTCATTAAAGCTCAGTTGTTCAAATAACTCTTTCCCATCTGATGCCATTACTCCTGTTGGAAACGCAGCCTGTGTCTGTGAGCTGAAATGTTGACAGAGAATTACTCTCACATCTTTTCACGTAATGGATGTGTTCAGGTTTTCTCGTTCTCTCCTGCCTTTTTTTTTTCCCAGTAGCTAGGAGAACTTTTAGTTCTGTTGCACAGCTTAATCAAGTAGAACTAACTAAATTTTAGCATTTGACAGAAGAGATGGCAATTCTGATTTCATCTCAATCTCAGCCTTTCCTGCTGTACGGTAGGTAGTGAAGTGTAGACACCAGACATGTTTTCAGAAAGCACTTTACTGATTACAGTGGTGCTAAGACCACTTCTGTGCTCTGCAGAGAAATGATTAGTGTGTGCTTACTCGTCTGGTCAGTTTTTCCTCTCCTTTCATTATTTCTTTTTTTTTTTTTTTTTAAAGCGATGATGGGCACTTCATGGGCTGGAAAGAGTGAAAGTGTTTGGGGCTGTAAGTATGGCTGATGGCCTCTATTACGTGATGAATGGTTTGAGGGGTTTGTCTCCTAAATAATCTGTCGCACAAATCACATCTCGTATTTTCTCCTGCTTATACGGTGCAAGGAGGAAGGGGAGAAAAACTGGGAAAACTAATCAGTGCAGAAGGGAAAAGGCAATTACCAGGCATTTTCATACCATCAGAGGATCAACATATGGGGCTTTCACACCCCGAGCAGCACCGCTCGGAAAGGAGTGCCTTGAAACAGTTTTCTTCAGTTGCTGTCGAGTATTTGTGCCCTTTTACTCCCCGTCCTGTAGTGCCATCATTACAGTTGTTTCTCTCTCTTCTTTGAAGACTGTCACAGCCTTTTCATTTGTCGCTCTTGAAGAATTAATACATTATTAATACATGTTTAGAGATGTTGTTGTAACAATGGAACAAACCTTTTTAATATTCTCCATCGGTGTCCTTACAGTCAACATTAAGCAAAATGTACGTTAAGACTTTGGAAAACAGGCAACCTTGGAAGAGGTAACAGAAAGGGAAGAAATTACTCTAGAAATAGCACATAGCCAAGGAGGCTAAGGACTTTTCCATCTAAAGTCTACCTAAAAGCCCGGGAATATTTAATTTTTGTCCAGGCAGCATCAGCCTGTTTTGCCTACCC
Organism: Limnodromus scolopaceus; assembly: GCA_028565335.1. Taxonomy (NCBI): domain Eukaryota; kingdom Metazoa; phylum Chordata; class Aves; order Charadriiformes; family Scolopacidae; genus Limnodromus; species Limnodromus scolopaceus. The sequence goes on from JAOXNO010000003.1 coordinate 13,684,117, forward strand.
TGCAGGGTTTATGCTGCCGTGGGGACGCACGTAGCATTCCACTGGATGACTGGTTCAGAATGGCTTTGGGCAAGAGCCTTGAAGCACACGTTTCCCCTAAGTGTTAATTCAGCTTCTCAGAACCAGATCTTTTTCCTGTCGCGCATTCCCATTAATGTGAAGTCTTTAGAGGAATGGAAAGTTGAATCCTACGAGTTCCATTACTTTTCTGTATTTGTTAGGATGAGAATTCTTCTCCCGACATATTTCTTACATAGCAAGTGACCTGGAACATTTAATGTCCCCACTCCACTCCAGTAACCTTAATATTCAGCCTCTATTTCCCTGCAGTTTCTTCCAGTGTGGTACCTCCAGAGCTTTTTAAAAATGTGCTTCTTGCACAACCCATGAGCCCAGGACTGGGCGGTTGCCTCCTGCCCAGCAGATTGCCGAGGTGCTGCACTACCCCTGCCTTCTCCTTATTGAGGCATTAATAGTTTTTCCTCTTTCTCACCTTTATTAATGTCTTTTTAAGCCTTTGCTGCTTGGTCAGATTTGGTTCCAATTAGTGAGAAGCTAATTTAGAGAGGAGTATCTCACAGATGGGTGGGCAACGTGGCTGTAAAAGTTTCATTTCTCTAGGAAACCAAGCAAAAAATCTGCTAAGCTGGTTCTCAGGTTGGTTCAACTATTTGTCAAAATACTACAAGGTCATTGAGCAGCCTTTCCTGGATTGCTCCAAAGGTTGGAGCCAAAATATGAGCTGTCCCTTGGGGCTGGGAAAGAACAAGAAGAAAGAGCCAGAGAAATATTTTCCATTAGCACTAGTCAGTGATGCTTTTGACAGGTGTGAATGTGGCAGTGGGGTCAGTGTTGGCAACCGTGGTACGTGCAGCACCAGGAGGTGTCACAGATCTCTTTGGATGATGGGGCAGGAGTTAAATCATGTTGTGCGTGGATGGTTCCGCTTGTAGGATGCGGGGAACGGCAGAGGGAAGGCTCAGTTTCCGAGCAAAAAGGGAAATGCCACGGTAGGGTGGTGTTTCCCATGAACCAGGGCTCAGCAGCTCACGGGTGTCTTTCCTGGAGTAGGAAAAACTGAAATTCAAACAGTATCTGTCTAGATATTGCTCACTGGAGGAGGATGTAGTGTGTGTATTGGAGATGTGTGGGAGATGGAGAAGACTGTGAGCATCAAAAATATCTGAATCTATTATCAGTTTCTCCTCTTAATAGCAACTGCCACTCACACGTCCCCATACAGTAGTCAATCTCCCATGACCAAGGGAGTCTCAACATTTTAAAAGTGGTTTCCAGAGCATAAGCTGTTGAGCTGAAAAAGCCTCCAAGTGACTTATCTCAGGCCAAGAACCAGAAAATAACATCCCCAAACCTGCCGGTTCCTAGCCCCTTGCAGTGTAACCCTGGGATGAGGTCCCCACTCTCGAGAAGGGGAGTGATGCTCCTGAAAGCTGGATCGAGCTGGAGAGCGTAATTCTTCTGCGTCTGGGTCCACGTGTTGGAAGATTATTACAGCTCAGCAAAAAAGGGCTTTCATTAAACTTAAAACCAGGCATATGAAGCTCTCATTTAAATAAGAAGTGATTGAGGGTTGTAACTTCCACTTAAAGTGCATCTCCCATCATTTATTTTTTATACCATGCCACAGTCACTGTTTAAATTATTAAAAGCAAGTAGTAAAAAGCTTCTCGGGAGATAGAAATGGATTAGATTAAAATTAATCTGACATAATCCTTTCTCTAAAACTGCTGATTCAGTTTGTGCACAATTTTATCAGCATATTTGAGGATAAGGGAGAAGGATAAATTCCTGCCTAATTTGGGAATGCTTTGGCTCGATATTTCTGACAGCGCACAGAACACGCAGTGCTGTTTTAATTGAGAAATTTATGAAATTATAAATATATCCAATAACACAAATGCAAAGCTTATTTTAGATGTACACTGCTTTAAGCACCCAAATTGATATATGTTACCTGCCTCGTTTCAGCAGGGATGGGTTTTGCGAGCAAGTGTTGCAAAACAGGGTCACAGTCAAAAGTAGATTTTGGCACAGGAATTCAGACCCAAATTTTCAACTGACAAATGTCATTTCTCACCTCGCACCACTGCGACCATCCTACCAACCACCTACCGTTGTACGTTGGTGCCCCAGTTGGGCTCTTGGGGGCAGACAGCGAGGTGCGACGTCTCCTGGAGAACTAGAAGGGAAGAGGCTCAGCTCTTCAGTAGAGACCTTGGAAATACCGAAATAATAAGAAACATGACACCAATGGATCTTTTTATTTATCAGTGACGGCTTGTGACATCTTTAAAGGGAAATCATCTGCGAGCTAGTCATGTGGTTTATTCCCCTGCTCAGCTGCAGCCGCTGCTAAATGAAGATTGAAATGGTATTGAAAGGGGGTAGCGCCGGCCGGGGCTGGCTAAAGATGAATATAATCTGTCGCCTGACAGAATTCAGTCAATAGGCATTTCTTGAAAGTTCTAACATCTTGTGATCTCTTTATAAAATAAATTAGAGATCTGAGTCTAGTTCCCAGGCTCTTGCTAATGGCATTGCACCCACCCTTACCCTCCAAACCCAGCCTTGGCCGGCCCCTTCAGACTGAGCTCTCTGAAGCGGCCAGGGAGGCTGCTCCATTTTCAGCTCCCATGATGTTTTTTCAGCTGGTGGATATCAAAACACTGTTCATATATCAAGTATGTGAAGGGAATCTTTTTTTTCCTGTGTATCACAGGCAAGTGGCACAGCATCACGTAGCAGAGATCTCTCCTAAAGGACATACCCCCCACACTGCTGGGCCAGATATTTCAACCTTGGAGTTGATCACAATATTAATGCACTGCAGCAAACTTTCTTTTTTTTTTTAAAGGTTTGATCTAATCTCTTATAGCTACAGTAAGAGGCTGATCAAAGGTAGTGAAAGCTGGTATTAAAGGATTAGCTAGGTCACATTGAAATATGTTTTAAAACAAGCCCAGGGACCCTTAGCTTTACTGAAGCAAGTGCACAAGAAAAAGATTTTTAGGCTAACTCTCTCTGACTTTAAACAGAAAACAAAGTGACGGATTAAATCTGTGTCATTCCTTAAGGTGATACGTGTAGCACTTTATGTAGAACAAGCCTGGAAAATATAAGCAACGATTGCATCTGGCACAGCAAAAATGCAGTGCAGGAGTAAAAATCAGTGTAAGCATCATTTATGCACGTGCCAAGCTTAGAGTGTATTTATTCTCCTTTGATGTTTGTCCATAAGTAATTAGCAGCTTCAGTCCATCCCCCTTTATCTTTTTTTCTGGCCAATCTTTCCTCTCTCTCCTTTCCATTTGCTACTGACAGTATCTGCTGCGGAGGTACTTTATCTCTGGCTGTCAGGTGAAGATGAGTGTTTCTTTGGAAGGATGTTGATGTCACTCTGTGGACCATATCAAGCTATTATTCTTTCTTTTTCTTTTTTTAACCAGAATTTCCTCATTGAAATCAACTTACTAACAGAGAGAGCATCATCCAAATCTATACATTGCTCAATGGGAAAAGCTTTGAAGTCATCTAGGGTTGAATCAGTGTCACAGGAGACCAAGCAAGCATCTCCTGGCTTCCAGAAGTACAGTGTTGCATGATTAGTTAGGGGTAAAGGTTGTAGCAAATATATAGTTATTTACTCACTTGTGAACGCTTCCTGCATTGTTGCTCTTTTTTAAGGTTGGCTTGATGTAGTTACGTGCTTGGTAGGATTTTCCTGAAAACTTTATTTCCCCATAAATCAGCTGCCACGGCTACCCGTGGGTATTCCTTTATGCCAGAGATGGTGGTATCTAATCCCAGGATTGCCCATCTGGTAATTTCCTAGGAAGTTCCCTTAGCAGAAATAAGCTTTCAGTTCATAATTCCCATCTTCAGTGGATCAGCGTCTCTTTTGGCGGGCCCATCATCCCAACATTTCCCGTGTCTGGAGCAGTTCAAGGTTGCATCGCTGTTGGGAAGGGACACGGCTGAGGGGATGAACCCTTCCCACAGAGCTTGTGCAAGAGCAACTGAGTCACTGCTGGGTTGAGCCTGACTCCAAAAATTTAAATTAAAACCAGAGGTGCATGAAACTAAGTGGTATCAAATCTAATGCTGCGCAAGGTTCACCAGTTTTAGTAAACACCAAACCTGGTTCTCCAAAGGTATCATAAGCCCTTATGACAAATCCAGGTTTTGTTGGTCGGTGGATTTTCTTTCCAGGCAAGTCCAGGCTGAGCTGTAAATTTCTGTAGGACAGTTTATGAAGTTTTTCTGACAAAAAACCTTATTGTTTCTTCCAAAATGCGCCATTCTGCATGCTAGATCAGTGGGGAGGGTAGGAGGGTGTCTGCTGCCCATCAGAGGTTTTTGAAAGAAGTTTGTGTATTTAACTGCAGTAAATACAACCGCGCAGGACTCCATCTCATAACATTTTCCATTCAGTCATAGGTAAAAGCTGCTGTTGATTTCTCTCCCTGAGGGAACTTCAAGTTAAAATTTTGTCAGAATCCCCGACGGCACGGTGCGGTAGTCATTAATGTGCCCGGTGCCAGCCATCGACTGGGGCTGGAAGCTGTTTGCAAGAGATAAGCCAGGTCAATTGTGTACAGCCATCAAATATTTAACTATTTTAGAGATACAGAAAAACAGAGATGCAGCAGATACAGGTGATTATTGATTAGGCTTCAGGCAATGAAGACCTCTCACCTTTTTAATTACCCATAGGTGAAGCTGTACATACTGGGCATCCACACTTTTGACTCGTTATTGTACATGTGTACCCAGTTTTTCAGTTACCATAAACCAACGTTAACGAACACATGGGCAGAGTTATGTTTACAAGAATAATTTCCACCCCCCCCCCCAAGGTAGAAAAGTGCCACTAGCCATGACCATTAGTGTGGGGTCAGGAGATGCCAGCAGTGCAGCCCACTGTACAGTCCCATTTCCCCACTGGTGCGTGTGAGACTGTACCAGACCCTGTTAGACCCTGTCAGAAGTTGTACACTGTCATCATCGGAGGTTTGTCAGAAAAAGTTGGAAAAACCTCAGCAGTGTCACAGTTCTCATACCTCGGGTTGGAGAAATGGCCTCGCAAAGTCTGTTTGTTGCCTTCCACGATTTCGTATCTTCATGGTGGTTCCCATCGTCACCGTATCACCAGTGAGAGCAGTGACTTGTGGCTCTTTTAACATTGCCCCAGCTCAAATTCTACAAAACGATTCGCTAGTATTAGCAAAGATCAAGGGCTCGTGCTTTTTCCCTGTCCCATCTGGCAAGGATGGCACATTTCTTTGTCAGAAGACAATGGTTGAGTGGCTGGCTGCTGAGTAACTGCGTCGCAAGGTTTAGCATAGATGAGGGTTCATCCAAAAATGTATTATGAACTTTAGATTAATCTTGTTCATTATTCATGATTCTTTTTATTAAAACCTGCATTTGAAGCACAGAAGCTGTGGTGGGATGTAGCCCTGCGTGATGGAGAGGGCAGAGCACGGAGTCAGGGGGAGAATAACGGAGGGATGTTTGCGTCCAGGTTGAGCCCTTTAAATCATTTGGCAATTATTTAAGAAGAGAAGATAAAAAATTGATCTGAAGTGCTAGCAGGGCAATGAAATGGCCTATAGGCCCGCAAAAAAAAAAAATGTGCACAGTGCATAATTCATGGAGTTTTATTATTAAATAAAACTATGAAAGAGAAGAAAGGTCAAAACCTCCAGAAATCACAGTGCGGTTCCCAGCAGATGACTGGTAATGGGTGGAAAGGAGCCTCGGGAGTTTGGGTAGAGCCACGGACATGGTATGTTTTGCCAGGGGTTTTCTTTCCCTGATGATCCTTTCTTTTTCCCGGTGCACTCTGTGGTGCATCAGGCCTCCTTTCCAGCTCGTGTGATGTTATGCATGTTGATTGCTTAATCAAATCGCGGTGAAATTTGAGGTTATGAACATCCCCTACAATCAGTCAGCAAAATTTAGTAAGCAAGATGTGAATGCAGAATGGATTCACAGGACACTCATCAGATAATCAGTTACGCTTTATCATTGCCCAAACGATAACCATCAAAACACCCTGTTAGTACCACTTAAGAGAAAATTGAACTCCAAAGAATGCAAGCAATCAGAAAAAAAAAAGAGAAAAAAAAAGCCAAATGATTCAACAGAAGTGGGCCTTTTGTGAAGTTTATACAACATTGCTGTTGACAGAGGCATTACCGACTCGAGCCCATCACAGGGTGCAGTTACCCTATTTCTCTATAAGTGAAAATTATATATTGTCCAGAATTGAATATGACTTTGCAACGTGAATGGCTTTGATGAACTGGATGGGGGGGAGATTAGGGATATAGTTGGGGTTTCGTTTGGCAAAACGTTATTACGGTGTCTGAATACACAAAGTAAAAATGGCTCAAAATCATGTACTGCTCTTCCAAAATGCTGGTTTACTGCAGTCAGAGTTTGGGTTGCTTGGGGCTGTTATGAAGGGAGGGTTTTCTTAATTTGGTATTTGTTTCTTGCCGTGTGTAATGAACTGTAATTTTTGTATATCAAGATTTACAGAAAATGCTGCAAATCTTTTGTTCCACACTGAAAAACAGTTCCCACCTGTCCAACTTGAGAGTGACATAGTAGGTGAGAGTATAGAAATTATAGGAATCATTAAAGATTGGATTAATCTCTGTAATTTTCAGAAATACCTATAAAAAAATAGTGTATTGTACCACGCTGTTCTTCCTAAAAATGATAAATGACCCCTATTTTTTGGCTAATACTAATTTCAAAATTTCATTCTATTCAGCTTTATGGTTACCATAATCTTGATGTTTTAATAGCTTTTCCCATAATAGCTACAGAGACCTTTTTAAGTGGCAGCCCTGACTTTATGGAAGAGACTAAAAAAAAAAAAAGAAAAATCAAGAAAAAAAGTTTCTTGTACTAAAAGGCAAAGACATCAAGAAAAGAGTTTCTTGTACTAAAAGGCAAAGACAAAATAGTACACATGTGACAAGGCAGAATCCCAGAGAACGTTATTTTGGCAAACCATATGGTCTAATTATAATAATTACTCATAGCAGAATTTCTGTTCAGCTTTCAGTAACATTTTTTCATCACTTGCTATCATTTAGAGAGAGTTTAAAATTTGCACTCTGGTAATAAAATTGAAAAGGCATACCCTTAAATGTCCTAAATCTATATTCAAGTGGCTTTATTTTCTTTTTAATTGCTTAAGTTGAGGGCAATTGCTGGCTGCTCTGTATTTTGTTAAGCCAACGGTGTTTGGCCAGGCAATAGTAGCAGAGACCTTGGGTTCTAATTTTAAGTATTCACTGATATTTGGATGTGATATGGAGTATATCTTTGTGTTTAGTGCTCTTGGTCCTGAAGCACAGAGCATCAGGGTTCATGTAGCGTGTGAGGGGAGCTACGGGTGTGAGAGTCTCTGAAAGGGATAAAAGGAGTGAAGAAAAAGGCTTCTGGTATTATTCTGGTGTATGTATTTTTGGTATTGCATATTTAAGTAAAACATCTTTCGAAATAGCAGCTTGAGTAAAAGGCTGTCGGTGGAGCTTTGAGTCCAGCCTCTTCTTGTCTGATGTTGTATGGATGGGTGTTTGAGATGTGTAGCCTCAAGTAACTTCCCCATCCTCTTGTCCTTGCTGATAATCATTACAGGAGTGAAGATTTGCCGCCCAAAAATCTTTATCCTGTTCTGATGTATCATGGGAATCCAGGTCATTGGGGCAATGAAGACCAGTATGGAATCAAAGGCCAAGATGGGTCTTTGTGGTGGACAGCTGGGCAGATGCTCTGCTGGTGGTGGTGGGATGGCAGCTAATGGAGCTCCTGCTTGTCCTTAAAAGCGGCAAATATGGGTCAGAAATCTTGTAATATTCTGCTTTTGAGAGACCTACTTGAATGTGCTTTAAAGGGGAAATTAAAAGCGTTGTAAATGAGGCAAAATTAAATGAAAATGGCCCTAGATTAGAAAGGAGAAGTTTGTAATAAATTCCTCAAGGATGTAGAGCCTAATGTGTGATTAGAGAACCACGAATTGCCTGTTACTGCTCGTTCTTTGTACTGAAAAACTCCGTGGCTGTAACTTCAGTAAACGTTTCAATCGCACAGTCACCAGGAGCCATCTCGGGCTGGATTTTAAGTGTCTGTTTACACAGTTGCTACAAATTGCCTATGGGATGTGAACTGTCTGTCACTTCCAGAGCAATTAGTGTGGGAAACCTTATCAAAAGAAATCTGTCAAGTTTGAAAAGCCATAAATATTGCACTAGGACCTCTAAGGAAATCAAAGTGAGTTTGATATAGTATTTATTTACATGTTGCTCCACGAGCAAATGCACTTAAAGATGCTCCAGTCGGTGTTATTCCCCGTGCTCTGTATTCCATTAGTCCCATGTTATTTGAGAGAGAGAGAGAGAATTACCCAGTTGTTTTAAATGTTATATAGCAATAACGGACTGTTCCTAATACCTAATTCTGTGTGATTTGGGTAGTTGTATTTTTCTGGACGATGATTTGTTGTAATGAAAGGAAGGCAGAGCTGTAACATCAGATCTTCGTTATGTGCCTCAAGTTTATGGAGCCAAATTAATAGCGTTTGAAGATGGCTTTTGGGGAGGTTTTTATTGCTTTGTGCTCTAGAAATAGGTCTCCCCTAGCACCCCCTGCATGGAGGGGTCCCAGAGCATCACCATTTGGTGGTCTCCATGATCAGAACCTCTTTACTATCGCAGAACTTTACATTTGCCTTCTGCTCACCCAGGATTTCCAACCTGGCACTCAGCTCAAAGGACACAAATATTCAAGACTTTTAACTAAGGCAGAGGCTGGGAAAAACCACTACAACGACCGTAAGATTGGAAAGCCTGTCTTGAAAATGAGGGCAGAAGGGCTCTTGATGGCTCTCACCAACGAAGAGGCAAGAACACTTTAAGCTGAAGGCATCATTAGCCCAGAAGCGCATTGCTATAGACTAGTAATGAAAATATTTAACCTGGAAATTAGAGGGTTCTTAGCAATTAAAGTAATACCAATTTACAACAGAAAAGTAGGAACCAAAACCCCTGCTGCTTCTAGGGTTTATTTATGACTAGGACTACGTAACCTTCTGGGAAAGGACAGGTGGGGAAGGGGATTCTTGATCCAGAAAGACCTTCCCCGTTTGGTGTTTTTCTGAGGAACGTGTGGTGGATTCACCACCGCACGGTCAGTGGAAAACGCTGCCGCACTGCAGAGCTCGAGGGGCTTGGGTGGAAAGCTGCTGCGGGAAGATTCACTCACATTTAAATGCCTCTGTGCATCCCAGGGCAGTGATGTTTATTTGCCTATTGCTGGATGCTTCTGGAGGAGCAAGATAATTGTTCACCAAGAGTAAATTTAAAAAAAAAAGAACTTAACTACTTGCAGAAAATAATAAGCCAGCTGAGAAGTGGTACCTTGTTTGCTCGGAGTATCCTCTTGACATCAGCATGAGGTTACTTTATAATTAGATGCACATGTGTAAATATGATGATTAGATATTCCCACATAAACATAATTATCATATCTTCCTAAAAGTCTAAGCAGGCATTTTATAATCCTGTTGTTAAAAATAAATAAATAAAAGCCAACAGTCTGCACTCAGCCTCTTATATATGTAAACAGTGGAACATGAGGGCAGAATATATTTTCCAAAGTATCTAATGGTAGTTGAGGTCAATTACAGTTATGACTCATTAGAGTATTAAACTAAGAATATGCTTTTTAGTATAATTAGTGTTCCCTTGGAAAACTGCAGCAATCTTATATTCACTTTAGTTCTTCAAGCATTTTCGGGATGTTTGGGCATTAGTCTCAGGCAAATATAACAGGGTTATATTGCATTGACCTCCCTTACAACTTTGCAGCATCTCTCTCACTTCTTTTTTTTTTTTCTTGTTCAAATAACTTCCAAAGATGCCTTATAAAATAGAGAGGGCTGTCTAATTAGTCATATAGAAGATTACAGCTGCTTAATTTAGCGTTCAGTTTTTTGCTGATTCAGAAATCCCAAAGGAATGAAACATACAGTGTGTGATAATGTGGCTCAGCAGATCCTCCAAACTGTCTTTAAAGAAAAAAAAAAAAATAAAGAAAAAAAGTCATGAGTTCGGCTGAAACATTCATGACAAAAAGGTGAGATTCTTGTAAAATGCATTATGTTCTGGATTGGAAGAACTTGAAGGAGGAATAAGAATATTATTAGATCCATGTGTAGACTCAGAAGTGTCACAGTTGGAAATTTATGTTTGTAGCCATAACGATGAGAACTTGCAAAATGATTGCCTTTTTGTCATTTCATGGGCTGTGATATATCCCATTTCCCTAACCCAAGTGAGCAGGGAGAAAATAATTTTCAGGGCTTTAGCTCCGAGTTGGGATGGAGCCCAGCACGTGTCCCGTGGGGATGTGGACCCTGTCACTAACGCTGGTGGGACCTTGTGCTTCCAGAGCTCACCTACGCGTGGATCTTCAACGAGTACCCGACCTTCGTACACCAGGACAATCGCCGCTTCGTTTCCCAAGAGACTGGGAATTTGTATATCGCGAAGGTGGAAGCTTCGGACGTGGGCAACTACACGTGCGTGGTGACGAACACGGTGACCAACAGCAGGGTCCTGGGTCCCCCCACCCCGCTCATCCTCCGGAATGATGGTAGGACATAGAGGAGGGGAATTGAGGGTTGGGGTTGGAGAGTTTGTTTTGTTTCCTTTGACTGGCTGTTACCCAGAAATTCCAAAATGGCCTGAAATGTTTATATCAGAGTAAAGGGAGAGATTCAGCGAGGCTGGAGGCTTCTCCTTTAGCTGTGGTTCAAAGTCATAGACAGCGGTGGGGTTTATGACGCTGTGACCAAGGTTGCTCTTCCCACCACTGGAAAAACTCTCAGCATCAGGCAATAATTGTAAAAGAAAAACACTTGGTGACGCTTAGCCAGAGACAGGTGAAATAGTTTTTAGAGTTTGAGTTGTGGAGTTATACTACAGTTTTGCTCATTTTATGCAGCCCTGAAGTGAACAAAAGCACTTTGTTGTTTCGGTAGCTGTTAGCTCAGCCTGGATTTCCCAGCAGAATTAGTGCTATTTTTAGCAGTCTGTGGAATAATACAAAGAAGCAAAAAGAAGAAACCAGAGGAGGATTTCTAAATTTATACAGAGAATTGATTTGTATCATCATCATTTTTGAGTAGATAGGAAAAATAAATTTGCATGTTAATTTGCAATTAAAATTAATTAAAATTTGTCTATTTAAAGGATAACAGTTAGGACATTTGTTCCAGAAATAGAAATGCGTTATGGGAAACTTCTAGAAGAAGATCCATTGTCACCGAGTGGTGTTTGACAAAAATTCCTTGCTTGTTAAAAATGAGCTCGTTGCTGCCAGCCCATTCCCATTCCAACTCCTTCCCATTAACATGGTTCCTGGAGATGGGAAGTTTGGAAACATTGTCGGTGGTGGGAAAGGGATGAAGACAGCTGCTGTTCCAGGTCTCTTCCAGATCCGCTCTCTGTTATAGAGGAGGCTGCATTTCTGTAAATACAGTGACAGTAAATCTGTGCCTCTGAGTCCAGAATAAGTCATCTAATGTACGAAAGATAAAGAGGAATATTTAAATTTGTCTCATATTAACATTTTTTGACATTGAAGAAGAAATGCTTTTAAGTATTACATTAACAGGACGTTTATGCAGCCCTTACCTAGCCGAAAGTGCTTCCATTTATCCCAGTTGAGCTCGATGCCTGCCTCTAGTCCGAGGTGGGGCTGCTGCTGGGACAATTGCTGGGGGGGCTGATGGTGAAGTGCCTCGCCACGGGCTTCCCCCAGTGCATCACTCCTCCACCCGCTCCCCTTTATTTACAGGGACTGATTGCCTTCCTGAGGTAATTCACAGCAATGCTTTCCCATTCCTTTGAAGTGCATTCTGCTGTTTATTAAAGATATGAAACTTTAATTGAACCTCTGAGGGACTGGGGAATAGCATTCCTGAGTCAAACAGGGAAAGTACTGTTGTACCTGTAGAGCCAAAGATGGCTGTACTTGAAACCAAACATGGGCTAAATATGTATTTTAAAATAGGCTTGAACTAGTATCACTGGCAAGGTTCATTTTAAAAGTCAGCAGGTCTCAGTTTTTCATTCCATATAGAATAACCCTATAAAATCCAAATATAACTCGCCGTCACACTCAAAAAGAGAAATTATATATGTTGTTTCCCTAGTGTGAACAACAGAATTGAGTAAAATGCAAGGCACATTGTATTTCCGCTGGCAAAGCTGTCTTGTTTACCTTTTGTGTTCATACCCAACATGTCCAGTATATCTTAATGTATATGACACGTTATTTTCCAACCACACTTTAACCATTAAATTAGTAGGCTTGGGCGTAGCTCATCAACAATTAATGTTTCAGTCCCATTTAATTTCCATTAGTGAGTTAAGTGGAAAAAAATTCATAATATACCTCTTTGATGGATTTACGTGTACTGAGCTGCCCCACTGGCTGCTGCTGGTGTGGGGGCCCTCCTGCAGCTCAGGAGAAGGGACCAGGGGTCCCTCTGTCTCCGAGCAGCTCCCCAGTTACAGAGGGGTCAATGCAGCTCTGATGTCCCTCAGCCCTGGGCTGACGTCCCAGCCAGGATAGTCCAACCTCCTCCAACACATCCATTAAATTGTCTGTTGCTAAAAGTTTCTAAGTTAATGCCTCGTTGGCTTTGTATTGATATACTTCTTGTGAATTCCAAAAAAAATCCAGGTACTTTACAACAACCTCCATGTGAAATTTCTGGGTTTTTTTCAAAATCAAAGTTATTTTTAAACTGCAAAATGTTTTTGCTGTCATGCAGAATTAATTATGGGTCTCTGTAGTTAATACATAGCCCCGTTACTTTGAAAGAAACAAATGGTGGACTATTCAAAAGAAATATTGGTCACATAGAACTAAGAATAGTGCCTATATTTGTTTTTTTTAATTATTTCACACTGAGCTAAAGAGAGGACTTTTTCCTTTTCTTTCCTTTTCCTAATCTCTCACTTAAAAAATTAATAAAATTCCCAATTCTGAAGCTGTAGAAAGAAAACAGAGTTCGGATGCTCACAAGTTTGGCTGACCCTGTGCTGTTCGATACCAAGAAATTCAGTTGTTTTAATAGAGATGTGTATGAATTACATGGTGGGTGTTTTTACTGTAGCCAGTGTTGGAACTGCTCGTGGAACTGGTGAAGAGTCCTGGTTCCCCCAGCTGAAATCTCACCTGCCAGAACCCCAAAGTTTCACTTCACGTTTCTTCTTCAATTTAGGGCAGTAATTTTTCTAGACTCAGTCATGAATTATTTTGGCTTTTTCATTGAATACCTGCTGGTTTTTTCACGGTTATTTTACTTGAATATAATCATCCTGGAGAAAAACACCTTTTCAGCGTGTTTTTTCCGGCACCGCTCGCGTTACAATGCCAGGCTGTTGAGCCGTAATCTCTAAGAGGAAGAGACGCGGGCGTCGGGGATGAAATCAGATCCTGTCGGCAGATTGCTTTCCCCACCTGGGCCTTTTGTGCTTCTCTTTTGCTAGTTTTCAGCTGCAGAGTTATAGATCTCCTGATGTTGTTTGCGACAGCTTTTTGTACGTGCTCTTGTTGGCAGAACTGGGGTTCCTTCCCCTGTCGCTGTGCCGTGGAAGCAGAAGGTGCCTCTTATCCTTTTTTTTCGGTGGTGCCGAGGGACAGCACAAGAGGAAATGGGCACAAACTTGAACATAAGAAGTTCCGTCTAAACATGAGGAGGAACTTCTTTCCTTTGAGGGTGGCAGAGCCCTGGCAGAGGCTGCCCAGAGAGTTGGTCAGCGAAGGGCAACGAAGGTGATTCAAGGATTGGAGCATCTCCCTTATGAAGAAAGGCTGAGAGAGCTGGGACTCTTTAGCCTGGAGAAAAGAAGGCTGAGGGGAGACCTTATCAATGCCTATAAGTATCTAAAGGGTGGGCTGAAGGAGGAGGGAGCCAGACTCTTTTC
>JAOXNO010000003.1:13706760-13717928 GCA_028565335.1 Limnodromus scolopaceus
ATCTTTAAGGTCCCTTCCAACCCAAACCAGTCTATGATTCTTTTCCATCCTCATTTAGCAGCCGTAAAGTCACATTGTGCTGCGTTCCTGACTTTGCAGCCTGTTCCCTGTGGACCAGTGAAATCCCTTTGTCTGAGGCAGGTGAGGTCCCTGGCACGGGCACGGCTGGAGCACATCCCTGCCTCGGTCCTGGCTGCACCGACGCCTCTGCTTCGGGTCTCTGCTTCTCCGTTGAGCTCAGCAGCGAGGGTCTGCCATGCCATCAGCTGGGTGTTTTCATCCACAGCGTTTCGGAAGCGCTCCCATTGACCTGATTCTATTTTTAATCTGGCTGCTCATAAATTTTAAATTTGATAACCCTCCGCGAGGCTAAGATTTATATCCTGAGGAAAAAGCAATGCCAACAATTTATTTATTTTTTTGGCAGAAGTACAGTAAACAGATTACCTCAGCTAGCTAATTTAAAAAGAAATTGCCTTCTTCATTCGTAAAACCAGCATCAAGGAGATGCTTATTTATTATCATTACTCTGCTCTGGTGAGACCCCCACCTGGAGCATTGTGTCCAGCTTTGGAGCCCTCAACATCAGAAGGACATGGACCTGTTGGAGGAGGTCCAGATGACCTGAGGAGGTCATGCAGATGCTGGGAGGGCTGGAGCCCCTCTGCTGTGAGGACAGGCTGGGAGAGTTGGGGGGGTTCAGCCTGGAGAAGAGAAGGCTCTGAAGAGACTTTACCGCGACCTTCCAATATCTAACGGGGGCCTACAAGAAAGCTGGAGGAGGGATTTTTACAAGGGCATGTAGGGATAGAACAAGGGGTAATGGCTTCAAACTGGAAGAGGGAAGATTTAGATTAGATATCAGGAAGAAAATTTTCACTGTGAGGATGATGAGACACTGGCCCACGTTGCCCAGAGAAGCTGTGGCTGCCCCATCCCTGGAGGGGTTCAAGGCCAGGTTGGAGGGGGCTTGGAGCAACCTGGTCTGGTGGGAGGTGTCCCTGCCCAGGGCGGGGGGTTGGAACTGGGTGATCTTTTAAGATCCCTTCCAACCCAAACCATTCTGTGATTCTATGGATGTTGCTTCATTCATATTGATTTTAGATGCCATTCCAGTCAGACCTTCCTTTGTCAGACAGACAGTCACAACCCAAAGGTTGTCCTGAGCGTAGGACAAGAGGGAATGAGCAGATGCACAAGCACAACCAGCTCCTAGGGCATTGTTGTGGCTGCTCATCCCTGTGCTCAACGCCTTTCCCAGCATCTCCGGCCTGAGCTCATCCAGTCCCTGCCCAGCACCTTGCCGGGAAACCAAGGCCAGGAGGAAAAAATTGCAATTAAAATGGTTTCTAAAAGTGTCAGCACAGCAGCATCCGCATTAGCAGAGATACAGACTTATTTGTAACTAATTACAGTTGTTTGCAGCATTTTGTAAGATATTCAGCAGAAGCCATTTAATTGGCTGGACCGCTTTTCAGATTAAATACTTCTCAAATCAAAGTCCCACCAGGAATTTATGCGGCTCCTTAATTTTGCAGTGAAAAGAGTCCCCCTTTCATCAGTAGGCCTGTGTTTTATTTGTACCAAAGCTGCTTTATGCCACTCTTTAAAATAACCTCAAAAGTAAATCACGTTATGCTCTTCATTATGGCTGGAGGTCTAAAAAGGAAATTTGTGTAAGTGAAAATCAGGGAGTTGTACATCTCTACTCCATTTAGGCCCCAGATCACAAATAATTTGCTGAAAATTCAAAGCCCTTTGAAATAAAATTAATTTCTGGACTGATAAAAATTCAAGAAAAATCACATAAATAGGACAAATATGTATTATTATTAATTATAATTTACATGCCTCACTAGAAAACCCAGTTTGCTGCCTGTTACGCAGATAAATTACCAATTGATTTCTCACCTTCAAGCCTCTCCTTGTTCATTTTATTTGAAGTTCCCAAATCTTGGGTTGTTTCAGAATGTTGTACCAATTTAACTCTTGGTTAACCACCACTTAAACACTTTGGCAGCAGCCAAGTCTTTCCTTCCAGAAAGGGGCGGTTGGGTTCAGGAGCAGTCGTCACGGTACCCACTCTCGGCTGGTTACACTCCCCCTGGGGGAAATCACTGCTCAGAGGGAAGATGCCTTGACTCCTGCCAGTGGAATATGTATTTTCTCAGATTTTCGTGCAGGAGGGTGTAAGTCTTGTGTTTTGAATAATTTCCTGCCCAGGAGAAGTTTTGCCTCCGGAACAAGTTTGTGCACAGAGAGCAGAAATGTTTCTCCTCCACTTTTCCTTTTCCAAGGGATTGCTGGAAACCTGCTTTTAGAGAAATCAATTTTTAGGAGACTCAGAAAAAGTGCTCAAATTACCATAATTTTGCCTTGGAAAAATAGCTCTCCAGCAGGAGAAGCAAAAATAGAAGTAGGTTTGAAAAGTGAAGTATTCAGGCTACTCATAGAGCACCCCACATCTTCCTCACTCCCCTGGGAGTCTCAGGGATAAATAATAACTGAATCCCCAAGGACTAGTCTTTATGAATGTATCTGTAATACCTACAGTCCTTTGCTGCCTGGAGTAACTGGGGAGAAAATCATGGAACGGTGCAGAATAGCTCACAGGACAGGAGGTAAATAAGAGGTAGGGGCAATTTAAGTCGTGTTTATCAGCTGGGCTAACTCCTTCAGGTTTTCCTCTGTTTCTTTTCCTTTGATATTTAGTATTTTAGTCCCAGCCAGAAGTCCCAGGCTGGTTCATTATGGGCAGAGAGGCTGAAAGGGGACATCCTGCCCGAGCAGCAGTATTTGGTGAACTTTCCAAAGAGGCAGAGAAATGGAGATCACTGAGGTGCGACATTCAAGCAGGTGACTTTGGTGGAGGATTTGAGAGCACAGCTTTGAGAGTTGTATAGATTTCAAATAGTCCTTAATTGGCAGCAGAGGTCAGGAGGAAGGGAATAAGAGGGGGAAAGGAAGAGGAGAGGAAAAGCGATAACCTAAAGTCTGGTTTCACATTCCTGTGATCATTGGGATGGATAACAAATTAGGGACATATGGGTTTTGTTTACAGAAGCTATATCCCCGTTTGGACCAGGATGACGTGTGCACAAACCTTATAGACTGGCTGCATTCTTTATTTTTAATTACTCATGTATTTTTCCCATCTGTTTTTCTTACTTCTTACGCTTGGCTTTCTGGTCTTTAGACTTTTCTGATCCTGGGCTTGGTCTCAATCTCCTTAGAATAGATATAGGAATGGACAAGTCGTTCAGCCTTTCATCTGCCATTAATGATGAATTACACAGCTTGCACTAGGTCATCAGCTGCTAGAAATTGGCTTAGGAGCACTGAAATCAATATACGCCGACCGAGAATTGGATTCTGTATATGTATTAGTACCTCATTTGCTTTAGTCTTTTTGGTTGTTTTGAACTCGCAGGCGATGGCAAAGTCCTACGGATTTATTTCTGGTTTATTTCTCGTGTTGCTCCCACCATTCTTTGGGCTTGTTACTCGTTTCTGAGGCGATGCATCATCACCAGCTCTGTCATTTCATTTTTAAATGCCTCTTAGGACGTGAGTTCTGGTCCAGCTTTCCAGTTCCTACTTTTGCCTTTCAACTTATTACAGAGAAGGACAGACTCATTCTGGATTTTTTAGCCTTAGAGAAGTAAGAGCATATTTGGACATGCTTTCCCAGTCACCTGCTTTAAAACGCCCCACTTTGTGTTGGTGAAGACTGGGAAGAGATCAAAGGTAAACAGATTTTTTTTTTCTAACTGCTGCCATCGTTTTTCTCCTGCCTCCCCTGAATACGAATTCCAGACAGCTCTCATTACCCAGGAGGGGGGATATCTTTCTTTAAAACTGTCCTTACATAGGAGTCATGCTTATATTTTTAAGCTTTTTCTTCCACTTTATAGATTTCGCATGTGAAATTTTCTTGCAACTCAGATGAATTCTTAATCAGCTTCCATGTCATTTTTTTCTTCAGTACAAGGGTTTTCCTCTGAGATGTTTTCAGCCAAGGCCAGTAACATGTAAATACTCCAAATAGGGCCAAAATATTTCTGAATCCATCGTATGAAAGAATTCCTCTTTGCTTAGCACCAGTGAAAGGATCCAAAGGACTATTTCTAGGATACTACTACCAGTCACAAATTAAACCTTGTCATTATCTCGAATAATGTCGTTATATAATGTTGTAGCATGGAGTGGTTTCATATCCTTATTTGAATTATTTTAATTATCGTGCTTGAAATCTTGTGTCACATTACCATGTCTTAGTATGATCCCCAATGGGAAGCTGTCAAATTTCATTATATTATGGCGACTCTCATTTGGTGGCTCCAGCATCTTTGCTACGTGAACCAACCCTTGTGTATTACTCAAGATTAAGTCAAGAGCGTGCCTGCGATTCTCTGAAACGAACTGTTGAAAGGAGAGGTTGACCTAATTAGAAAAGTCTCCCAAAGAGCAGCAGAGAACAGAGCTCCCGTGAAACAAAGGACTCCTCTGGTTTTCACTCGGATTTATTTTTGCCCTATTGTGTTCGTTCTGTAGTTGTCTGCACTGGCTTTAGGATAGAAAACTTAACCAGTTTAAATAACGGCACGTTTAAATCTCAGCACCGTCCCTCAGGGCAGGAGGGCAGACATGTGACCTGCAAAATGCACCCAAACCTTGGGTGAGAATTTTCCTTATTTGAGGAGTTTGCCTGAAATCAGGATAATTATTGAATTTTCTTTGCTCCTGACATGAGAGTTTTTTATAGAGCCCACCTTTCATGGATTTTCTTGCTTTACAGGTTGCTTTCAGTTGTTTCATCTGTATTTGTTTGGTTTCATGTGGGAATTCGGTACAACAGTCCTGCAAATAAGAGCTCTTTAACGGTATCATAAGACTCTCTTCAAAATTATGACTTGGATTCTGTTAGAATAGTAAATATGTAAATTCACGAGTAATTTGCAAATGTCCTCGAGCCACTGAACCTGTTGCAGTTGTGCAGGGTGTCTCCGTTCAATGGAACTGTTAAAGTTCTTACTCCAGATGACGGAATTGACTTTCATCTTCCTACATTTAAAGGCTTTCCCTTTCCAGATCACTTTAGATACAGCTAATAAACAAGCTTAAGGGGTAGGAGGAGCAGTTGGAGAAGTAAACACCGTTTCCCTCTCCTTTCCAGCTGCTGCTTTTGTTTCTGGGCTGTCGTTACGTCCAATTTGCCTTTCTGATTTTTTGCAAGTCTGTCGGGGTTTGGAGTTCAGCTGCTGGGCAAAATTCCCCAGCTTCCCTCTGCGCTCTGTCGTTTGTAGACACCGTGAGAAGGGAGGTGTGTGGTGGGTGTGGGATTAGACTCACATCTGCCACAGCCTGAACAGAGTTTTAAAAGGCGCTCAGCGCTCTCAGTGTGCACATCCAGCATCGTGGTAGACCCATATTTTAGGTATCACCACGCCAACTGCATGTTGGGCTTACCGTTTTGATGCAATAATTTTTAATTTATCCTTTCAGACCTTTCTCTGGCCCTTGTCGCTACCCAAAGGAGATATCTAAAGTTGTTACCTGTTACCTTAATTTTATTTTTTTTATCTGATTACATGGGAAAAAGTATTAACCAGGTTCTTGGAGACCTCTGCTGGTAATATCTTCCTACTAAGTCTCTCAGATTTTCTGATGTCAAAACAGGGCAAATGACTACTAAAAACCTGACGTTGCTCTCTTTTTTTCATGGGACTTTCTGAAAAAATTGTTGTAGCTGTATCTAGGCAGATGGGGTTTGTGAAGGTAACATACCAAAGTCAGAGGTTTTGTATGGTCTCCAAAAACACATGGCAATTTTAGTGGAATTTGACTTGCGTGTGGAGACTGGCTGAACTTAAGGTGTATTAAAAAAAAACAAATAACAAAAACCAAACTCTGATAAAAATACGTGAAACAACTGAAAATATAATCTCATAAGTGTCTGAAACCTGTCAGTGCCAGTTTTCACCAAATTCTACTAGGATGTATCTCTGATGTCTTTTTTTGGACTTTCTAGGTTTGTTCAATGTCATTAGTACAATTATTGAGTCCAAAGTTTTTACGTGCACTTGGAAGATCTTCTTATGACAAGACTTGTAGGTATGGCCTGGATCTAAGAAAAGACTGAGAATTTGGACCTGAAATAGTGCCTGTAACCATGCAGGCCTAAGTTACTGGAATAACCTTAATTTCAATGCAGAGGTAGTTCTAAATGACAGGTTTTGAAGTTGGACACTAAACTATAGAGCTTTGAAGACGAAGTCATATGGATCCTGAAGAAGAAAATGTTTCTATTTGAAGGGGGGATCTAACGATGCCTTTTATTCCACTGAGTTGTTGCTTTGTACAACGATCAGGATTTCTGAAGCTACTCTTTTTCCTAAAGTTTTTTTATTAAAAATAAAATGGGAACAGGTTCTGATCTTGCACATACCACCTTCAGAAAGCAGAACTGGACTCAGGGAAAAAAAAAATTGTTAGCAATTATTAAGGATGTTATTAAATCCACCTCTTAAATGTGCTAATAGAGAAATTTGCTTGTACTTAGAGAGCACGCTGCTGGCTCCAGACACGAGGTTTTACTCATTCCTTCTGCCTTGCAGCTCAGCCCAACTGGATTCAGAAGATCAGCGATGCCCACGTGGCCATGGAGGAGAACGTGGCCTGGGAATGCCGGGCCAGCGGGAGACCCAAGCCCTCCTACCGCTGGCTGAAGGATGGGGAGCCACTGCTGCCCCAGGTAGGCACCAGGAAGGAGGTGCTGGTGCTTTTCTGCTCCACCAGCATCTCATTTCCACTCTGAAATCTCCCCACTGTATAGGCAGTTCCTTGCCGTGCCTGGTGGGCACCACTGTTACTTCACAGGTAGGACCTACAGCAGGTCTATGTTCAGACATTCTCCCTCAAACAAAGAATCCACAATACAAACCTAAGGATGGAGAGATCCTTGTGAAGAAGAGGGGATGGCCAAGTGGCACTATGGAGTCTGCGGCCAGAAAATTATTGCCCCAGATTCGGTTTTTTTAAGTTTATGGTATTGTTCCAGTTTGAGGGTCAAAACCATGACAAATATTTAGGTGAACTTTGCGTTTCTGCTGCTCTCTAGCAGCATTCCCATTCCTCCTGCCAAGCTGGAGGGGCATCGCTCAGTCCTGTGATCCCCCCCGATACAACCACAAACTGAAACAAGTCACCAAAGCATTGCTTTCACAGTACCCTGCGTTTCTTTTTCCCTGTCGCTTATGGTGAAAGAACATGGCAGCCCAGATTTGATCAAACCCCAATAAAGATTGCACAAACATTAAATTTCCACCCTACGGCCAAGTAGAAGGCCAGTAGTTCTTTATATTTCTATTTTTAAATGGAGAAACTCCTTGGGAGGGAGGGAACACTTTGCTGTACTTATTAAAATTGATACCAGGAGCTCCATATCCTTAGGCTGACAAATGATACCCTGGTCTTTTGTTCCACACACTAATTTTACTTGCTTCACGCTGGTCACTAGCAGATGGTCTTGTACTTAAATCCCGTTAGTGGCTGATATGAAGTAAAGGATCATTAAATTATTAACGTCTATATTGTTTTCAGTAAACTGCAGAGGATTTGAAGTATTTCTCTCTGTGCTAGCTAAGATGGTAGCCCGTCTCACTAACCTTCATTGCCATTTATACTCGTAATACCGTTGTTTTAAGAATACGGTTGGCTGTGATATGCCACTATGGAACAAAAGTGCATTTTTTATTCAAGTTTATCTACTTGAAAGGGATATTAATCTAAATAGTTGAGGTATTAAATCAAAGAGAAGTCAAGGGAAAGTCCTCCAATTTAAATTGCATTTACCAACTACTGTATTGGTTTTACCATTTAGTATCTAACCTGACTTAGTTTTAGCTGGCAGACAAACAAATTGGAGCATCCAAATTATTCCCATTACTGCTACTTTTTTTGTGCACCTCGGTGGGTTTATGTTCCAAGGAGGGATCTCCCTATTTACTTTTTCATTTGTTCCACTGCTTCCTACAGGGCAGAGTTCAGCTGGAGCAGGGCTCGCTCACCATAACGAACGTCAGCCTGTCGGACGCTGGCATGTATCAGTGTGTCGCGGAAAACAGGCACGGCATCATTTTTGCCAGCGCAGAACTGAGTGTCATCGGTAAGTGTACGTTCCTGAATGCTGCAAACCTTCCAAAACCAGCCAAGCCTTCACCCAAGCTAGTTTAGCTGAGTTCCAGCATCTGAAGCAGAAGAGCTACTGAGGATCTCTCATAACTTGTTGGTTTCAAGTAGGGCATGAAATGAGAACTTGAGAAAGTGGATAGACAGAGAATAGATTTTATTTATTTTTTTTTTACATCTTCCCATATTCTCATATTCCTCCAGGTGACTGAGCAGGGAGAGCTGAGCAGCTCACTCACCTCTTGCTGGTTAGAAACATGTTGTGGAGAAACCCAAGTATTGCCCCAGTTCAGAGCGTACTGGCCTGTAACTGCCTGCTCATGGGCTGCAGAGACTGACCTGACTCTTGAGGAAATGGTGAAAAACCATGTCTGAAAAGACCTTTTACCATTCTGATGGCAATCATAACACTCCCGTCCCCAACCCTCGCCAACAAAAATAACTTCTGCCCCACCTGTTTGCTGTACACCTACTCTGCTTGTCCCAGTTAACATCAGGAAAAGATCCTGTGAATCAAAGTGGTTAAATACCTGGTGGGAGGGAGCAAAGAGAGCCAGGCCCAGTGCTAGGAGAAGAATCAATGGCCACTGAAACTGAAACACAGGAAATGCCAGTTAAATGTAAGAAAAGCTTTTTCTACCATTAGGGTGGTTGAACACTAGAAGGGGTTGCCCAGAGAGACTGTGGCATCTCCATCCTTGGAGATACTCAACACCCAACTGGATGTGGCCGTGGGGAACATGCTGTTGCTGCCCCTCCTTCAGCAGGGGTGGGATGGGACCATCTCTGGAGGTCACTGCCAGCCTCTGCTGTCCTGGAGTCTCTACCCCATTTGCAAATGTGACAAGTGACAGCATAGATATTCTAGTTTCAAAGGGTTAAATAGAATTCACGATTACAAAATAGTGGTTGAGTTGTTTTCAAAGCAAATGCCATCATTCCCAGGTTTATCCTGAAGAGCAAAGCATGAGGTCTTTTCTGATTATGGCATTTTCAGTATTGGTCATTTGTTATCAGCAGAAATAGATGCCTGCATAGGAAAAAAATTCATTTGAAAGATTGTCATTGTTGCTGTTCAAGAAAAATACAATAATGCTCAATAAATTGGGCTTCACGGTGCTAAGATTTATTGGACGTGTTTCTGCGTGAAAGAAATCGAAATAAACCCACTGATGCTTTTCCCATCTATTCAAAACCCTGGTGGAAAGGAGCCTTTGGGAGGAAGGCAGGTCTCAGAAGACAGAGGCTCAGCCCTCGTTGGTGGGTACCTCCAGTGCCTCGTAGTGAAAGCAAAGATCTTGGATAGCCTGCTCTTAAAAACCTGCCAAATAAGTTTTATTTGGCTGAATTCTCATTCGGGTCATGCAATCTTGCTTCTGTACTGTGAAAAGTACCAGAAAGGTGTGCTGCGGATTAATTTCCATGGATCTGTGATTTTACTTGGCATATTTTTAAAGAAAACCAGCATGTTTTCCTTTACACTAGAGTTTTCAAAGGAGGTCAGTATTCTGAGCTCACTGAGAAGTGTTAGCTTTTAAACAGATCTTCCTGAGTAGAAAAATGGTTATTTTAAAAGGTCCTGGAGTTAAGCACTTGAAATGATTAAACACCACTAATAGCAAGTGAGACTTATAACAAAATTAAGTGAAAAAGAGAAATGGAAAATTACAGACAGAGCTTTTCTCAGAGTGATTCTTCTCTATTGTTGTTGCCAATTATATTGCCTGGAGTCTTCAGCTCAAACCGGGATCCTGTTGTGCTGGGCATTGTAAAAACGTGTAGTGAGATGCAGTCATTACCTTAAAGAGTTTTGAGGCTAAATGTTAAAAAAAAATTTTAAAAAAAATTAAAAACAAAACAAAACAAAAAAAAAATAACCAAAAAGAAACACGAGTGATGGGCTTAGAGTGAAAGAAAAGTAATTAAATCCTCATTTTCCAAACAAGGTGTGAAGAAATTAAATGCATTACCCCTGAAGTGGCCCAAGGAAGTTTTGGGAGTGCTGAGAACTGAGCCCAGAGATTCTCAGTTTCAGATGACAACGTTTTGAACAGCACAGAATAAAACCAGTATCATGAAACTCCTCTACCTCACACGGGACCGAGAAGGAAATAGCAAATGACTCCCAAAAAACCCCAGTCTAAACCATTCATTACAGGGCTGGAAATAACAGGATTATTCAAAAATCTATTTTGCCCATAAATTTTGGAGAATCGTCTGAGAAGTTCTTTCCAGAAGTGATACTGTATTAATTAAGATAATATGATATAAATAATAATCCATCTGGTTTAGGGTGCGTTGGTGGGAAGTTGTCCTCAGGATGCCTCCTTTCGCTTTGGAACGTTTTACATCACCAGTGTTGATTTTCGGATGGCTCTTTTATAGTCTTTAATAACTTATATGTTTTCCTCTGTGCTAAAATGAAGTCGGCCATCTATGATTAGACATAGAAGACCAGACAGGTCAGAGATTAGTGAGCTCTGATTCATGAAACTGGAAGATGAGATCTATTCGATCATAAAGCCCATCCCATTATCAGTGTAGGATTATGTTTTATTCAGCTCTTTGGCGGCAGGAATGATCTCCCAAAGAATTGAGGCAGACGAGATGCCCTAAGAAAAATGACTTTGCTCTCTGTATCACATGGCAGGTTTTTTGTCTCCCAGCTGTTTCGGGTGAGCTTTAGATCATTTTATGGAGTGTCAAGCAGATGCGGTGCACGGTGATCTAAACTCTCACCTCCCGGAGCGCAGCAAGAAGGAAAACCAAGGAAACCAGTGTCGACCTGCTGGAGGGTAGAGAGGCTCTGCAGAGGGATCTGGCCAGGCGGGATCGATGGGCTGAGACCAACAGGATGAGTTTCAGTAAGGCCAAGTGCTGGGTCCTGCACTTGGGTCACAGCAACCCCAGGCAGCGCTACAGGCT
The DNA here is from genome assembly GCA_028565335.1 of Limnodromus scolopaceus. Classification (NCBI taxonomy): domain Eukaryota; kingdom Metazoa; phylum Chordata; class Aves; order Charadriiformes; family Scolopacidae; genus Limnodromus; species Limnodromus scolopaceus. The sequence continues at coordinate 13,717,876 of JAOXNO010000003.1, forward strand.
TGGGGAAGAATGGCTGGAGCTGCCTGGCAGAAAAGGACCTGGGGGTGTTGGTC
>JAOXNO010000003.1:13718028-13734297 GCA_028565335.1 Limnodromus scolopaceus
TCAGAGTTAGGTTGATGGTTGGACTAGATGATCTTTAAGGTCCCTTCCAACCTAGACAATTCTATGATTCTATGAAAATCCTGCAAGTTGGGGGCATACAGGGATGGGGCAGGAGGCACAGGGTGCAGGCACGCAGCCAGCAAAGGGGAGGCAGAGAATTAGAGGAGATCAGGCAGAGTTTGCTGCCTCTGATCCATCAGAAAGTAAACTCCTGCCAGCAGAGACGTAGCAAGCAGGGCAAGAGTGGTTCATAAAACCCTTAAGCTGCCTCACCTATTTGCTTTGAGCTTTCTGTATTGAAAAAACTAATTGTCTCACTTGATATAAATAAAACCTTCTGGTCGTCTTTGGGGAGTTCACTACCAAAGTCAGTCTAGAGGCCGCCACCTCAAAGCTCTGCCTGTCATCGAGTCCCATCAAATAAATCATTAAAAATCCTTTGAGGGCAGGAATCAGAATCCAAACAATCTCCTGCCTCCCCAGCCTTCCTTACAGCCAGGCTGCAGTCTGTCTGCAGGGTTTTGGTGACTGCTGCAATGAATATCTTGACTGTTTTTCACAAATAGAAGGGTGCACCCTGGAGGGATTAAAAAAGATGATTTGAGAATACCTTGTACCTTGGTGCCTCCTTAAGCCTTGCCTTGCTTTGCTTGGTTCAGGACCTGGCTGTGTCAAGGACTGCCCCCTTTATAGCATTAAAATAAAAGACCCAGTTTATGCAACAAATAGGAATATACAGCATAAAAATGTCAACTTTTCTGGAAATATTAACATTTCCGATTATGTGAGCTGTACGTTAGTGACAATGTTCCTGTGTGCTGCTGCTCTGCGCGTGGCAACGTTTGACAAAATGATGATCACGCTGTTACAACACACAAAAAAGGAAATAAATACATTCAAAGTTTCACGCAGGCGTAGTTCTTAGAGGTGCTGCCCCGAATAAGGTGTGTGTGACACCGGGTGTCTGCTGCCTCCCGGGGTTACTGGTTTCTGAGGTTTGTGGCTGAATACGCGTTTCTAAACAAATGAAGAGCTGAAGGTGCCCGTTTGCCCCATCCGTACGTGCACATAGTTCATAAAGTCAAATCATTAAGGAACTGCAGGTGAGAAACAGCCCTGGAATATTGTAATGTTCAAAAAAGCCTGACTTTGGTTTTTCCAGAGGCAATTCTGATCTGTATTTATTTTTTTTTTTCCTTTCAGCCGTCAGTCCAGACTTCTCCAAAACCCTCTTGAAAAAGTTAACTCTCGTTAAAGTGGGTGGTGAAGTAATCATTGAGTGTAAGCCGAAAGCTTCCCCCAGACCTACTTATTCTTGGAAGAAAGGAAAAGACATCCTGAGAGAAAATGAGAGGTAATGTCTTAAAGTAACCATTTCTTTCATTAGCTTGCTCCAACCCAGGGGCTTTCAGCGATGAAAACTAAATTTGTCATTAATAGCTTCCCAAAATTGACTTGCAAATAAATGTGAAAACAGCTAGTGTTCAGTCTTGAGGAGCTGGGGGTGAGATTTCAATTCCCGTTGTGTTCATCCCAGTCTCTGTGTACTATTAAAGCATCCCTGCCAAGAACCCGATAAAGATACATTCTGAAAAGCAAATATTTTGCCTCTGCTTTGCTCTAAATAGCCATTGTTTTTCAAAAAGTTTCCCAGGAGATAAAAGCCTCTGCTGCAAATTACACTGCTGTGGTGCATTACTCAATGTCCCGCAAACAGGAATTATTTGGGGTCAGTAATTAATTTGGCAGTCCTAACGCCTGGCTTGGAGATGGCTTTTTCAGACTGGCCAAGTCATTTTTTTTTTCTTTTTTTTTTTTTTTTTGTCAATTCAAAAGGAGAGCATTAGTAGGAAGCAGGAGCCTACCTTTCCAATTTGTATGCATGGTTTTGCAGTGATTTGTTGTTGACTGTGTAGAGGTGTGTTACCTGTCCCACCTGAGAGGGGTCCTTGGCAGTCCTCCAAAATACAAGGTGCCGCTTGGATTGATGGGAAAAAATCCTGTCCTATTAGTAAAGGTCAAAAAGCCAGAAATTACAGGAAATTGTTATTTTGAAAAGCTTAAACCCTTTAGAGCTGTTTTTTTTATCTTGGAAAGTCTAGTCTTGCTCCATCCAACCTACCTGCCTGTAACGGACATTGAAATATATACTATGGTGATGTATACAAGTATGCAAAAAAACTTAGTTCATTTAAAGCTAGATGAGAAAAATAATAAAAAAAACAATTTCTGGCTTCTTTAGCTCCTGTTACCTGGTCTGTACAAAGCTATTGTCTGTGGACTGTTCGACTTTGCCTCCTGGGATAAAAAGAGTTGGGTGATCAATTACCCAGAGCTTCCTCTAGCAGCCAGGGTACAAAGCTGTGCGAGGTCAAAGTTATAATAGATCAAGGTATATTGATTTTTAAAACTGAAATAACTTGCTCTTCTGGTGAAGATTGTGCAAAGGATGGGAAGCATTAAATACTGGAAGCTTTGGAGTGTCAGCCCCACGAGGTCCCATCCGTCTCCCCGTCCTTGCTGGCACGGTCCGTAGCTGAAATGTGCTGTTTTCTCTGATGCTGCTCTCCCGGGCACGGCACGGTTCTTCCTCCTCATTTTAATTTAGGAGCGAGAGGGGAAGCATTAGTTTGTATGATCAAGGGCTTAGAAAGGTAAAGAAAGACGGGTGCTGTGTTTCTTGCTCGGTCACTGCTGTGCGATGCTGACAGCAAAGTTGTTTGGTGCTTTTAGCACTACTCTCTGATCTGCAAGCGATGCTGTAATACAGCAGAAATCATAGAATCATGGAATTATCTGGGTTGGAAGGGACCTGGATCCTGATTTCCCAAGGGAATGTGGCTCACGCACTGGGAGCATAAGCCTGGGTAGTAGCTCGGGTTTCCTGCGCGTTTACTTCCAAATAACTTTTGAACTGGTTATTTGAACTGGCTGGGGATGTTTCAGCTCGTTTCCAGCATGGTTTAGGAGAGGAAACCTTAAAACCAGCAGGTTTCTTCAAAGCTTTAGGAAAATAGGCAGCTGGGAAAAGGAGATACTATTATTTTCCCGCCTGTGAAACCCTGTCACCTGAGGTCACACCATGGTGGACATGAGAGAGTCCGCACCAGAGCACCCTGAAGGGTGCACACCTCTGTGTGTAAGTAGTGGAAGGCTGTACCTACAGCGTTTTCCTGACCAACCTTCTCCTGGGGCATACAGGTGTGAATATAGTCATAAAAACTTGCTAGCTAGCATATACCTTGCTCTCTGCTGGTCACAGTCCCCCTGCCCACGCAGACGTTGGGTTGGGAGGACGGGCTGTGAGTACAACGCTGGTGGCAGTGATGGGCTGGCTCCTGTGCTCCTCCTGCTCCCACCAGACCCGGGAGCCTCCTACCCAGGCACCGAGCCCTGGGTGGGAAACCAGACGTGAAATGTGCCCAAGCAGGTGTGAAATCTTCTGCTGCTTCAGCCCAGGGGTTTTTCCGCCAGCCGGATCATCCAGCAGGACCGATCTGGCAGAATGTCTTAATGAACACCGCTCCGATGACTTGGCAGTTGGACCTATTTAGTTCTCATAGGCAGTCGGTCGTGTCTCCCGTGGGCACGAGGGTGTTGATTCCTCGCCATCGCCTTTATCAACCACGCCATCCTTGCAGCCTGTGCCTGGAAACTGTGTGAAGTGCGCAATTAGGAGATTATATTGTCTTAGATGATCGTGGTGGTGTTCGTCAGCACTGTCTGACTTCACAGGGGGAGGAGAGGCCAAGTGCCTCTCTTAACGCTGCTGTATTTCTGGTTTCATGGGTTGCTGAAGCATTATCTCCTCTCTGCCATCTTGAGGGACAGTAGCATTGACTGCGTTCCACTCCTAGTACCTCTCTACACCCACACTTGGTGTGGGCTTCAAACAAGAACTTTCTTGGCTGTTGAAAGAATCTGTTGAAATATAGGAAGAAAGATGCCAAGAAAAGCTGTTGCTGAAATCTCTTTATCTAGGGCAGAAAACAGAACTTTGAGACAGGCGTGGGAGATGAAACTTAAATGAAATCTCTGGTTAAACTGATGTTTTGAGTTTCAGAGAGGCACCTGAACATCTGGATACTTCCCCAAACTGAACTTGATTGTGTGAAGGTTAATCAATATAGATGGTCCTCCCAGTTCCAGCTGGAGTTAAAAACAGCGTTAACGTGTCAGTCCTTGCTTTGAATTCTGATGTGCAACCTGACGGCTACCATGGCAATGGCTCCAGCAGTTCTCCTGGGGCTCCTGTGACTTTTCAGATGGAGTTTAATGTTTAGGACTACTTGCTGGAGCCAGAAATAGTGTAAAGCACATTTTGCTGCCGGGACTCTTGCTCTGGAGGCCACTGCTGTCCAGGAGGCAAAACTTAAGTGTGTTTTTCAATGTTTGCCCAGAGGGCAGAGACTACCCTGGAAAAAAAAAAAAAAGCAGCTTTATTGTTTTAGGTTTCCTGTTCTTCTCTGGAGGCTGGGGCAGTGTGTGCTGCACCCCTAATGAATCACCTGCCCTGAAGGTATCTCTTACTGGTGGTTGAGAACCGCGCAATTGTGTTATTAGAAATTCTGCCCTGGGGTACAATTACATTATTGCAGTCATTAAAGGCAGTTCATCTCCATAATAATGGAAATCCTGCCTTGGAGGCCTAATAAAATGTTACTAGCCTGACTCCAGAAGGTAAATTTTATATAGAAGCAGCTATAGCACAGATACAGATATATTGCCAATGCTGCTTGGAAACGAGGACTGTTTCTATACGGGTGAAGATACAGAGATCATTTTCTGTCCTTCGTCTTCCCTTCACATTTCAGTGCAAAACATCTGTTAGACTCTGTGGGAGAGGTCTTCAGTCCTGTTAATACCACCCAGTATGAAGTAGCCTCATAGGGCCACTGGTTGAGTACGAGCTGGTGAGTCTGCTCTCTTCAGACACAGAATCTCCTACCTTCCACACCACTGGGACAGGAGACGTGACCAAAATACGCTTTTCCTCTGGGAAACCCTCGCTCAGGAGCAGCAGATGCCTTTTAGATAGGAACAGTCACCATAAAGCTGTGCAGGCTGCAGTGTTAGACAGCAGTAGCCAAGTAGTGTGTAGGACCCACTTCCCCAGCAAACCCCTCGGGCAGAAGCTGGTTTGCCCTTTAATATACACCGTGACACATATAACCTGGAAGTTTGAGCCAGTCGTTGAGATCTGCACCTGGGAGGGGGTCATTCCAGAAGCCAACAAGCACTGGGAGCTCAAGGTGGAAGCAGTGCCTTCTGGTCAAGACCAGGTTGGACGGGGCTTTGAGCAACCTGGTGTAGTGGGAGGTGTCCCTGCCCAGGGCAGGGGGGTTGGAGCTCAATGATCTTTAAGGTCCCTTCCAACCCAAACCATTCTATGATTCTGGTCACTGCAAAACTACGATGTGTCTTTGGGACATATCAAATCATTCATCGGAGAGAAACTGAGTGGAGTTCAGAATGTTTTTCACTCGCCATTTGGTTCTCCTATATTCATACTTCCAGGTATGTTTAACTTTTGATCTCTCTATTCTGACTCAGCATTAGGAGAAAAGAGATTTTGGAGAGCTGGGATCCCATTAGATTCTCTTTTCTCGTGTCCCAGCTACAGCAGTGTGACTCCGAAGTGATGCTGACTTGAGGCTGTGAGATCGAGATGGGGAGTGTTGCTGCCCAGGAGGGCTGGCCTTCAAAACCAGGCAAAAACTCCTCGAGTGAGGAGTGCACAGACTGCAGAGCCAGGACTTACAGGTTTTATTTAAATCTCAGCGGCGCTTTGGTTTTATAATCTTATGTCTTCATCCCCCTGATCTTATGAAATAATGTAGTCAATGTTACGTGAGTTTTTGTATATAAAATACGTGTATGGCATCTGATATATAGGATCTAAGCATCATAGGGGTGTTTCTCGAAGCACCAGAGGGGTGTTATATACAGAGACATGGTCTTCTGCAATTATTACACCATGCAAAAGGCAGATCATTCGAACTGTGCCTCTACTTTACTCCAAAGCTGTCTCAGACACCAAATCAATCGTTCCTAGATATCGGTGGGATTACAGAAGTAGAGGGTAATTTTACGTGAGATTTACCAACGTAAAGCAAATCCATGGTTTCCCACAAGTTTGGAAAAACTTCCATTAATTGATGGCCCCGTATAACACTGAAGTGAATGAAAGCAGGTCCTTAGTGGAGGACTTTGCATTAAATTCCTGAACTCCTAAAGCCAAGCATCCTCCAGGCCACAGTATTTCCCACTTGTCACTATTATTTCCTGGCATTATGTTGTATATATTATTCTTCAGCAGGAGTAGGAGGGGAAGTCACGGCAGTCAGATTGTTCTTGCAGGATTCTGTTAATCCTCTCATAATAATTCAATTATATCTAATGTAACAACGCTACATAAATTTGGTACTGAGACTAGTGCTTTAAAACCTTTATTCTCAGGTGATCTTATCACAGAAAACTTTCAATTTCTTCATTTTTATGGCGCGGCTCCCACCGAGAACTGCGCTGGGTTGTGAGTGTGAGCGGTTCATCCTCATGGTGGTGGAAATCAGAGGTCGCTGTAGTCGCTGGCTCCTTCCCTTTAAAATATGTACAGAATGGTCTTCATTCTTTATGTTTCCTAAAGCTATTGGAAGTCGCATTTACGCTACCACCAGACGTGCTTGGCCCAGGACAGAAAAATAATTGTACTTTTAAACCCCAAAACAAATTGCTTTTCTCCCGTTCTTGTTCATGTAAAGCCCTTACATCATTAGAGCCATTTCTTTTCTATGAATATACAGTGTGTGCGTTGTTTATACAGTTTAATTGTAAGGAAAGAAATTCATAAAAAACAAATGATGTTCTGTGCTGGTAGCAAAGAATGTGAAAGTGTCCAATTAAAAAGCCACTCACTATGACTTGTAGAACAGCAGCATCTGTTATCTTAATTAAACAAGTTTCTGTATAAAGGGACCCTCATACTGCACTTTGTTAGAGCAGGATCTGACCTAGATACTCCAGGCACGCTCACTATCCTCATGGAAATTTTCCCAGTTGGGCCCATTATCTTGCAGTCTTGACAAGTTTCGTGATACATGAGCACACTCTTGCACACACAAAGCCATACCGCTTAAAACAGGAAGAGTTTTTTATTTCTTTTTTTAGCTGGTAGCCAATAAAAGCACAGAAAAGCAGCATATAGTGGCATTTACCCATTGAGTTCAGCCACAGAAGCATTTGGAAGTGTAAAGAGTGCCCGGGTAACTCAGACCTGGTCAAATAACATCCAGGAGAGAGAAACAGGCTTCCAGAAAGTGCTCACAATTTGTTTTAAAAGGGGCTTACGTGCTTTGAGATTTAGGTAATTTAAGTCCAGATTTTTCCAGGTGTTTCATCACTGCTCCTCACCGTAGCCTAGAGCCAGAGATGATTTAGGAAGGGGAAGTTCAGTTTTGAAAGTCCTGGTGCCCTGGTAACTTCTGAAAAGCAGGTGAGGATTTGTGAGACTGGGAAGTAGCAGTGGAAGTCTGATGAGGACTTGGGACTTTGTACCCATCTGCAAACAGAAACCCAACTAGAGCCATCCCGAAACCCCAGCCTCGTCAGAAGGAGACATGGTCATGGTCCACTGGGAAGATCAGGAGCCCCACACTCGGGGCTGTAGGACACCAGGCAGCTGTAGCCGAAAAGCCTCTTGGACCAGAATCATAGGAATGGTTGGAAGGGACCTTAAAGATCATCGAGTTCCAATCCCCCTGCCATGGGCAGTGAATGTTAATTTGTAAAGAAGAACATCACCCAATGCAGGCGCTGCCACGTGCCTTGGGGAGGAAGGTGAAGACCAGGCCACCATGAACTCAGCAGGAGTCACCAGGTAAAGCCCAAAGCAGCCATGTCTCCTCCCGGGAGCTGGAGGGATTGGGGCCAAGGAAAAGCAGAAAAATCTCACCTCATTTATTTTTTTCTTGTCTTCTGCTCTTCAAAACTGTTCAGACTTTTCTCTCTGGAAGGGGTTAGCCATGGTTTTCTCGAGAGTTCACATCCTCAGGACCTCCTCACAAGGGTTGTTGATTGACAGAGCCCTCAGGTATTATTTTTGTAGCAGGGATTTTAACATATTCACTTCAATGCTATGTCATTTTGAGAAAGAGAAATTGTGAGATCAGACAAGAAGAGAAAGGCTTTTCTCTTACTCTTTCAGTGTGTCTTGAGTTTTAAAAGTTGTATAAATTCTGATTTTTTATTTTTTGCCTCAGAAGTCCTAATTAGTGGTTAATTACCTTAAACAGCCAGAAAGCAAATGGCAATAGGACAGACATTTTTCCCAGTCTGGTGCCAGGATACAAGCCACAGTAACATTTTTATACTGATTACTTGAGAGATGAATTGCCAGCAGTGGCTTCTGGGCACACAGTCTAGTGACACATCAGCAGAAAAGAAAACCTCGAAGGATGCTTCCCGTCATTGTTTTGCATTAATTGTGTTGACTTTCTTGTGTTCTCTTTTTTTTTTTAAATAAAGCACCTGTGCAATTTCTTATAAGGCAGACAGGTAACCAAACCATCAATAACTTGTCGGGTTTTCATTACATCCTGCCTAAGCAAAATGAAAAATGACACCCTGCAAATAGCTTTGTGAAGTTTGAATCGACAATGCAGCATTCATCTTAGTTTTCAGAGACAATGGCAGAAGATGGCTCTACTTCACTGGAACATCTGAAATAACTGGTGTGTCAACTTACCTTAACCCATTTTCTGCAAAAAGAGAATTAAAACGAACCGAGAATCCACTTGATTCGGTGGTCAAAGGTCTTGGAAAGCAGTCGTCTTAGGCTTGATGGCCTCGTGTTCATGGACTGTTTGGTTCCCAGCAGAAGCCGGGTTTAGCTGTGTCTTCTTCTGGAAGATCACAGTATGTTTTAACATCAGCTTGTCGTGGCTGTGGGTCTGTCAACAGTAAACGCTTGTAGTTTAGTGTGCGCCAACACCAAAACCCACTGATTTGTGTGATCCAAAATCAGTTGGTGAAAACTGGTCAGTTTTAGATTCATAGAATCACAGAATAGTTTGGGTTGGAAGGGACCTTAAAGATCATCTCATTCCAGCCCCGTGCCCTGGGCAGGGACACCTCCCACTAGATCTGGTTGCTCAAAGCCCCATCCAGCCTGGCCTTTGCCAAAGTTCTTTTTGGGAGTAGGTCACTAACTTGTCCTTGATTCTTAAGGGTAGTTACATGGATCTGTTTTCTTTTCTTTGTGTTTATCTGGCGAAGACAATAAATCCTGTTGCTTTTGTAGTTTGAGATACAGGGTTATGCACACAAGTATACGATAGATAATGGATCTCTCCACAAAGCTTAGCTGTCCATCTGCTTCACTTTAGCAGCTTTCTGATGATTGAACGTTTCTTCAGCATTGATAGTAAGTTGGTGACACCAGTTCGTTCTTGCATTGTCTTTTCCTTTTGTTCTTGAGCAGCTCTTACTCGCAAAAGGTTACCTGAGAAGTGTTAGAGATTTATTTAGAATCCAGATTTGATGCTGTTACGTTTTGCATGTGTAAAGTAATTAGGCTGATCCCTAAAATTTACATATTCATTTGTCTGCTGCTGTAGAACTAGGAAATTGTTTCTTATAAGCAGGCACAACCTGTCGTCGAGTGTACCTGGATGCCTATGAATGTAATCCCAACCTACGCCGAGTTTCAGCTGGTGTCCCAGACACGAGACTCTCACACCTTGCCACAGCCTTCTGTAACATCAGCAATCTGTTCCTATTTTCCCAGCAGATGATTTTCAGCGTGGTGTTATTGTAGTATTCAGTGATACACATGTAGGACATCATTGCTACCGCGGCTGCTGCTGGAACAAGCTCGTGACCACAGCCCAGAGGTGGTTTAACCACCCTCGCAGTGCTGCTGTGACCCAAGGTATCCAGAGAAGTCAATGGGCTTTTACCTTGGGGCTTGTGTATTAATTTTAAAAGTAGTGCCCTGCTTGCAGAAGCAGGCAAAAGGAGAGGATGAAACATCCAGAGAGCCTCATAGAATCATGGAACGGTTTGGGTTGGAAGGGACCTTAAAGCCCATCCAGTTCCTTGGGCAGGGACAACTCCCACCACACCAGGTTGCTCCAACCCCCCTCCAACCTGGCCTTGAACCCCTCCAGGGATGGGGCAGCCACAGCTTCTCTGGGCAACCTGGGCCAGGCTCTCACCACCCTCACAGTGAAGAATTTATTCCTAATATCGAATCTAAATCTCCCCTCTTTCAGTTTAAAAGCGTTACCCCTCATCCTATGGCTCCCCTCCCTGATCAAGTGTCCCTCCCCACCTCTCCTGGAGCCCCTTAGGGATTGGAAGGGGCTCTGAGGTCTCCCCGGAGTCTTCTCTTCTCCAGGCAGAACAACCCCAACTCTCTCAGCCTGTCCTCACAGCAGAGGGGCTCCAGCCCTCGTACCATCTTCATGGCCTCCCCTGGACTCATTCTAACAGGTCCATGTCCCTTCTTCTCTGAGGACTCCAGAGCTGGACGCAGTACTCCAGGTGGGGTCTCACCTGGAGTACTCACCTGATGACCCATCTCAGAGGCATCAGACTTCCAGAGCACAGTAAGGCTCAGGGAGTCCCATGTTTATACATCCTTGACAGAAACGCTGTGGCTCACCGCGTGCTGTTAAACAACTGCTGCTTTTCCTGCTGGAGGTGTCTCATCTTTATGATTATTAAATTCATCTCTAGGCACTGGGCGTGCGGCTACGAATTATTTTTCCCTCTTTGTAAAGACAGTCCAGGAAGGAGGGGGCTCCCCCTGTGATGCTGGTGTGTCGGAGGCGGTGGGATCCAGCTCCCAGCCTGGTCCTGCTCCCTGTGCCCACCAGGTGGGCTCCTCTCCGTGGTGAGCACGTGCTGCAGCCACCGCTTTCAAAAATAAACGCAGGTAATTAAGCTCCTAAATGTAATTTAAAATTGATGTGTGGTTCAGACTTGTCCTCCAGTTGAAGAAAATAGTAATAATGATTTTAGTCAGTCTGTGGCATTTTGAAGGAAAAAATTATAATCAAATATTTCTCCTCTTGGATATTTCCATGATTAAGAGCAAGAAGGTAGTGATTTTGCACTTAGGGCCACACTTTAAGAAACGCATGTTTAAAATCTAAGGAAGTAATTGTATGTCTACAGGGGGAAAAGGATTCCTAATGAACTTCTTAGACAACCTACCAGACTTGGTGATATTTTTGATGATTATTTAAACATAATTTTTAAGTAATGTAAATGTGTCTTTGGGTCTTGCAAATCTATGTTAATGTCAATTACAAGTGGAGTGGGTAATTTGTCTTTGTACTGTGGGCATTTTTTGTTGAAACTAGAGGAAAAGATGTGATATCTCTGAAAGACTATGCCTTTGGGCTTCTGTTCGGGTGGTATCAGCTGGAACAAATAAGCTGAGAATGCATTTACTGCTTCTGCTCTAATCTCACAAATGCTTCTAGAAATGGTTTGTGTCAGCAGCTGATGCACAGAAAATCTTGCATGGATTTTTTTTTTTTGCAGAAGAGAATAATTTTTATGAGCTTCAATGGACTTCCTTTTAATGCTCATGTTGTCCAAGCCTCCAAAGCGTTTGCTCTAGGTAGAAGGTGATGGCTTGTCCTCGCTGGTGAAGGACTTGTTGGCAAGGGTGGCTGGAGGTGAAAATCCAAATTTGATTTCTCAGATTTCCACTGTCCCTCTTCATAGACTGGGAGAAGTCACTTAATCTCCGTGCCTCTGGCTGTAGTCCCTGCCCTAGAAGAATGAGCACAGCAAATATTTCACCCAACGTTAGGTGGACACAATGCAGAAGTGGCTTCACAGCACCGGCCACTTTCTACATGAGATTCACCTCGGTGTGAGAAGATGCTTTGTGGGGAGCAGCCTGTCTCTGGGTGGGTAATTGTGCAGAAAGGGATGTTTTAATCTTTCACAGGGTGGTTTCCAAGTGTGCTTTGCTTCTTCATTGCCACCAGCAAGAGCTACTCCGGGGGAGAAGTCCTGGGGCTGCAGAGCATCCCCGTCCCTCACTGTGCCATCGTGGCTCTCACGGTTCATGGCCAACGGCCAGCTCAGTCTGTAAAAATAAACTGCAAAGTTGAAGAGCTGTGTTGAAAGGGCAGTTTCCCAGGGGGGATGGTCTTCGTTTCCCACCAAAATCGATGGAAAATTGGCTCTTTGCACCATCAGACCCTTCTAGACTTGGGAAATCTTCCCATATAGCTCAAATTATCATTGCCTCATGTCTAAGGAATGAAAGCTGTAAAAATGAGCTTTCCTTTGCTTTACTCAAATCTGCCTCCTCAAATATTTATTTTTATGGCATGGTCTTTCTTACTGTATTTATTTTAATTTTGTGTGTAGTGAAAAAAGAGCAGAAAGGGAGAGAAGGCAAAAGGTTTCTATTATTTGAAATTCACCACAGCCTCCTCGTTTCCTTCAGGGTCCCCAGCAGTGCTTGTGTTTGGTTTTCATTTGTTTCTCCCCGTTATCAGCATCCCTGAAGAAAGATATTTTGTAGAGAACTGTTCTTCTTAGATAACCTAGGGATATTTTTATATTTGAATTATGACTCTAGGCATCTTTAAACAATTTACATGAAGTCTCTAATAGCTGTAAATGCTCCCTGCTTTCCCTCCCACCACCCCGCTCCTTCGGGATGAGGTTTTGTCACTTCCAGACTTGTCTTAAAAATTTAAGGGCAAAAGGGAGGATGATGACAAAACACAGCTTTTATGTTTCTAGATGTTAACATAGACTGGATGCAGTACTATTTATTTGGACCGCTCTGTCATTGCAGATAAATAATTTGTTGAAAAAGAAAATTGGGGGGGAACTTGGGATGCCAGATCCACGACTGGTTTAAGCTGATACTGAATTCAGTGGAGTTATGTTCTTTGATGTTGCCAAAGGGGCCCCTACTATTTTCTCAAAAATGTTTATCTGAGCAAAATATGTTCTGGGGTTTTTTTCTCTAGAATAATATTTGCAGTTTTTTATGAGAATCTGAAAGAATTGCTATTTCTCCTCTCCTTTAATTCTTCATACTTAGCAAGCTTGTAAATGAAAAGCCTAAAATGAAAACACGTTTACACGCAGCACTTCACATCCCTGGAAGAAATGTTTTAAGTATTTTCTTGGAGATCAGTGTTGAGAATTAAATAAAAAAAAAAGGTGTAATATTCTGTATTTTTTGCTGCAACAAGTTAGAGCAGTTATTACCTAGGAGCACCTTCCAAAAGATTTGTTTTAATTCTTTGCGCTTTCTTATTGTAGTCCCAGGGCACAGAAAATGCCAAATGAACCCAAATTCTGTGCATCGTAAATGTCTGGCAAATTCACAGTTGCCGTAATTTAGCAGTAAAGCTCCTGGTGTCCTTTGTGTCTCCAGTGTACTAGTAAAAATGGTGCAGAGGTGATGTTCCTTAGTGCCTTCTCCAGGAAAAAATAGGTATATTTTACACTCCCACAACAGAGACCCCAGCAGCCCCGCATAGTTGTGCCACACGCGACCTCAGGAGCTAAAACCCTTCATCCTCAGGCTCTTCAGCTCTATTTAAAATGTGTCTGCAGCAAAGCTTGTGGGAAGTGTTCTACTGAACTCAATGCAACAGGATTCTGCCTTGGTTTATTTTGAGCAAATATAGTTCTTACCTGAAAATTAATTATAGGGAGTTTGCTGTTAAGAGACCTGCCAGTTGTCATGGATAAGGAAGGCCTTATCTAATGCCTGCTTTCACCAAGAGAAAGACATGCACTAAATTAAATGGGCTTTGACTGAGGCTCTAAATTAGCTCAGGCTTTTCTGTGAACCATGAAAAGACAAGTAGTTATAGACAAATAAGTACCGAAGCAGCTGTAGGTGGTTATCTAAATCAAAACTAACAGGTCCTGGATAAGAAGGTGCAGATGCATAGAAGACTGCCCAGTATGACTGTCCACATCAGTTGTGAGTTTAGATGGATGATCAAGTGGAGACCTCTGTAATGCCGATCCAACAGACAGTGTCGTCCCGTGTTTCACTCAGACTTAGCCTGACGTCTGTTAGATGTAGACCCAACTTGTCCTATCCTTGCTTACGTTGTTGTCCTCACCATAGCCCTCAGGATGCATTGATGGCCCACATTGGTGGCAGTGTGGACACCATCTCTTTCTCATCCATTTTCAGAAACATCTGGAGTGACAAGGCATGGGTGAAGCCCAAGCCAGGAAAGCCCTGTCTGCTTACCAAGGGGATGCTGAGCATTTTTGGCTGGTATTGGTGTAGGGTGGGAAGTCTCAGATGGTGTGACAAGGCGCTGGGTGGGGATTAGGATCAGGGCTCTCCCCTCGTCCTCTCCTTCCTGCGCACCAAGGACCATCAGGGGGTTGAGTGAAGCCCCAAGAAGCTGACTTTGACCTCGGCGTACGCTCTAAAGGGGATTCATGCTTTGAAGCAGAAAGCTGTGACCTTACTGTTATTTATTTACGCAACATAAAGGCTGTGTTCACACACGGAGACAGCATCCCAGGGCCACAGAAATTATTAGCTGTGGACCATTCCCCAAACCAGCCCATTCTTCAAGGGATGAGCAGGTACTCGTGAGTGGTGTCCCTGACGGTGGGGAGGGTTGTGCTCTGAGCAGTAAATCCTCCCTCTCAGCTAAACTTGTATTTCTAAATTTCACTGTGTTTTCTTGAAATAGCCTAATGGCCAATACCACATTTATGAGGTCATTTTAATAATCCCAGTCTCTGCCTCGTTGCATGGGAAGCGTTATGAGAAAGGTAATAAACTGCTACAAAGACACGCGATAGAAATAGAAATAATTTGATAAATAATGCAATTGCCTGGAATCGTTTACATTTGCAGTAGAGTTGTGGCATGAAGTAAAGTTGCTGTTAGGCTAAAAATTGCTGTAGATATTCCTGCCTGTAAACTCTGGGAAAAGGCTGAGCAAATCCGCCGCTGAGATTGCAGTCGGGTCTCTCTGGTGCTTTGGCTTTCTTCCTCTGCTTCTTACCCCACCCCCAGCCCAAGCAAGGCTCCGGAGGATGGACAATAGGCCATTCATCATGTCGGATGAAATACACTGTTTTTCACAGGTACATTTAACCTAAATCCTCTCTCAGAAGAGGGATTATCTCTTAGAAGAACTCTGGCACCGCAGTCGCTTTTCAATAGCCACGTCAACCACTGCCACAAAGGCTGTACATGAAGGGATCAATGGTAGTTTTATCTCAAATTGCACTCAGTGTGTGTTTCTTCCAACTGACATTCATTTAAATGCTTGCTCTGAGATGTCTTTTCTCCCTGTAATAGAAAAAGGATCAGACATCCTAAGCATTGTTTCCTGGGGAAAAAAAAATATTTAAAATATTCACTTGGCTAAGCATGAAATATTTTGGATGCATGTGTTTAATCAGCAGTGAAACCAAGTATAGTTACGTTTGTATTTCGTAAATTAAATTGCTGAAGTTATCAGATAAGAAACAATATACCTCATTTCATTGCAGCAGCGCTAATAAAGCTCATTTCAGAGGAAAAAAAAAAGAAAAAAGTCACTTTATAATTTCGAATGCTTTGCTTCAGAGAAATACCCGAGCCCTGATGTGCAGTCCCGTAGTTGTGTTGCGGAGAGAACCCTTCCCGTCGCACACACAACCTGCCGTTTGCGGTCCATTCGTATTCTGCGTGTTTCCATCTGCCGAACAGAAAAATAGAGGGCAAACTCCGCTGAGGGATACCTGCGGTACCGTCTGGCTGGTGCACATCTTCTGCGTGGACCTTGTGAGTTAGTAAATAGTTCACAGGGAAAAAGTTATGGCGTGACCTGCTGCTTGTCCCTGCAAAGGCTCTCACCGTGCGATGGCGAGGTGCGGGTGAGTTTGAACGACCCCTGGCTCTGCAGTGCTGATGTGTTTGGTTCCCGGACCCGCATTGATTCTCTTTTAATTAAACAACAGAGCAAGATGTTACAGTAGATACCATAAGTCTGGGATATTTAACCACGCATTCCGTCAAAACGTGGGGTCAAACCTGAGCAGCAGCTCGAAGGCATGTTCTGGTAGATGCAAGTGATGCAGTCAGACACCCAAAGGTCAGATCTCCTTGGAGCTGGGCTGGAGGTAATTCATAGAATCATAGAATTGTTTGAGTTGGACGGGACCTTAAAGATCATCTAGTTCCACCCCCCCTGCCATGGGCAGGGACACCTCCCACTACAGCAGGTTGCTCAAAGCCCCATCCAGCCTGGCCTT
>JAOXNO010000003.1:13741167-13760519 GCA_028565335.1 Limnodromus scolopaceus
CTTCGTTGCCCTTCTCTGGACCCGCTCCAGCACCTCAATGTCTTTTTTGTGGTAAGGGGCCCAAAACTGGACACAGCCCTTGAGGTGGAGCCTCACCGGTGCCCAGTACAGGGGGGCGATCACCTCCCAAGTCCTACTCATCACTCTGTTCCTGATAATACGTTACCCTTCCTATCTTCTACAAGTATTTATTGTAAAAGGAAGGCCATAGCACATTGACACCAAGAGTTCTTTGGGTTTGGAGTTGATTTAAACAGCTTGTATGGCATTTGCCCCTGCCCGCGTCAGTCCCTGCAAACAGAAATAGGGGCAAGGGAAGATCAGCGCTAGATCTCTGCGGGAGCTGGCTCTGCCTTTTCTTCATCGCTGTTGTCCTAAGGAGGCACCCACAATAAATCACTGGGAAAGCGCTGCTCGGGGAAAACGAACTTAAAAAAAGACCTTGTCAATTATTCAAAGGGTCGATCAGCTGCTGCCTGCCCCCGAGCAAAACAGTGAAGGCAGCTCAGACATCCTTCCCCAGACCCCTCAGGGACCGCAGGAGGGTGGCACATGCCCGGCTTTGCATCCACGGGCTGGGCACGGCCAAGGTCATCCTGGTTTTTGAAGTTTTTGGAAAAAAATAGGTCTGTGTTGCATTCCTGTTATTGAAGAGTCATGCTTCTGTAATTCCTGACTTACCCTTTCTGCCTGGCGGTACCCAAGGAGTAGCCCCTCGCTCCGAGCACAATAGTCGGCAGCGATTGTACCTGATCTTTGGCTTCATGTGGTTTACAAATCACTTTTCTTTGCGGTAAGGTTATAAAGGATTAGCAAGTACTTTTTTCTCCCTCACTGCTCCGTTTTAACTCGATTCCATTAGCATTAATGGGAGCGACACATGTGCATGAAGCAGAGAATAAACTCTTAAGCCCAAGATGTGGATATTAACAGCAAACTGAGAAATGCAATTTCAAACTCCATCCCATAAAAGGTATAAAAGAGCAAAAACTATTCTGAACTCCAAATGAACTGTGTAAAATACTGTATTTTATACTGAAATGCTTGAGTTTCTCTGCCCTAAGTAAAACACCAACGAGTTTTGATGGAAATAGGACTGAATACCTTATTTTAACTCAGTTTTCAGTCTTTACATTATCAGCTGATGAGTTTTTTGACCTTAAGATATGCTTATATTCTTTTCTAACTCATCTTATGTCATTGAGTAAAAAACCATGAAGGTCAAAAGACATTTTTTCTAACCTTCCTGTGTTCTTCCATTAATATTGCAGGTTCCCCTTTTTTTTTTTTTGTTTAATTTTCTTTCTCTCTCAGGGAGAGATGCCGACAGTGTCAAAGACAGTGTAGACAAGGATGGGAGGAGGAGGAGAATATCTGTTACACCAGAACCAAGGAGCTTAAAATAAATCTCTGGCAAACAACCAGAGAGGGACGAATAAATATTCATATTATGCATGAGTAGACAGCTTAAAAAATATGAAATTCTGACGGGGGCCCATAGGCCTGTGCATTAACATGCTGTTGTCAGAGCTGGAGAACCTCAGTGGTTTCCAAACCACTGAGATTGTGGTTTGGGTTTGTGCTGTTGGTTGGTGCTAAATGAGAACCGCTCTGGCCTTCGAGACCTGAAATCTTGCAAACTTTGCGTGTACGGTTTGACCTTTAAATTAAAAAGCAGGATTGAATTTGTAAGGATAGAAAAGAATCCCACAGACAGTGTTCAGAGCTAGGTAAAACATGGCATGTGTTTACATGTAGTATATGAATATTAATTTTCTATCTTTCTTTTTCCATTTTTTCCTGTACTTGAGGCTAAATGTTCAATTCAGCCAACTCTGGGAAAAAGTATAGACTTTCTCAGTACTGGGGGATTAAATGACAAATACTGTAAACAGGCATAGACTGAACAATGAGAGTTTATTTGTATTTAATGTAGTGATATAAATTGGCTAATATAGAAGAAGCTCTGACATGGGAAACTAATTTCAAGGCATTGCAGTAAAAGCTCAGAATGTTGGAGGTGGAAGGAGAGACTCCTGGTGCCAACGTCCCAGCTTGTGCAGTGACTGAGACCAAACTGAAGTTTCTCTGGCAGCATTAGGTATGGGAGAAGCAGCGAAACCAAGCTAATGACAATGCAGGGACACCACCATTTCTTTCCTGGGACGAGAATATCCTTGTCTTGGAGCTCGTTTCCCAGCAGACGCACTAGATATCGTGGTGAGCCTGAGGCCACCTTTGATTTTCTGATGTTGGAGGTGAATGGGTTGTGGCACCCACCGTAGACACATGTGGCTGCTTCTCGAACACCTGCTCTCCTTTTGGCTGGGTTCTGAGCTATACATCTGTCTCTCTATATAAATATATATTTATATGATTTTTATATACATTTTTTAATATATATATTCATATAACTCTATCTATAAATCTCATTATTCAGCTTGACTCTGCAGTCTGTATCCGGATGGTCCTTTGTCCTTTCCAGGTGGGCAGTAGCGGTTGCAGAGGTGAGCAGAGCCGCTGCTGTGTCTGTACTGGGAGCACTGGTGTGGATCTGGTGACGGAGGAGCACCAACAGGGACGAGCAGGAGATGCTCTTGGGTTTCAAAGCACTCCGGCCTGCCAGAAAATGGCTTTTCATACCATTTATTATCAGGTTGCCTTTGATTGCAGACCAGAATGATCCAGTCCTTCCCAGTCCCCTTATCTCTGGGGTTTAATGGACGGAAGCGGCGTGTGAATGCTTGGTAGAGTCTGTGTGTTTCTGTTCTTGTTGGGAAATACAGCAATTCTGCTTGTGTCTCTGACAAGGGCAAGTTCCAATGGCTTTATTTGCCTGTTTCATTATGATGCACCTTTAACATTTCCCTGCCGCTATTAGTTCGTCTCGTTTGGACTGTCAGGGGAGGGCTCCAGGCAGTAAAAGGCAGAGAACTTTTGTTAGCTGGTATCCATAGCACTTTAGCAGAAAAAGAATACAAAGCTAATGTCAGTAGGTTATTTTTTCCTCACGCTTGAATAGACTGATAGTCTTGATTTTGTTCAGCACAGTGATCCAAATTATTTTCTATAAAATTGCATATTTTCCATTCCAAGCCTAGTCCTTTGTGTGAAAGTTGAATTGGTGTATTACATCTAAAATTGAAACGATTGATTAAATACTGTAAATTCTGGCCCGTTACCGAGTAACTTTTCCAAGACTTCAAATGTTATTGCCTGTAAACCTGCAGTTTTTACGGTGTTATTCTAGTCCATTAGAAGTAGCTGGGCTCATAGTTCAGGGCAGTGCTTTGCTGATCCGCAGGGACACAGCGGCCGTGCTCTGTAGAAGCAGCGTTGGTGGGAGGTGATGGCCCCCCTGGCCCCCTCGGGCCATCTGTGGTCATCACCATTTCGACATCAATTGATCGATATTGAATTATGTTCCTCGGAAAATGTGTTGTGCTTGCCTCGTGTCCGTGGGGCTAGAGTGGATTCTTGGATTTATACTCCTACGAGTTGTCTTAGTAGATAAGGAGTAACTGTTTTTTTCATCTTCAGAGCTTATGAATATTATGTTTCCCCTGAAGAACTGGAAAGAGTTTATTTCTCCAGCTCCACAGGTGTGCGCCAGCGGAGAGACATCACTCTCTAATGCCTGACCATCTGTCCACTATTGCATGTTTCAGAAGTTTTTGGGCTGAACGTGGCTGATAATGCATGGTGCAGGCTTTCTTCAAGTCATTTGTGGCTTAATTCCCACATAATACAGTAAGCTGGTGTGTGCTAATGAGCCCATATGCGATCAACCAGAATTGCTTATGCCTCCTTTTCCATTTGTGCGTAATGTTCCTCGGTTGGGCTGAGGTGACTTTGATACCTTCGTACCCATCAGCATTCTGAAGCCGAACGGCGCAGAATCTGGGCTCCAGATCTGTGCACCAACAGTCCTCGTCATGGAATTTCCCGGTTCTTTTTGTAGTTCTTTTTACCTTTGAAGACATTGTCATAAGCCCCCATAATTGTGTTAAAGACAACTTAGTATAATGCCTTCAGTTTGATTTTTTTTTAATGTGTTATGTGTTTATAAACTTAAGAGCCCAGACAGATTTTTACATTAATCCCATACTTATGTTATAGTAGTCTAAAGAATAAAACTCAGAAAATAGAAAAAAATCAGACAGAGAATCATGCAGTTGGAATGATATCCCTCATGGATTTTCAGAGAATTATTTTATTCTTTTGGAAGTGTTCACCCGTACCACGATTCCAATTTTTTGTTATTGGATATTCATAGCTAAACTCAATCCAGAGCTGAATATCCAGGGCGCTACTGTACGAGTTTTAGAACACAGTTGGGTGTTCCTTACAAAATTATTCCCCTCCTTAGGATGGTGTCTGTGTCTATTTATATCTTGGGTTATACTTAAAAATAATTTATTTCTGTGATCGCAGACACTGATTCTGCATAAGAGAGCTGGTATTGCTGGCTCTGTTCTTCAGCATCTGCTTTGGCTTCAATCTACCACTTCAGTGGTCATTTTCACTACTGAGATTGGCAAACCCTGGGCTTGCCAACAACTGGGTTGGTTCTCAAACAGCGCCATCGCCGACTCCATCAGTAGCAGGAGGTGGTGTTTAGTAAACCTGGTTTTCTCTTAGTCAAAAAATGTGTATTTTGAATTATACCCGCCAACTTCTGCAGAGGTGTTGGGTGTGTTACCAAAGTGGCTCTGCGTGTTGCTTTGAATGGCAGAGGAACCGTGCAATGGTTTTACTCTGCAGTTGTACAAAATGCCGGGACTGTGTGTATTTTCATGAGTGTCCTTTTTTTTCCCCCCTTTTTTAATCAGTGAATAGAAATAATTCTAGGGCCATGAATTTTCCCAGCTGATCTCAGCTGTGCCAGGAACTTTGGAGTTAACTGTGGTATCAATTGCTTGGGCTGGGGGTTTAACTTTTTTGGGAGAGTAAGCCGTGCATTAAGAAGTTGGGGTTTCTATACATCATTCAGGGGAAAAGTACAGCAGGCACATAAATCTACTGACCCATTCAAGCACTATTCACATGCCCAGAAACCCTCTCAACACCTCCCTGATTTTTCCCCCTGTCAGACACGCTGCTGGTTCTTTGCTCATATGGAAAGCTGTCCCAGAAAGCTATTGTAGGCATTTCCCATACCGTCCGTCCATCTGTCGTGGGTTTAGTGGTTAGTCATTTTGAAACAGGGAATAGCCCCTCTGTCACTCTCTCTGAGCTCTGTCTTGATCCTTCCTTCTTTAAGGTCATGCAAGGTCTTTATTTTTCTTCCCTCACGGTTCAACTCAATCTAATTTAAATTCATGTTGGTTATGCCTCAGCCCTTAAGAAAGGACCTGGTTAAATGGCACCTGGTGTTGAAAGCACAAAGTGTAATTGAAAAAAGAGAGGCAGAGTTTAAAGTAATAATCCCACAGCAGCTCTTTAGGGCTGTCCATATTTTATGGGCTTTTTATAATTACGCTGGATCGCACACGGGGTGTGTGTTCAGCTGGTATCAAAGCCAAGATTTTCTACACTTACCAAAGACTCGGAACTTGGAAAAAGTCAAAAGTTTTATTACTGTTAAAGGTTTTTTTAGTAGTTGCTGGGCACAGTTTTTGTACGTAGTCCAGACATGAATGAATATTCCTTAGGAGACGTAACACATTGTTTTAAAAAATTTCAGGGAGAAAAAAGTCAATTTAGAGTGTAAATTGTTGTTCTACAGAATTTCTAAATCAGGGGTTTATAGGCAGAAAAGGATTAGAGAGAGCGCCGTAGAGACGTGAGCATGGATTTATTCATGAGTACACGTTGCTGTATTCTCATGTTTAGGAAATAAAGCTTATTTCTAAGTTTGAAAATCTTTCTTGACTTCTAAATCACAACCAGTAGCAAATGCTTGATTTTAACAATTGACAATGAAAGCAATAATCTTTCACCGTAAAATTGCAAAGGAATACATTCAGCTCTAATTGGAGTATTTCCACTGACACCAATTATCTCTAGGACACAATTAAGGGTCTTTTGCTAGGTTGAAGTAAAATTATGGCCCAAAGCACTGGATGAAAGGTACAATTATAAATGCAAGAGCTGTGCATCTGTCGCATCTCCTCCTCCCTCCCCTCAGTCGTGGTTGCCCCAATGCTTCAGGCTGCATTTTGCTGGATCTCTTTAACCAACCCTGGGCGGAAAAACCTCACGTAGAAGCTGGTCATGGGGCTGGTACCCAGTAGATACCTCAGGGTCCTTGGAGCTTTTGAGGAGCTTTTCTCCATCTGGCACTTCGAACACAAGGTTTAATCAAGTAGGTTTTAGTTTCAGGCAACTTATTTGTTTATTTCCAACTTAAAGCACAGTGAAGGCTGTTGTACGATGCCTGTCCAAATTGCCTTCTGCAGCTGTGAGGAGCTCACCATTGTGTTTCACAGCTGCATCTCCTCTGCTCATGTCACACCTGAGTCTGGTGAACATCTAGGTTTTCTCTCAGCTCAGTTCAGGTGAGAACCTGAGGTCATCAGAAAAATCAGGTCAGCCCCAAAGCACCCCAGGGAAGATGAAATAGCTGCATATCATGTCAGCATTTCCATTTTTCTGACAGTTAATTGAAGCAAAAAGGTTATAATTATTCTGAGATTACAGAAGTGGCGAAATGAGAAGCAGATGCCTCGTCTGCCGTCGAGCCTTCCCCAAAGCTGCCCCTCCTCGGGTCTGCTCAGACGCACCTTTTGCTTTTGATTTCCTGAATTTGAACTTGTGAAATACGACAGCCAGGGGCTGCTGGCTGCATCGTGCTGGAGAAGGGTGAGGACCTTGGTCCAACATCGATGAACATCATAACAAGCAACAGAGGGACCAGCCCGTGGCTGGGCATTTCCCTTGACCCCTCTGGGGACGTGTCGTAGCACAGGTTGGTGGTCAAACTGTTGAGTGAGACTTGACTCACAACAACTCGGGAACGAACAGCACGGCGAGAGCTGGCGGTTTCTTATTTGGGAGAGAAGGAAAAATTAGGTCAGCTGCTAAGGACAAAACCAGTAAATGGCAAAGAAACGTGGAAATTAAATGAGCTGTGAAATACCAGTGGTTTGCTCTTTGGGCTAGTTGAATGAAGTAAGTTAGTTGGGGTTTTTCGTCTTGTAAACACTTACTGATCATAACAAACAAAACTTGTAAACATAATACAACTGTTAAGCTTCATTAAATTTGCAGCAGACAATTAATTTTTTTCAGGCAATTCAAAGGGTCTTCTACAGTACTGATTCAGTTTAATTGAACATATTACCACAAGCAGACAATAAGAAATATATTGAAGATATCCATCTGGCTTGCACTGAAAACCTTGTGCGTTTCATTTTCTCTGCCTGTCACGGGCCTTACTAATTGCCTCATTTTGGCTGTTTTACAATCAGTGTGATTTAGCCATTAACGTGATAAAAGTCATCTTGGTGAAGAGCTTGATATTAAAAAGCATAGATCTCCAGCCTATCTCTCTTGCCAATTTTGGACTTATCTCTAGCACATTATTAGAGTTATATTTTTAAAAACAGAAATACAAATATATTGACTCTTACGGAGGAGCTTTTCCAGGTACTTTGCCTGCGTGATTCTGATGTAGAGAGTGCCAGTTGGTGTGAAATATTTCCTCTGGATAATGGTAAATGCAGTAGATTCCCTTCCCACCACCACCTTCCCCCTCTGTGTCCTTCCAACCGCCAACCAACCTTCAGGCACATCAGGAGTCTTAAAAGTGGTAACCACACAGGTAAATAAGGAAGTCAAGGCAAGAACGAGTGGTTATCAATTATAAATATACCCGATTCAGCTCCTAATGTGGAAAAAAAATGCTTTTTTAAGAA
Source organism: Limnodromus scolopaceus (assembly GCA_028565335.1). Classification (NCBI taxonomy): domain Eukaryota; kingdom Metazoa; phylum Chordata; class Aves; order Charadriiformes; family Scolopacidae; genus Limnodromus; species Limnodromus scolopaceus. The sequence continues at coordinate 13,749,027 of JAOXNO010000003.1, forward strand.
AAGTTCAACCATTATAGCTGTATACCCTGTAGAAGGAAAAAAGACCACAAGATTTCACATTTTTGTTCTGTATTTTCATCTTAAACCCACAACGTATTGCAGGGTCAGCATTATTGCAACCTCTCCTGCCATAAAAAAAAAAAAAAAAAAAGATTTAGAATAATTCCTTAAAGAGTTCAGAGCTTTAGTTTTAGGAATTTTCCTGTCCTCTCCAAAAAAAACAAACAAGAGGATCAGGTGTTTTCTGTCATCAATAGGAGATGGGGTTGTTTAGCTCATCATTGAAGACCAAATCCATACATCAGCTGAAAGAGGAGATGACCTATAGGTTAAACACAGACTCTTAATGAGACAAAAGCAGGTTAATTAACACTTTTCATCAACTTGCTTCAATTTATTTTAACATGATCCATTTCAGAAAGGTTAAAATATTTTTCAGTTTTTAAATACAAATGAAAACCCAACATAGTTAAAAGGAAGCCATAGATCAAAGACTTCTGATAGATATTTTAATCACAGTAAATGCAGTGTATTTGATTATATGTGGATGTTTATGTATGTGATTGTATATAAAACATAAGCAACAAATTATTTTATGCAGTAGTTAATTTCCTAAGTGAAGACTAGGCAGAGCTTGGTAACTGGAAATTACTGTCAGCCTGGGGACAGTTACAAATTCCTAAGAAATGGAATGTTCGACTTAACGTTTTCCACCCATTTTCCCTAGCTATTGCTGTGGGTAACTTTAGCCCTTGGAGAAGAGCTACTACAAGAAGTAGGAAAAGCTGAGGTCTGTATGACCCCGTTATCGAGGCGGTACCGTCCTGCAGAGCCCCAGGAGTGTGCTCAAGAGAGTAAGTCACTTGAAGGTGGTTGAGCTGATGGACTTCTCCTGGTCCTGTAGCTCTGGTGGTTACAGTTCCTGCTGGTGGCTCACATCTGGGCGACTTAAGGAGAAAGGAGTCCAGCTGGGCTTGGATATAAGGGGCCCTATCTCAGATCCTGCAGCTTTGTGTGTCTTGGTGGAGTTACCAGGCATTTCTGGCAGTGGAAGATCTGTCTTTTTGAGCTTTTAGTTTCATGCAACTGATTTGGTTTCTAGAACACTAAACGTGACAGTTGTACTGCTGTGGGATGTAAATCCCATGTCTGTTCTCTTTGCTTAAGAAGATCTCACATTGTAAGTCTACTGACATTATGAGTCTGATCTTCATCCCAAAGGAGGGTGCAGCTGATCCTTTTCCAAAACATGCAGTGGGATGAACTTCCAGACATGAGTTTCACGGGAATCCCACAAATCTTGAGTAAATTGGGGCCGTACTCTAAGAGAAAACAATACAACAGGGAAAGCTGAGATCATTGTAGCAGAAGGTGTTGTTGTGGAAGATGGGAGCAGGTCTCCTGGAGCTGCGTCTCTCCACACCACAGTAACTCAGTCTCACTGCAGGGTGGGGGTAGGGGAGATAATGATCTAAACATGACATGCATTGAGAAAGCGACTGCCCATCTCCATTCCAAGGTGAAGATGAAGGAATCAGTGTGGGAGAAAAAAGGGGGGAGGTGATAATGACTTTCTTATCCTTAAGAACTTTATATCCTTGAAAATAGTGACTAAGAACAGACTGGCCCGAAGGCTGTGTTTTTAACATCAAAGATACGGAGGAAGTGTTTAGAGAGCACATTTTCTGTCGTAGGAGGAAAAAGTGTAAGAATGTTGAAGAATCTGGGACAGTACTTGGGGAAATATCAGTCCTTTTGTGCATTTTCTCGGAAGCATTTTTGGAAGCAGCTTAGTGGGACCAAACTTCTGAGGTTTTGAGCTGTTGTGGCTTTTTCTCCCTGAGTCTAGCTGGATTGCAGAGGTTACTCGGAGTTGCTTATCAGATGATAATAGCCAAGTGGCACATGGATAAAGACCAGGAGTGATGGGTTTTGACACATCAGAGAGTAACTAAAGTGCTGCTGAGCGATGACGAGGTGGTGCTTGCAATATTAGGGACTCCTGGGACCTGATTTCCCCCTCTTCTAATACAGCTTAAGTAAGATTACGTGCAATCCCATCAAAGTTAATACGGAGAGTAGAGTCCCTTGGCTTAATCCCGAAATTGTGATGGCAGAGAGAATTTACTATCAGACACCACTGGATAGTTTAAGTTCTAGGTGTGCTGTATCACAGCGTTCAAGCCAGTCATTTGGGAATATGACATGAATGTCATGTTCATGACTCAAAAGCGGGTTGACTCTGAAATTCAAAGAAATTTTCTCACTGAATTGGCTTGCCATGGCTTGGGTTGGTTCCCTCTGTCTCTGTCACACACACGCATGTGGAATACAAGTTTTGCTTTCATTACGTTGGAAGTTTTTGAGTGTATCATGGAGAACTAGCGATGGAGGCTCTAGGTTTTCGTGCTGTGTTTTCTTTTAGCCACATTGTGAATACATCCAAGTAATAATCTTTATTAGAGTTTATTTAGAAAGTATTTCACCAGTGAAAATTTCAGTTCCTCCCATCTCTAAGTGCACAGTAGAAAAACTCTGTAAAAATCCAAGCCTGAATCCATTAGTCCTGGTAACTAAATTGTTTGGTGCCGTTGATGATGAGCATCATTCCCTGCAGCAGCCAGTCCCGAGGGGGAGCGTTGGGGAGGAATATTGCAGACCCTGGGTGAGATGGTAGCACCAGCGTGCTGTTGTTCCTCCCCTTCTCTGGGTGTATCTTCGCAAGCTGGATCTTGATTCCTGTTTTGCAATTATTTGCATAAGGAGAACTTGTGGCTAATTTGAAGTAAAATGCCATGTAACAGCAGAAATGTCAGGGATACTTTTTAATGATGCTCTGTGTTGAATATTTATTCACAAGAGTAGGAGCTGGGGATTTTGAGGAAGTTATAATGATGGGATGGTCTTGCAGGTTGTTATTTTCATTACACATGTGAACCTGCCTCCATCCTGCCCCTTCCCATAATGTCAACCAATGAGACAGCAAAAGGGTAGGACATCCCTCAGAAGAAGAATTTGCCTTCCTAGTGTGTCACTAATTAATTGGGACATAGAGACACAAGTCACTTCCCTGCAAGAGAGCACAGGACATGGAGACATTTTGCCCTGACCAGGAAACAAATTAGGTCTTTGTGGCCCAGAAATATTTTTTTTCCAAGGTTTGTTTTGTTGGTTCTGTTCTTACTGTTGCTTGATTTGTTCAGAAATAGGTGTTTGGGCTTCAGTCTTGCCTGTGGCAGCACAGAAGTCTCAACAGGGTTTCAAGAAAATGTTCATCTTAAATAAAAATATCTGCTGTTCACAGTGGCCTAGGAAGACAAAACAGTTTATTATGAAGGTCTTATTTCCATTTTCTGTGATTGTTCCCATTTGGGTGTGATTCCAAGTGTGGCTGTTCCAACTGGTGTTGAAGAGGCTTTTTCCAGTGCTGTGAGGCGCTGCCGGAGAGCGGCCATCTCCCTCTTGTGCTCCTTCTCCCACTCGGCTCTTTGGATACTTAATTCCAGAGGTTTGTAGCAGAGTTTGTGTAGTGCTACTGCGCCGGCTTCGTTTAACATAAACTTGCACGTACTTCTTGAAATGTGTATTTTCCATAAGTTGTCTTGGATAGGCTTAGATTTTTCTTTTACTTATATGTACAACTCCAATAAGAATTCAGTGTCATCATTGACTAGAGGCATCCGTTTTCTATTTGAAATAGCACCTTATTTAAACAGTTACTTCAATTTTGTTTTAAAATAATTTTTAATAGAAGAAAATTGGATGTTACTTGTAACATCAATAATGTTTTCTAAGTTTTTAGTTTATTAAAAAAATTGACTTTTTTATTTGAGGTTCGCCTTTTGAGCTGACCTGACAAGATTTTTTTGAAACCGAAGATAAATTTTTAAAAGTTATTTGCATAATTGATTGCACCACTTGCCTGCAGATTGTAGTACCTCATCCTGCCCAATGCATAACAACTTTTTAGTCATATCTTGTTGCCTGAATGTCATTTCCTGAGGCACTAGAGAAATGCCCAGATTTCTTTTTAGTGTAGATTGTAAATAGCTGGGGAATTTTAGATTTTTCTTTTGCGTGGCAGAGTCATTTCTCTGTGGGAGCTATTTGCAAGAAATTCTACTAATTATATTCTAATTACAAAATGGTAGGAGCAGATGCTGCTTTAGAGAAATACTTGGGTTGAAGGCGTTCATGAGATGGCTAAAGCAACCCACCCAGCAGATTAACTATTGGAATAGCAGCAGGAGATAGACACTTCATGGTGAAAAGGGAGGTGGTCGTTCTTCCTACTGGGAGACACCCGTGAGTTCCAGTGGGACACTCTCTATGTTGTTCTTGAAGGCTTTATATTGAATTTTGTGTTCCAGTAGAGATTCAAACTCTAATAAACAAGTATATTTGGTACTTGCTAAAATTAGGGAATCTTGGTAGCCCACTTTCTGTAAAAGATTTTTACATTTTTTTGAGATCTGCCAAGGGGTGGAGGGAGAAAGGGCAAAAAGGAATTATATGTTAGAAACAAGGAAAGTTAGAGTAAGGGAATAAGTCCTTGATTGCTCGTTAGGGCTTAACAGCACAGACCCACCGAACCTGAGGGTTAAGGTGTCTGGAAGCAGCAGAGAACATGCTGAATCAAAATGGGTTTGTATTTTAAAAGCAAGGTTAAGATGTGGTAAAACTGCTAAATGGCAGAAGTTTGACTTTGGAATTGTCTCCGGTGCTTTTTTCATCTAATAATTCAGTAGGTCCCATTTCTTTGTCTCCTTAACCAAGAAAGTCACAGTCAGAGGAAATCGAAAATAATTTACCAAGGACAGAACTCTCTTGTTCTTTTGTGGACGTAAGAGTTTCCCCATCCACACAGGGTAATCCCTCAGGAGACATTGGCCAAACCAAGTCAGCAGTGGAAATATTCAATATATTCTGCTGATGTGCAGCATAGTGCTCCTAGTTTAAAATACAACCATTAGTTCTAATACCTGTTACATTTTGAAGTGCTGGCCTATGTAAAGTCTCTCCTGTCACTGTCCCTGAGACAGATCCTACAGGGGCCAGGCAAGGAAGTTGGCGAGGCATGCAAAAAATTGCTACATGTTCTGATTTCCTTTTTAATTGCAGCAAGAATCTTTAGCCTCATCTCACTGAAGTAAAATCTTAGATCCAGCACTGCTCTTACTCTGCAGCAAATAGAAATTCTCGGGAAAAACAAAGACAAAAAACCTTAGAACCAAATACCAAGGTGGCTGCCGTTGGCCTTGACGCTTGACCAAATGAAAGGGGAAGGAGGTGCTTCCCTTTGGCCGGTTTTATAACGCAGCCTAAGGGCAGTTGTGGGTCTGTATTTTTTCCTGCAGCACACGAGAGCCAAAATCCCAATGTGAAGAAGATAGTGCCTGAATTAAATCAGGGACGATCTTCAACATGCACAGCCACACATGCATATGAAAATGAAAATAAATTTACTTTAGGTTATATAGAATGATACTGTGACATCCTCTAGGTCTCTGTGTGCATGTGGCTCTGTAGCAAGTACAGTCTGATTATCATAGTAAAATATTGAGTATTGCTGAGAAATAATTGTGTTAATTTTGAAGACCAAGAGGTATTGTGTCTTCCTGCAGATCAGATTATTGTATAAAATGGTATTTATATAAATACCTGTATTACAGTGTTTATGTGGGGTTTACTGACTGTGGGTAAATGTATTGATACAGCAGTTTAGCGCAGAGATTTATTTTCGCCAGTTAGTAGAATAATGTTAAATTTGCCTGGTTTCTTATTAATGTAATAGTGAAAACTTTCCCTGTTTTCAGAGGTATCAGTAGGTGCTTCCATCTGGTTCCCCTTAGTGGTATGAATGGTGACACACTGCGTTCACACCAGGTACTGGGGAAGCTGAATGTGTCTTGGGCTGCGTGATAAATGGCCTGTACGTCAAGACCTGCTTATCCCCAGACACTGGTGACACATGTGAGCCTTGATCTGGGTGACGTTAAGGCTGGTTAAGCTACGGATCATTCGCCTGGAAGCTGGAAAGTCCAGCTAGTGATTTTCATGCTGTTCTGTTAAGTTTGACAGCTCAAGGGGCATCAGTTCCTAATGACTCTTAATTTGGGATTTATTCTTGCATGTCAGCTAATTCCTAACATCTTGGTCCTGATGAGGAGGGTGTAGATAACAGACATAGAACTCGGGTAGGAAAGACATAAAGCACACACTATACCATAAAAATGCAAAGACTGTGCCAGTCACTTCAGAGTTTTGCAGATTGAATGCCTGCATATCACCTTAATGCTGCTCTGCTTCTCTTGGAAACTTTTTTATTTATGGCCATAACTGTTCAAAACATATTTGAAAGCCCCATAAGTCAACCGTCTCAGCAGCTGAACTGTTTGAAGGGGCAAAATGCAGTTGGCCACCATGTCCCCGGGCTGCGCGGCAAAGTGCCCAGCCTTACGGTGGCCCAATTACCGGTGGCTTGTCTTAGGAGGAGAACCGTGATTGATCCTGGAATGACTTGCAATTTATCAGAGATTAGATATGATTTCTCCTGTATCTGATTAACCTTCTCTGTAAGATGGCCATCATTTTTGCAATGACAGTAGATTATTCCATACTTGAAAAGACGGATATCAGCTAGTTGCAATCAATAGCCCACAAAAGGTGACACCTTGAATTCACCGGGTTATCTGTAAAGTGTGTCACAAAGGGTTCAATCGTTTGTCAGATACACCGATTTCATTTAAGGCACCTCTGAAGTGAAGTGGCTTTTATTTTAGGCTGAAATGCAAAGAGATGGGGAAGGGATGTTTGGGTTTTGTAGTGTAATCAGGCACTGTTACATGCTGCCATAAAGAGCAAGTACACATTTCTATGAGTGACAGATTTGATTGTCATTTCCAAACCCCCATTACGTATGATTTTCTTTGTCACAATTGTATGGAGAGAGCTTGATTTGATAAGATTGCATTGCACTGGGTAAAATGGAGGTTAAAATGAAGTATTGTGCCCTCTTGTTATTTAAGTAACACTCCCTGTACTCTCACTGGAGTGGATATATTTTCATATATTTTGTCTTTGAATTTGCTATAATGGCACAGTCCTCCCCAGTATCCTTTGATGCAATTCCATTCTTAATGTGTTTTCAGATTTAAATTAACCTTCATTTATTATTCAGCCACACAAAGAAGGCGTATTTGAGTATGCAGAAATGCAATCCCTTGATTGACTGCCTGGTCCCTGTCTGGGAGATGGGAGGCATTAATTCCTGGGAGGGAGACTCTTACATCAAGTTTAGACAGTTTTCAATCTGCGAGAAGCTCTTTTTCAGTGCTGGTTTAAGAAATATGTTAATAATTGGTGCCTTGACTGCGGTTCTGCTCTGAATGGAGCTGAGGAGGAAGCTGCTGTTCTTGGAAGGGAATCTTGGGCAGCTGGATGGGCAGGTCACTGAGGAGCACAGTCACGAGGACCAACATCTAAACTCTCCTCCTAACAAACCCTTGCCCACACAAAACAGAACCTGCCAAAGAGAAAGGGGTTTGCATGACGTGCTGAAGCACCTATCTAAAAATAATTGCGTCCCCCCGCACACCACCCTGGTTCTGACACGGCAAGATTTAAGCCAAGTAAACTGCAAGATAAGGATCCTCCTTCAGGAAAGCAATTCTAGCGCACCCCAAATGTCCAGCTCAACCACGTGTGCTGCTGAATGGGAGTCTCTGCTCTTCCAGGAAAGGTCAGATGTTCCACCTTCCTTCCCTTAATCCCTGTTAAATACGTGTCTGTGTGTCACTGCCTCCGTTGCCAAAGATCGGTGCTGCCTGATTGCGCGGAAAGATCTACACCACTAACCCTATATATTTCTAAAATCAGAGACATCACTTTAGTCCTAGTCCTAAATTCCCTTTTCTAAACCGATGGTGTCCCTCTCGCTTTTAATGAGATTACATTTTATTAGGCTGAACTACCATAGTACACACCAGAGGATACTGCAAATGCTGCAGAATTTTCTGTTAAGAAATGTGCCTTATAAATCAGTTACTTGTCTTGCGCGAGCACATGTGTAATAGCTGATTATATGGAAAAGAAGAGTTACGTTGGCATAAGAACCATGTGCCTGTTGCTGAAAGCGTGTGTGTGGCTCATCACAGCTACGTCTGTGGTACTGTAAAGGCCAAATATTGTAAATGCTTAGCCTTTCCTCATTTCTTTCTAATCTTAATTTTGGCCATGCCCCATAAAGTACTCAGACAATCTATTAAGGTGCCTGTAGTTTGCCCTGCTAATTGTTACTATGTGTTTAGTTGTTCACCGGTTACTAATCTCTTTAGTTCAGGGTCATATTTTCCTCTCCTCAGCATTCCTCGTAGTGTCGGAAGGTGCCCGGAGCACCGAGAGCTCCCAGAAGTTTGGCGCGTTGAATCTCAGCTGCCTTTGATTTTATGGTCTTGGATAAATGTTTCATTCACAAATAGAAGAGAAAGAAACATGAGAGCGCATTTGAGTATTTATATATCGGACTTTGATTCTTCGGTTGCTTGTAGAAAACAGATGATTCTATCTCCAAGATTGATTTTTATTATCTCCAGACATGATTTGCCTCAAAATCAATACAATAATGTAAAATGTCATTGCAAATAGAGGACATTGATCTGCAGTGCATTTATTAACTCCCTCTGATCAAAAGCAAAATGAAACCGGTAAACATGCTGCTATTCCAAAAAGAGAAAAAGTGAGTCCCAAATACTCAAGTTACAGTTTATCTACAAGAAAAAACTATTTTAAAATCTTGTACATGAGATGGTTTATGCCGATAAGCAAAAAACGTAGGGAGATCTTTAACATTGCAACAGTACTGGCTGTTGAAGAGAATTAGGTAATTAGATGGTTAATCAAATTTGAAACTACTGCTTATCTGCCTAGGTCCGAGTAAGGAATATCAGCAACGTGAGTGGAAATTCAGCCCCAGGAAAAGCAGCGTCCTGTCTGCTTTCCCTCGCGCTGGATGCTGCCGCCTGCGCTTGGCATCGCTCGCCTTTGTCTTTGCTGCTCGTTTGAAGCATCTGGTAATTGAACATAAACTCTTGCACTTGAGCATTCATGCTTGAACCTGAAATTACCTTGTCATCCACACTGGCTCTCACTAAACAGCGAACAGATGCCCTGGCGTGCTCCTGTCGCAGAAGGTGATGCAGAGAGGCAGAGCCTCGCCTGATGAACCGGCTCTGGTCTGTAGGGGCTCCTCCTGTCCAGCCTGGGATCAGTGGTCTCCTCCCTGCATTCTGCACCCGCTCTGCCCGTTGTGCCCCTGAGCTGCTGGCTGCTCTTTAGCTCAGGCGTGCCCTGGCAGTATAATAGGCACGATACTAATATTTCTTACGTACTTGAAGAAAACGCACGTGTCCCTCAGCAAAAACAGACACGGCTTTTATTTTTCCCATGTGATGACCCAGCCCGTGTTTCTTCTGTTGTGGTTTTCACCAGCTGATTTGCGTCCCTTTGCACATAATTCCCCCTCCAACACCACGAATATTTACAAGATACTTTGCCTATTTAGGCAAAAGAGTAAAGGGCAAGGGACATTCGCTGCAGCCCTTCCATGGAGGATCTTTTACAAAATTTCCATTAGCTTCCATTAACCAAACCTGGCAGCAAACAAATCTTGAATGAAGTGAAATGGGAAGGGCTGGAAGAAGAAAGGAAGGGATAAGCCTTTGCAAAATCTTGGAAAATGTCCCTTGTAAGTGTAATAATACGATGGCACCATTTAGTTTTTCAGGAGAGAGTTCTGATTTCTTCAGTTTTTTACCCCTGGATAATTATGTCAAAACCTGAATATTCCTTTCTCCTCATTCTCCTTTGACCTCCTCCTCTGTGCCAGGATAGATGTCTAAATAAGCAGTTAGGTTTTAGGTGCACAGGTTTCAGAAAGCAGCATTAGAAATGCTGACATTATCTCTTTTTTGAATCTGTTTCTGAGATGCTCAACTCCACCCATTCGAGGCCAACACCAGGAACCGTGTCTCCGGAGCACGTTACAGTTCAGTCTTCTACTGCAGTAAAATGCTCTATATTCCTTCTGCAGCCAGGGTGGGCAAAGCACATCTCGTTTACTAAGCACTTTGATATCCTTAAATGAGAGGCACTGGGGTTATTAGCGTGGCTGGATCCCTTCCCTGCGGAGGAGAGCACGCAGCCCCCACGGCTCAGCCAGACTGGAAAGGAGGATGTTTGAAAAGGGGATGCCAAGGAGCCACAGAATGCCCATCTCTCGGTGAAAAAAAACCTTCCAGTCAGTTGAAATCTTGCTGATGGGCACAATATATGGGACATCGCTCCTTGCTTTGTCCTGGTCCTCTTGTATCATTCAAAAGTTATTCATACGCTCTGGACTGACCTATTTTTTTATTTTAGAAAAGCATTATCTCCGAGTGTCAAGTCTCTGATGCATTTTATGTCACTTATGTCGTGCCACTGCAGATGGTGTCCCGCTGTGTCACGTCCTCCAGATCAATATGACACCACCCGGCGCTGCGTGAGCTACAACAAGCAACCGCAGCCCTGCAAAGCTGTTTATCCTAAACAAGTAATCCCTCCTAATGGATGCCCAATCAATAGAGAATGAGGGTGGGATGCTTTCCTTTCAGATGGGATAATTGTTACCCTCAGACCATACCCGCGGTGTCTGCAGCCTGCTGGTTTGCAGCTCGGAAGCGTGCCCGAAATGAGATGCGAAAGGCAGGCGGCACTAAGGGCTAATGACGGGTTCCCTTTAGCAGGGGATGAAAGCGAAGCAATTTACAGCCTTCCCACGGATGGGAAGCACTGCTCAGCTCCCCTTCTTCTAACAGGCTGAAAGCTTGCAAGAAAACTTGGTGAAAATCTCTTGTAAAATAAACCAAATGCATTCGATCAGCCAGAATTCTCTGCGATACGCTGCGGCAGTGAAACTAAGGGATGTAACGCAGGACGAAAGCAGGTAAGAAAAGCTCAGATGGCCTCAGCTGCTGCTGGTGATGGTGTCCAGAGCTGTCCCATGCAGCCGCGTGGGTCTGCTCGGGGTGAGGATCATCCCCAGGAGCTCTCACGATGCTCAGACCCTCTGGACCCCGATGCCGAGCTGTGAGCTGAGCCGCTCCGTGAGCTGCCAGCCTGGCTGGCGTGCGGGGAAAACTGCGTGTAGAACAAAAAAAAAAAAGTGCTGTTTCTTTCATGGAAGGAAGGCTGGGAAGGAGCTTTCCTGCTTCCCTGAGCCTTCAGTGACACCTACAGACAGTCACCAGCCAGTCTAGAGAGGGTCCATCCCAGCACAGGCATCTCCTGTCGCTGCGTTTGCTATACCTAAAGGACACCTACTCAAGATGTTTCCTTGAAGAGTGTTGTTATTTTTTTCCCTAACTGTTTCGAGGAGGGCCACGGAGATGCTGGGAGGGCTGGAGCCCCTCTGCTGGGAGGACAGGCTGAGAGAGTTGGGGGGGTTCAGCCTGG
>JAOXNO010000003.1:13779978-13804873 GCA_028565335.1 Limnodromus scolopaceus
GCGGCTCCCCCGTTTGGGTGCAAACCCGGGTCAATCCACCTCGCTTCAGGGGATTTTATTCCAAGGAAATTAGGATCCAGCAACTCTGAGACGTAAAACTGCCCTGGGTCCGTTGGCCAAACGGGCGCTTGTTTTCCACCTGCATCGGGACATCACTCCTCATCCTTCCTAACTCCACGGGATAGAAAAAGCTTGGGAAACGCCGTCCGGAGCGAGAGCCGGGCTGTCTGTCCCGCGGGGAGGGGGATCTCCGGCACTTCCCTGCTGGGAATTCTGCCTTTCTTCAGAAACTCTGCACGGAGGCCTGAAGGCGAAATAAAAGAGTCAACGCCGGAAAACGACAATATCCACAGCAAAATAATTCTTCTTAAGAGAAGGACAGTTTGTTACTACGGGATAATTTTGTAAGTTCACTCAGATGGGATAACGCTAGTCAAAGGCAACGGAATTTTCTATAAAATTTTCAAGTTTAAATGCGCTGCAGTGGTTTATTATTAATTTTTTTTTTTTTTTTCCTGATAGCTTGAATTTGCCTGTAACTCGTCTCTTTTTTGCTTACAAAATAATACAGTTAACTTTTAGACCTTCTAAATATATTTATTCAGTAACTCATAATCAGGATTCCACTTGTGTAAAAGTCAGGGGTGTTGACCAGAGAAATATTGTCAGTATTTCAAGCTGTGTTCCTTTCTTAGTTTGATATGGTTACTTCTATGTAAAAAAAAAAAAATTAAAAAAAAAAGAAAAAACCACAAAAAAACCACAAAACCAAGAAAAATAGAACAAAAAAAAAAGCTTCTGTAGTTTTCTCCCCGGTGTAAATGATATTTATCAGTGATCTAGCAGATGTAATCTTTTTTTAAAGGTATTGGTAATAAATATTCTGTCATTTGTAAAGATACCTGTCTTCCAGGAGCGTTTTTCCTCCACGGTTCGTTGTACCTGGTGACAAATGTCCTCATGGCAACAGGCAGCGCTGCTGGGGTGGTCACTGATACGAAGATACAAAACAGGAGTCCGTTTAAGTCAAAACTCTGTGGAGGCAGGAAAAAAATATCTATTTATATGTCTCCGGTTTAATTCTGCTTCCAAAATTGGATAAATTTGGGGGGATAATGTTTATTTTTGTAAAGTCATCACCCCTCCAAGCCCAGGTGGGCTGGTGCTGTCAGAGTGGAGCCTCTGCAGCTCTGGGTCTCGCTGAGAGGGGAAAAGAAGGGAAAAAAACCCAAAGAAAGAGGGTGGTGAGAGCCTGGCCCAGGTTGCCCAGAGAAGCTGTGGCTGCCCCATCACTGGAGGGACCTCAAGGCGAGGTTGGAGGGGGCTTGGAGCAACCTGGTCTGGTGGGAGGTGTCCCTGCCCAGGGCAGGGGCGTAGAACTCGATGATCTTTAGGGTCCCTTCCAACCCAAACCATTCTGTGATTCGATTTTGGGGAGAACTGCTTGAAATCACTAAACCTGCTCTTGTAATTCTGATTTTTAGGGGGTGGTATGACTCCGCTCTGCGTTTCAAAGGAGCAATATCGCACTTTGCAATCAATGAAGCTTAAAACCAAACCAGCCCAGTAACACAATTCAGTTTTTTTAAAAATGAAATTTAAAATTGCCGTCTCTAGAGGTGGGTGAGGGACAGGCTTCCGCGGGATTTGTAGCTGGGTTTAAAGAAAAAAACAGCTTCTGAATAAATATTTCTGTGCCCTCCAGGCACAAAACTGGGAACTCTGCTCTAGGAGTTTGGGGATTGAGAGCTCAACTGGTGAAAGAGGGGCAAAATGCCACACGCAGCCCCGAGCGCGGGCTGTCCCCTGCCTCGTCCCACTGCGGAGCTCCCGAGCGACCCGTGGCAATGACAGCAGATTGCCTGAAACAAGACTGTTTGCGTTGTGTCCCCGTGATGCGCATCCTCATCAGTGACACTGAAAATTAAAAGCATTTCCCCCCCCCAGCCACCGCCCCTACGCCCTGGGGACACCGCAGCTGCTGCCGCCTGCACCGGTAAGTGCTGAGCATTCACCCACACGCTTTCACGTGGCCAAACCTACAAAACTATGCAAAATATCCTTAAATAAATGGCACTAATCTCTGCAGTATCTTGCCATTAATGGGAATAGAATTATTTTTAGAAGTCTTATTTATTAGGCCACTTGAAGGCATGACATAAAATACATCACAGTAAATGAATTCTCTTTAGTCTCGTTTTTAGGATTTTAGTAACGAAATTCTGATTTTAGAGTGTTAAAGTTGGGCACCTCAAATCCATTAAAAACACATGCAGGAGAGACATTTGAGGCACAAACATTGTTACATTAATGAGCTACATTAATTTTGAGGGAGCTATTTCACCCAGATGAGAACTGGCTCGTTTATTATAATTATTTTTAGTCTGTAGCACCTGGGATCTCCGTTACTTTCAGCATTTCCCAAACAATTTACTTGCTGGGTCCAATCATACTTTTTATTCTGTGTTAATGTACTTAACCCCACCTCTGGCCAGCTTGAGGGTCGGGGGGTTTCTTGGGAGCAGGAGAACTTGGTGGTTGGCAGCCGGAGAGCTCAGAGCCAGGGTTGTTGAGGTGGTTTCAGGCAGGAGGTTTATTTGGTAACTCCCTGGTGGGTTACACAATGTAAGTAAACAAATCACAAACAGAACAAACAGTCTCAAACTCTGCTCATTTAGGACAGAACAACAGGCGGTGAAAAAAAATGGGTTGCAATATGGGGCTTGGATTTTCAAAATTACCTGAAAGCAGCCAAAGTTGCAGGTGAAGGAGGAGCCCAGCTCCTCAAGGCTCCGAAAGCCTCGTAAGAGCACAGAGAGGTCCTTGGCACATTTCTTTAATTACTATGCACTTGAACACTCTGCATTCCCAGGCTGTGCTTTGTTTTGTCGGGGCCATTGAGGAAGTTTATCAGTTTGTGCCCTTTTTTCTTTTTTCTTTTTTCCCCCTTAAGCTTTACTCTCTTGCGTCAGGAAGCACAAACGATCCCTTCTTGTCCTTTTGCAGGTGCTCCCAGCTCATGTCAAAGGCAAGAGGCTGCAAAGGAGCCTTGGCCTGAAAACAAGCCAAGTGCCGGTCTCCCGTGGCCCCCGGTGAGGACCCAGATAATGCAGATGGATGCACTTCCAGAGCCCCCCACCTCAGCAGCATTCTCTCCTTCAGAAGGGGTGTAAGAAACAGAGGTGAAGCTCATTTCATATCAAAATGGGGGTCTCGCAGCCCCCAGACTGTGGTCTCGGCAGCCATCGTCATCTCTGCACAGGTGTCAGCCACCCCAGCTCCGCCGGCTTCACGCAGCCACGACCTGGGACATTTAAGCCCAGGGAAACCAAGATAATGAAAAAAGGTCAACTTCCTGCTGCAAACTGGACAAATCTTAAAAGAAGAAAGGAAATAACCTGAAGAAAAAATAAACTTCCACCAACTGGGAGAGGAATAAACGCAAGGACTCCTCTGCGAGCTGGGCGGTCGGGACACCCGAGCAGAGGGGTGCAGCAGGTGTCGGGGTATCGCTAGGTGAGCGTCTTTGTCCACACAATGTTGAAATTACATCTGCTTACATGTTTTTACCAATATCCTGGATCTTCACAGGAAAAACCTGAGCGGCTGAGCAGGGTCTGGGCTGGGGTGCAGCCAGGGCTCCGAGGGGTTTCATGCTCAGCGCTGGGCTCGGTGCTCTGCCAGGGGCTGCCGAGGGCTCTCCAGTTCCCGGTGGCTCGTGAGCAGGAGACTCCTGTCAGTTTTCTGCAGTGTTTCGTAGCTATTTACTAGAATAGTTCTCAATTCCCAGGCTGTGAACATCCTGTGAGTGGAAATGTGGCGCCTCGCAGGCCTGCAGCACCCCGGGCCACCAGCAAAACCTGCCACGCACACAAACGCTGAGGTTCCGGGAGCTGCGTGCACACAAATGACAAGACTCTAATTGTACATCAGCTGCATGAGAGAACTGTCTGAAGCAGCCTATAAAATCAAGAGGCTTTCGGGGTATATAAAGTCCTGTAACTGAGACAGCCTTCTCCCAGCATCCAAAATCGTTGAAAAGCAAGATGTTAAGTCCCTTCATGCGGTACAAGAAGGACACTGCTGCGTTGGGCATGGCCTGACCATTGCACCCTTCAAAGTTGTCCCCACGCCTGGTGTCACGGCTCACAGCTCACACGCAGCACCGACAGGCGCTCCCTTGGTCAAGGAATTGGCATTTCCCCGGAGGGCCTTCAGGCTATTTGCTGAGTTCACACCGTTTCATTACAAGCTGTATCAGTGAAGGCCACGCGTGAGTCCCCGCTCTCATGATGGATGTGTGGTAGCCGTGCAGCTCCAGGAGGACAGCACTGCGGTGTTCTATAGCTTGTTTTACCTTTTTCCTAGTATTTGACCCACCTTGATCACTGCCAGGGACCACACTGAGCACTTTGCTGCCTTACACATGACTGCGCCAAGTCCCAGTTTGCATCATGAGTTGTCAGAGTTATTTAAAACAAAACAAAAATCCAAAAGATTAAGCTGGCAACCAGAAAAAATATTTTCCAGAATTTTTCTTCCTACACAGCCCTTGTGCTGTGTACTTCCATCCTGCTTAAACTGGGACTTTTTGTTTTAATAGCTTATCGTTACAGAAGGCACCTCGGGGAAGCAAGTCCCGTTGGAAACGCCGCAGCAGCGGAGGTGACACCAAGCTGGCTGCGGTGATGCTGGGGGACGTGCCGGGACCGCGCAGCCCTCGCCAGCCCCGCGGCCTCTCAGAAGACAGAGTCGTCGAGGGCGATGCAGTAGAGATCCTCCGCGAAGCTGACAAACTCGGTCTCTGTCTCATTGGTGCAGGTACGTGCCCTCTGGAAAGCAAACACCACCTTTAGCTGGCGAGCTGGGAGGTCAACTGAGGTTATCAACTAAACCGCACTAATTAAGAGAGAGGAGTCACCACATAACATTTTAAGCCTGCGTTGAATATTCGTTATGAAACGAATGGTGCAAAGACCTCACTTAACATGTTTTAGAAGGGTTTGGGTGGGAAGGGACATTAAAGCCCACCCAGTGCCACCCCCTGCCCTGGGCAGGGACACCTCCCACCAGACCAGGTTGCTCCAAGCCCCCAACAACCTGGCCTTGAACCCCTCCAGGGATGGGGCAGCCACAGCTTCTCTGGGCAACCTGGGCCAGGCTCTCACCACCCTCACACCAAAGAACTTCTTCCTGAGATCTCATCTCCATCTCCCCTCTTTCAGTTTAAAACCATTCCCCCTTGTTTTATCGCTACAATCCCTCACAAAGAGCCCTTCCCCGTCTCTCCTGTAGCCCCTTTAGCGACTGTTGTGGAAAACACCGTGTTTCAAGTCGGTGCATTTAAAGAGGGATTCACCCAAAACATTTTGTGAGGTAAGAGCTGAGAAAGAGCATTTGGTTTTGAAGAATTTTGGCAGAAAGTTCCCGTTCCCACTGAAGATCTCGCAGGGCTGCTCATCACTCTGTCCCTCGGGCACTCACAGATTTCCCATTTGGCATGCCCCGCACAACACAGGTGACCAGGGTGGCCCACCAGACGTCCCTCTGTAGCCAAAGAAAAGAGCCTCAGGAGAAGCTGGAGGGCACGTTACAAGGCACGTGAGTTTTTCTGAAGACACAGCAGCCAAGCCCACTTGTGGGACCAGACCCCGAGCCCTCGGTGCCTCGCAGAAGGAAGCAGAAAGCAGTAGTTCAGCTGCTGGGAAGCCCACGGGGGCGACAGGAGGCAAAGCTGCTTGAGGCCCAGCGCGGTTTCCACGGGCTGCGCTGGCCTTTCGTCACCTCACCCTGCTATTTACACTCTGAATTTAGGAACTGAGCACCCACAACAAACAGCCACTGGGGATTTCACCCTCCTGGGCCACCTCAGCAGAGACACCAGGGCTGTGCTGTCACCTCTGCCTGCCGGTGTCACCTCCCTTGTGGTCACAGTGCCACCAGAAAGCTTCCAGCTGGTATCGCCTACCTGCACCAAGCTCACTTTAGACAGAGATGAGGAAATACAGGCAGTGCTGCTTTTGATAATGTGAAGCAGCTGTTGTAAGCTCACATTTTCTAGTTGCAGTGTTAATATTTGCTATTTCTCATATTCTTATTTGTGATACCCTAAGACGTGTTATTTTACACCAGCGAGCAAACATATGATAATCTTTTAAGCCTGTTTCCTTGACCAGACCATGGAATGAGAACAATACCCCAAAAACCAAACCCCTATTCTAAAAGGGACAAATTAAAACCAAGTTACTGAGCAGCACTTCCCTTGAGCAGACAGTAAGGAGCTTTATCTTATCTGTTAAGGCAAATGTATTTATCATGAAGTAAGAGCAAACATAATAAGGCTTAAGACCAGCTTAACAGTAGGACCAAAACACTTCCCATTGTGAGGTTTCAGAAAATAAATCAGCTCTCTGGGAGTCAAACCTCCAGCCCCTGCCCAGGCAGAGCTTGGTGGAAGCAGCAACCCCACGGCGTATCCGTACAAAAGGCAGAGCTGTGGGTACGGCACCACTTGCCTGAAACTCTTTGCATATTAGAAAAACACTCAACAATAGCATTTAATCCTTTCATTCATTTTTAAACACCCCCCCCCAAAACATTTCAACCACAAACAAGGCTGGATCCAGAGCTACTCTGCAGACTGGGACATGTCCTCGGCAGAGGAGGTGGCCACACGGCCAGGTGAGACCCCACCGTAGCAGTTTGATTATACAAACAGCCTCACAAACTGCTAAATTTGATGGCTAACTCCCCGTTAGACTCATATTCAGGGCTGTGCGTATCATTACATCAACTGCACCCACAGACTTCCCACTGGGCATGTTTTGCACAACACAACTGACAACGTAGCCCGCATTTAATACGGACATTAGAAATTCTAAGAGTTCACAAGGCTTTAACTGAGCGATAACAAGCTCTATGTTCCCAGCCTGACAGAGAAAGAGCAGCACAGAAACATAAGCATTCCTCCTAGTCAAAAAAAACCCCAAAAGAGTGATTAAAATGTTATTTTACCTCGTAGTCATTTGGGGAGACATCTCTGAATTTGTTGCTGGGCTTTGGAATTGGCGGAAACAGTTTACTCCATACGTGGTTTCTGCAAAAAAAAAACAGTAGTGGAGGGATGCGAAAGAATTGCTCTTTCTGATGATGATGTATGGGACACGCAGCACATGTTTAGCCCCAGGAGAAGGCAGGTCTCCTCGCGCTGCCATCCCTCCTGCCCCCTTCCCACTTGGTCATCGGCATCTGGTGGCAGCAGCAGGTTCAGAAGGGGTGAAAGTAATGGAGAAGGGTCCACCAGCAGACGCCCCGAGGACCAGGCAGGTCTGCCATCCCTACCAGGACATTTCTGGACCCTGGGAACATGGGGATGGCAAAGAGGTGGAGGGGCTGATGCTCTCCCTCATCCTCCGCTTCCACCGCAGCCGCAGCAGGTTGCTGGGGTGGAAGGACCAATCCAAGGGGCACTGGCCACAGCTTTTAATGGCCAGCAATAGGCCTGTCTTGGAGAGAAATTAATTGCTCTGATCTGTCTGTTCACGCTCACGTTCTTCCCCAGGGCTGTGTTGTCATCTGCTCTGTTTGGACATTGAAGACAGGCTGCCTCTTGCTCAGCCTGTGGTTTCTGGACATAATCTGCCCGTGACTCACGGTGGGAGAGCAACTGCAAATAATTGTGTGCCAAGGGAACACGGAGGAGGCAAGGAAGGGGATCAGAGATGGCTGACAGTAAACATTTCTGCTTAGCGGTATAATAACTCATCCTGCTAACACCCTTGGAGATGCTCCTGCCCTGCCTTGAGCCAGTCACTCTTCAGTCTGGCTCAAGCACACAGGCATATGTATTTCTGTGACACCAAATGTTGCAGAGTGAACTTTTCCATGTCTTTGATACATCCCAGGGTACAGACTTCATGTTTCAATCACCAAAACACATTTGCTATCCCTACCCCTGCACAGCACGATGTCCAAATAGGGCCAGATTTTAACAGGAACTTGGCCGGAGTGAAGATCATAGAATTTAGCCCAGAATTAGTATCCAGTGCCTGTTCTGTGGGGCAAGGCTGACAGCCATGAAGCAGAGACGTGGCCCAGGTGTGGAGCCCAAGCTGCTGGGACCAGAGGCAGAGCTGCTCCTCTTCCTCAATTATTTTGTGGCAATTTTCATGGCTGACATCTGCTTAGTTGAACACTAATGTTCTTATGACTATTCTTCTTCCAAAAGCTTTCTGAGTTCTGTCAAGTTTTCTTTTATCCTATTATTCCTTCTCACCAGGGAGGTGAGGAGGAATAATATTTTCTGACTATCAGTTTGGAGCTAAACCTTCCTGGCTGAGCTGCTGTTGCCTTGAAGGAGACGTTGATGCTTAATGAATTATTAGATGCAGAGAAGGGCTGTACCACTGCTCCCATGATAGACCTGACCGAGCAAGCTGTGGGATGTGCCCCCCCTTGCTGCACATGGACTAGCAGCAAGGTTTGTGACAGAGGTGTACAGCCAGAAGTGGGCATATGGGGAGGAAAAGCAGGCTTTGAGTTGTTTTTAGGAGACATTTGCATCCCCTTTGATGAAATGCTGAACACAATCCAACCATCAGTGGCTGCAGAGCCAGGCTGTGTGGTCACCACCAGCAGAGTGAGTCAGTGATGTGCCTCTCTGCCTGCTGTAACTCAAGAGTGGGACTGGGATCAGTGCTAATAATTTATTCCTCTACTCTTCCCAGCTTTCCTGCTAAGGGTTTGGTTTCTGTGACCATACCCAGGTTAGGTTTGCCAGCACTGTTGCCTTCACAACTCCTGCACTCCATCATGTCTCCCAGGCCTTTCAGGAGGAAAGAGCTGGAGGCCACATGATTTTACCTGTCTCTCATTTGAGCTCCAAGCGTGGGTTTGATTTATGCTATTGCTGTGCAATGTAACCAACAAGATTTGGTTTTGTTTAAAATTGGCACGTTTCTAGTTATGCTGTTGGTCAAGAAAAGATTTTGATGGACCCATACCAAAATTATTTATTGAGTCAGCAAAAAGCATGAGTTCCATGTCACTTCTGGAATAGAAACACTTAAGGAGGGGTCCACAAAGACCCAAAAGAATGAGGCAGAAACACACTGGTGTTTAGGGGGGCTGCTTGCCCCTCGGCTGAAAAAGCCTTTGCAGTGAGGCTCTGGTGGGGGTGGTGACAGTGCTGCCCTCAGAATGGTCCTGTTCTTTTTTGCAGGACGCTGAAAGGCTGGAGTTATGATGTGATTAAATATCTTGTCACAAAAAGCGTTCCAGTTATCTCTGCTTGTCTCTACATGGGTTAGAGCACGGCCCTTTCCATTAGCGCTACTTGGACCTTCAGGCTTTGGAAACACCCCACGGGACCCTCATGCCTTAACGTGGTGTTTCAGAACGTCTAGCTATTGTGCTGTCTCTGTCTGTCTGAAATTTGCCACTTTTCCCACAGGCTGTGACATGAAAAGACCAAAGATAAATAAAGAGAAATAAGTAAGAGATCAAGTTCTTCTTTTCCCTCTTCTAACCGCTACGATGAGGCTGATAAAATATTTGTTTTTGCAGTATGTCAGAATGCCTTTTCTAGTGTCTCACCTCCCCCGAGAGTCCCAGTGACATTTTCCAAACAACTTCCCTGTAGCAGGTGGCTGGTGACTGCTGGTCATGGGCCCCAGTGGGGTGCAGAAGAGGGAGGGTTAACTGGTGGAGGTCAGGATGACCACGTTGTTTTCAGAGCTACTGAGTGTCCTCACGCCAATTAAATGGAGAGCAGCTGGGAGCAAGTTATTAACTACATCCTCCTGTGGGCTCACCTCCAGGAGAAAATGTTATTCCAAGGCACAGCCTCAGGAAGGACAGAAGATGTTCATTCATAAAGACAGAGGGCAAACTAGGAAAACATTCAGTTGTACTTTTTATCAAGACAGTAAACCCATCAGCTACTGCAAGTAGGTGAAGGGAGAAGACTATCCGAACAGTCCCAAAGGGCTACTTTGCCTTGTAGCGTTTCTCCCAAATGCTCCCAGAGCCTGTGTCTCTGATGCCTGAAACCACCAGGAACAAAAATTTATAGAACTCTTTGGTGTAATGAAATTCTTTATAATGGCTTCAAATCGTATGAAAATTGAAATGATTCTGTGGCTTGAATTGCACAGTACACTTCATGAATTTGCAAGAGCAGTAAAAACTGAGAGTACTAATGAAACTCTGATCCAGGGAACCTGTTCTATTTTTCTTTTTTTAATATCTGCAGATACAACAAATGAGCAGGGTAAGCACTGCGGTTCATCTTCTTGCACTTCCCAGTGAGAAATGGCAAGGACTGAGTAAGAAGCAGCTTGGGAAGGGCGGAGTAAAGTGAGCAACTTTGTGAAATTTAGTGCAGCAGGCAGACAGAATTATAACCATTTTGGAAAAGATGCAATAAGCCTTTGGGTGCTGGGGAATTATATACCAGCCAGGCAGCGAGAACTCCTAGAAGCAACAAAAGTAGCATTGAGCAGCTGAACCTGGAAAAGGTAGCTTAAATTTGCCTAATGTATTGAAGTTCATTAAATGCATTAGTGGAGCATCATCAAGCTGGTTCTTGAGTAGAAGTCTTCACCTAGACCTATTTCTCCCTCTATGTCTGTTTCAGGGCCTCCACAGGGGGTAACTGTATAATATCCAAATACTTGCTGAACTCTGCAGGAAAACATGGAGCAGCATGACTGCCACTAACTGGTTTTGTAACTAACTGGTGTTGGTGTTTTGCTGTCCCAAAGAGAGGAGGGAGCTGATGAAAATGATGCTGGAGCAGGGGAGGACCTATAGCTGTGCTGATGGGTCAATCCAAAAAGAATCAGTGATGGGTGCAAAAGCAGTTTGGGGATTTCCACCAATACATGAGGGAACAAGTGCATATGAAGCACAACATGAATAAACTCTCTGGGAATTAATCTGCCTTGCTCTGAAAAGGATTGCTTATCGAGACCTGCTATGCTAATTAAATTGACTTAAGAACAGGTTATCATAGACACCAGTCACTTCAGGGAGAGTTAATAACAGTTATTCTGATGTAACATTCCCATAGACAAGACCTTTCTTTGATAAAGGAAATGCGGTATGGAAAGGAAAATAGCCAAGGACACATCAGGATGACCAAGAAATTAAAAGTCATTAAAGAGATGAATAAGAAATTAGCAGTCGAGCACTTACAATACTGGGAGCTGTGTTTATTGTGGACTGATAATTGCTGCTTGATGCATGTTTCAGGGGTGAAGCTGGTAATTACATTGATTCTTTAAGTCCTCACTTATGATTTGACTAGTCACAGCTACAGAAACCCAGAAATCTGGGTTTCTTCACAGCACATTTTGGAATGTTTGGCTCTATGGCACCTGGTTTTACTACATGGCAACCAGATCCTCTGTAGTAATTAAAATAAAATAAACAAATAGTTCAAAAACTCAAAGCAAACAATCATTCAATGCATGTGCTCCTGTTAGGAGATTGAGAGGAGCAGCAAACACAAAGGCACTGCATTTTTACCTCTTCAGAGCATCTGCCACACTCCCTGATGTCAACTGAAATTCAGACTACGTGCTAGAGCCCAGTACAGAGTGTATGTCCCCAGGCTGGACTAGACAAGACTGAGCAAACCCTGGCCTTACATTCCAGCCACAAAAGATGCTCTCAGCAGCTTTCACCAGGGTTAAAGACAGTCCTCCTGGGGAAACCACTGACCCGACCAGATCCATTTAAGTGAAGAAACGAGGTAAGCACGATTTTTAACAAATTTGCCTCACTCAGTACATGGCTTTGTTGTTTAAGATTAAATTGAATAACCTTCTTACCCCACCAATTTTCCTGAATGATATTATTGATAATTAATGAAGCTGATTATTACTTATTCAGTACTTTTGCTTTGTACAATTATGCTTGAATACCAAAATCAGTGCCCTTTCTTAAAATTAAGCAAAACTTAATAAAGCAAAGCTAAATAAAGCACCCCCCCACACCTGTTGAACACCCAGTCCTTAGTTACACTGTAATTAAAAAGAAGACAATACTTACATTCTGCATATTACAGCAACAAGCAGGAATGCACAGCATGCCAACGCACAAAGCACAGCAAGAATCCAGGCTACAGGATTCTCCAGTTTGTTTTGCCCTGAATTTGAAGGAAAAAAAAAGAAATTAAATATATTATCTTAGTGCAGATTATTTTAAACACACTCACACAAAGATTCATTTTATATGATTGTATTCAGATCACAAAATAACATGCAAATGATGAAGACGGTATCTAGAATTAGAAACGAAACCCAGAGCTGCAAGAACAATTTCCGTGAAACTGACTTTCTAATTTCAACAATAAATTTATTTCATTTTGAAGCAAAGGAGAGAACAAGCCAAGGAGCATGAGGACTCCAGGCCCTCCAGGAGGATGATATGAAGGATTATAGCTGTTGTCCCAAGACACGCATTGCCATGCCACAATCCCACGAATGGCACTCAGCAAAGCCACTGCTTGCTGATAATCTCAGGCACAAACTGCTTGTTTTCCGTTAAACCCTTCTTTATATCTGTTAATCCTTTCTAGCCAGGAACTGTATTTCTCCGAATCATAAACTTGCCTGTAAAAAAAGACATCACACACACACACACCCCATTTTTCTTGTGAGTTGGCTGCTGATACATTTCCTCAGGAAGGATTTCTCTACCTGGGAGCAGACACAGGCAATTCTGTCAAGGTTCTGTTTTGAAAAGGCATTGCCCAGTGACTGCAACCATTATTTGGTGCCACATTATGCCATCTAGCAAAAGCATTTACATTGAACTGACATTTCAAAAGGCTGCTGAATCGGTGTGTGCTTACGATAACTCCCTGTCCTACGGATCAAGGTGTCAGCGCTGCCATTCCCAGGTAACCGAAAGGGCAGAAATCAGCCGGCGGCAGAAGCATGGGGTTTGTTGGTGCTGTAGATGAAACAATATTCACTTGTGGCTAGATTTATTTGAGAAATGAGGAGCTGAGCCAGCTGTCTCCACCAAGGGCTGCGGTTGCAAGGCACAGGAGATCGCCATGATAAGGGCTGTGACCCATCCTGTGCCACCGTACCACCCTGATGGCCTACATGGGCAATCTTCCAGTTACTAATGGGTTTGGGTGGTTTATTTTGTCTCCAGGGTTACCACTTTTCTTTCAAGAAAATAAGAATTGATGTAACTGCTTCACGTAAGTCTCAAGGATGACTGAGGCAGCAAATCATGGAAAACATTTAAGTCCCATAAACCAGTTTTAAGCCTCCCAGTGCGACAGCTGGGAAGTATCCCTGTTTTCCTGGGAAGAGGTGTCCACCTAATACATGAAACGGAGGGAACAGACGACACCTCCTCGAAGCCACAGAGTTAACAGCAACACTAATGAGAGTGGCTGAAGCATGTACTGAAACCCAGCGACATATGCTGTAATCTGCCTTGTGTCAATGAACTGCAACAAGCCTCTAAAACCCTCTTTTCATAAGAAAAAATGAAGTGGTCCTCCCTTGGATATTTTAGTAAATTTTTATGGAAGAATAACTTTTTTTTACCATCAGAATGAATTTTCCATATTTTACATGTGCACTGTATGAGTAGAGGTGTCCACAAGGGTGATGCTTCCAGCTTCCTCGGTCATTGTCACGCTGTGTGGCAGAGACAGCTCCAAAAGTGTTCCAGCTGACAAAGAGAGGCCCTCAACTCTTCCAGCCTTGCTGGGAAAGCAGAACTGGGACAGCATAAATGTGCTACGAGGCACTTCCCAGCCCCAAACTGGACCTTTTCAACTGTGAACCCTGGCAGTGGCTGTTCACACGTACCCACAGCTTCACAGATTTGATTCATACTGGGTGGCCGTGCACAGTTAATGAAGGGTCCACCCCACCCAGCTGCACTTCTAAACAACCTTTTAGAGACAGCTGGTATCAAGGTATGGTTTTACACCACGCGCTTTGGCAGGGTCTGATCCCCACCGCCCAAGGAAAGGATCCAGAGTTGGGCATCAGTCTGGAGAAATTGCTGATAGAGGCGGGGAAACCAGTGTTTTTTCTGAGGATATGGGCTCAGAAGAGGTCTATGGATCTCAAAGTTGGTCTCAGCAGACTATTTCCCATATAGGTGCATGAGGCGAACGAACAGGCCCAGTTTTCTTAATTAGCAAGATGTTTGATCGACCCCCCCCTGCCCCAGGTGAGTGGTTGGGTTGCTGAGACTCTCTTCCCAAGGAGATGTGCTGGGGTAAGGAGGGAAAACACCAGCAGATTTGCATTCACTTGCAAATAGATATAAAAGGGAAAAATATGGTAAACAGGAGAGTGTAAAGGACTTTTTTTTTTTTTTAAGTGAAAACCAGGAAGTTAAGAAACTCAAAAGATAAGAGCAAAGGAGGATGTCTACGAAGAAACAGTTGATAACGTGCTGTGATAATGAAACTGTTATTTCCAGAAAAACACGTTCAACAAGCAGGAAATACAGAACAAAGTGGGGCAAACTATCATGTTCCAAAGATGCTAAAACCGTGCTCCTTTTTTCCCTCCCAACATTTAAGAGTTCAGATAGCTCCACTAAAGTAAGAGTTGACATGATCACTCATATTAACTTCCAGCATAAACATCCAGATACGTGCCATGGAAACACATGTGAAAACTAAAGAAGTGACACAACTGAAAGGCCTTACCTAGAACTTAGGCCTTAAGCTAGTTTAAAGCAGGCAAAAACATAAGCATGTAAAAACAAAACACTGTCTAAAGAAACCCTCCATATGTCCGAAAGTTTGCTTGGGAGCTAACTCCCCTTGGTATTAACAAGTCAGTTTCTTCCTTCACATACCTATTTTTCCTGGCTTCTATTAAAATTACTTGGTGTTGGGCGTGCTCATGATTAGGCAGCATCTGCTTTCCAGCAATGTAGTAGTATTATAAGGAAGAAGCATGTCATTCTTACCAACATAAATAATTTCACTCCAGTCACTCCAAAATCCTCTCGTAAGGCATGTGTGATGGTTAGCTCTTATTTGTATGGAATACCTGCTGGTAACATCAACCCGTAATCTGAAGTCATTTGAGGATATTTTCAATATCTGTTAGGAAAATAATATAGTACTGTTATACATTACTTAAGACTAAATTCAGAAAAACTTTAATCGTGTTTATCTATTGATTTTTTTTAAACTCCTTTACTAGACTAACTGTGAGCATCTGGCCTTGCTTTTGAAGTAAGATTTCTATTTTTATAGGTGTAATTTCTCTCATAATACACCAGTATTTCAGGGCAAATTCTTGAAAGATGCCTCACTTTCGCATTCTTCCTTATGACACTTAATGCTGGATTTTCATCCTCCTACTGTTCTGAACCCAGCTGCATAAAACTGAATAACTCCAATTCTTCTCCTTCTGCTTTCCTGAGTCTCTTGGGGATAGTTTGTTGCAGCCATAAATGACACCCAGAAAAAGAGGAAAAATATGAAAACTGATGAGACTTCGGTTTTGTTAAACCTTAGTCACAAACGGGAGACAAGTTGCACCAAAAGACCATAGTTTCAAAAATGTACTAACAGCAGGTTTTACTTTAAATGTTTTAAATCCTGTAACATATCCATGAATATGAGGACTTTCCCCAGTTTGCATAAAGGCAAATTCTAGCTATAGGCCAATTCTGAATATAGGCCAGTCAGCTCAGAGACAGGAACAGTCAGCTGCAGAAGACGTGGGCGCCACAGAAGCAATTACCTGCTTGTTACCTGACTTCAAGTTGCAGAGGTAAAATTCATATTCAAAACAGTGTTTAGGAAAAGGAGAAATTGGCTTCTCCCACGTGGCCAAGAGATCATTTTCCTCCAAGAATACAGTGACATTTCTGGGAACGTTGACTTTCTCTACAAGAAGAAAACTATACTGGTAAGTTATTTATAGAGCAAAGTTTATATACTAACAATTATAACCTGGTAGTGTTTCCAATAAATTCAATAATCCTTGAATTTCTTTCACATTTTGGACAGAAAAGATAAGGATTTAGGAGGAATAACTATATTGGAGAATATAGTTAAGGGAAAACAGTTTTAAAAATCCACTTAAAGGTTTTGGAAAACTAGATTATGAAGGAGGGGGATTTATTACATTAATTTTCAGAAAAGCACAAAATTAATGATAGAGCAGTTAGAAAAACTTATTCTCAGGAAAAAAAAAATAACTCAACAGATGTAACCAGGAAAGTTTCTGAAAACTGAAACAAATTCAAAGGAAGGAATCAGCAAGTATTATGGGGATGATATCTACGAAAGTACGTCAACTGTTTTATCTTAGTGAAGCCCTGAAAGGGAAATGTTATCTGTTTACAAAAAAGTGAAAGGTGTGGAACTAATGAAGGAAAATAAATTATTTGGGTGGGTGAAAGATGCTAGACAGTCATGGTTGATACTACCTTTTATTTTACAGTCTTTAAAAGGACAGGGTTATCTTGTACATCATTTGTCTTTTTCCTTTCAAAGAAAGGCTGTAAAATAAAAGGTAGTAAAAACTGGACTTGAAGGTATATTGACTGAATCGATTGAAAATGAGTATTAGAAAGAATGCTTTGGCTAACCAACAGAATAACTACATTTCTAGCTTTTTTTTTTTGTCATTCTGTCATTTAAAATAAATTATTAAAGTCAAAGTTAGTTAAAACCATCCATTTCTGTCCTAAAATCTCTTTGAATTTCATTGAGATGTCTTTGCAAAACCAGTACATACTTTCACCTGTATCAAGAACCAGTCAGACCAGTGGTATTATCTCATAAATCTCTTGACAATCCTGCTAGACATTTTTAATTTCTAAAAAAA
This sequence comes from Limnodromus scolopaceus, assembly GCA_028565335.1. Lineage (NCBI taxonomy): Eukaryota > Metazoa > Chordata > Aves > Charadriiformes > Scolopacidae > Limnodromus > Limnodromus scolopaceus. The sequence goes on from JAOXNO010000003.1 coordinate 13,796,820, forward strand.
TGAAGTATTTCTACTTACCAATGGCATTTTGGTTAAATAACTGCTGAAAAGGCTTGATTGTAGCATACTTGCTAGACCCATTAATGTGTATTACAATGAGCTTGTCAACCTCTTCAGGATCAATATGAGTCACTTGAAATCTGCACTCAATATTCCTGTTCCACTTGTCTTTCATATAATCTTGACATTCTTCAGTGTATGTCTCATACCTAAATTAAAACACTTGTGAGACATGATGCTCTTAACGAAATTCATTGCTGAGTAAAATGGGAGAAAACACCGACCTGTAAAATAGAAAGTACTCAGTATCTTCTGGTGCCCCTTGGCCAGGAAGCCAAGTGCAGTGGAGAGAAACGGTACTAGAAATGGTGATGCAAGTAACACAGGACAAATTAGTAACAGATGTCTCTGGGGCACCTAGAGTGGAGGAATTATAAAGCAGAGAGAAAAAAATCTTATTACAAAAGCTGTATGATGTTCATGTCGCTAAACCACTTTGATTACAGTCTTTTTGTCTTTGTCTGTTGTATCCAATTCTCTTCCTTATCACAGAGGTCTATCATTTACGGATGGATGAAAACTCCTAAACAGTGTAAGTAAATCAGTACCACACAGCGCCATTACATATTTCATGTACACCAAGGCAACATGATCTTTTAACATCCTAGAGTGTATGAAAGTAGGTTATCTTAGCCTTAACAAGGAATTTTTAGAAAATTTTATACGGATTATCCATGTTCTGCACCTCCAGATTGTACTTCAGGCTCCACAGCAGTAGAGAAAAGCCTAGACTAAATTATTTTCTAAGATCAGTGTAGCAGGTAGAGGGGAAAATGCTGTAATTTTCAAGAACTAAACCTGTCACCTTCTGATGTCTGGCCCACAGACCAGGACAGACACAAAATTCAGACCTCCCCTGCATTTCTTCTTACCTGGCGGAGGTGGGATTTTTCTCTTCACCCAGTCACTTCTCATCTCAAGGCCGTTATGGAGAAGTAACGTCCGAATGTGTGCAGAGAAACCGTTGTGAAGTGCAGCTGTGCGGATACTGTAAGTCTTCTTTGTATCATACTTGAAATTAAAAAAAATAATGATCCTCACATGTGATGGAAGCTGAATTAAGGGGCCTGCAAAGACTGGCAATTTCCAGGCTAACTCTTATCCCAGCAGAGATGTACCAGAGCTGAAAGGGAATCTCTCCAGTCCTCAAAGTATTTGTTCATGATATGAGTGATTATAATATATTTGTTTATGATACAAGAGTGATTATGATATAGTGATTCAACATGCCAATCATTCAAGAGAAATATCACGCCTACTGCACCCTGCTTTGGTGCAACATGTTTAATTCAACTTTCTCAGGATACTGGATTTATCATTTATCTTACCTCTTCGGGCACAGGGCTTAGGATTTTCACATCATAGCTAACAGCGTAGTTCTTTTCTTCTTGATTAGGGTTTGGCTTCCAGTGTAAAAGCACTTGTGCTAATGCAGAGACTGTAAGGGTGAAGTTAAGAGGTGGGAAAACCTGAACTGTAAAGGAGAAAACAAAAAAATATTAATAACATAGTAATCCAGTGAATTGTTTAGAGCTATAGCTGTTTACAAGGAAATAATTTCATTTCAATATTATAACCTCTCAACAGCTTCTTATAAAATGTTTCTAATATTTGAAAAATATCTTTCAATAGCAACAAAAACTTCATCAAATAAGAGTTTACTTAAAACCTGGATTAAAAACGAATTTTTACAACAGTTCCAATTTGAAAATCACAATGATATATTACATTCGGCTTGTTAATTAGGTTCAGGTTTTTCAACTTGATCCTCATAGCCACATAGACATTGGGCATCTATACTGAAACAGGGCTGATCGAGTGATCGACCGTTCCAATAATTTTCACCCACATAAGCTGAGAGCAGAAAAGCTTAATGTGGGGGCTAAGAGAGGGCTGACAGCCACAACAAGTTCTATGTGAGAGAAAAAACAAAATTATGAACAGAAGAATTAAGCACAAATGGAAGAAAACATAGAAGGATGGGAATGATAATTTAAAATGACAGGGCAAGAGGGATTCCTGGAGCTCATACGGAAATGAGGAAGATCTCGTGCTGGGGGAAAATGTTCGCATATAAATAGCAAGGCACTGAAATAATCAATCTACCCCCCTCCATTTCTAGTGTTCTTCAGAGCCTGCCCTCCCTCAATTGCCATCTCCAAGGCAGTTAGGGACATCAGTCCTCATTTCTCCCATGATTTCAACCTTTGATGCCCTTGGTTCTTCCCTCTCAAAGCAAAGCAGGCCTCAGGCACTGGCTGGGAGCAATCTAAGGAGACAGAGTACAACCATCCCAGGAAGCATGGTCATCTGTGGTCCCGTACTCATGCCATGGACTCTTCTATTCGTGTGTAGAAGAACCCATTTGACCAATACATAGAGGGCCCTTGGCTATGCACTGGCAGAAGGAAAATGCCTTACCTTCTGCATCTTGAGGTACGTTTGCCTCAACCAAGTTTGTTCTCCAAAGAAGGATCAGAAGAACTCTCATCATGCCGGCCATAGTCTTTGGATGGTAAATAAGAAGGGCCGTGTATCAGTGTATATGTGTCGTCACCATGTTACAGAGGCCAAGAGCTAAAAATAAACACAATCCCCAGAGTTAAGCAAAAAAACCATGGACCATGGTAAGTCCACATGATCAAAGGTATGAAACTGCCACCTTGCAGGAGATAGATTATTCTCCTTTCCTTGCAGGAAAATCCATCTTATCATAGCTAAATTTAATATAAGTACAACCAACCACATTTAATTTTGCTGCTTTTGCTTTTTGCCAGCCCTCTTCGAAAAAGCTACTGGTTTCCAACACCTTCAGTGTGGATGTTGAGATGAGCAGTCACGGACTCACAACATCTCTCCACGGACAGAAGCAAGTAGGGTTCAGGTACACTGGCTTTCAGAAGAGTTCCATTTACTCCCAGAACAGAAATAACTGTTCTGAAATAACATATTTTTAGCTGCCATCATATATAAAATGGCTACTTACTGGAATTTACTTTCCAGTTTCTACTTCAATAGAACTCTCTAAAGCAGTCTCAGTGCTCACCTCACAGCTAATTCTCCAGCATTAATTATTGGGTATAAGAGAAACTATTTTGTTTGTTTCTAATTTAAATGAACGACTATTTTTAATGCTTAAAACCAGCATGTTCTTATGCTTCCTACAGATTGTTTCATGAAGTACTGGGAGAAAAAAAATCCTGTGTGTAATCATTCATGTATAACCTAATATAAACAACATGGAAATACAGAACAGCGGCTTTCCACAATGTTCTTACTGAAGAGAAATACCCCCTCCCAGCCCAATTGCACAACTTCCCTGGGGCACTGCAGCAATTGCTTGTATGGAAAACATCATATTTTCAGATGGTAATGAGCAGAGAGAGCGTCTTTAACCCATCAGTTCTCCCTGAACCTCCAATAAGTAACCCAGGGACTGGAAGCACTCCAATTGATCACAGTTGGAGTACTTCTGCTAGACAGTCACTGTATGAATGCTGAGTTCATTAAAATGACACATAATCTACACTACAGTGTGTTTCTTAATGTCCAAGTCCACTCATTATCTAGATTTTTTGTATGTATCTACTGTTCTGCTAGCCACAACATGCATGAGGCTACCTGAACCTCCGGAGTCTGGATTGTTCCTGGGGAGTCAGGGTTTGCATTTACATATATTGGGTTATTGAAAGACATTTTGGCTCTTCAAGAATGTATGTGAATCACAATCAGGTGATTATTCTTCACACCGTACATTTATGCCTACAAAATCCTTCTTTTGGATTTTCTCACTTGAATACCATGCACTCAGCTTCACAAGATCATGTTATTCTGGAGGGGATTATGTCACCTGAACACAAGTTTACAATGGCACCTGATCTCTGATCACCTCTGCCACACCTATACTGCTTTATCTGATAAAAATTAGAACTGCTAGAACATGACACACATTTCCAATATGCTTTTGTACAAATTAACGCCATCAGGTTGTCTTTCCTGTTTCCAAAAAAACCCATGTAGCTCATTTACCTGATGAGAGTATTAAATACAGTAATAACTTTTTTCCCTCTTTTTAAAAGTAAAAATTTATCAACTTCAAGTCCCTGAAAATAACAACCAGCTTCTCATTTTCATGCTAGCAATAACCCCAGCACAACTCTGCCAAGAACGCAACTCTTAACTGTGCAGATGTGTGAGCATGTGCTTTTATTCGTGTGTATCTGCATTCCCACCTATTAACATTCCCTGCCCCGTTCATTGCAGCTCTCCCACCCACCACCTACAACCCAAACCAGCAGCTAAAAACCAGTTTCAAGAAGATTAAGCTCATGTAGTGTGAACCCGGTACCGCAGTGAGAAAGACACAAGAAGCCACCAAAGGACATTCCACTCCTATAGAGGTTGTGCTTCTCCGGCTCCAGTCAAAGCTGTATCAGGTACAACTATGAGAATTTGGGAAAGAAGCTTCAGTAGTTCCACTGCTAAGACCACTCACATTTTTTTTAAAAAAGTACACTACTAAGAAAAAAAAAATCTTAAAAAACCCTCATGTTTTACAACTGCTTAAGATTCACGTCTACTAACTTGAGTAATGTCAGTACGTTGGTTTCAGGACTGCTCTGGCATTTAGCACACAGAAAAAACCTGGCTCTTTCTTGGGTTTACTTAAAGTGGGTTTTTCTACCTATAGATTTTTTCACTTTGTCCTCAAAAAATAAAGAGCCTGACTCTTCCTGGGCACTTTCTTTTCAGAAGACCCTAAAGATCTTTTCAAAAGTACTTTTGCCATCTAAAAGCATGCAAGTATTAGACACAGATGTAATATTTTCTGAGGAGCAGGTTACTGATTTGTAACTGGCTATAAGGTGTTACTGTAACGCAGATTAGTTTTCAAATATTATCCCTTTTTATCAGTTTATGTTTTCCTGCCTTGTTTTCAAAACTGCTAATTTTCTTTTTCTTGCTATGAGACTAGGATTGAAAATACAGCTTTAGGAAGAGGTATTTCTTATATACTAAATTCTCAGGGCAAATAAAAGCCTTGATTATATTACATTTTGGTTATACATGGTAAAAAGTAATAAGCAGAAGGTAAAGAATATATTCCCTTTGCAAAGAGTATACTTCTTAAAGGACAGCAGAAATCCAAACCATGGAAAACAACCTCTAAAAAGTAATGCTTTTCTTACTTACGGCTGACGTGTCCCGCTATCTCACAGGCAACTGCTCGGAAGCAGGTTGCAGATGCATTTCCCACTGTAAGGCAAAGCTGACTTTGAAAAACAGGACCTTAGCAGTCTTCAAACAAACACAACAAGACACAAACAAACCACAACAGACACCCCAGGAGGTTACCTGCAGAGTTGCTGAAGTTCTGGGAAGAGACTGCTCCGTTTGTTCCAACGTCCTCTGGGTCATCTCCCCGTGGATTTCTTTTATAACTGCTGCCTTTCAAGTACAAATGTGATAGGTACCTCAGAAATGATGGCAGATGATAAGTTAGACAAGCAGGCACTGAAAAAGGGAACTACAGGTTTAACCGCAGGATGGAAGGCTCCATGCAAGCACACAGTTTAGCCCAGAAATGCTTTTACTTTATTTATTAAGGGTTAAATATATACCATAGTCTGATAATTCTCTAACAACTTTGCAAGAGCAGGAATGTTTAATGACTGACTGCAAAGAAATAACCTATAGCCAGCTACCTATGGACCACTGCTGACATCCCAAGTTTTTCTTCCCCTAGAAAAACAAATCCAAACGTTGCTGGAAAACTGTGCAGGTTTTGTTCAATGGTTTTATACCACCTTGCCCAATGCTGTTGCCATACCGCCATGTGGACAACCAGGGGTATTTTGGGAAGTTACCAGTAGCAGAGGAAGACCAGCTTCCTCATCTCGCGCTGAGAGCTTTGGGCTGTGATCCATGGAGCTGGTTAACACAGGCTCACATCAGGACAAGCAGCAGAAACAAACCCAAGGGCCTAGAGAAGTCCCTGCAGAAAGTGGGGCTAAATTTAATGTAGTTACAGGAAGGATGAGAAGGCGGCTAATGACTTACATTCATTAACAACCTGGATTGCAAGTACAGAGAACCCTATCAAATGTGCAGGTGACACAAGCTGGGAGAGGTGTCACCAAAGCTGAGAGAAGCTTTGGAGGCTTAGACTAGAATTAAGAAAGTTCTTGACAAATTGGTGGAAATTGGGTGCAGTTCAATATGGACAAGCTCTCAATTGCAACTGTAAATTTCTAGCTATAAATAATTAATTATCAACTGATCAGGTATCTGTTCCACAAGAAAGGATCTGGGGGCTTGGAAGGTCACAAGCTGAAGAGGCATAAACAATGTTACGCACATGTGAAAAAGGCACTTCAGGGCAGCAAAAAGCCAGTGTCCTCTGCAAGACACATGAAGTAATCCTTCCGCTCTGCGCAGCGCTGATAACGCTGCCACTCACGTACACCCCGTCCAGCTCAGCCACCGTGCGTATGAAAGCCGTGGGGCAGATGAAGAGAAGCCTGCACACACCAAATGACACCACGAGAGCCTAAAAGGTGAGGAAACAACCCGAGGGAAGTCTTGTGCAGAAATGGAACGCGTTAAAGCTCCCACATGCTCTCCAAGTCCATTGGGCTGGGATTAGAAGAGAACAGCAAGTAAAATTCAGGTTAGATACCAGGGAAAGCTTTCAGTGTTAGGGAGAAACTCTGTCACTGGGCATCTAGAGACAAACATCAACCAGGAGTGACAAGTCATAATCAAATCCCACCATCAGGCAAAGAGATCAATTAGGTGACCTCCTAAACCCTGGCCAGCCCTTATTTCTCTGAATAAGCAGCTAATTACTGGGCAGAGTGCTCATGTACAGTGAGATGTTTCTGTAGAAAAGAGATAATTTCTGAAGCTGAAGCAGGAATTTAATAAGAAACAGTAGTCACTAACAAAAAAGGGTAAGAAAAGGTTATGTTATTACACAGGCCTGACTACATTATTGTAAATCTGAGATGGTTTCTTTGAAATAGGTAATTCCAAAAAAACCCTCATAAGTGTTATCCTATCTGCAGTGAGGTGCTTAAAAGACCTGTGTGATGTTTCTTCCCAAGAAACCCGTAGCCCCATTTTTGCTGAGATGGAGGTTTTTTTCAGGCTTTCAAAGGAACCACACTCCCAATTAACTCCCATTGGGTAGGCTCCTCCTTCAGGCTCCACTTCTCCCAACCCTTCTGAGGTGCCTCCTGGCACAAGTGGTACAGGGAGGGGCGAGGAGAGCCCTGGGACATGCAGTTGGCCAAACCCAGTGGCGTTTCAGTAAAATTTCACAGCAGTAAAATTACAGTTGTGAAGAGGAAAGGACTGACCCCCTTAACTCTACCAAATTCCCAGGACTCCAGCGTTATCCCGTATTGTCCATACATCTCCACGCAGTAAAGAAAACGTAAATCAATCCAGGCTGAGAAACATAAAACCTAGTATTTAAACTACACTGAGTTGCTTCTCATAGTTCAGCAACTATGAGCTGGGGGACACAGCTCGGCAGCTGCCAAGCCTAACGCCAGCACTGACCATTGAAGGGCTCTCACAAATGATTTGGGATAGTTAGCCCATTTCTCTTGTCATAATAAATCTTTTGTACTGTTGCCTTTGTAACTCCCTTCTTTCGTGCTGTACTTCATATCAAGACAAACGCTCCTCTGCTTTCCCACAGCAGCAGGCACAGGCGGGCAGGCCTCCGAGGGCTTCACCCGTGGCTCCTCACCACTCGACCGGGCAAAGCCCCTCCTGTCCCGGGACACACACCAACCCAGCTCCCAGCCCCGGCTCGGCCCAGGCCTGCCCGGCTAAATGATCCCGCCGAGGGGGTCGGGCCTCCCCGGCCTCGCCTCAGCGGGGCCGGGGCCGGGGCCGGGTTCACGGGCCCTCCCATCAGCGGGGCCCGGGCCCTCCTTTTCCTCCCATCAGCTGGTCCAGGGCCGGGATCGGGGTCCGGGCCC
>JAOXNO010000003.1:13806187-13834375 GCA_028565335.1 Limnodromus scolopaceus
AGGCAATCCTGCTTCAGCAGGGGAGTTGGGCTAGATGATCTCTATGGTCCCTTCCAACTCTAAAAATTCAGTGAAATCAGTGAAATTAGGCACTTTTCCCTTGTCGGCTACTAACAGCTAAAAATGCCCCAGAGCCCCCCGGCATCATTTAGCACCCTGTAAATGTTTAGGTTTTCAGAAATGCCTCATAAAAATATATCAGAGATGACTGGGAAAATACATGTGGGTGCTCAGCTATGTACCTAATTTATGCTTTTTGCATGAAGCTGTAAGTTATGCACATACTTGCTGCATGTTTATGTATCTTCATAGATACATAGAGTGTCTATACACAGATGTATATCCATACATGATAAGAGTATCATCTATGGACTTCCTCTGTGAAAAGGTAGGTTATGGCTGACAGTGTGCTATGGTTTTTATATGAGAGAGTGCTTTATGGTTTTCCTTTCCTTCCCAGAGTTATTTGAGAAGAAGAACTACGAGCTGAGAATAGCCGGAGGTGCTGTGAGGGATTTGCTGAGTGGAATGACACCACAAGATATAGATTTTGCCACTACAGCTACACCGGCAGAGATGAAGGAAATGTTCACGTCTGCTGGTGTTCGTCTGATCAATAACAAAGGAGAAAAACATGGAACCATTACTGCCAGGGTTGGTTTATGATTTGACTTGGGTCTTTTCTAATTTTATCTGTGAATGTGCAGCATATCTGATAGGAAACTGGTAGCAAGCTCCTTCTTTGTTAAAGTACCACAGTAAGAGTTTAAGTGAGAACCTGCTTTAAAGCATAGGGTGATTTTTTTGATTAGTCTGTAGAATTCAGTTAATTGCCATATTACCTCTGCATGACCCATTCATGCTGCTGTGTCATCACTGGAAAAGATAACGTAGGCTGCTCACGTGTTCAGATAACGTGGGGAAGTTGATCCTGCTCCTGATTTCCCAAGTCTTGGTTCCTCTGCCTTGCCCCTTCCATCTTCTGCAGAGTACCTAGAAAATGAATAATGCAAGAATTATTTTCAGGTGTTTGTATTTCTTGATTGAAAAGAAATGTATGAAAACACTGTATATGTTTTTATACAGTTAGTGTTCGAGCTGGGTACATGCAAACCGACAGGACACTGAAAAAATAGATAGCTCTTATATTTATATTCACAGTTGTGTTGAAGTAACGATGTCTGTGGGATTTTCAGCTCCATGAACAGAATTTTGAAATTACTACTCTTCGAATAGATGTTGTCACCGATGGACGACATGCAGAGGTAGAATTCACCACTGACTGGGAAAAGGATGCTGAAAGGAGGGATCTGACTATCAATTCCATGTTTTTAGGTAAATTCTTTCAAAAGCAATTATTTAGAGGAAACACTGCTTTTCAAATTAAGCCAGTAAATTCTCTCAGTCTGTTTCAATTTTGTTTGTTTGCACTGCTGTCAGCTGAGAGGTCTGTGCAAACAGGGGAGATGATCTGACAAACCAGGTCAAATCACACAACTTGTCTTCTGTATTTTCCAATTGAGAGCGTTTAATTGTGCCAGCTGTGTTTGTAAATTCATATTCCTCCATATTTTTCTTCTTTTTCTAGGTTTGGATGGGATGCTATATGATTTTTTTAATGGATATGAAGATTTGAAAAACAAGAAAATTAGATTTGTAGGAAAGGCAAATGAGAGAATACAAGAAGATTATTTACGAATCCTAAGATATTTCAGGTACTAAGTTTTGTTTTTCCTAGATAAAGAAATGAACTAAGCATTGTAGAAGATTTCAGAAACAGGCAAAACGTGATGTAAAAAGAGTCGTAATTGTCATATCGTTTCCTCTAGTATTATAAATTAGAATATTAAACACTGTCATGACATTGATAGCAGTAATAGCAGTAATAAATGGAATAATTGCTCTCAATCTAACAAGCAGAGGTTTTATTTGGGCAGGTTTTATGGAAGAATCGCAGAAAAACCTGGTGATCATGAACCTACGACACTGCAAGCAATTAAAGAAAATGCCAAAGGTTTGGCTGGAATATCAGGAGAAAGGATTTGGGTGGAACTGAAAAAAATTCTTCTTGGAAACCATGTAAATCATTTGGTTCGACTTATGTATGAGCTGGATATTGCCCAATACATAGGTAAAGTGAAATGAAGATTGATTTCTTATTCCTATATCATATACAAACAGAACTGCAGCATGGAAAAGCGAGATAAAACTTGGGTTTGCCGGGAAAGAAATTAGATTTTTATTATGTTTCTGTGTTAACATGCACATTTCTTATTAACACTCGTTCTTGCACTTGTTTTGGGTGTATCCCTTTAGGATTACCACTTGATGGAAATTTAGAGGAATTTGACAAAGTCACTAAAAATATTCAAAATCTGTGTCCAAAACCAATGACTGTTCTGACATCGCTGTTCAAGGTGAAGGATGATGTCACAAACCTTGATCTGAGGCTGAAAATCTCTAAAGAAGAAAAAAACCTTGGCCTTTTTTTAGTGAAGCACCGGCAAGAGTTAACCAAAGCTGCGGGTCCAGAACCACTTAGGCCATATCAGGACTTCATAATGGATGTAAGTGTATTTCCTATTGCTTTATTTTAATCCTCACAGTAAACTTTGAATTTCCAGTTCATTGGTCTTAGGCAAATTTTTGCCGGGGTTTTAAAGACCATGATATTTTCATCAGAAAAAATGGGATGTACTGACAAAATACATTAGCCAAATTTGGATTGTAATATCCTCACAGTAACTGGAAGAATATCTTTCTGTACTATTGATACCAGTTCCAGTTAAATAAGATGGGGCTGGTTGGTTTGGTTGTTTTTTCCTCTGGAGAGGGGGCCAGAAATTAACAAGTGCTATTGCAAATATCCTGTCATTTCTTTGCAACATAAAGCAGAAACTTTGGTATTAAAAGATTGATTCCCTTAGTTTTGCAAAAGGGAAAATAGCAGCAGATGTTTCAAAAGCTTTTTTTTTTTCTTTCCCATCCAAAATACTGAGGCTATAAATTTATTCTTAAGAGATTATTTAAAACAAATAAACAGAAAATCCACCATATATTCAGAAGTTCTGAGCACCTTCTGTTTGGTAGGAATTTTTTAACTGGATTTAAAAGCCTACCTTTTTGTAGGGCTGAAAAATGTGATATTTGCTTACCTGAAACAGAAGTTTCCTGTGAACACACCTGGGGACTGGCAGTTTGCTGATCTCCCCTTCCGCATTAAAACGTGAGACAGGATCTGGACCTGGAGGGACTCCAGCTTTTTCTGTGAAATTCCTGGAGCATCGGTTTGTGTCCTTGGTGAGGAGCACTGTTCAGCAGAAAACCTCTGATGTTATTCCACTGCAAAATTCAAGTAGTTTTGAGGGGAAGTTCTACACTTTTATTGCGGTACCTGAGACTGAAGGTGAGAGAGGGCAGTCTCTGCAGTGAGACCTGTCTCCTGCAGGAAAGGTCATAGTTCCTCTCCTGTTTGAGCCTGAGGATAATGGTTACAGCGATGACCTGGAATTCAGGAAGTCCCCAAGGATATCCCAGAGCCCCCAAGTTAGGACTTGTGAGGCAAAAGAGATCCTGGCTTTTGTAGCTCCAGCTCATTGTCCAGAAGGTGCCTAATAAGATGTCATGGGAATAACACAATGTTGCACAGTTTGAGCTGTTTTCTGCTGTTCCATAGTGAATCCCCTCTTTCTTTTTTTCTCTTTTAGTCTAGGGAAGCTAATACAAACTCCAAGATCTGTGAGCTTCTAAAATACCAAGGCGAAGAACATCTTTTAAAAGAAATGCAGGAATGGACTGTTCCTTCTTTTCCCGTGAGTGGCCATGACTTAAGAAAAATGGGGGTGTCATCTGGCAAAGAAATTGGAGCGGCATTACAGCAGCTACGGGAGGAGTGGAAGAAGAGTGGGTACCACATGGACAAAGAAGAACTGTTAAGTTGCCTGAAAAAGTTGTAAAATTGGATAATAGTAAAGAACTGTTCCCGCCCTATTCTGAGTGTAACTGAGATACCAGTAAATATTGTGCCACTCTACTCACAGCCAGTATAGTGTTTGTCATGTTTAAGATCCTCAGCAGAGTTTTCCTGCTACTAATTCCTAATTTCTGCAAGGAGAGGTTTAATTATGTAGTAGGGCAAAACATCACTTGCTAAATGCCGTGTTTTCTACCTCTTTTTGTTGTATATTAATGATAAACATTTACTACTTTATCTCGACTCCGGGGCATTTGAGAAAAATCCTCTTTCTGACTTTGCTACATTTGGGGAAAAAAAACCAATCCCAAACAAAAAACTATGTTTCTATCCTCTAGATAAAAGTCATGGGGTTTTTCTTTTGCGTGGAGGAGAGTGACAAAGTATCTAGAAATAATGAACTTTATCTCTTTGTATTTGAAGCCAGATACCAGATTGAAATAGTCACTCCAGCAGTTCCCAAACTCTCTTACCATGTAAAACAAGTCTGTTTTCTATGTAAAGCTTTTATTTTCCATAGTTCCAGAATCAATTTCAGATTAAAAGGGTGATGAACTGTCATGTTTAAGTTCAAGTATCATGAACTTCTTGTCTCTTCTGTAGTTTTTCAGTAACTTGTATATTGCTGAGTGACTGAAGGGCTCTGTGGTACGTTTTCAGTTCTTACCTCTCTGGGTAACTCTGCAGGGTTATTTTGGGAAGAAGCTGGGAAGAACTCTAACATCCCTTCTGCTGCCACTCCAGGATCCTCCCTGGCTTCTGTGTTAATTATCCTTCTGTTTCTTCACACTAAAAATGCACTCTGAATTCAAAAGGAAATCCTAAAGAATTTGGCTTTTCAAAAATGAATAAAATATATCAGTAACATTTTGGAAAATATGAGAAGTAAAGAGGTTTCACTGTTGGTCTTGGTTGGGGGGGGAGGAAACCTTGAGGAGGAGAGGGGTTTGTGTGTAGTATCTGGTAACTTGGAGTGAGTTCAAGGGCTGCTCTTAATGGAGGTGTGTTGGTGTGCTTTTAAAAACAAAAAAAATTAGCTCTGAGAGCATCTCTTGTGTCTATAAATTTTATTACAGGTTTAAGTTTTCCTACAGAACCCTGCTAACTAATAAAATTGTTTATTTTCATTTTCCTTATATACCACTTTGTGACACCAGATGGCAGTAATTTCAGAGCGGTGCCACAAAAAAAAAAAAAATCAGCGTTTTGTGCTTTCTTACAGTTAACTTTCCAGCTGTTTCCCACCCCACCCAGGAAGTCAGTTACTTTCAGTAAATGATTTTGAAGGTACATAGGAACTTCGGGAAGAGAAGAGGGGAAGAAAAAAACCTGCTGTTTTTCTCTGTTAATAAGGCAAATCTCATAAGAACAGGATGGTGTTTGATTTAATTATGTAATTAATTTGAAACCTCCTTTATCGAGCTACTGAAATCTTGGGAGGGAGACAAGTAATAACAGTGAGTGCTGGAGTAGAGTCTCGTAAATAACATTTCACAAAACTACATGCTTTCAGGCAGCTTCGGTGGAGGTGGTAAAATAGCAGCATCGATACTTTGTGGTACCTGAAATAGTTGTTGGGCTCAAGCTGCGCTCAGAGGGAGGATTTTTAAGGACAGGAGCTTGAAACCTTTACAATCTCCAGCGCTTGTGAAAAACAGCACAAATTGTTCTGAAAAAATGCCTTAATTAAATGGTCCCACTTTGAATTCAGCGTAGTTAGAAAATATGCTCAAGTAATTTAAAAATCATGTTATGCTGGAGGTTTCCAGTTGCTCTATCACCATCTCTGCTTTACTGTGTTTCTAAGAAATTAAACCCTATTAAAAATGAAACTGCATGAAATCAAACCAATAGCATATTTGAAGCCAGCAGTACCAGCTTGAGTTCCAAAAAAATGATATGTTTGAATAAGTACTTTTTACGGAGTACCAACTATTTTTAAGTATCAAATTGGGAGACGAAGCAGTTTGATACATGTATGGTCAGGTAAAAGCCTCTTTTCCAATGGATAACTTGATTAGTTAATGGATATTAGCAATGTGTGTTAATTAAAAAAAGTCAGACATCAGAACGACCTGGGTGGCTTTGGTGAAGTCCATCGCTCCTCAGGTTTGTCAGAAAGAGACCAACGTTTCCCATTCACCCTCTCGTCCTGTGGTGGTGGGCATAGTTCAAAAGGTTGCAAAAAATAATGAAATAAATTCGTTTTCCTGTGGGTGAAGGTAATTTTCATTAGAATTGAAGGCCAGAGCACTCACACACACACACACATACACTCTCTCTCTGGCTCTAAGCTTTATGTAAGTAATTAAATAATAATGTATTTTTATACTAAATTATATAAAAATATATAAGTATTATATATTTTAGATATATAAATGAATAATAACTAATGTAATAATAAAATATATCATAAGAACAACAAATATATAATGTAACATGAATTTATATAAAACATATGTATTACTATATATATATATATATACACACATTAAAAGTTTAGGAGACATTATCTATCTATATAATATTATATAGGTTTATTATTCTAATATATTATGTATTTATATATTCCCCTCCTCCCTAGTTAAACTGTTCTCAGGACAGAAATTAAAGTACCGGGCTTGGGAGAAGCCGAGGTTCCAGGAGCTTAAAGTTCTTCCCACCAGCACCTCTGCTTCCCCTGGGGAAAAAGTCACTGTTTCGTTTTGCTTATTAATTGGAACAACCACCAACACTCCCTCCATGTCATTTCTTACCTTCCTTGTCCTTTGCCTCCACATTCTTTGATGCTGGAACTCAGCTCACATATCACATTTCGAAGGTAACCAGTTTAAAACACTATAAACCCAAGCATTTTCTTTCTTCCCACCCCAACAATCAGGAAAAAAAAAAAAAAGGATCAGTTTTGAAACAAATTGAATTTTATTCTTTGCAAATGTTTGCAAGCAACAAGATTTTTCTGAAAAGTTGTCTCCAAAGACAGAGAGAGGGGAAGAGTTGAAGCGGAGAACGTGCTACCCTTCCCGCAGCTTTCACAAAGCAATTAAACCGAGGTGGAAAAAGAAAACCCCAATGATGGGAACAAAATGAATGGCAGCACATATGAAAAAATAGCATTATTAAAAAACCAAACGGCAGAGTATTTGGAACACAGTTTAGACCAAGTATGTGAGTGTCCCATGTGATTCTATCTATGCTGCAAAACTAAACTAAAATAGAGGAAAACGTGCGATGTTACAGGCTCCGACTGTACGATGTCCTTATGCTACTGCAACGATGGCTTGAAAATGAGCGGTTTTAAGCTGCACGTGCTCCCGTCCAGCCCAGACCCAGCTGAGTCTGTCCCCAAAAGCCGCTGTTTGTCCTGCTGTCAGCCCTGGCATGGACACGGCTGCGCAGCCAGAACACCAACCCCACGGGTGCCTAATTCTACATCTCCGTGAAAACAGAGATGAAGGTGGTGGGGGAGAAGAGACAAATCATCCCTTCTGGCAGCAGCCAGCAAGTCAATTAGATTCATTAACGCAGGAAGCTACAGGCCACCCAATGAATGTAGTAAACACCTAGGAAATTATCATAAAATGTGACTTCCTTTGTACTTAGCTCTTAAAAGCATACAATATCCATATTTGTTGGTAATAATTTTACACAATCCCAATCTAGTAGTTTTCTCTCCAAAAAAGGGAGAGAAGCAGCATAGAAAATATTAATCAATGTCTCGAGCCATCCCGGACTCCCCACTCACCCCGTACGTCCCACGCTGGGCGTTCGGAGCGCTCTTCCAGGTGTAGCGCTCAACAACCAGCTCCCCCGTGGCAGGATTCATCATCTTTGCTTGTTTTTAACCTGGAAAGTGTCAGGGACTTCGAAACGGCAACCATTCCCCAGAAGGTTAAGCAGATGGAACAGCATCATCAACAATAAAATTAAATTAGCGCTACGTTTACTCCCGACTTCTCTCGATTATATTAGTTTACATTTGACTATATATACACAATACAAAAAAATATGCCTATTTTGTATTCAAACACTGCCAACATAATGCCATTTTTAGCTGAGGCGATCCAAAAGATTCGGCCAAAAAAAAACCAAACCCCAAAGAGCTTATGAAGTTCAGCGAGAGCGGAGAAAACAATCATTTTGAAAACCTCACCCACCACCCCCTCAGTGAACAATGACACCAAGTGGCAGCAGAAGGGACTTTTTAAAGCACCCTCAAACTTCTTGCCACCCACGAACCCCGCTGAGGGTGGTGGAAACGAGAGATACTAGGTATCTTGGAAGGGAGAAATAACCCAAATCTATAGCTAAGAGGGGTGTATGTGTGTGTCTGTGTGTGGATGTGCAGGGCGGGAGGGGAAAGCGAAGCGTGATTTCAGTGGTTACCCAAGCACAGAGGTTTCACAGGCTCACTCCTCACACTAGTGCTTATCGTTTCAGCCTTCTGAAAGCTTGTTACAGAAACGTAATCAAAAGACAGAATGTTTTCTTGAGGAAAATGAGCCATCATTCACCCTCTATTTGTTCAGGATGATATTCAACCAAGTATTGCTTTTCACAGTTCACTGGCAAGGCAGGGTGCTGCACAGAAAATTAAATACCGTATTAAAGATGCCTACGGAGAGAATTATCACAGAAGCACAGAGGTAGAAGGCTTCACAGAACTAAACCTGAGTTACACAATCATTAGTTTCTACAAAATTAGCTAAATAAACTACCCCAACAGCCACTCAGCATCTTTTGGGATGTTTTTCAGCTGTGCTGGAGCAGGTACCACACTCCCATTCAAACCAGCTCTGCCTTGGCCTCTCGCTAAGGAGCGGCCAATGT
Source organism: Limnodromus scolopaceus (assembly GCA_028565335.1). Lineage (NCBI taxonomy): Eukaryota > Metazoa > Chordata > Aves > Charadriiformes > Scolopacidae > Limnodromus > Limnodromus scolopaceus. Next base: position 13,814,991 of record JAOXNO010000003.1, read on the forward strand.
CCTAAATCCTAAGTAGTTTCGTGTCATTATATTTAACAAGTTCTCAAAGATTTACTGTGAAGAAATAAAGAGTGAATGGTAAAGCTTCAAAAGAAAGGGCACACACTGAAAAATAGAAAGACAAAAAGTACACACACTGAAGAAATCTTCCATCACCAAGGTGCATTCTGAAGGAGAAAAAATAACCCCAAGAAATCAGTGGCAGAAGCTGCCCCATTTTGGCACCCGATTTCTTTAGCGCAGACAGCACTTCAGGCCAAAAAAAAAAGCACTGCTGCTTATTTCTGATGTATTTAGAACATAATGCCCTCTGTAAGGTAAGGGTGATTATATGTGAAATTTTCCTTCATGATATGAAAGCGTAAAAAGAAAAAAAAATTAAAGAGGTGCTGCCTCTCCTTGTCAAAATAAATACTACTGAGAAATCACCATAGTTAGTTACATGTTTTAGAGAGCACTTCACAGACCCCTGGACACATGTGCTGGGAAACTAATCTTCACAGAAATAATTTCAAAAAGCGAATATAAGCACATTCAACAGTAAATGACAATGTAGTTTACGTTCTGGGACCGAGTTGTACATTTTGTATAAATAGTTTAAAATTTAAGACTTCTAAAGTCAAATCGACCAAATAGATGAGACAACTTGTAAGGACCAAACGTTTCACAGGGGTTCCTTTCGAAGGGCATCCTGTAAATGCAACTGTTCTGGCTGCAGGAAGTTCTTGAGACACCGGTTCCAGCTCTGCCACTGACACGACCAACACGGTATCCATCGGGAGAGACACTTCATCTTGTACTCTCCTCGATGGTTATCCAGTGAATGTCTGAGAAACAGCACAAGCATAAAATGTGAAGCGCTCCACGTAGTTAGAAACGGGGATTCTCAGCAAAACCACTTTAAAGTATGTTATGGAAGATAATCCGCAGCAAGTAACTGCTCTCTGCCATCATACATATATTGCATAAATTATATTCTATTTGTAATTTGTGTTTCCCCCTACCTTCTTCCACTGCAAGTTGTCAGCAGTAAACATTCTCTGCAATTATACAAGGAAGGAGAAAGTTCAGTCCCAAGCCTGTCCAGATGGATTTCTCGCTGTCTGATGCTACCTCCTTTCTTCAGTTGCCATTTTAAAGATCCAATCTGCAGTTCCCAGTGCGTCCGAAACACCAGTACCCAAATCCAAATGGAGTAAGCCGCCTTGTTTGGTTGATTTTTGTGTGGGGGTGTGGAATCTTGGGGGGTTTTTTGAGTTCACGTAAGCATCAGAAGCAGAACTGAGCAGATGCGTTGAAGAGACAGAGAACTGCCCGTTCTTCTCCAAAGCTGGGTACCAGGTCACAGGCAGAGCAAGGGGGATCTATCGTGGTCCGAGTCATCCTCCGCTTCGGGAATGCGAGGCAGGAGAGCAGAGCGCGTCAGTCCCCAAAATTTCTGAGGGGACATATCCTTCTTGGTAGCAGTGAACTTCCATCCCATGTGGTTCCCACAGATTCTGCACTGGGCCACAGTCCAGGCGTATCTACCAAAAACACAACAGAAGGTTGACGATGTAAATAAAAGCTCTTTTAAACACAGCGGACACAGCTCACTCAGCAGTAAGAAGGTAACACTGGTCTCAAACTAGATTTTCAAAAAAATATCTTCAGGAATCAGGCACCCAGCTGCCATCTCAAAACCCTGCAGATCTTAAAAATAAAATAAAATGAAATAAAATCAGCCTTCAAAGAGAGAAAGCAACTAAAGCAGTTTATTAGCACGAGGTTTTAACAGTAGGATGAAATGCTGTGTGCCTTAAAGAAGAGTCAGAAAATGGTTCTCCAAGTTACTTAACGGAAATACAAGTGAATTTTGCACTGCCTCTATATTAATGGGAAACTGCGCTTCCCAGAGCCATGGAGCTTTTCTTTAACGAATTTAAAAGGCAGAACATGAATATTTCAAAACCCTCATAAAGGAAAAGACCCAAGAAATACATAAAGATGAGAAAAATTAATTCCAGATATTATAAGCCACAAGTTTTCTTTGGGGGGATCTTAAAACATGCATGTCTTGTGACAGATATGCCACGCACCCTCCCTGCTGTTACTCAGCGCTACGTGGTAATTCAGCAAAAAACCATCATCTAGCCACAAAAAATACATTTAAGCTACCAGAGAGGGTGACAATTTGATGCAAGACCTGTCATCTTGACAGTTAATTCTGCTCCTGTTTCAGAGAGCCAGACTAATTAAAAACCAAAAAGAACCCCAAGGTAACCAGATTAATACAAATGTTAGTAATTTTTAAATTCATATAATATTTATTTAGCTGCTAGAAATAAAAAAAAAGTATTTCAGTAGAACAACTGCATTCATATATTCTGTTTTTCATTTGCACTTTATTTACTTTATGATGAAAGCAAGTTGCACAGAAACAATTATGATTTTAGTTGCAGCTTGTACAAAACTATACACAAAGAAACTCCCAATCAGTTCCCTGTTTATAGTGCTCAGATGCCAGATCATGTTCTAAAAATCTGAAGGCTTCCACATTTTAAAAAAATTAAAGAGAAATTCTGAAAACTTTCTATCTGAATTTTCCATTTTATTCTGTATTTTTTAAAAGTCTAAATTTACTTCCCTATTTTTTGCATGAGCTAAATGATGACATATGTTTAAAAAATTACATATTTACAACCAAATTTCTGTCATTTACTCATAAAATTTCTTTTAACTGTTATTACCCAGGAAACCAGCTGTGCTCTGTTGACGGTCGTCCGTTGAGATTCAAGTTGCAGGCTTTATATACCGTCAGGGTTTCGTGGATGTACCCATGAGGATTGACGTAGGCTGCCATGGGCCCGCATAAGGATAAGCTACAACAGAAAATTAACAATTTTGTCAAAGAAGAACCAAAAAAGCAAAGGCTGTCAAATACAAACAGGAAAAACTGCCAACCGTGCTTAAAACTATTTTTCATTGCAAAAGAACCACTTTAGGCTGTAGAAAAAAACCCAAACGTACCCTTAATTATACTATTAAAAATTGAAAGAAAATAGATACTAATGTAAAATATAATTGGTCAAATTAACTTAGAATTGCAGAAATGTAAGTGTCTAGTGTAATAAATCTGGCACATGCCTGAGACGTTATTTAGTACCTACTTCAAAAAAGGTATTTAAAAAGATATTATCAGGAGTAAGGATTAAAACATTCTTGTGGTCAGATGAACCTTGCCCAGCTGTTTGTTAAGGGCAGAAGTGATTTAGAACACAGCTGGCAGGATGGTACAGAAAACACCTCATTTAAGGCAGTTATTAATCCTTCCCTCAAAACCCTACAGCTGAGTATAAAAAAGGGTACGTGACAGACTCACCATTTACTTTATTTGCTGCTTCTGAATAGCAGCTTCCAATTAAGCCAAGTAACAGCTACATTGCTACTTTAAAATCTAACTTTAAAAGTAAGAAAATACATTAATTCATTCCAGTAACTTCTCATCACTCTTCTGTTAAAGTATATCATACCGCCACAGCAGGAATCATCATTTCTGGAATCCATTATTTGATTAGAAGATAAGAAATGGCTTTTAATTACCACATCAAGTTCTTACCACGCTGATAAAGGAAAGCTGTGGGGAGTCCAGCTTTGTTAAACCAAGACATCTTTTAACCTTCACATTATCATAGGTGATGGACAGATATTAGTTATTCAAGATTCAAATGGTGACAAGATTGCCAGAAGCAGCAATTATTTGGAAAATGTATAGTTTTATCATCATTGAACATGGAAGACACTGTATAGGTCAAATATATAATAGGAACATACTGCCTAGTGCAGTTATTAGGGTAAAACCCTGTATTCTTCAAATAAAAAAGGTATGACAATGCTTTAGGACACAAATAGGTAATTTCTTTGCATGACAACGTCCTGGGAGCTTATCTGTACCACCCAATTAGTGCATTGTAATCTGCTGTTAAAGTTGGGATGAAGTGCTGAAAAATAAAATCTGAGATCTCATGAACTTTATTCAGAAATAATTCAGACAAAATTTTCTATATAGCAAATATATATTTCAAAACTCACCGCAGAGAGCGTAATTCTTCAGGGGCAAGGCAAGGTGGTGGAACCTGGCCTTTCACACTAACTTCTGTTACAGGATAAATGGCAACGTTCAGATTTACTAACCTTTTTATTAGAAAAGGCCAAAGTAACCCGCTTTGTTTTATAAAGAAAATTCCTTATAAATATTTACTAAAATTTGGTTAGAGCTGTGGAAAACTCAGCAGTTGTAAGACATAAGGGAGCTTAATCTGTTTTGCTGTGCCAATGTTTCTGATCAAGAACGTCCCTAAGATTAAGAGCAATAAACTCACCTGAATATTTCATTCTTGGTAGTTATTTCTGTGTCTTGGCATTGCTTGCAGCAGAGAGACGTACACTTGGAAAGAAAAACAAACAGGATAATTTCACTCCTTCCCAGCCGCTTGTCAGCACGTAATAAAAAATGTCTCTCCCCTTACCTCAGAACAGATTTTGTACTAATTCTTCTGTTTATTTGGGCAGCAGTCACTTATGTTTTCTCTTTCTATCAAAGGATAATTTTTTTCTACGTATTTTACTTATTTATGGTAAACATTAATTGTTATCTAAAAGACAAAACTTCTTAAAAAGGTATTGCCTAACAAGTAAATACATGTCTTTTGCAAAAATCCCTTCAGTCCAACACTTAGATTTATACTGAACACTAAAAAGTTTTATCTTTTGTTACAAAATCCACAAGTTTTCACGGCACACTACTACTTGATTGCGGTGTATTACACTGTCAACATTGGGTTATGATATTCATCAGATTGTTATGAGCAACTTTGGGCTTCTAGCACCATCTCTTGGCTAGAACACTGCTGTGAGGTGCTGAAATACAATTTCTAGCAAAAGCAAATATTACTATATGTTTGTTGCTTGCTGCCAAACATAGAGTCTAGTATCGAGAGAGCATTTTCTTTCTTGAGCAAATTTTTCAAGGGGAAAGAAGAAATAAAAGGACACTCAAATTCACTCTCTAGAAGTATTGGAAATTTCATACATTTTTGTTATAGATTGTAAAAGTCACTCCTAATTTTTTTTGTAAGAACATTTAATGACAAGTAAAGAAAAAATACTCACCTTGTTCATGATATCTAATTCACACCGGAGTCGCTGAACAGCACTACCTATTTTAAGCAACTGTATACGTAATGCATCATCAATTGGCAGGCAAGCAGCAACTCTGTAAGAAAAATCTAGAAATGAGAAAATACCAGGCTTGTTAGAATTTTAGAGAGAATTAAAACCTACCACTTCTACTCAGTAACAGATTGAGTGCTAAAACTTAGGTTTTTAGAGGTCGTCTCCAGCCCTAAGGCTGGATCATGTACACTTAACACATAAATCCTCGTCTGAGATATTTATCTAATCCACAATTAAAGATCACAATGATGGAGACTCAACAACACCAGTAAGACAATGTATTCTAAAACCAGAACAGACCCCTAGAGAACATTGTCTAATACAGACTTCCACTTTGACAGTGAATTACTGGTGGTTATCTTTATGCTTGCACTTCCTCTTTGTTTATTTGCAAAAAAAAAAAAAAGATGTGCTTTTATGAAAGAGGGAAAAATCAAAGGAAAAATCCTAAACATACACCTCCTTCATAAATGACAACCAAGTTATGTTACTCATGTTAGTTCTAAGAAAGTATTTACTGTGAGAGCTAAAAAGACATACTCTGTATATAATCCTTTCTGGAGGTTTTCTTCTACATTTGCAGACCATTCTGCATTTCTTCCAATGCAGATCAAAATTGACCCAAAAATATCCGGTCAAGATGACAGAATTTGTTTTTTAAATAAAAAAAGGTTTTAATCTGATAGCAAATTCTCAGGCAGCAACTTCGATCAGGTATTAAAAGGCACAAACACAAAAGGTAGTGGACTTTACTACAGCCATTCTTTAATTTAGCTAACAAAAAACTCACTAAGCTGGCAATCATCCCATTCCTCACAGCCTGTAAAAGAATTCAAAAGCTGCAAATTAAAGTCAGCAAAATATCAGTGCGCTGTGGATCACAAGAAAAGAAATGCCAAAAAAATCCCCTGGATTTTTTGGGTTTTTTTTTTCAGATTATTTCATATGCTTTCTATCTCCGGTCCTCTAAGCAGCACTCTGGGCAAAGCAGAGGGGAAGTACTTTCAACCACCACTTCAGCAAATCAGAAACAAGAGTCCCATGTACATCAAAACTATTGAGCCCAGCCCTGGTGCTTAACTGACTTTAATTGAAGGCTGTAGTTTGAATTTCCCTGTTATTAGGCATTTGAGAGTCTGCATAGAAAAGGATGTTTTTCCCCTTAGAAAGGCTTCAACTGAAATTTCCATCCTATAAGAAACTAGAGACCTGCAGAGAGAAGAGATTTGTTCACTGGGGCATGATCTCAACTTCTTTGTGATTAAGTTACTGGTACTATTTTCCTTCATGTTGGCTAAGAGGTAATAAGAAGGAAGAACAAAGGAGATTATACCTACTAACACTTAAATTTACATAATAATAGTAATTTAAAAAATCTAGTATGCCTTTGGCTCTTGTTTTCTTACGAAACTTACGACATTCCCCCCACCATGGAGAATGATAGAGTTCTGCTCCTTTTGCTGAACGTGTTTTGGCACAGTTTGAGGATGTTCATGTCTTTAAAAGCTCCACCATTCTTTCGTCAGTCAATCACCAAAATTTATTGGAAACTGGAAGTGCGGGATGGACTATTAATACAATTATCTAAGCCTTGTTTTCTTAGGAACTTAAAAAAGCACCCAAACCCCAAATTTGAGTTGGTAAGCTCAACAACATCATACCTATTGGGTTGGTTGGAAGAGATTCATCTTTAAGATTTTCATCCCATTCATGTAGCTGCCTCTTGACTCTTTCCATCAAGGTTTCCTTTTGTTAGAAGAAAAGCCTAATTTAAATACATAGGAATTTGTTTTCTTAGGAAAAAAAAAAAAAAAGGAAGCAAAATGTAGAGTAAGCTATTTTCCCTAAGTGGACATTAGCTTTTAAGACTTATCATAATTACAGTCTCATTTTGTATCTACGTATTTTAAACTAAGAGCAAAATAGGAGAGGAAATGGGCCAAACTGAACCAACGGCCCATAGTGGTTATAACTTTCATTTGAGATAAGGAGACAACCATTCAAACTTCAGAACTGTACAAACGAGATGAGAGCTTGCCTCCTCCCTGCTTCTGCCTCTCTGACACCAACTACTTGATGTACTAAGATACACACGCATATAAAGAAATATGTACTTTTTAAAGAGTAAACCAACTCCAACAGGAAAGACAGTCCCAAGTGGTTGGGACACTGACCTGGAGCGTGTGGGACAGAGGATTCAGTTTCTGCTCTGAGATAACACAGCAGGAATCTGAACCTCTGTTACCGATCCCAGACATAAGCTCTGGCATGAGGGGAACAACTCTACAGAGGGGGAAGCCCTTCCTGCTCTTTTCACAGTAAACTGAAAACTATACACTTCTTTAAAATGTAACTTATGAGCCAACAAAATCAAAGCTTTTACATTATGTAATAATTAGATATTAAAACATAGATGATTTGGTAATACATAGGTGAACTTACAGCATCATATAGAGAGTAGAGCCAGGGAGGCCAAGATGTCAAACTTGCACAGTGGAACTTCCTCTGAAACCAAAACCACAAATATTTATTCTTCAACATTAGCAGATTTTAGGGACAGTTCTTGTTTAAGCAAATAAAACAGAGGTGAGACACCTGAGTATTTAAAGATACAACAAATTATCACCATCAGGAAAGAGCATCTATCTGTTCAAACTCAACTAGACAGTTCAAAAAATTTAATTACTATTAGCTAGGGCATCTGTTCCTTAGTCTCCACCAACTGTTGCCACTTCAGCAATGACAGCAAACAACTATTTGAGGTGATTAAACTATTCATATTAATTTAGTCAAATGCATAAATAAATGCGGAAATAAAATGAAAGAAGGAGATTAACAGGCATATCAGGTATTTTAAACTGACATATATAAATTCAAAGGATATATGATAATATTTTTTAAATGGAAAACTAATCTGTTGAAAACATAACCAAAAATAGCAACACATAAATTAGAAGTTCCAGAGGATGCTCTCATTCGGGTATCTATTTTTAATGGAAATCACACTTTCAGAACTGCTTAGAGAACATGAATGCTGGTGCCAGCCTACTGAAAAGCTACTGAACAGCTTTATTATAACTACCCAAAGACAGCGAACAAAATCTTGTACAATATTCATTTAACATCCTATGAAGAAAAATTTAGACATAAATGGAGCACCGAGTAAGAAACAAATGTGTAGGAGGAAAACAAACAAACAAAAAAATAGAAGAAAAATCCCCTGAAGGTCTCATAACTATTTTTTATTGAAGGATATTCTTTCAAAATAAGAATTTTACTAATAGGAGTAGCCCATGCTACTGTATCGTACTTCACAGTGAACATGAGTAACACGTTCACTTGAATTGTGTACAGAAATATCTACGCAACAATACAGAGCAGATTCGGAGGAACGAAATAGAGCAGCCACCAATATCACCTCTAAAAAATCTTCAGCTTATGTGTAGCTTGTGCGTATCCTGCAAACAAGAAACCCTAAATTACAACTGCATTCCTTAACCACCACATTTCCAGCTGTGTAAGGTTATTTGCTTAGTTAACCAATTCTCCACAGTGACTTCAGAACACTTAAATTTATAGGTTTAGGTTAATAAAAATCTAAAAAGCAGTATACTACATAACCACATCGCTTCCCAGAAGATGATCTCAAATTGTACTGCTGCACTCAAATATTTACAAATTAAATTTTAATCTTCCCTTTGAGGGCAACTATCCTTATTTTACAAATGAGAAAAATCAGGCAATAGAGACTAAAATCCACAGCAAGTAAATGGTACTTTGAAGAAAAAATTCAGGAATACCAAAACTCAAGTTACTGTTTTAATTAGCACGTATGTTCTCTGTAACAGCTGACACAGGGTCAGCTCTTGTCTGGAGCAGAAACCATCCTTAAAATGAACTTCTATCTTCTGATGTTTCTCATTATATTAGCAAACATACAGAGGTACGGTCTGTCATATTGGAAACGTTACAGTTCTGACATCAATAGAGCGACGGAGGTCCACAGGACAATGCCCCTACCTGGGATCTGCATCTCAGGCCACAAAACACGTTCTTCTTACAGTGCATGCAATGTATTTCAGCTGTCTATTAGATGATGGCTTGGAAAGGGATTTCTGCCCCCCCCTTCCCCCCCGAAGGGTTTCTGGGCTTGTTAAATCATATATGAACTTGTTCACTAACTCTAAGAATCAATAGCTCTTTGTTATTCATGGTTGGGCATTTTTTGCTTGGTTTGGGTTTTTTTTTGGGGGGGTACAGAGTTCAAAAACATTGGAGAAAAAATCCAAATCCAAACCTTAACTACATCTGACAATGAGCAATTACTAGGATTCTGTATCGATATCTGGAGGTAGTTCCAAAGATCTCTACCGATACAGAAGACTTCAAGGTATCTTTCCTTTTATGTGCCACTGACCAAAACTGTAGGTTAAATAATAAATAAATAAGCCATAATCTTAGTTTTTTTCAGAAGTGTCGGGTTGCCCTGTTTCACCACATCCTCCCCTACTGACCTCAGTGCTAACTCTCGTCCCATTAACCTTTCTGGGCACATTTGTCCACCATTAATGATAGTTGGTCTATAAAATGCCTGTGCTGTGCCCAAGAATGAGCAAGGTTTGCACCTGAAAGGCTTTTGCTGGTATAACTACACTAGTGCGATACACTAGCATGGTGCTTATTATGGGAACATAATTTATCCCAGCAAAATTATCCTTTCGACGGTATGTTTTATTTCAGACTCCTAAAGGAAAACGCTGTACACTGGGAAAAGTGCACATTCACTTGTATAAATGCATCTTTTAGCACCTTTTAAATGGCACAGCTGTCTCTCGCACAAATCACACCTTATTATTCCCCTGAGCAATGCAGAAGTTCATAGCTTAGGCCTGGCATCAGCCGCCTAGGACTCTTGAAAATTCTGCCCTACAATCTTAGTGTGAATTCCCCTCTGATTCCAAGGACTGTCACAGCTGCAGTGATGCAAAAAACAGCGTAAACAAGCAAAGACGGAATTTGTGCCAGTGAAGCAAAAGTAGAAGCTAATTCCCTAATGGCAACACCAACATCTTGACAATCATTATTTGTTGTCTGATGGCTTTTGGTATTTCTTTTTTTTTTTTTTAAATTCAAAATCTAGAGTCAAGTAGTGAAAATTCTGGAAGCTCTTTGAAAGAATGTAAAGTCTGAATATTTATTAAAAAAGGAGATCCACATTTTCTGTAGGCAAGTAACTGCAGGTACAGAAGTTCATCCTTTAACTGATGCAGGTTTTAAACAAAATTGGCAAACAGAATTGTGATTCCAAACTAAGGCATTACAGGTCTTCTGTTTCATCACTGAAATTTGGGAGTCACCTCTTAACCACCTCTGCTCTTTAAAAACCTGTTCTAGCTGTATCAAACAGAGACACAGTTACAAAAGCCTCCTTAGCTTCAAAACCACCTTAGTTTCATTAACACAAGTAGAAAGCAAGAGCACTGGCACCGTCAACACTTACTGCCAATGTTTTCATTGTCAAAGTAATGCCAGTAAAAGTCAAGATGCTTCTTTGACCTGCCTACAAATTAAATCCTATAAACTTACTGGTTTTTCATCCACAAGCTTTACCAACCAGCACTCTCTCTGAAGTGTTTTGACTATGTAAAAAGAAAAATGTGTAATATTACATTAATTATTATGTAATAATATTACTCTAATAATACTGTGATTAAAACCGAAAAGAACTCATAATACAAATCATATTTTTCCCCATTGTTGATGGCTGACAATCAATCACAGAACATGAGACAAAAGGAGACATCTAGCATCCCGCTGGGCTTCCTACAGATGAAGAGATGGAATTTTATATTGATTTTCAAAATACCATCAAAAATTAAAAAAAACCCAAACAAACACAGCTAACTTCTAACCTTTTGATATTTCTGCCACCGTTGATGTATGGCTCGGTCCTGCCATGCTGCAGGCTTGGAAAAAGGAAATACGTGGCATCGGCTGAGAGACTGCAGCTGTATGGCTGACATTGTGGAAGGCAGCACTCGCTCAGGAAGGATCTGTACTTTAGCCTGCTGGATTCTGAAAAAAGAAAAGAAAGATGAGATAGACATACACATACAAGAGTTTAAAAAAATGGATTTTATTGCTTATAAAATACAGGCTTGGAATTGTAATAGATGCGCCTATAATAGGTTAATCACTACACAGAATTTAAGCAGCAATTCATTTCACCAGATTTTTCAAGTTGTACTGATTTAAATCAAATTACCTTAGGGAACATACAGCATACCTGTAGCAAATCAAACACATACTACTCTACAACACAGATAATCTCATCCCCTTGGCACATTTATTACAGACACTGCACTGGACTTTGGTATACCTAAGCTGAAGACAGAAGCAATCTCTATTTTTCCTTTGAAAACCAGAATTAGATATTTTACCACGATTTTTTGCACTGGCCTACAGAATTCTACAAAGAACACTGTTTTAACTTTTTCAGAAAAAGTTCCTTTTCCATGGGATACAAGGGGCTGTCTTTGTACTTTAGAGCACTAGATCTGTTGGGATTCCGGTGGGCAGAATTAAAGACAGATTGGCAGTGGCAACACAGCAGAATATTCTACCATCTCAGCATTGTATTAGATTTTTGTCTCCTTAGGTTACTTTTTGGTATAACCTAATAGTCAGCTATTACATATCAAACCCTCAGAAAGGAAGTTTAGCTGAAATGCAGTTTGCTATCTTCAAACCACAAGAGCTTATGTGCTTAGCTAGAGTTCCAAATCAGCAGAAATAGGATATAGACTCTGATCATCTTTTAATATCCCAGCATCACCCAGGTCACCTATTCCACAAAGAGTTCAGAAACAGTTACGTGCCTACTAAGAACACTGTCTAGCAGGAAGGGCTTCATATTTTACACAGTATTATGCATGAAAAATCCTGAAATATTAAGATGCATGTCATTTAAAATTTCCGATTTTACTTGCAGGGACAACACTGAACTCTGTTAACTTACTATAAATTATAAACCAATGTTTTGCCATAAGCACTTTGCAATCAGAAACACCAAGAACTATGGAAATTTTCTTCTTGCAAAGAAGCTCAATATTTCTCCCTTTTTATCACACAGGATTTTAGACTGGTAATGCTTGTTTCTTTTGTTCGTTGCCTTGAATACATGAAAAATAGGAACATGATCTTAATGAAAATGCTTTATTTTTACAGATGGAACACTACATTCTTCTTATGTCCCTCTGATCTATAGCCAAAAGTGGCAGCAAACTGCCACGCTACCAGGGTCACTCATAGAAAGAGTTAAGGATGTTGGTGCAGGAGCCCAGAGAGCGTCTTATACCCTGCAGAGAGCACCGTTTCTTCAGGATGAACTGAGGAACACAGGCTCACATCTCCAAACTGCACTGACAACACCAGGAGGTCCAAGGTCACTAATCACTCCAGAAACCCACAAAACATGCATTATTTGAAACTAGAGTAACTCTGTATTAGTTTAAGTTATTCCAATAAATCTAAGACTTGCCATGATGAGAAAAATCAAACTCCTCTCTTTATTTCATACATTTAAAAATTCATATTTATGAATGAAACTTGTGAATGTGCTGTGTAAAAGTGATCTCTGCAGGTCAGTAGATATAAAATCATCACACTAAAATGCTTTAAAAGCACAACAAAATCACTGTACATCTTAACTGCTTCTGGATACTGAATTTTCAGCAACAATGCCATTGCTACTGTAGTTGGCCAAGTACTGCCATCTTGTGTTCAAGCCATGGCTTTTTCTAAGCTGTAAAATTTGCAATATTGTTGTAACCAGATGTTAGATGGTGATAAATTGCAAGTAGCACATGTAGTCTTAATTTCTTCAGCTGCAGGTCGTAAAAGCGTATGAAAATGCTGAGCTCAGACTGTTCCTAGGCCTCTTTCTAAAGCAAATGCCACTACACTGAACAATAGCAGAATACAGATGATTAGCTTTAGATTTACAGATTTGGAGTAAGATGTTATATGCCTTGCAGAAAATATTACAAAAACCTCTAGGAATTGTACTAAGAACTGTCACAATCTTACAGAATCAATGTCTGGAGACTGTATGTCTGGACAGTGATGTTGACAGAGGCTCAGGATGCAACACGGTGCAGAGCATGATGCCAGGAAGAACTCGAAAATGACAGAAGACTCAGAATACTCTTAACTAAGTGATAATGGTCTCAGTCACTTTTATAAGCGGACAAGGATATTCATCATGTAATGAGATAAAACTGGCTAGAAGAGAAGCCTCCAAATATCACAGGTATCACATTGCAATATGGAAAAGAACAGGACCAGAATATAGAAGAGAAGAGAATACTCCTATCAAAGCTGATTTGTGTGTGTTTGACAACCACATGAAAAGAATTGTCCACCAATAACAGAAGTAGCACTTTTCTATCAGTGAAGTATCAGTGAACAGTCAGAAAGGAAGAGGCAAGACTTGCTGAAAGTAAGGATGTACTCAACTGTGACAACGGTTAAAATAAACAAGATGCAGTACTTGAGAAACTGAAAAGGATGGGCTGCTTGTAGTTAGCAAAAATCAAGAACCTATTTTCACATTCAAGTATTTTTCTAGAAACCTCCATGTACTTTTATGTTTTACAAAGAGAAAAACAAACCAGAGAAGCAACTTGTTTCTCCACTATTATTACCAGACCCCAGTCCTCCCCTCTCATGGGCAGCTTTTCCTGAAAACCACCACTCCTCTGGGCACAGCTACTGTCCTCTCCATCTCTGAATCACACAGCTGAATCCCTGCTGTGGAGGCCCAGGAGTTAAAGATCACTCCAAGCACAAAAATAGCCAAGCGTATTGTTATTAGCTGTAGTGTCAGACTCTTGCCTGCAGCAATTCAGAACTTTATCTGCAATTGCAGCTCCAAAGTGGAACACATCCAATGCAGACCATCTCTAGAAAGGTCTCCTTTGAAAAACTGTAACTTTCATTTTCAGAAAGCAGCAGAATCTGGTTGCTATCAGGGAAGCTTTCCACAAGATAACTGAAGGCACACACTCGATATCATATCCTCTCACCACACACCTGGTTTGAAACCAGGATGTGAGAGATTTTGAAATAAAGCTTCAGAACTTACAATGCAGACAAATCAACATCTTTTTCCCAACTTAATTTTCAGAAACGAAGTCAATCCGACAGATGTTTTCTCACACACATCAAAACAAACTCCAGGTAGACGTTCTTTAAGAGATTTTTATAGCAAAGTTATTAATAACTAAACATGAGTATTAGAACAGGAAATGCCAGAAGTCCTTAATAAACAGAGAAGCTACTGATTAAGCATTCGATTAGTATCTATATTCATCAGTCAATTGTGTGACTGAAAGGGCAAATGCACCTGTAGTTTTGCAGTACATAAAATCAAACAGATAATTTTCTTACCCATCTGACTGGGTTCTTATTTCAAGAACCTTGAACCTCTGTCTTCCTATTGCTTTCACTTTGACCGTTTCAACTCCATAGTCCTGCTCTTCTCTGTAGGCGTAGATTTCTGCTGTTGTTCCAAAACGTGCTTCCCTTTCACCTGTGTTACTAAAAGTAACAGAATTAAAAAGGTTACCTACCCTTGAAACAGCACTATTCACTCAGATTTCATGAGTTAGTCTACCTGCACTGACTGTACACGATTAGTCTTATCAAAAAAGTAACTTTGGTAAAATACCTTCAACTAAGTGCAATCATAATTTTTCCATTTTGAAAGCAACTTCTAATGTGTTGTTTGATTGGGGTGTTTTGCCAGTTGACTTGGTTTTATTTTAGGGTCTAGAGGTGAAATTCTGGGAACACAAGGATCATCTGCATTTGAAATGCAGATACTGAAAAGGACCAAAATTCTTTAGATTGACTTTCTACAAATAACTGTTCCCACCTCCTACATGATTTAAACCATAGTGAACGGGAGGAAGATGGAGGAATACTCCCAGATGCTTTTGGCACAGATTAGCCTTTATCTTTTCCACTTTTCTGTCACCTCCTGTCTCTCAACTCCATTGTGAAACATTTGTCTGTGCTCATTAATTTACACACAAAACAAGCCAATATAGTCTTACAACAATACGGTGCTCAAAACAAGAACCTGATTTGTACAGTTCAGATCAAGGCTTATTCTTTAAGCAAAATGGAGCAGTGCATTCAAACAGTTACTGAAATCAAGAGGATGCTCAAACAAGGAAAGCAGATCAACACCACAACTTAAGTTATTCACCACGGAACTGATGCAACCATCTGCTTTTGGTTTAGCATCCACAGAAATCGTGCTAAAAATACATGCTGCATACCATCAGTAAACCCACTCGTGTATTTTACCTGTATGCAAGAACAGCAAACGTTCTGTCTTTCTGAATTAAATTCCGCACCATGCTAACCTCTTGAGGGCGAAAAAGCTGAAGAGGTAACGTCTGTCCAGGAATCAACATCACCATCACATGGGGCAACACCGGGATCACCTGGCAGCTGTCATCATCATGCACTGTTCTTCCGTGAAACTCTTCCATATCAGAACCTAAATACTGAGAACAGGAAGGAAATGCCAGTAGTATAAGGGGTTTCGGTGATGTACAAAGATAAAGTAATACCAGGCCTTTGGCTTAAGAACATTACAGTAGAGTCACACAAAACCAATCAAAATCTCTTCAAGATGTATTTAATGGCTGATATATAAAGAACATACCATATGTGAGGTGGGCAAACTGGTATCAAAATTAATGACATTTGGCTTTTCAGCTTCTTTACTATCTTGATCTTCAACTTCCATGTCATTGTCATCCTCTTCCTCGCTCTCTGCTAAGAAGCACATACAGAATACTATGTAGAAAACAATCAGCAAAGACTCAGATATTGAGAAAAATCAAAGAATCACAGAAAGGCTTTCAATATTCCCAGGCTACAGCCCTTCACGGGGAAGCAACTTTCGGTTTTGTAAACTTGGAAACATAATTTTCTAGCTGTTACAGCAAAATCACCATTCTATAGAAAGTCAAAAGCTGGTAATTTATTTTTGAAAGGCCACAGAACAACTTTTCATGGAAAAATAAACAAATTCTGTCAGTTCAGATTTTCACTACAGCAGTATTTCCTTATCTCAATTCTAAACGTCTTCTGTTTGCACACCGGGATGCCGGATAACTTAATTTCTTGTAGGATGCTGAATACAGCATTTGAAGTAGTACAAATCTGAACAATGGAACTGCAACACATAAAGCAAGCAAGTTAAAAGTAAGCTGAAGCTCCATATTCCTGCAAAGATTCTTGCTGGTATTTTAGGCAATTTCACTGCCCTCAGCCTTTCCTGGGTGTATACCAAACACACAAACCCTACTAAGGCACAAACCCAGCACTGGCAACTATTAAGGGAGCAAATAACCTGACCCTGCAATTCAGTTCAGATATAAAATAGTATTTTAAAATTACTGCTTTCTTCCCATTTTGCAGTTCCAGATGTGACTTCTAAAATTACTTTCAGGCAAGAGGACAGTTAAATTATCAGTATATTTTATTCTGGAAACACATAAATAGTGCATTTATCTGTATAAGTAGAAGTAAACTAAAAAACATACCTAAGATAATAAAAAACATACCTCTCTCTAAAATGTTGTTTTCCCTGACTGTTCTGTGCATTACCACACAATGTATGCCTGTATATACTCACCCAAAACAAATGCAATATAACTGTATTACTTGATCCTATTCCTTTTAGCAAAAAACAGTATTTAAACACCATGCTATAGCTAAAATAGATGTTATCATAAACTTTGCAAACCATCAGCAGGATTCTTGCACTAATAGCTGCTAGGTAATGGATAATCCCAATGGTGCTGAAAAACATCATTTAGATCTTGAAAGCTATTAAATTACAAGACAGGGGGAAAAATATCTTTACAACAGTCTATCTAGTTACTTGCCTTTGCAATTAGTACCTCCTTTAGAAATAATCCAGGGGTGAAACTTTAAAAGGTGGAGTGATTATCTTATCTGAAAGGTACTGTAGGCAAACCTTACAAAAGAAAGGTGCTCCAGAAGGAAGGAGTCTTCCTTCAAGAATGGGAGCACAGCCACCCTCTTTCACCGAGATCCTACTATTTCTGAGAGTGGGAGGACACGAGAACAATGAAGAAGAGATTATAAACTGGTCGGAGAACCTTTTCTTTCCTTCTTCGGCCTTCAGGCACATGTGTTAAATGTATTCTTTACAAAATGTTCAGTCAATGACTGCCTTTTTGCTTCACCTCATTTTGCATCTTCTCTGCAGGAGGCAAGGCATGACATGCTGATATTATGGCTCCATCCCATACTGCACTTATCTCAGCAAGAAATGATCCAGCACGACACAAAAAGAGGTTAAAAACTCTCTTCAGTGTTTAGCGTAATTACAGACCTTAAAGATCTAAGACATTACCTTCCTAATTACTGTAAAAAATATTCCATTCCTTTATGAAATGTCTCTTCCATTCCATTCAGTTAGAAACACTAATCATAAACAATTAGTCAATGTTTAAGATATACAAAACAGCCAGCGTTTTACTCAGCTTGATGGAGGGAAAGAATAGAAAGTTTTTTGCTTGGTTCCGGGGTAGCAGCACAGTGGGGGAGAGAAGCTGACTTCATAAAAATTGATATTCTGGTTTGTATGCACTCTCATCAAGTTGCATCACTCATTAGCAGTTTTTAATAGCCCTTTAGAGAGAGGCTGCTTTACTTGTTTTTCTGAACACAGACGGAATCAACAGCAGCTGATTAGAAAGAACTGTGCCCTGCAAACTTTTGCTCATTCTTGCCAAAAACTCACGCTAGCTGCTGTGTGGTGGCAGAGAGAACGATGACTCACTTTACTGCAGCAGCACCATGTGAATGTCAAAAAAACACCACAGTCTTCACTCTCCTCCTCGATCACTCCACAGGAACAGGAGACAGACGGCAAAAGAGACTACACCTTTTACACCCTTAACTATATATACTCTTTTTTTCCATTTTTTTTAAATTTATTTCAAGATTAGCAAGACCTTCAGGTCACAGAACCAAGGGTAAGGCAAGTGCCAAAGGCACCTGCACGACAAAGTTCCTATTTCCTTCGTGGCAGGCCAGGCATTCCCGGATGCTCATCCTGGCCCATCGGCACTACCAAACCTACTCTCACTTTCGTGCAGAAATAAGGAAATATGACCCTCCTTTTCAAAAGCAGGCACGGGGTAGGAAATATTAAGGCTGTATGTCCTAGAATATCCATGAAATATTTTCATGTTATTTTAAATATACATGCATAAAATGCTTATAGAATTTCCTCCTATAGGAAATGACACTGGCTACTGGCAAGACTCACCGCTACATTCTCCTTTGCATGCTTTTTCTGAAATAATTTGGTTTTTTTACAGTTTAGCAACAGCTGCTTCCAAAGCCATATGATCTCCTGTATGCTAAACCATAAAAAAACCTACACGTTACTATGCAATAGACATCCACTTCAGGAGTCAGGCTGTATGGGGATGGGTGGGCCAGGCTGCTCCACGAACTCCAGCATGAAGACTGCAGAAGCCTGGAGAGGGTGTGGAGCCCAGCCCTGCCCTCAAGGCCCCACACGCAGCAACTCCCATGTCCCTGCTTATTCATGGCATCGGAGAGCACTTAAAATTGAGTGGAGACTTTCTAAAACAAGGAGCGTTTTCCTCGGGCTTTGTCAGGCCTTACTGAGGTCCACATTTACAGAGGAGTGTGTCTGTATTTGCCTTGCTTTGGCGGACACTTCACTGTACGTTTCACCTCATCAGCTGCCCAATGCCTCAACACCCACTGTCGCTTCTTCCACTGCGGAATGATGGACTCAGTCAATAAAAATAAATAATCAGTTAAGACACAGAGTGAGCGATGACTCTTGCCCTTCCGTGAGCCCTGCCTGGTAGCCCAGCTGCCGCAAACCCGGGCTGTAGGCGGCCAGCGCCAGCCCCGGAGCCGGTTGCCGTGAGGCGGCTGCAGCGCCATGAGCCGGGGCCTGCACCACCTCCCGCCCACCCCCGGCTCCTCCGGCCACCCCGGCCAAGAATACTCAGGTGTAGGGGAACGTTGTAAAGCAGAGGAGCTCGGGAGGCAATGAGCCAATGTGTTTCATTAGC
>JAOXNO010000003.1:13834403-13849461 GCA_028565335.1 Limnodromus scolopaceus
CACCAGGCTGCGGCCCCCTCCCCGCCCGCCGAGCCCGGGCCCGGGCCCGGCAGCCTCCTCCCCGTCTCGGCCCGCTGAGCCCCGCCGGCTCCCCCCTCCCCTGCTCCCCCACAGCCGCCGGCGGCCATTACCGGGCACCAGCTGTAGGTGGTTCCCCATGTTGTTATGGGGCTCGCCACCTCCTTCCTCGGCGGCCATCGCTGTTTACCCGGAGAGGAGCCTGGGAAGCCGGCGGGGCGGGGGGAGGAGGAGGCGGGGGGAGGAGCCCGGGCGGCCACTGGAGAGGACCCCGAGAGCCGCGGCCTGGCCCGATAGTTTATGGCGGCGCCGCTGGAGTGCTGCAGACGGGTTGGGGCTGCCCGCCAGCTCCCGGGACTCCGCGCCGTCCCACCCCAGCTGCCGGCGGGGGTGTTTGATACTGCGGGGCCCTGAGACAGGCTTCGCGGAGCGCCGGCGGGAGGGACCGGGGCTGCCCCTCAGCGCCGCGCTGAGGCGAGGGCGGCGGCGGCGAGCAGCGACACTGTGTCTCCGGGGAGGGACAGGGCCGCCGGCTCCCCCTGGGGTCCCCGGGGCTCGGGAGGTGGCAGGGGACAGCGGGGACGAGGCCGTGCGTATCCCTCGGGCCGCCGGGTGCCGCTTCTCCTGAGGGGACACGGCCACGGCTGAGCTCAGCAGAGCCTCCCGCTGCTTCCCTCCACAGCGCTCCGTCCCCGAGTTCTGGGAGAGGGGATGGATGTGAGTAAAATCCATGGTGGATCATCGTTTGGGTAGATGGCTCGGAGGCGAAACCGTAAACACAACGGTTAGTTACGTGAAATCCCGGCAGAGATCCCTGAGGGAGAGCCGGTGGGGACGGGTGAGGCGAGGGGGGCCGGGGAGGCCATTCTCCCTGGGGCCAGTGTCAGAGTAAACTAAGGATCAGCCTGCAAACAAAATGCTATCCTTTTTTTTTTTTTCTCCCCCCAGAAGTAAAGTATTTTAGAGAAATAACTTTTAAAGATAAATAGCAGTCCAATTTCCTTGCCATCATGGGTGGGAAATTTCAAAGTACTCGCTCTCCGTACTGCACTGAGTATGTCTTCAGAGCAACAATGGATATCAATTCCCCAAACAAGGAATGTATCACAAACGTGCCTTTGATGATACATTAAGCATTTATAATAATACAATACTCACTTAAATGATTAAGTTATGATTCTATAACTTTTTCTGCATCATCTCAGTATCCTATACATAATTCCAAGGTATTATATGTGTTTATTATATACCGTAACAAAAAAAAACCCACCAAAACCCAACAAATTATTTTGTTGTCAGGCTGGATTGGCAGTTTGGCAAACTTGAAATACTAAGAAAAATATGAGGTGCTACTTCTCCAAACCCTGGGGTTTGATTACAAACCACTATGCTAAATATTTTTGGCTGCTTATGATATGCTAATCTATTTTGATTTCTGTTGGTTTTTTACGTAACTGCTGAGGGTACACTTGAGTCACACTTTTAAGCTTGTTTCTACAGTCTTGGGGGACAGAACTTATTTTTTAATGGCTACTTAGATTCTCAAATAATTCACATGACTGAAGGAGCTTGGGTTTTTTAAGGAAACACTAAATACAATAATAATCATAATAAAATGACGAGTCCTGGAAATTCTGGGACCAAACCCCAAGAGTTCCCTAGTTCTTTCTATCTATCATCATTTTGGATGATAATGCATCTCTTTATGACCTTAACACTGCTAAGAGCTGTATTTGTGTTCTAATTCTAGCTAGAGCCTTAAATCTAAATCCAAACCCCCCAGTTGGGCACTAACTCTAATTTAGTCTTTGGCAATAAATTGCAGACATTGTTATCCACCAGCTTTTCCTACATGGGCGCAGTGAAGACACAAGATTTTTCTTGAGATACGTGACCTCTGTTAGGTTCCATGTTACTGTCAGGATGTTTATTAAATATGCTAAAGTATGATTAAGTTTAGGTTAAAAAATACATTTACTGTATAAATATTTACATTTATTATCACAAAATGCAGTCTATAACTTTAGGAGCGTGAGAGTCATTAATCTCACACTTTCATCCATCCCAGCATGTGGCATGTTCCCAAACTCAGACTGGAATTGCTGGAAGCCGTTTCCTATTTTTCCAGCAGTATCAGCCCCGGGTCAGGTTCAAGACAGAAAGCAGGAGGTTGTAGACTGAAGAGCAACTGTGTAAATCCCAAGTTATTTTACTAAATTTGGTGAGGGCAAGTATATGTATATCCCAGAGTCTGTCAGTTAATCTGGTCAGTGCCAATTTGTCTGAGAGTAGCCCAAATTACTGTAATTTAGATGAAGCCGGAGCACTTCAATATGATGAAGGGCTTTTTAGTTTTTAGCAGCTGTTTATCAAAGATACACACAGCCAGCTATGCTGGATTTTCATTTTGTTTTAGGAGTGC
Source organism: Limnodromus scolopaceus (assembly GCA_028565335.1). Lineage (NCBI taxonomy): Eukaryota > Metazoa > Chordata > Aves > Charadriiformes > Scolopacidae > Limnodromus > Limnodromus scolopaceus. Next base: position 13,836,844 of record JAOXNO010000003.1, read on the forward strand.
TGCTTGTAAGAATGTTGATTTAGAAACAAAATTTAAATACCACGTTACCGGACCTTGTGGGTTTAATGCCCAAATTCATATTGCAATTGATGGTTGGGAATAGTGGCTAATTGCAGTGTTGCTGCTGTATCCTCTTAGGAGTTTGGAGTCAGGGAATGTTAATCAACTTTCCAGAACAAAAAAACAGAGAAGAACAGCAATGCAAAGGATATTAAAATACAGCAATGGTTTGAATTTTATTTGATGTTGCTGAGGGTCATATTCAGGATGAAGAAATCCCAGGCTTGGGTGCTGGGTACCTGAGACAAGTACATGAATTACAGGTGCAGTTCTCAACACAATGTGTTTGCAAACAAACAGCAGCCTCCCCCTTGTCAGTCGGAACAGAATATATGCTCTACCAAAAATACATCTCTGCCTCCGCCCCCAACTTACACCATTTTGTTATTTAATCAAATACTTTTTATTAAAGTCAATTTGCTATTTAATCGCAGTACTTTTCCTCCCAGTTTTTTCAGCATATGCACTCCTGTATCCACGTCCCTGCTATCACCAGGAGGAAAAACTATGTGACTGGTAACAGCATGAAAGAAAAGGAACTAACAGGAGCTGTACTGACAAAATCTTTGCTGTGTAAAACCACTTTACATTCCTCGGCTCCCTCCTGCCTCGGCACCAGCTGAAAGAAAATAAGTTGTCAGAGTGTCTAAGCAGCCAATGCACTCCCTCTTCTCCACCTACATACTTGAATTAAGTGGAAAATTAAGTGAATTTACTATATTGCTGGGTTAAGAGGCACTAGATGGTGCTATAACATACATTTCTGCAGATTTTGGGTTTTTGTGAGAATTAGTCAGCCGTGCTGCGCTGTTAGCTCGGGGATTTCTATTTTTAGGGGATTCGCAGCAAACAATGGAAAAGTTTGATCTCTGACCTAATCCCTTTAAATTAGGTTTTTGTGTGTTTCTGCAGCATGCTGTTGTGACTACCTCTGCTTCAAAAGCAGCCTGTATAGTCTAATTAAAATAGGGAAAGTCTTGTGTATATATGCCATTGATTTCTGCTCTGCCAATAAATTGGCTTGTTATACACCCAAACCCTCTAGTTCTAGGCAGAACAAAGTAATATGTCTAAATATTTCACAATAAAAAGTGACTCGACCTTTAGATGATTTATAAAATACTGACAGTAAGAAAGCAGTGGCGAGACAAAAAATAAATCTATACTTGAGACATGAAAAAAGTCAGTTACAAAAAATACACGGAGCCGTCCTCATACCAACAACCAGGCAGCCCCAACATTAAAGACACTTGCCATTGCCCGAGGAAATTCCTGGCTCTTCAAGTCAATCAGCACAAATTACCAGTTTGGTACGGTACTTCCAGTCAAAGGCCCTGGTGCAAACAGGGAAGAATTCCTTCTTTTAATTGTAAAACCAGATCCTAAGCTGGCAGCTCTGCATATACCAGGTTATCAAATTTGCCATCCCCAAGCTACTACAGCATCAGAGTTGTCCATTCCAATATTAAATGTACTCCAAGAGAACAGACAATGGAGTAAGACAATACAAAAAGAAAAAAAAAAAGAATCTGTGATGGACGGGAGAGCTCTTTGAGAAATACGTGTGGTTTTTCAAGGCTTGTGAAGTTAAGGAGCAGCAGATGACTGGTTTATCAGGAGGCAGCTAATGCTTGTTGGCTTGTTGCAGTCGGCATTCTTGGGCATATTTACGACTCTTTTTTTTTAATATTTGCTGCCTGGGTCAGGCTAGCGTGACAAATGAGCAGCTCTGAATATGCAAAAGGCTTTCAGACAAAGAGCCTATTAGCCAAACATGCCTATTACTATGCGTAGAAGCAAATTCTCCTGCCAGTGAGCTCTCGCCAAGTAACAAAACTATTTGGCGTGTGTGCAAAAGCCATATTCAACACGAGTGACAGACAGCAGGGGACAGAAAGCAAATGTGACCGTAAACAGAAATTTGCTTCAATAAAGAGAAGAGAAAGTGAGGAAAAACTCCATTTTAGGCAATGCTGGCTGAAGGGTACACCGAGTCAAAGAAAACCCACGTCCTTTAGAGGTATTGCCTCTACCTAAATCCCGAGCTCCCAGACAGCTTCGAGATGAGTGTACCCTTCTGAGAACAGGGGCCAAGACCCACTCCTCCGGGACGGCTGCTCCTACAAACAGAGCTGTAAATCTGCGTCGCCGATGGGCAGCTTCACAGTTCCTGGTGTAAATTAAAAATGGGCCCTGACGCCAGATCCCGAGCTGCTCCCAACACTTCTGTGGCTGCGGGGAACGGCACTTCAAAGAGACTGGCAGAAGCACCAGTGAAACCAGCAGTAGAGTTGAGCAGAGTTCCAGTTACAGCACGATGACCCGAGAGCTTGAAAGGAACAGATTCTACCAGGGCTTCCTCGACCTGCTCTGGATCCACCGTGGTTCACACCGCTCCTGGGCCACCGCGAGATGTGTCTGGAGCGTTCAGATGGAGGTTAGTGCAGATCTGCTGTGCCTACACCTGCGGTGAGCTGCAAAGAAGATTTATCAGAGACGTGGGTCTGATCTTTCCTTTAAGTTTTTCCATAACAAAATTTTCGGTTGTCTTTGCGTTAATTAGGTGGCAAGACCTTTAACCAACGTAAAGAAGAGTAACTCTGAGTCTTACCAGCTATAACATTTCTTTTTCTTTCTCCACTGTTCTGGTTGGATCTGTCAGCACCCGTCTTAGCAGAAAGGTCCATATATAGAGAGTTCTAGACAGTATTGGCGAAGAAGATCTAACTAACCCTGTCTGAACAGGAGTTTATGCAGAGCTCACTGCAGCAATCCCTACTCACAGCACGAGCAGTGCCAGTTTTATACATGTATAAAGTAGGGACAAATAAATTGTTTCTATATATTATCTAAAATAATGCAGTTGGCTTTATACGCATTTAGATAGAGGTAACTAGTTAATAAATCTGACTTAAGTTTAAAATACAGAGTACTAAGTATAAGTTAAAAGTAGTATTTTTCTTGCACTGGTAGAATGCTACTCCATTATCCATGCAGGAAAATCACGGGGCACTCAGGAAGATTCAGAGAAGTTATTATGGCAACATTTGCAGCAGTATTGTCCTTAATCTCAGGGAACACACTCCTGGTTCTGTTTGAGGCTTCTGCTGGCTTCACATGGCTGCAGTTTGTCCTGGGGAGGGAAGCATGTCACCTCAGCAGATGATGGCAGTGAAAATATGTCACTGAGTCAGAGCTAACAGTGACAAAGAGTGAAAGAGACACAGCAAAGGCTTTGAAACCAAGACCTTTCTGAGGTTTTTTCATCACAAAATACTGAAATTTAGTAGATACCGAGTATGCTTTTTTTGTAGTCTGCTTACTTGGGTTTTCTCCATTTCTTGGGCTGAAAGTTATATTGTTAACATCATTCCTTATCTTTTTTTAGTAGTGGTATTGAGTATGGCATCACTCCAATCCAAAGGTGGTCACACGACAAAGATGGTGGAAATAAACCTACACTACAATGTAATGGACATAAATGCCATGTAATGGACATAAATGCCAAACTGCTGGATTTCTGCCTGGGGTAGCAGAGGAATGGGCGCACTAGACATGCTCTTATGCTTTTGCAGTTCTCATTTTGCTCTTGCTTTTGCAGGACTTGACCATCACGTAGGGTCGAGCGGCCTAGATCCCATAGTACATGGGATCACATAGGATAGAACAGCCTAAATACCATAGGTGATGGTGTGTTAGGCACAGCAAGACTAGCTGTAATTTCCATCTGCCTTGACATGTTCTTTACCATCTCCTGGTATGATGCTTCAGAACATTCATGCTCTGAAAGAAACCTCAGGAAACCCTTTAACTGTTTTTCAGCCACTTTGTACGCCATGGGTGACATGAAAGAGCTGGAAAATCAGAGAGAATGATCTGGCCTTATGGCTTGTATTGGAGATGCCAGTTATATCGAGCTCTTAGCAGTCTGTAGCCTAATATTAGAGCTGCCGCCTTCATGTCACACACCAGTTTCAGCCTGGCAGATGGATGACAACCCCAGTCTTGCTCTCGTGGCATTTTCCAGCGTGGGAACCTGTGGCTACGTCCTCCTGGTATGACTGAGTCGCTTCGGGAGGGTAGTCACAGCCTCAGAGAGGTGTTCGGATTCCCCTGCTGCATCCAGCTGCCAGTTCTGTCTCTGTTGGAACGGAAAAAAAAAAAAAAAAAAAGATCCTTCTGCCAACTGTATGGATAAAGAAACCTCTGTCAGATAACCTCTCTCATGTACAAAACTACTTATTGAGGAGTATTTTCCCTTTACGAGCGACACCGTCACATGAAGAGGATTCCTCTACCTGAGAGAGTCTCCTAGTGAAACGCCCCACGGACTAACAGCTTTAAAGGACTTCAGATAAAGCGACGGTGAAAACCTCCGCTGGGAATGGGAGGAAAATACACCTTCTGAAAAATGGAAATTCTCACTCTGCACAGGATGCTTCAGGTGTTTGATTACTGGCAGCCTCAGAGTAGGAGCTGAATATTCAGTCTGCATCAAATTAACTCTCAGTTGTGAGTCTTATTGAGTTTGTGCATTCAGGCTCTGTGTGTGTGAGGGAAAGTCCAAGAGGTCTGGAGGAACGTGGGGCCAAGACTCTAAGGAAAAAGTATTTATGGAAAAGCTCATTAAAAGGATGTTTCCATCGAAGGATTTCATAAGCAAAAGAATAAAACAATTCTTTAAAAAAAAATCTTACACACATCAACCCTATGATTTAATACCTACAATATCAGATAAAGCTGAGAGATTAAGGAAACGCATGCTAATAATATACACAGTGATACATAAAAATGCAGTAATCATATTTTAAGCTGTTATCTAATTGCAGAGAATATAGCACTGCAGGAAAAAAACCAGCAATTCAGCCCTCTGAGTTAGTACACCAAATTTTCACCTTGTTTAAGGGCAGATGTACACCGATTCCAAAAGGAAACAGATGCTTTCAAACCATCACAGCTCATTTATAGGGATAATTACCTGTAAATAGTAAGGTTATTAACGTTATTAGTTGAATATCACTATCTATCAAGCATGAAAAATTCATCGAAGTAGAAGTTATACTACTGAAGTCCCACTTAGGATTAATTTCCCTCAGTGGCGGAGTATTTAAGGAGATTTTCAGCAATATATCATATTTTGTTGGCCATTCACAAATAGCTGATTCTCTACAGCGTTCCAAATCACCATAAGCTCTTCAATTTAAAACGCTAATACCTCCTCAAAATTTGTCATTGATTTCACACTTCACAAGTTTTAAGACCCTGAAGAAGCCAACAAACTCTTCCACAAGGAACTGACCTTCATTTAAGGACCTGTCATTACCAATGGCAAATAAGAATAGTAACAACCAATACTGAGATATAGATTAATAAACTCCAGACCAAATTTCCAGGTAAATACCCATTTTTTGCCCCTTCTCATTCATTCATTCTATTTCGTGTAAATTGAATATTTTAGGTTCTTACAGAGCTTAAATATATATTGTCTAAGTATGTATCATAGAGCTGGCATGTTTCTTTCAGAGTGTTTTTTAAATAACATATTTTGTACATGTAATTTTTTTTTTTTTTGGCATTTAGTTAAATGCCAAATGGGGGCCAATTCATTTTGTCTTTGCCTAAATTTCTGAACATTCTCTCATTTTAAATTTTCTGTTGTTTTGTTAAAGCGTCTTACCACCCGTTCCATATTAAGGAAGGCAAATCTAAGGCAAAAAAAGGCTAAACCACTGCTGAATTCATTTCCAAGGTCAGGTAAAATGTCATTCCGCTGTTCTTTTGAAAATCATCCCCACAGCACCTGCAACATAAGGAAATGAAAAATGGAAGAGAGTATTAAGCTAAATGGCCTTTTGGAAAGATGGAGTGAGAGCTTTACAAATGATATATTGTGGGAGGTCAGCGAAACGCTGTGTTTTCTGCAGTTTCTTTATGTTTTGTTCCTCCCCCAGATAAGCAAGGATTGAAATAAAAAGAGGTCTGACTCGCAGTGTTTTCACTGTCTCGATCATTAGGCTCCGACACTCAAATGGAAGAAGACTAGCCATTTTATAAAATGCAAAATGGAATAATTCCCTTTTAATGTCCTATTTATTAGGAGCTGAAGAAGGCTTAGTTAGAGAGAAGAAGCCTTGTCTCCCCTGAGTGCATGGATCACATCTAATTGTATTCAGCCCAGACCGGCCACGACAGCAAGAGGAACAAGAATCAATATTGCAACGGAGACGCCTTCCCCAGTACATTTCAGAGATGTTTACCCATCATAAGAAAAAGGTACTTTCTGCATAAGTAGTCTAGAGACACAACAGGATTTTAACGCTGGCAGCCAGCAACACAGCTTTAGAAAGTTGCTGATAATTCATAGGTTTCCATGGCGGAAGCACTTCAAGTGCGCCACAGCTGCCTTACTCCATGTCAAGGGCTTCATGCCTCGGGCTTGGACCCACTGGAGTAACTGGTTTTAGAATAAATGGTTCATTGGTTTCATAATGCGTCCACTCTTTTGCTCTTACCAACCATTTTCTTTTTGGGAGCAGTTTTGCAACATTTCCCAATATAGCTGGAATCAGGGATATTTTTGAGGGGGAGCTCCTTTCATGTTCAAACCCAGCTGCCATTAGCATGAGACCACCTTCCAGCTGCCTTAGAAAGGGTCAGGAAGGGAAAAATTGTATGTGAAGCAGCTTTGCTGATCTTAAGGCATCTGGGGGCTTTTTTTTCAAGGGAAATTCTAGCTGGCAACTGCTGCAAGAGTCTGGGGCCCTAAGTCCATCAGAACGTACGAGTGGGTTGGAAACAAGATTAAAATTGTAGTCTGGTGTTATTTAAATCTAGCCAAAATACTGCAGTTCTGCATTCCATAATCAGTTAATGTATGCACTCTTCATTCATTGGCACTCGCTTGGAAGCTGAGCAATCACTGCATGCAAATAAAGCCTGCACTTCACGGGAAACAATAGTCTGCAAAAGTCACATTCAAACAAGAAAACTGCTACGTTAAACAGACCTGCTGTTAGTTATCCCTGACACGTATTGTCTGTACCATGTGTATAGCAAACACCCCAGATCTCACAGCCACTCTTGACTAAATTAGATGACAATGTTTATGATTTTGTTAATTACAAAAGAACTAAAGGATGCCATTCAATGGAGACATTAATTTAAATTATTACGGTGTCTTGATGAAGTCGTGCACTCTGAAGCTGCTAGGCAAGCTTTCCTTTCCCACCCCAGCTTTGTCCCATGGAACACCTTCAACAGAAGCCTGGAGGAGGCATTCTTGTCAAGTGTGCATCAAATCCAGGGGACTTATCATGGGCTTTTAATTCCAGCACCTGGAAAGGAGTGATCCCTTGTAGCATCTCAGGCTGGAGTTGCCCAGGTGGGGAACAGCCCTGCCAAAGATGACCTGGGAGGCATCAAGCTGAGCCTGAGCTGAGCCAGCAACAGCCAGCAGCTTCCTAAGCAGCATTAACAAGAGAACAGCTCAATGGAAACGCTCACCCTCCTTTATCCAACCCTCCTTAGCCCTCCTGGGCTCCCCGGCACAGGAAAGCTCAACGGGTGCAGGTTCAGCAGAAGGTCCGGGGCAGGCAAGGACTGGCTGCTGGTGATGCAGCCCACCTTAAACCCTTGTGTCAAGGCAACAAAGGAAGTAGAGAAAGTGTTAGCTTCCATTAATGCATTAGAGTATGGTTTACCGGAGACTGAACCAGCAGGTACAGTCTGTAGTCTAATATTAGAGCTGCCACCTTCATGTCACACACCAGTTTCAGCCGGGCAGATTGATGACAATCCCAGTCTCGCTCTGGCAGCGTTGCCCAACATGGGAACCTGTGATTACATCCTTGGGGCACAGGGATTTTTTTTTCTTTATGGGCAGTTTCTGTGGTGAGTACTTACTTGGAGTAATTTCTGGAGCGAAGGCAATCACAGACACGTTTGGAGTATTTTGGTTGCTGTGGTTGGACTCACTGAAGCTGCGAGCTGCAGTCAGTCAAATAAATCACTCAAATACATAAGCAGCTCCAGGAACTGCACAGGCAGGGAAACAAGCAGCTCCCAAACAAGGTCCTGCATGTGCAGAGACGAACACTGAGATATCACCAGAATTTCTGAGCAAATTCCTAGCTGAGAAATACAGGAGAAAGCCAGCAGATGACTAGTGGGAGACAAAAGAACCTTCAAGAACACTGCTGTGACAAAGGATCAGGAATTTTGTCCTTTGACCAGCCATATTGCTGAGTTGCCTGAGTAAAAAGGATTGAGCCTAAAGACTGTCCTTGGGGTGACTGTCTCTATTTTCTGAAACACAATCAAAGGCAAAGAATCTATTCCATTGACAAAATAATTAAATTATTAATAACTGCATGCATATAAGTTTGGGACTGAATGATATCAATTAAATTTAATTAACATCTGTGCAATGCTTCGAGGGCATAAAATGTCATGTAACTCTAAAGAATTCTTAGAATTAATCCTATTAATCCTATTTTTAGGATTTATTAATCCTAAACCAGTCTTTGCTGCATTAGCACACTGCTAACCATGAATAGCTCCATAGGCAGTCAGGTGGTTCTCCAAGGTTTTAGGCTGATCGGTAATTCCTTTATATGGAAAAGTAAATTTCTTCCTGAAATCAAGTTCCACTTGAAACTGGCAGTAATAAGCAAATCAATATTGATGACATTTTTAAAACAACCATAGTCTTTGTATTGCTATTGATTCTAGCAGGACTGACTAAAGAAAGGATACGCGTAAATACACCAAAAAAAGAATTAGATATTAATGTCATCTTTCATCATGGTAGGCACTAATATGGCTGGAAAGTATTGATTACCTTAAAAGCCCCTAATAACTACAGAACTATTGGCTTAATATTTTCTCTAATCCTCCATGAAATTTTACAGTAAGTCCTGATGTATTTTCTGTTAAGGGTTTTAGGGCTGAACTATATCATGTACTTATCTGAAGTGTCAGCTCTAAGGCTTATACCGCAGTTGATGAGAGCTATGTTAGAGGTAAGTAATAACTCTGAAGATTTAAGTATGGTTTCAGGGACTTTGGAAATAGATACATCTTTTAGTGTACATTATTCCATAGCCTTTGTCTTTTAAATAATCTTCATAATTAGGAAATAATCTAATTTAAATTTATTCAGTGGAAACATTGGTCTGGTTCATAATTACTCAACTATGGCTGTTATGAAAATTCCTTTCTCATTGTACAAGTATCTCAACAGCTTTGCATTTTCCTATCACTAACTCACTCACAATCTAGTTTTCTAAAACTCCAATGAGTTATATTTATCAAAATTAAATGGTGGAAATCAAATAAGTGAAAGAAGACTTACCCAAACACCTGAACTCTTCAGATCCCATTAAAGTGAGTGGATTATTGTTATTTTGCATTCCTACTTTACCGAAGCGAAGGTTATCTGAAAGCTCCATTTACATCTTTACTTTCACCATGTTTGGTACCAGAGAATTACAGACTCCAGGCGCAGGCACGGACACTGAGCCCACTTCTAGACATTTCAAGAGTATTTACAGAAACACCTTTGAGATACTGCTACCTAACACCAGAATTATGAGAATATCTCTTTGCTTTCTCAAAACAGATAAAAAAAACTTTTCGATTAAGAACGAGTTGAGAAAATAGTTTAGAAGCAGCACAATGACAGAGCTCCTTCTAGCTCACATCCCCACATCACTTGAACAGCGTAATGGGGCCTCACTTACTTAACTCACATTTTCCAAAACCTCTTTCTGTAGTGAAGGTGATGCATAATGGGATCCAGCAAAGAAAAATAGACTTTTTTTTTCTCCTCTTTCCTCCCATAAAACTAAGGACTTCTCTTGATCCCATGAGTTACATCTAATCCTCAGCAATTGGCTTTGGCTCAATGCTATAATCACTTATTTATGGAACCATCTTCATTATAGGAGCAGGCTCATTAAAACAAACGAGCCAGCCTGAGCAGGTTATTCGTGACCTTTTCTGCAGGGCCAGGAACCAGCTCCTTGAAGCCATAATTTAAGCACCTGAGTCCTAGCAAAGCCCTGCGTCCCCCTGGGTTTTGTCACCCCTCTGGAGGGACAGCTCACGCTCGTCACCGCGTCATCGTGTCCCTCGAAGGGTGGGAGCACACGTGTGTGCCCTCCCGGCTAGGAGGGGACACGCTGAGGTCAGTGTGCCCTATAGCTCTGCCCCGAGCACAGTCAGAGCACAACGCCTAATTATTTTAATGACTACAAATGAACTGTGAATTTCTTAAGAGCCATTGAAGCAAAATGTTTTCAGTCAATCTACCCACATTAATAACAGACCGTTAGAGACTGCTTATATCTTTAACGTGATGAAGCACATCTGCTGTATTTCCCTAGTTGACGTTAGGCCGAGTGTTCAAATCTCAAACCCTGGCTTGCATCCTTCCGAGGAGATGCAGGAAAAGGACAAAAAGGAAAGCTCCTGAACACCTTGCGCCCGAGCTGTCTGCCTGGTCCCATCACCGCATCCCCAGGGAGCCCCGGTGGGGATGGACCCAGGACTGGATCCTCCTCCGGCAGCTCCCGTGGCACTGGGAACACTGGGCAGCTGTGGGATGCTCTGCAGCAAAGGGCCCAGTGTGTTTCTGGTGGTGCCTTATGTCTCCTCCAGACCTGCAGTACTTCTCTATCCCCGTTTGGTTGTTCCTGTGCTGTTCAGCGCTGATCCGCTTTGTCTTTGTAATCCAAGGAAATGCAAATCTGGAATATAATCAGGAGGATGAGACACTGCAGCCAGCGTTTGCCAAACAGTTTAGCGAGTGTGAGCACCTCCATTACAGACAGAAGATGAAGCAGCTTGGGCAGACAATTCCCAGGCAGCTCTGAGCATCCACGCAGAAAGGAATCACCTAAAATCAGGATTCATTTTTTAAAACGCTGCCCGAGCTCGAGTCCCTTAAAAATAAAAACGTCATGACCAATTCAGGGAAGTTTTCGTTCAGTCACAAATGCTGGCATCCAGGTTTGGTACCACAAACGTGTCACAGCATTTCACCCTGCGCTTCGGTGTCCCAGCTGTCCCCAGAGTCCCCTGGCAGAGCCACCCGCAGAAGGGGACCTCGGGAGCGGAGGCAGAGCCATCCACTGCCATGAACTGCCTCGCGGGAGAGGCATAACGCGTATCAGATTGCAAATGGAGCAGAGATTAAACACAGCTTTTAATGGCTCTGCAAACACATTTCAGAAAAACACCAGAGCATAAACTCATTACTTACCACTAAATAAACTCCTCTTTTTTCCCCCCAATACGGCTCGCTTCCGTTCAGCTACGGCACTGCCTCAGTAGATGTTGTCCCACCACTCGAGCAGTATTTCCTTAGTTTATGACCGCATCCGCATTTTTGCTGTTGGAGATAAAATGGACAGGAAGGTTTGTCACCGTGTGTCCGGACTGGCGCTCCTGGCCGTGGGTGGTGCCAACCACAGAAATCTTCCAACTCAAAGTCCACACGCCACAGCCCAGCTCTAGGGCAGTAATTAGCAGAGTGTTCAAGGGATGGAGTCCTTTTTCTTCTCTGCTCCAGGAATCCTTGGAGGAGATCGTGTTCCTCAAAGACACTAGTTATTGGCATGGCTTTAGCACGTTCCATCTCAAAGGCTCTGCCCGCTGGGAAGGCCACAGATGCTCAAGTGTGATGTTACATGGCAGCCTCTCTCCTCCCTGATTAGACGACTGCTCAAACTCTTCTGGAGAGAACATTCAGAATGAAAAATCAGGAAGAATGACATTCCTTCAATGCTAATCATTTTTTTTTACAGGTCATCCACCAGCACTCAGCTCTCCTGCAGAGACACAGCCGTGTGGGACCACATCCCCCCAGGAGCACAGAGCCCTCTGCAATTACCCCAGCAGGAAAATTCACACATGTGCTGACCACCTTGGAAAAGCTACCCATTTTAAAAAATTGCCAGTTTTAATGAGAAAGCATCAGTGGAGAAAAGCTCTGTTCAGATACACTGCCCTTCTCCGTGCCTACGGCCGGGATGCAGCAGCATCTGCTCTGACTCTGGGGTCAGAACTGTGCCCCTGCAGTCATGTTCCCTGAATTTTTAAATACTGAAAAATTTAACATGTTAGTTCTGTTATTGAAATAGCACTGTTTAGCATTACTTAAGTTTATCTTGGCGGGCTGTGCACGCACAGGGCTGATCCCCTGTGAGTGGGCCAGCCCACCTGCTACTGCTGTTCCCGTCTCCCAGCTCCCCTAACCTGTCTCTTTAATGGAAATTATCATAGCTCATAGTCACCATCCAGTGCACCCTCCGGGCTGCTGAGCGTCCAGCTCACCCCTGCGGTGCCTTTCTTAGGCAGCCAAAAAATCCCAAGGCTCGATAAGAGAGTGCAATTCTTTCTCCTTGGAAATAACATCGCGTGTGTGCTGGGGAGGGCTGGCTGATTCCCGGGCTGTGCCCATAGAATCATAGAATGGTTTGAGTTGGAAGGGACCTTAAAGATCATCTAGTTCCAACCCCCTGCCCTGGGCAGGGACACCTCCCACCAGACCAGGTT
>JAOXNO010000003.1:13863398-13874744 GCA_028565335.1 Limnodromus scolopaceus
GACTTCCCCTTGGTAAATCCATGTTGACTACTTCTGATAGCTTTCTTTTCCTCCATATGCTCTGAGATGACACTCAGAATGAGGTGTTCCATGACCTTTTCAGGGATGGAGGTGAGCCTGACTGGTCTGTAACTCCCCGGGTCCTCCTTCTCGCCCTTTTTGAAGACTGGGATGACATTGGCCTTTCTGATGACATCCTCGCTGAGCTTTGTGCCGGTGGTGGTACCGTGCCTGGCCGGTGGTACCCGCTCACCTCCCAACTCCTCTCCAAAACCACGACGTGCTTTTGTCATTCCCAGCTGGGAAAATCCTCTCCTGCCGGGCTCCCGGCTGCTTTTCACGTCCAAGGAGCCTCGTGCAAACAGCTTTAACTTCCAGACACCTCTTTTTAGCTTGACAGGTAAAACTGCATCAAACGGTGGGTCAAAAAATTGTTCTGGGGGGGAAAATCAGTCTGCAAGAATCATTGCTTTCAGAGTCCTTACCGCTGAAAAACATTTCAGATATTTGAATCTCGGCCTTATTAACACTCTGAATGTGACAAAGGGCTGAAAAGAACCTGGCTCCCCTGTCACCACGTGTGTCCCCTGTGGCTCTCTCAGTATAATAAGGCGGTTGTGGGTTTGTGACACATGCCATCTCCTCCCTGTTTGGGCAGATACGCTAAACAGCCTGAGTCCACACAAGCTGAATTTTCACCTGTCAATTGCCATAACAGGTCCCAGGTTTGGGCATTTTTCTAACGGAAAACCAGGTTGTCAAGGAAATAAATGTTTATACAGAACCTTGGATTTATCACTAGAGTAAATCAGATGATGTTTGGGGAAAAAAATAGCAGTGGAAGTTATCTACAGCCACAGCAATTTAACAGGTCCTTCTTAACACAGTACCTAAGAAAGCCCCTCTTGCAGGGGGTCTCCCTGGGAGCTCAGCTCACCTGAAGAGCTGTGGAAGGAGAAACAACACAGCGAGGACCTGGGAAGCCGGAGGAGAGGATGAGGTTGTCGCTGCTGGTGGATGCTCCGGCCCATCACACCAGGGATATCGAGGAGAAAAGGCCCGGAGGCGAGGACAGGCTGGAGACCTTCCCTCTTACCGAGATGTTCATCACAGCTCTCAAGGTCAAACTGGGCAGGTGCTGGGAGATGACTTTAGAAGTTCATGGCGCAGATGATCAGCAGGATTGGGTTTTCGGTCACCTTAAGCTGCCCCTGATTAAGAGGATATAGTTGCAGAGCAAAGATTACTCATTTCCAGATCCCAGGCTAATACCATGCAGTCGTATCGTTGGCTTTGGTCTTTAATCATTCCAGATACACAAACTCCCACTGATGTCAGCACAGGTTTTGGTTTCTTGCAAAATCAGCATCTTTTTTTACAGCAAAATCCCGCACTCAGCTTTAGTGGGAACTGGGTGGCAAAAACCCAGTGAAAAATCCCAGGCAAGTCTCCTTTTTGACCTGACTTAAAATTAAAAATGCAATAAATAGCACTTGGCAGAGACCTAAGAAAATGCTGTGTGGCTACACAGCGCAAATGTTATGCTGGGTTTTGTGATGAGGTCTTTGTACATGCACATATGTGTATATAAATACACTTAAAAAAATTAAAGCTTCACTTACGAACTGAAAACAAAGGCTTCCTACATGTCCACGTTACAATCCTACATACATACTCAAGGGGTTATAAACATTGAAGAGGAAATGTTTACATTCACGCATCTTCTACTGAGCTCATTATAAAACATCTATTGAATCACCCTGACCACGGCGTACTGGCTCCGTGGAAGGAAAAACAGTTTACTGCCTAGTGAGCTATCATCTGTGCGTGTGATCCTGGAGAAAATAAGGTCATCTGAGGTAGTACCGCTTTGCTGGCCTCGACCAACTCCACAGAAAATGAGAATCTCTTTAATTAAGATTATCAAGTTACCTTGCATTGCCTGGCTTTCACTGCAGAAAGGACGTGGTTCTCACAGGTCAGTGGATATATGGGATCCTCAGGGCAATTCGCTCACGTGTCCACAGCCCAACTTGGCCTTTTTTCGAGCGACACCAAAAGTTTGACCTGCAATGACTCCAGCATTTTCCTGGCAGTGCCTTTCGGGTGCAGGGTCCTGTCAAACAGGGCAAGGAGGAAGATGCTCTGCTGCATTTTCCCTCCCTTTGGAAGGTCCAAAGGCATTGCCAGCCCCTTACAATGCCACCCTCGGGCTGTGCAGGTCCTATGGGACACAGGAGCACCAGGGAGCAAGGCATGGGCAGCTGGCAACTCCCCAGGAGAGCAGGGAAGTTTCTCCCTTCTGCATTTTTGTACTTACTAAGATATAACCTTATTCTTGGAAAATGTCTCTTACTCCATGAATCATTCCTGTGGGTATAAAAAAAAAACAACAACCAACTTTTTTCCTAAAAATAAATCAGAAAGCCTCTCAAAAATTCATGAGTTTATCAAATTTGTGAGGGACCGAAAAACTCTTCAAACTAATTTAGGATTCAGTTTTCCCCCTGCAGTTTCTCAGCCCTGGTAGGAGCTGTAGGTATTTCAGTCTAGAACAGAGATGTTTTTAAATTTATCGTCGTTATGACAATGATTATGTAGCCCATTGAGATCGAGGGGTGTGATTTAGTGTTTTGGAGCCATTTGTCACGTTTGATGAATGCATCTGGCGACTCAGGGCAATGAAAATGCGTGATTTCCAGCTGGTGAGAGATAAAGGATGCTGGCTGACACACAGGGTTATGGCAGTGGCTATAAAAGGTTACAAAAATTTTATTTGTTTCTCATTTAGGCTTTTAGAGGGAGATGGGAAGGCAGATATGCTGTAGTTGGCTCTCCAAGGTAGAGCTAGACAGGCTGTGCCCACGTTTCTAACACTTTGGCAAAACTTACTTGGGAACTAGTATTTTCACGTTCTTGTGTTGCTGGTTTCTTGCCCGTCATCACTTACCTGCACAGCGTCACACAGGCACATTCAGGGAGACCTTGGGATCTCCAAATTACCCCAATAATTGCAGTTCTGGAGAAAGTCAGAGAAATACTTCGTTTTCTCATCTGCCTGCTGTAGAGCACACTAAGGTTTGATACAACGGGAAACTGCCACGACACTGGGTCCAAAATGCAGGCATTTTCTCCGACAAATCGAGTCAAATGAGCCTCAAAAATTTCAGCTGTATCCAGATAGTGTCCAATAATTAGTGCCTCACTTTAGTTTAAGATTCTCATAGAAACATCCTATGAAAACAAGGTATTTTCAAGTGTGTTTTATGTTGCATCTTTGTAAGGCAATCGTCTCGCTCTGTACGCCACGGGGACATCCTGTTTTAAGCTCTGGATGCCAGAGACAGCGCCTGGAATCCAATCTGATTTCTGTGTTATCGCTGAATCACCGATGGCTTTCAGAGAACGGAGATGGCTTTATCGAACGTGGTGAAATGGCACAACGTGGAGGTAATCAACAGCTCAGAAGTGCCATTACCACCTCCGACAGAGCCCTCTCCATTCCCTGAAAGCCATCATTGCTACGATAATAACTGGTAAAGACCATAAAAAAAAGATGTCTTTCCTGATGCTTTTCTATCAGGCATTGGTTCTGCAGTAAGTTACAGTGATTCAGTAGGAAATATCCTGAGCGTGAGCCTGAGAATGGCATCTCCATGGATTTGAGAATTACCTCTATATCCATCTTTGTGCATCTGTATTGGGCAAAGGAGGCAGCGGTGGCACTGGGAGGATAAGGATAATATGGAAGACACGTGGCCACAGGCAGGAGCCCACTGGGACACCCCACATCCTCACCATCATCACCGTTTTCTGATGAAGCTACTCTGGCAGGGGTGTGATCAAGACTAAAGGCAGTAACCTCTTCTAATATTGGAAACGCAGCATTTATTCACTTCTCATACATCTTTTTTGGGGTTCAAAAAGAGAATTTTTTCCCCCCTGCCTTACAGCCATCAGATCTGACAAGTGCCTGAAGCTAGAGGCTCTGCTTTCAGAAGAAACCCACACCTGAAATTCTGAATACACGAGAGATGCCACGTTGTATTTGTCAGAAATTGGCTTGTAAAACCTCCCACATTCCTGCCAGGTGAGATCCCTGCACGGCACCTGCCCCAGCTCCCCTTCACAGGTTTCCACGGCGCGTTGTTCATCACTCCCTGCTCCGCGCAGTCGTCCTGCAGAGTTACGTGCTTTCCCCCCTGGAGGAAGGTGACTTCTGTAGCGAACGGCCTACATTTCAGTTTGACAAATTCCCAGATCCTCTGGGGATCCCATCACATACAAAGCTCTCCACGAATACAAGCTGTCACACCATGGAACTCGGCACGGCCGTTCGCGGAGCAAGGTGCTACCAGCGTCCAGGAGCACCACCAAACACGAGCCATTTAACATGACAATTAGCTTGATGGGGCTCCATCCTCTTCCTCATTTGGACTGCCACCAGCCAGAACATTCCCGTGTAGAGTTTGCTGAAGTTTCTGTTACAAGGGGATACATCTGTCATGCTAAAATAGGAGATTTATACGCGGCCATGCATCTACTGAGAGCTTGTCTGGAAGCATTATGTGTCCAAGCCAGTCCATTTGTTTTCCAGCTTATTATAACTTTTGACTTCCATGTATAAGATCCACTGAGAAATAACATCCACTGAAACCTGTCCCAATCAAATAACTACTTCTGATCCAGGATCCCCATCATATCAATCAGTGTTTTAAAAACTTAACAAGGCTGATCTATCACAACGAATTCCTGCTTGAAAAAAGGTACTAATAACTGTTTGGTTTTCTCCTTCTCTATTATTATGATTTCCTTTGACTTCTGGTTTGGTAATAAAATAAATAAAATTATGCATACGTTGACTGATAAACTACTGAGCGTTAAAATGTGATTTTAAAATGTCAGTCAATAACACTTCCAAACACCTTCTAATGTCAATAACACTTTCAAACCAGCTTTCCAAACCTATTTTCTTTAGGTATACGACTGTGAGAGGCTTGAAAATCAGGGTGTCCACAGTTGAAGGAGAAATATTTATCGTAGTTGTATAAGGTGTGAAAACACCATGCAAACAAAACTCAGGTTCGAGGCTGTTTAAAGCAAAAAGAAAGGAGATTGAAGATACTATTATTTCAAGAGCAGATGAAGAGCAATGCTTACTTTGTTAATGGATATTCCTCAGTAAATTCAGCTGTGCCAGCGCTAGTCCATCTTTCTGAATTATTGTAGTCTCTAGCTTTCAGATGGAAACACCCCATATTAACTAATACCTCATTGTACCTTATGTTCCGTGGGGCTTCCAAAGAAAATATATTCCGCTCATATTCACTAAAAGCAAACTCCTGTTCTGCTGCCATTAGCTGAGCTTTAACTGAATCTGAAGCTCAGCTTTCACTAACAAAACCAGCTTTAGATGTACTAGAGCATCAATCCATATTACAGTACTTATGAGGAATAAATTGATTTTCTCATTGCTCTATGTTGGCTAAAAATTATTCGATTATGTATTTAGCTACTAATGGAAACTCATTAGTAGATTTTCATTTCATGCTTGTTTGCACCTGCGATCCATTTCTTCTTGTCCAAAGGACTGTTTCATTTAGGTTGTGTGCTATAAATTTTCTTGCATATAAACTGATAAGCATCAGCCAAAATTCAGTATACGTGGTCTGAAATAGCTCGGGGCCATCATTTTGGCAACAGCATCATTAAAGCAACAGATCTCTGGTGATTCATTGTCACTTATTACTGTGCATATTGATGTTATAACTCGCCTGTTAGTTTACTCGTTACCTTTGCTAATGACAGTCCCTTGACATTTGCCTGTTTGCTCCCCCCTTCGGTTCTCCTGCAGCCCCACAAGGCTCCTGTCCATCTTTTTTAACCTGATGATGGGACATACCTAACTTTGGGCATGGAATTTGAATATATGACTTTGTATTTTGGCCAGGATTAAAGCAGAACGGTAAAGTCAGATGGTCTCTTTTCAAAGAGTAGGCTGCACTCGAGGGTTGAGACAGACACTGATTGAAGACTGACTTGCAAAAATCAGTCCCTCCATCAGGCTAATATAGCATTAACATCACTGCAGTCATATTTTTAGCTGTTCCTGATTTTTAAACCATCTTCTACACCACTATTAACCTAGTTTAGCTGCACTTAACTTGCTTTGATTTATGCTGTATATTTTGTGGCTGTTACGCTGCACCCAGGGTTTGAAAAACAAGTGGAAGTAACTCTTGCAACAGCAGGAGTTTATTTTTTTTTTTAGCTCCATTACAACGTTAGTAATCCTGAGCTTAGCATAACATGAGCAGAGCAATGGGGCTGGGCCAGAGGTTTGAGCCTCAGCCACATTTTCACACGTCCATGGGCCTGGAAGGGACAAGAAACCACCACCGGTCCCATCAGGGCTCAGACTCACTGAAGCTTTGTTTGGGTAAAGGACACCAGCATTGTGTCACTGTAATATCATTGTAATTGTCACACTAAAAATCCCTGATATTCAATAAAACACTACTAAAACATAAGCTCAGTGGTCACTTGTTTTATTTGGAGGGACAATGTCCTACTCTAGCTCAGCCAAATCCAGCTACCGTGCCATCTGCTAATTTTTAATGATTCTTTTTAACAATATAGCTCAACAATACTTTTAACTGCATAGATCAAAGGAAAGTGTTGTTGTATTTCAAGCATTAGGTAAGGAAAATGAGCCTAATGAGCCCAACTAAGTCAAGAAGAGTTGCTGCAGTCCTGGCATTTAGAGGGGGACCAGAGGAAACCCTCTGTGCAGACCAGCAACACAGGCTCTTACTAGAGGAAGAACCATGGAGCCGAGGCAGCTCTGCCCCGTGGTGGCACCTCACCTCTTGTCCCCAAGACCTCCATGGGATAAGCAACACAACTTCATGGGTTCAGCACAGATCCCACCTCCCAACTTCTCACACAGGCAAGTTCCAAGACCGATGCAAAAGGCTTTTCAGTGGGTACGAATGGGCTGAGATGTTTTCTTCAGAGATGTCTTCAACGCAACTTCAACTAGTGACAACGTTAAAAAGCAAGGCACTTGGCTGCAGACTACTTGTTTTGTGGTGGTAGGGCCATACCTCCTTATGATTTTTCCTAGCATAGGGAACACAACATGGCCAGTTTAAACTTCTCCTCTCCACCTCTATACTCCAGCTTCCTGAAGCATTTATACCCTTGGGATCAGTCCCAGGTGAAGGAGGAGGAGGAATGTCCTGCTCACCCTGCTGAACTCAGGCTTTGCCTCTATCTCCCCTTCAGTAATGCTGGTAATTTTAGCCTTACCACCATCTTCCTTTTTTCACTCTTTCATCTCCTTTTGCTCTTGCTTGTGGGAGATGGAAAACACAGCTAAATCTCAGCTAGACCCCAGGCAAGTAAAAACGCGGAGCATCATCCCTACTTACTCATCCAATATTCCTGGAAGCGTTTCCAGTGTGGTCACAGACACCCTGAGCTGCACCACTGAACGTCGATGGGAAGTCTCCTGCTGGTAGAAACTAGAAATAAGAAGTCCAGAGATTAGAGCTGCAGGTGCAGGAGTAGCAGGTGACCGGTACTTTCACATCGCAAGTTGCTGGGGGTTTTATTTTGGAGCTTTGAATAAAAAAACCAAAAACCACCCCACATCCTGGTTAGTGAAGTGGAATCTGATCACAATAATTATGTCACGTTTTGTTTTCATATTAAAAAAAAAATGAAAAGCTTGTTTCAAGTTCAGCAGGATTATTCTGAATTGATCCAAATATGAGAACTAATCTATTAGCGTTGTGTGCTACTACAGCCCCCTGCGCAGAAAAAACACACTTGCTGTAAAAATATCTATCTTATCCACCAGCTTAACCCGCCGAGGGTCTGCCTGTATTCCCCAGCAAAGCAACTGAGAACGGGCACGGGTTCTGAATGTGCTTGTTAAGTGGTCGTGATCGATAGAAATCTATTTTTCAATTAAGTAGAAGATAGGGTGGGTGCACGCTGCCTGCAGGCCAGAACTGTTGTGAGCAAAACTGGATTCCAGGATAAAAAGTTGTGTTGTTTTTGCTCTGTCTTCTAAATGAGCTTTACCAGCATGCGACTCCAATCCTTGTGAACTCTGCAGATTAAATTTCCTTGCAGTAATGACCACTAGGAATTAGTGAAATGTTAATCTTCCCACCTGCTGTGTATGATTATACATGAGTCTAATCAACCTGATTATGAAAGAAAGCAATTTCTGCTTTTACAGGAATTTTTTTTGTTCTTGTCTGCTTTAGTTCTTCTTGAGGAACTGTAAAATTCCTTACCCTATATTTTAAAGCAAAAATAATAATTAAATTAAAACGTGTAAAGGGGAGCAATGGAGGCTGATAGTAATTGCTTTACAACAGATACAGTAATTGATGCTCTGAGGATTTATTTCAAAGCATAGAAGTCAAATTAGAAACCCAGCTTTATCTGGATTTGCGTTGCTTTGATGAAGTCACTGCATCTTTGCGTCTTGATTTTCAGCTAAACTGTTCTTAATGAGAATGCTAATAATTACAGTAAGACTAAATTGTTTTAGAGACACAAGAGGATGAAAGAGAAATTCTGATTTCACTTTGAAAGCTACAGCTGCGCAGGTGACACCTCTCTGCTGTCACCCCTGTCACCCTGCTGGGCGGGAACAGGAGGAAACCCACCAGCTGAATTCATCGAAGGCAGCTACTTAATGCATGGAAGGCAGGTTGTAAAGACAATCTAAGAAGATACATCTAAATATTTTTCTTGCGGAAAATATTTGTTTGGGCCCACGTGTATTGACCTACCCCCCAAAAAAAATAAAGAAAAATTTAAGGCTGGGTCCACACAGCTTCTGGGCAGGCACGGCAGGGCACGGATATTCTTCCAAGTCAGAAATCCAGGAAAATCAGAGTACAGAAATCTGAAAATAGAAGGAACGTAGAGGGAGCCACGGCAGAATGCCCAAACGTCACCCCCAGCACAGCCAGAGCCATCCCCGCGCTTGCACACTGCGATGGAAACACACTGAACGACCCCCGAATTGGAAATCACAGTATCAAATCATCTCATTTAATATATTACCGCGAGTTATCTGAAATTATTCCGGATCTGATGAGCGTTATTCCACAGGAGAGCTTCATACACCCAGAGAAATACGATGCCAATTATGAAACCAGTGTTTCTCAGCACTTTGCATGCGAAGAGCAGCAGATAATGGGGGATCTCCATGGTGACAGCGTTAAGGTAGCTGGGTTACCTGAATGATAATTCCCATCCTTTCATCTGATCTTCATGGGTTTTTCACTTCTCATCTTTTCCTCTGAATGTGTTTGGTTTCTAACGGAGAGGAATTGACAAATATCCCAGTATTCCCTCAGAGGGAAAGCAAATCTTTTCTCATATACACTCCCGCAACTTAACTCGCCTTCACAATTTTTGCAGGGGGAGCTGCTCGTGGTAGTAGGGAATTTGCCTTCTACCCACAAAGAGCCAGCTTTGAATCGGACTAGAGAAAGGGTAGAAAATACCTTGCTAAAGTAGACCTCCCAAAACTCCTAGAAGAAAGTCCTTTCCCCCTGGACGCGTGTCCCAGGGGTAATCCCAGCTCCCCCACACCACCAGTTCTTCCCAGCCCCGCTTCTCCCAGTGGGGATGCTCTACTGGAGACCCCACAGACAACCCCTGATCTTCATTCCCGTTTATTGCTCCCGCTACGGCACAGAAAATACACTAGAAAATAACGGTGCATGGAGCCTAGGGCTTTCATAATTTGCAAGACCCTCATCCAATTCGCCATTTGGAGAAAAAATTCTACTGAGATCTCACAGCAATCTATCACTCCGAGGCAGAATCGACTCGCATTGATTTGGGAGAGGTGTGCCGTGGTCACGGTGGCGATGAAAGCCGGTGTCTCCTCAACTGCGAAGTGGCTGCTGCCCTTCTCTCCTCCTTGTGCCCCTTCAGCCGTCTGCTTGTTAGAAAAGCCAAACATCTTTCAGGTTGGCTCCTTAAAACCTTCAATACCTTAAAACAATCTGGTTTCTCTCACGCTTTGGGGTGGTGGAGGAATATCCTTGGAAGAGGAACCACAAGGCTGCGAAGGGAATCTCGGGGGGGGACAGGAGAGGCCGAGATCCCAACTTATGATGTGAGACACCGCGTGTTGTGCGGCACAGCAGCCACAACATCATTTCCGATTGCCTTTATCGGCTACAAAACTGCTCTCGAAACACTCTCCGAGCCCCTCCTGAGACCTCCCAAGACCCCTTCTGCTGCCTGCCTCCCCAGCGGGGCGGTGGGAGGGAGCCCGGCCACCGCCGGCTGCTCGCTCCCCGAGATTTTATCCAGCCAAGGCTTCATTAAAAGCGTTTTCGCCCCCCGCGCTGGATGCCGCCGGTGGGAAAGAGGCCGCCCCGGCTGCGCGCTGTTAGTGGCAGCTGCGGCTCCGGCAGCGCCCGGCTTCCCGGGGAGCCGAGAACAAAAGCGAAGACCGGGTGCTGTGCAATCACCCAATTAACTGCTGCATTTTAGGTTTTTTTGTTGGGGTTTTTAATCTCTTTCTGCTCACCGGAGAAAATAAATACAATAGATCATTAGTGCTGATGCTCGTAAAACTACGCAGACACCTTCTCCCCCTTCCTTTGCGGCGCTGTGTTATCTAACACCTGGTAGGGGATTTAAGAGGTTTCTCTCCATCTCATTTCACCTATTAGTGCTAAGTTTAGCTTCTGTAGGTAACAATTTCTGTTTGAACTTTATTAAAGAGGTATGTTTAGAATCTCAGGGGCACACTCTCTGCTCATTTGAAACAAATGAGGATTATATAAGGAGGAGC
Source organism: Limnodromus scolopaceus (assembly GCA_028565335.1). Taxonomy (NCBI): domain Eukaryota; kingdom Metazoa; phylum Chordata; class Aves; order Charadriiformes; family Scolopacidae; genus Limnodromus; species Limnodromus scolopaceus. The sequence continues at coordinate 13,874,242 of JAOXNO010000003.1, forward strand.
ATGAGCTACAAATAGGATTCATAAAATTAATTGGCTCTAAGCTGCAGCTGAGCGGAGCTGAGCCATCAAAAGTGACGAGTGGCCAAAGAGTGTCTGTTCCACTTGGATGGTGCCAAGGACTGGCAGGGCCAGGCCACTGCCCAAGTTGAGGAGCTCCCGTGGGCTCATACAACAGCTTGAATTAGGCTGTTGAATCCGTCTCTCCCACGACTCAGGGTTCCTGCAGAGCCAACCGCCCTGTCCAACCACCCCAGAACCCCTGCCACAGTCCCAAAGACTCTCCAAGAGCTCCGAGCTGCCTCGGTGTTGTCATTTATGGGGTGCCACAGGAGTTGTGGAGAGGAAGGACTCTTGATCAGGGAGTGTAGTGATAGGACGAGGGGTAATGCTTTTAAACTGAAAGAGGAGAGATTTAGATTAGATATTAGAAGAACTTCTTTGGTGTGAGGGTGGTGAGAGCCTGGCCCAGGTTGCCCAGAGAAGCTGTGGCTGCCCCATCCCTG
>JAOXNO010000003.1:13879803-13896064 GCA_028565335.1 Limnodromus scolopaceus
CAACCTGGGCCAGGCTCTCACCACCCTCAGATTGAAAAATTTCTTCCTCAGATCTAGACTGAATCTTCCATCTTTTTGTTTAAAACCATTACCCCTTATGGACTTCTATCTATGAAACTGTGTCTCATCACCTTTCTGTATGAAGCGGTTTATAGACAACTGGCACAATGGAGATAAGCTGACTTCAAGCTCAGGCACCTTGCTGGGCATCTTTTCATCCCCTCAGGGGCAACCACTTAAATGCAGCCACATTTAGGAGGCAAGTAGCAGCTGGCGTTAGTAAAAATAGGCTTAAAAAAAAGATCTGAGAGAAGGAAATGCTGAGGTAGAAGCCCCACTGACCTGAGCAACCTCTGGTAACGCAGGAAGGAGCCGTGCCGCCCATCCTCCCTGCCACTCAGTCCTTCTGCCTGTCTTATTTATTCGATGCTTTCAGAAGAAAATCCAGTCTTTAAAGCCGACGATCCACCCATCTGCCAGCTTCATCCATCAGCATGCAGGGGGCCAAGCTGCGCCGCACGTCGACACCTTTTTCCATTGACTCCCATATGGTTCGTTGTGTGAAAATGCCTAATTAAGAGAAGAAGATGAGATTATTAGGAAGTAAACCTTATGACTTCCCGTGGATGGGAATGTGAGCGGCAGCACTACATCACAAGAGGTGGTAAGTACGGGCAGAGAGGCGACTTTGAAGGTAAACTGCTGCCTCGGAGTGTCGTGAGCTCTCAGAGGTTTAGACTTCAAAATTACACATTTCAGGCACCGCGCATTTGCAGCCTGACAGCAGGATTCCCCCGGCGAGGCTGGGGAAGGATCCTCGCCGTCCTGCACACGATGCTTTGTCAGATCAGAGAACCCGGCAGACAGTGATTGCAGATCAGAGGAGCTCACAGCTATTAAATCCAACAATTTGCCGCTCTCCAGACGTAACCCGGGATAATTCACTCCGCGCGCGCTAATAAACAACCCTCCTTCTTCAAGGCAGCCCCACGTGCGGCAGATGGACGGACCGCAAATTCAGACTGGTTTTTCTGACAACACGTAAAACATCAAAATATCACAAACTCCCCCGAAAACCCCCAAACAACCCCACGGAAAGATGTGGCAGCAGCCGGGCAGAGGCGCAGCCCATAGACTGTGCAACGACGGACCACTGGAGCCGTGGCCAGCACTACCAAGCCAGCCCCTGCCACCAGTGTCACCCAGTATGCCCAGTCCAACTGCCGCCACAGGCCCTCGCGCACACGCCATGTCCAGGAGGATCTGCCCGTGTGATTCCCCCTGCTGAAAAACCATAGCCAAGGGCAGGAAAAGGGGCTGCTCTGGTTATACTGGAATTGTCCTTTCCCTGCAGGATGTGCTGTAGCTCCCGCAGCCCGGGAATGCCCTGCACGGAACACGCAGAACGGCCAGAGATCCCAGCGAGGGCTGTTTTTCCTGCTGTGTATAACTCTGAACCACCTCCTGACCTCGAAAAGAGAGTGAAACCATCTTGTGCGATTATTTAGCAAAAGGGCAAGAGATAAAGGAACAGACATAGTGTCCAACGTGCTTTCTCCCTGGCACTGGAAGGACAGGGAGAGCCTTCCCACGGGTATTTTTGTGACCCCACCAGGACAAATCCTGCAGAATGCTTCAGGAACTCCGCAGAAAGCCAGCAAGCCGCATCTCCACCAGCTGTAAACTCCCCGTGTCAATCTAAGGCAGCAGAGAATACAGCCCTGCAGTCCTTGTGAGAGCGGGTTTTATCACCCAGTTTAAGCAGCAGCTCCGTTAGCTGCCTCGTACGCCTTGGCTCGGGCGCTGGGCTGTGCTGGGCGCTGCGGCAGAGGGACGGGGGGGATGCGGGGGACCGTCCCGGGGTCTCATCCCCCACCGCCAGCTGCGCAGTCACCGGCAGATGTTGCTGTGGTGATGGGAAATCATTTGGCCGGCATTAAAAATAAAGAAATAAACTCATTTTTATGACACAATGCATGAAATGCCCGGCTTCTGCTGGGAGTCTAAATTTGGCCTGTTTGGTTAATTTGATGGGATGCCATGAGCGAGGGCATGATTTGAAACCACAAGTCATTTTTCTCCTTGGAAGAGTGGATAACTGAGTCTATTAATCTGACAATACATTTAAACTGAGTTATTGTGACAAGGGACTTCCATTATCCATTTCATCTAGTTGCAAACTGTCAGAATAAATCTCAGGGGGTTGGGGAAAAAAGCTGCCTTCCTTTGTTTGCTGTTTTTATACGCCACAACAGCTTAGATTTGGTTCACTTTAACTCATGATACTGTATAACTGTACAGGGGGAAGCTCAGAGAGAACTTGGTATGGAAAATGTAAACTTTATGGTCAAAGTTTCTGTTTAAAAAGGAATCAGAGCATTAAAATTTGACCACCTGCAGTACCTTGGCATTGACTTCAGTGACCCTTTTTTTTATACATTTTAGGTTTTTTTAACCATAACTGGTTCTCCCTTTGGAATCAGCAAACACCTTTGGAAATTAAAAAGTGCTTTCCTAAAGCTCTGTTTTTTCTCTTGCTTGTAAAGCAAATTGACTTAAATAGTTAAGACTCTTATAATCAGAAATGAATCAACACAAGGCATACAGAGTAAACAATAGTAGCAAGCTTAAGATGCCAAAATAGAATTCAGAAGGCTGGAACTTAATTTTATGGCTCTTCCACTGACTCCTTAAGCATAGGGCAACTTATTCCCCCATCACTTATGCAGATGATATGATACAATGCTTTCCTATTATCTATTATTTGCTTATTTTTGTAACTAAACCTGTTCTAGTAGAAGATCAGCCCTTATTGATGTAACTGCCCAAGAAGTCTAGTGGCCAGAAAGGTCGGAGCCGCAGCGCCCAGCCCCTGCTCCACTGCCTTGGGGGAAGCCAATGTCACCCAGGGCCTGGAAAAGACATGTAAAATTCACAATAAATTCATGTTAATTGTGTAATTGCACATTCATGTGCACGGATATGTGTGGATGAAAGCAGGTAGGTGACAGCCCCCACAGAGCTGCCTGGGGAGCTCGCTTTTCTCTGGTCCCCAGGGGCTGCAGCCCCAGCCAGTCCCCCACCGAACGGCATCTTTGAAGGTTTCCTCCTGCAGTAATGACACTTTAACCCCCGTCTAGTACTTTGTTGGCAATTAGTCCCCTTAAGTTTCATTTCAAAGCCACTGTGAGCTGCAGGAAGTCCAGAGAGCAGCAGATATATGCACAGCAAAACCGCGCCCCCCCCCTCCCCCCCTTTAATTACATCCTTTCCGGATAAATATTAGTTTTGAGAAGTGAATTTTAGAGGCTTTTAAGAAACACTAAAAGCTGGCTGTGCTCCTATGCAAAACACACGCATAAGCTCAAAAACCAAGTCCACCAGAAGAAAAAAAATATATAAAATCAGACCCACGTATTTCTGGAGGGCAGATAAAACCCACATTACTCCCTGAGCAAGACACACCAACCTGGATATACACACACACTTGCAGGTTATTAAATAAAAAGCGGCTGCACTCTTAAGATTTGGCTGAAACAAATCAGTCCATCCCATCCTACTACGTTAGATATGTCAGATTCTGAAGCCAGGGGCAAGGACAAAGGGAAAAAAAACCTCTGTCCATCTTGAAATCTTTTACATATCAGCTTAATTTCTTAAAAAGGCCCTGCTAAGAAATAGACATTGTGACTTCAACTACTTTTAATTCTACCCTCTCAGCACTATTCCTGTGAAACAATGAGGACTCTTAATTCATGATCTTCCCCAAAGTCATCGTTTGGTCTCAGGAGGTGGTTGGAAGCTCAGTGCAAAATGTCAGTGTCACAACTTCACAGCTCGACACTTGCTTTTGATCAGATCTGGGAAGCGAGAATAGATGCAATATGCTCGTTCCTTTACTGTGACTGCAGAGTATTCATTAGTTTTAATTATTTTTTAGGTTCTAGGGGGAACCATTAAAAAAATTAATCACGAGTGGAAGGAACAGCAGCCGTATGTGGCCATAAAAAGACAATAAAGCATTTTAGGATACACACTTGTTATGATTTACACTCAAAACAGGACTAGAGGTAGCATATGGTGATTGCCATAAAGTACATTTATTATAAAAACACGGAGATTTATCTCTGAGCTCGGCTGTATGCAAGAAGTTGCATTCACTTTAACTTACATTCAGATTCTTCTAACACCACAACTGGGTTTTTTGTGGGGTTGTTTTTTTTTTTTTTTTAACTGAGCCAGGTTGCCACAACCCTCAGCCTGTTGTCCCTGTAAACATACCCTCTAAGCAGAACTTCTCACTGATTGCAGCTGGACTATTCACGTGCCTGGATGCAGGAGAGGTTTAGATTTAAGTCAGGTCCTGCTCCCCCAGCCCCCTGCTCTTCTCCTGCAAGCAGAGGAGGCACCACCACTGACTCCACCTGCCCAGGACTCTCTCATTTGCTTTGCTTTAATTTCAGCATCTCAAACCGAGTAAATGTCTTGGGTGATAATTACTATAAACAGGGTATTATTATTTACTGTAAATAAGAAAAAATGGTATGTAAAATTATTACCTTCATTTCTTCTTGCTGACTCAGTATGGCAGGGAGGAACATCAGAAAAAGCAGGTATTTACAGCACAGACATGTCATCAAGAAGGCAGCACAAATATTTTGAAGTATTCCTATTAAGATCTAGAAATAATAAAAATTTTAATACATATCTTACAGCTTCCATGCAATATACCCTTAAGAATAGGCCAGGATACACCCCACATGGGAGCAGAAGACACAGGGCTGGCTGTACCTAGAGCCACACAGAGAACAGGGCTGGGGTCAGGATCATCAACAGGATGATTTTAAGGCCCTGACTCCAACCACTCTCTGGTTGACATTGCTTATGCTGTTTGCACCGACAACGCAGCACATGAGCCTTCCCTGCCAATGCAGACCAAGATTTCAATGCTGTCCTTTCAGGGTTAAACCATCATATCTTCCTAGTATATAAAAAAAAAAAGAAAGGTCCAACACTGAGGGTACCTACAGCCCCACCGCTTGTTGTTCCTGGTTTATAGTCTACCTCTTTCCTCTCCAGTCTGATCAGGTTTGAAGTCTGGAAGAGAAAAAGGTCAAAGTTGTAAAATAACTGCTGTCTCCTTCTGCTTTCCTTCCCTCCAGCTCCAGAAAAATGCAAGAAGTGGGTTTCTGATTTTTTAAAGGAAAAGTAACCATTCTACCTCATCTACCTCATCATTTCTCTAGAGACAAGAAACCATCCCCACGGAGACCCTTCTTGTCTTGCAGGGAACTTCCTCACACTTAAGTCTGCTGCCACAAGACTGCAAACAGAGCTAATGAAACAGAGCTGGAAAACCATCACATTTAGCCTCTCCTCCCCCCAAAAAAGCCACACAACCAGACTAACCAACATATTCCTTCCTTGAAAATGGTTGAAATGAACACTATGAAATGCTGAGGATAATTGATGCTTATTTCAGCCCATGCCACGCTGCTTCTGTGAGGTGCCGTGAAGCTCCTGGTTGGTGCCAACACAGAGATAACATTAAAACACGCAGGCAAGATCCTGGGCTGACGTAAATCCCTGTCTCCAGTGGAATTTCAGTGACTCCGATGGAGAGTGGGGAGTGACAGGACTGGAATCCTTGGGCTGTGCTGGAAGAGAGACCACCTTATTAACCATCCCTCTTCTACCCTGCACACCCACTCCCCGGGCCATAGAGCATCACTTCACCAACCAAGGGTTTCACCAGTACTTCTCCGTGCTTTCTGGGTACCTCTGGGACAAACACATCCAGGAGCTGGGGCAGGGAATCATTTCCCATCCAAACTGGGCAGAAACACTTATTTTATTTTTGCACAGAATGACTCATCTGCAGAAACAGCGCAGTTGTTGGGGCTAATTCAATGCAGCTTCTATTGCTTTGTGGAGAGGCAATACAATTATTTGGAAGGTCTGAAAAAAGCACAGTGATAGATATGTTTATGGAATGTACAATAAAAAAATATCACTTCTGATACAATTTTTCTTCTTCTGACATAATTATAACCATCCTTAAAATAATGCGACTTTTTTTTGAATGGGAGTATTTATTTCAATTAAGTGGTATAAAGCATCAGATCCAAAGAGAGCTGTAGGCAAAGGATTTGGTTATTTAGAATTATTCTGCATTAGAATTGCACTGGCTCTATAGTTCTATATTGTACTCCGACATTATATGAAATTAGGCACAACAGGGAGAAAGAATCAATCAGTCCTGGCTAAGGAATTGAGATAATAATGACTCATTTGACGGGATTGCTCAGGAAAATTAATAATGACGGTGGTAATTACTAACCTGGGATAGCTGCAGTGCTCATTATTCTCCTTTTACTCTATTGAATGTTAAGTATTATGAAGACGTTTGTTAGGAACACAGTCTTGTCTGCAGGCTTTCAATCACAGACAAGGACTCTCCGAGAGGTCTGAAATCTGTCCTTCTTTTACACTTGCCAGGAAATAAACCCCAAACAACTGTAATATTTGATATATGGCACAGAAAGCGGCAAATAAAGTCTTACTTGCAAGAGCTCATGACTTGCAAGCCCGGTCCGTGGCCGCTCTGCTGCCTCTGCTCACCCGAGTGGAGGACCCGGCCCCATCACCTCCTTTGGGGAGGGAAGAGTTGATGCATCTCTGAGGATCCCATCAGTTCATTAACAGTTTTATCACCTCTTTGCTCACTCTTCTTGCTGACAACAGCTGAAAGCGGTGCCTTTTACAGCCCATCAACCCCACTCCTCCATCAGCGAGACACCTCAAAGTGAGCAGGTTTCTCCCCAGGGCAGGAGCTCCTGGCCAGGGAATGAGGAGACACCCTGAGCTGAAGAGCTCACCTGAGCCATGTTGGGGATAGAAAATAATCTTTAATAGAACCAAAGAGAGAGATTAGACTCTAAAAACCTGAGAGCGACTAACAATAAGGATGTCGAGCAGCTGTGCTCTCAAACATCTGTCCCACACCCTACGGAGCACGTTGCAACGACTTATTTATATTTTAAGTGGCTCAGCAGAGGGCTAACCTTCTGTTGAGCAGCAAGCGATGGAACTGTGTGCCCTGTAATAGGCAAGAGGGAAAAAAAACAAACAGAAATTTTTCTTGGGTAATGCTGAAGGGAAACAAATTTCTAATTTTCTGAAGAAGGCAGTGGTTTCTCAAAGCTCAATTCCTCCTCAACTGAGGAATTCTGGACTCCTAGTCAACTTTCCTAATTACTCCCATTTTTCTGCCCAATTCTTTTTCCCAGCTGATTGAGTCCAAAATTGCTTCAGCCTTACGAAATGGGCTCTTTTAATGCACCCTATACACACATCACTGACTTTTTCACATTAATCCCTTAGTGACCACCTTGCATTGTATGCTAACTCCATCTTTTCGTGTCAAGATTGCCAAGCACGCAGTTCTTCCAGAGGGATTCATGAATTTAAGAATCTCATCTATAGATTTTAGAAAGTCAGAACACCTTTTAGTCCTAGAAATACAAGGCATCTGTTCAAAGCCCTTGTGAGAAGGCAGCTTTTCCCCCTCTGTAGCCGGCCTTACCACTCTCCAGGGGGCTGTAATGTTATTATAGGGCTCCCACTGCACCCCCAGCCCCCCCAGGCTCAGGCAAGAGGCAGCAGCTGAAGCTGGTTTAGCATCTCTGCCTCTCCCCAGCCTCCTCTGGAAGGACACTCAGTGCTCGGACAACGTGGTACCCATGCACGCCTGGGGACACACCAGGGGACTTCATCCCACAGGGATGCTCCTCTGTGTGTTCCACCTGATCTTCTCTGCTGCTGGGATTTCGGCAGGCAAGGACATCCCACTGGGACAGATCACAGCATTGTCCCTCATAATACTTAAAACTCAGAGAGCCATTACTGGGAAAAGTCAAGGCTTTTTTATTTACAATTGTAGCATCATTAATGCCACTTATCTTTAGGATTTCGCCTCCTTATTGTTACATTAGATTGTTTTCAAACAAGGCAAGAACAGTGATATTCACTGTGTGCACGAGTTTATGAAATGTCAAGGACGGGGGACATGAGCTCTGCTGGGGTAAAGGAAGATGGTGACAATTTCTAAGTGCAGTCTCTGCTCTCAGGCCTCTTGTTTAGCTCCTCGACAAACCCACTGTCACCCAGGCTTGTTGCTGCACCGTGCACACACCCAATTACTCTGGCATGGCACGACAGAAACAATCCAGCCATACAATTCAAACGATATACTTCTAGTTTAAAAATCCAGTTTTCTTTTAAACCTCTCTTCCCCCATTGCTGGGACAGACCCTGCCTCCTTAATGATACCGAAATCCATCCTCCAGAGGAAGCAGGATTTGGATCGCTGCTCTCCAGGGTTGGTGCTGCTGCATCAAATGGTTTATTTTATTAATCTGTGCAGGGCTGAAGAAATACCCAAACAGGCTGCAGAGCTCCCCTGCTGCGTTAGCTCTGACCACTGCCTGAACGTGTGAAAAATAACCGTAAGCAGAGCTCACCTTGCGCTTTCCTCATAAGGAGATTTCATGGTATTTTAGAGAGGAGGTCAACAAAGTTAAATGAGATGTATAAAATCAACAAGAACGCAAGAATTACAAAGGACACCTCGCAACCATTAGCCCACCAAGACAACGTGACCACAGACCTGGCTACCTGTCCCCAGAGCCAGCAGGTCTCTGTTGTAGTGGCTTCTGGTCCCATAGATAACCCCCGTCATGCCTGGGTGCCAGCAGCCCTCCAAAAACCATGTACAGGAATCGCTATGGCAGCAGCACTGCCCTTTCCTGAAGGATTCAAGCTCAAACGGAGCTTTCCCAAAGAACTGAGGACACACAGACATGCTGGATGTCGCCTCACTACAAGCATCAGTGTGGAGCTGCCACTTACCAAACACTTCTCACCATTAGTTTTCCCAACAGGAAAGGGCAGAGTTGAGAGTCTGACTTTAGCTAGGAGTGCTAAACGTTGAAAATAACTGGCCTGAGTAGGTGGGAAATCCATCAGTTTGAGAGCGGGGATCCTGAAGGAAGGACGAACAGAGCCGTTCCGCAGCACAGACGCCTCTCACAGCTTATCTGAAGCACAGCAACACGCTAAATCTCCATCTCTGCTGGCAGCTGTGCTCAGCTTAGACTGAAACAGTCATTTATACAGTCACCTCCACCTGGGAGGATGTCACCTGCAAGCACATTTCAAGAGCAAGCCCAGATTTAGTAGGCTTATGATCCTGACTGACTAGAACACTTCAAATGATCCGTGTCTGCTCTGTGCATTTCCTTCTCCAGCGTAAACAAAGGTACCAAATTTCTGTTCAAAAGTGCATGCAGGCTCAGAGAGTTAATTATTGTAATTATCAATTGAACAGACTCAGAATGCTAATCTATTATAAAGTGGCCTGTTAATTGGTGTTAAACTGTCATTAGCCTGCCATTTCCCATGTTATCAAGCTGACCTGGAGCACAGCGCGGTTGAAAAACCAATTCATTTCTCATTTTTGGCAAACACTGATTGCAGATTTGGAGAGAAAAAAAAAAAAGTACATACCCGGAATTGAATTTTTTTTTTACTACATGTAGAACTGTACTTGTATGTACCTTTCCATGCAGTGCTTTTTGCCTCGCTGCCTCCAGCAGTGCCCGTGATGCTCTGCCCACAGACCCTGACCCCCCTGGTGCTGCCGCGGGCCACGGGCTCTGCCAGCTCAGGCGCTCATTGCTGCCAGCACAAGCACTCTATTCCCAGCTGTAAATCTGCTCCAGGTGGAGCAGGAGCTTTCCTCCTGGTGCCAGAAGGCTTTTCCATCATGACAGTCTCCATTCCTTGACCCACCAAGTGCAGCCTCCCTCTGCTCCTCCTTCAGTACCGCTGGGGCTCAAGACCTGGTACCTGCAGGGTACCAAACGTCCAAGAACAGCGATGATCAGCATCTCACCACCCCCGTGAATCACTCAAAAAGCATCCAGAGCTGTCCCTAAAGAGGTCCCACAAAAAAAGGGACAGGTCTCAGCCTGGTCTCTTCCGCTCAAGAAGTAGCTGCCTTCAGCCAGTCTTTGGGCTTTAATTTATAGAAGTGGAGACAGAAAATTGGCTTAGTCACTTCTCGGAGGTCAGTGACAAAATCTGGGTGCCCAGGAGGGCAATAAACTTCCACTTAAACCTGCTGCAAGTGGGAGAGATGGTATTTCAATTTCAGATTATCAGGAGGGAAGGCAGTACTGCTGACTGCTCTCGCTTCCCCAAAAGTCGTCGCCAAAGTGGCATGAACCTGCCAGAGCGTTTCTCAGGGTCTCTCACCTGACTGACATTTATCTACACTAACTTTTCTTTCTTTTTTATTTTATTTTATTAAATAACCAACTGCAAAAGTTCAGGGGAACTTAAAATGACCTTTATAAAATCCAGAAGTGATTCATTGTCTGAGACAACTTCACCACAGAGCAATCTCTGAAATACTCAACTGCACGTTGCCTCCCTCTCCCTGGGAGACCCACTGCACCCATCCCAGCACCCCGGCCACAGTTGGAATAGGGGAGCACTGAATTTTCTATATGCAAATCAGAACCTCTTTGTGCTCGGGTACCTTTAAAATCAGGTCTAGGATACTAGATAAGGGGAAAAAAAATGCTCGGATTCAGAAAGCCTGTGGAAAAAGTGACTTGCCATTTCCTGAGACTTTGTACCATGTTTTAGCAATAACTAGGAAAACCAAGTTTTGTCATTTAAGATTATCTCCGGTTTTTCTTACTTTGCTTTGCACTCCTTGCCAATGCACAGTTGTTGTTCTATCTTATTTATATCCTTTTTTACTTTCCTTCCAGAATCCTTCCATCACCTGCCTTTGCATGTTGACATTCTAACCAGATCACTGCAGAAGTACAAAAAGGAAGGAAATGAAACTTTTAGTGCCATCAGTAATAAACACAGGAAGTTTCGGGAAGTGGGAATCTATCTAATTCAATGCCTTTCACTCCTGATGGCTATTATTACTCAATTCAGGCCTGAGACATCCAACTATTTATCACTCTCTCTCCTTACACTGGCAGAATACCCAAGTATACCTGCATGAGCCTCATTTCTCCTCTTCCTCAAAAAATTTGCTAGTCGTCTTCTATTTTATATCCTCTACTGCCACATGGGAAAACTGCTCATCCACAGGAAATTCCCATTTATTTTATTCCGTGAGACCCTGTTATGTTGATAAACTGACCCATGGGGCAGCCAGCCATCCCGTTCCTTTTTCTTGGTAGCAGATCAGCTAAGAGGCCAACATCACTTGTGTGTGGAAAACATAACCCCAGAACTGCCCATCCAGCAACAGGACTTCTTTGTCAGCATCTTCCACCTGAACTGGAAGTCAAATTAATTCTCACAGCTGACAGATACCTCTTCAAAGAGCTCCACTGCAGATCATCAGCGCTGTCTGTCAACTTCTAGCTCTCCAAATAATTTTCTTGGCAGTAGCTGCTGCATAAAAGTCCTACATACCTATGAGTTTTACACGTTGCACTCAACATTTTGCAGTGGTACCAGCAACCACTTTTTTTTTTTTGGCAGGAGATTAGAAAACCATCAGTCCTCGTCTTTTTCTCAGCCTGCCCTGTCACAAGCAGAATTTACTGTTGCTGGGATACTGTCACCAGGACATTCACTGGACATTTTGCTTTGCTTATCTTTTACTCTTCAAAGTGCTACATATTCTCTGTCTTTTATCTCCCTCCCTCATTGTTATTCCACCCATTGCTTACACCTTTACAGTTCCTCCGGTCGCCTTCATGTGATCCTGCTGCCTTATTTTCTGCTGGTGACTTCAAATTCCGCTTGAATGCGTGTTCCTTTTACTGCACTAAAGGAAAATAAACCTCTACAGATGGAAAGCTACCTCTTCTGCTGCTTGGGAAGAAGCAAGCACTTCTTCCCAAGACTCTACAAGCTTTCCACTAGAGGAATCACTTGGTTAGGCTTGGAGAAGACCGATGAGCCCAATGGCAAGGACAGCTGTCAAAATGAGAAATGTCCATTATAGTTCCCTCTACACTTCAATCATGTCTACCTTTACTTCACTTTATTGATACTCACTGACATGGTTCCACAATGAATGTGGAGATGGAGGAAAGACCAAAGGCAAGTCTTTGCTATTTCAGGAGATCAAGATCTTGTTCAGCACACTCGTTCAAGGGAGTGGCTCCTCTGAGCACCATTCTTGTAGAGAATGAACGAACGAGCAAAGAAAAAACATCACTGCATTGATCTGTAGTTTGTGCTTAATTACTTTAGGATTGAAATCAAAATGAAAAGATTTCCACAATACTGTTAAGAAACTGTTTTAGTACAGGGAAAATAATTAAAACCTATCCTTAATGTCTTGGGATGCAATGGACTGATTGCTAATGACCGTTCACAAGTGCCAAAAATGATATTCATGGAAAAAAAGGAAGACTGGAGAATGCCATGAAACGGCATCTGAGCATTGTTTCTATTTTCTAAATCTACCAAAGACATACAGCCTTTCTTTAACAGAAGGCACACAAAAAGCACAGGGCTCTCTCGTTTCTTGGCTGGTTAGTCAAGACTTACTGTTCAGCAGATGCGCACAAGAAGGGTGTTTCTTCTGCACTGAATAAACAACCTTCCTTACAGACACTTGCTTTTGATGCTCAGCCGAAGTGGCCTGTTGGGAGATCAGGACAGAGAAACCCAGATGACTGGTTTGCCACTTCTGTTTCCTTTGGCAAGAAGTTGGGTGCTAATTTAAAACAAAGCGTTGGCTTTTTTACGGGGTGTGTGGGCTGGCAGCCTTATGCTTGCAAAGGCATGCAAGGCTACAGGCAATGCTTTTCTTCTTCGCTTTGATTTTTTTCTTTTTCTTTTAAATAAACCCAAAAGGTCTCTTCTCCTTTTTCATCAATGTAAATGCGGTGCAGAGGTTCCCAATTAGTGATTGTGCCTCAGCTCCTGTTGAGGGTGATGGCCAAACTCCTAAAGCCACATTGTTTTATGACTCCAAGTACCAACATTTTTTCCCCCCACATCAAGAACCCACATCTAGTGGTGTCACATCTGTTCCATCGGAAACTCACATAAAGAAGCCACATCTACAGAACAGCCCAACCAACCAACTTTGGCCCTTACCATGTATTTCTGATTGCTCCCTTTGCTGTTATTACAGTGATGCCATAACTTTTCTTTCACATATTGAAGTCATAGAATCGTCTACGTTGGAAGGGACCCTTCAGATCATCTAGTCCAACCATCAACCTAACACTGACAAAAAAAGGTCACTAAATCGTCACTAATTGTTAAGTATTACATCTACTTGTCTTTTAAATACCTCCAGGGATGGCGACTCAACCACTTCCCTGGTGATGATGAAACGATGACTGAGTAACACAATTTGTACCTTCTAAGAACCTGTAAGAATTGCTGAGCTTTAAACCGTTCCTCTCCAACTTGGCCGTGGTGATGTAGGGTTTGGCACTGCAAACCAGTACCAGACTGATCTGAGCAGTTTCTCTGTGCCTAGGGCTTGCTCATGAGTGGTCTTACCAGGATTTGTCCGTTTCGACAGAGAGCAAACTGAAGCATGAACGTGCAGAGGACTATTTCTCAGCAGTAATTCCCTTCATGGATGCTCCTGGTGCCCCACACTGAAATCGAGCTCGTTCACTTTGCAAGTGGAGCAAACGCCCTGCCCGTATCAATCCCTTCCAGACCCCACACTCCCTGCAAAAACAACAGAAAAAAGGCAATTGAGATCCTGGGGGTGAGGAGGGGGAGTCACCTTCTAAAGAGCATCCTTCTCCATTCGCTCTCCATGGGAGATAGCCCTCTAATTAAAGCATTTGCTTAGGACCTGCTCTGCCTCCTGCTTCCTCCTGCGGTGGGGCAAGGAGAGGTGATGGTGGCAGGACCTCCTGCTCCATCTAACACGTGTGGACCTCCCAGGCTGAGACCTGCACCCGGAGATGGAGACAAAAGGGCATCCAGAAGCAGATGAGGAGCTGGAGATGACTGGGAGGGCCCTGGCAATCACCAGCTCGACTAATTGCCTAATTCACTCATTTTCCTACAACGTGAGTAGGCGAGGAGCCCGAGGAAATTGCTGGGGCAGATTATGTATAACCCTTTGCTGCGGGCAGGTTGTAAAACTACAGGCCAGCTTTCAAGAACTGTCTGGCCTCCACAGTTATATTTTTTTTTTCATGTAGTAATTTCCTAATTAACAATTTCTCCCCTTTGAAGACCTGCACTGTCAAATTGACTTTTTTTTTCTCCTATTCTGAACAGCAGCAAAATAATTTATCCCATTTCCTCCCATAGAATTCACTTTATGTTCTAATGAACAATGGTAAGAAGAGAACAATACAGGAAAATACACAAAGTTACCCCCTGCCCAGATCAGAGAGAAATTTCTTATCTTTGACACCTGCTGGCAATTAATCCTTTGCATGCTTGAATTTACAATTAGTAGCCCTCCTGTAACGGGACTCAAGCGTGTGGTCCCAGCTGCCCTCTGCCTCCCCGGGCTCCTGGAAGGGGCTGAATCCTGCTGATTTATTTTACAGCACCCAAGGAGGGACTCTTCTCTCCCCAGTATCCGCTAAGGGGGCACTTGGGCACGCACCAAATCCCCTGTTCTTATGCACCTTGGGTTTTAGGTGGATCTGCCCCACCACTGGGGGACAGACCTACATTTTCCCACAAAAAGGACGTGGATTGGGATCTCTCAGTCCTCCAACATGCCTCCATCAGCGCCCCCTCACATGTCCTTCAACCTGTTGGGCTGTGCTGGCAGGAAAAGCCTTTCCTCCTCTCCCCGAGGTAGTGACAGCTTAAGTTATCCCACCTTAATTGCCAATTTTTCTGCTCAACAGACAAAACCGGCTTTACCTTATTCACTCCCTTCTGGCCCCCACTGATGAAGGCTCTTTCTCGCTGGCTTGTGAGCACCCAAACCCAGTGACCTGCTGTGCTGCTCCTCCTCCAGAGCTGCGCCCTATAAATCAACGAACAGCTACAATAATTGCATCCTTTAAAAAAAAAAAAAAAAAGAAAAAAGAAAATATCTGTAGCTAAAGTTTGCTATGGAATCTGGAAGGCCAAGGAACCTTCTGTAACTTCAAATTAACTTGCATTTGAACTTCTACCCTATCAAGTACTTGGTACCAATTTTTCGGTCCAGCATTTTGTTGGACTATAACAATACCCTGATTTTGCCCATCTGAAATTATTTCTACGCTACATACAATGAGTCAGCTCTGCACAGTGCAGAGAACTGAACAGAAACACTGTATAGAAACACTGTAAAGAACTGTTCTTTGAAGTACTAGTGGCATTTGAAAGCCATTTAGTGCTTTAAAGAACAGTATTTTATTAAGTATTTCAAAGGAACTTTGAAAGTACTATTATTTCTTATTTTGCTATTAAAACCTGTAAGTTTGAAACTTAATCATTATAGGACCTTTGATGCAAAAATCTATGAATAAAATAAATTCTGAAAGCTATTTTCACATTAAGTTATATTAAAACATTCCTTCATCTCCCTTATTAATTTAATGCACATCTCCAAAAGCATCTTAAATATTAGGAATAATATTCTACTAAATAATCCAAAACTCCTATGGCTTCTTGAATTTTCTTCCATTAACACACTGTGATATTTCTCCCTGCTTCCTAGTGACCTTTAAATAAACTTTTCGGGTTACTAATTAGCATGATAAACAATAGATTCCCATTTCATGGGCAATTTCATGGTCAAGCAACCCACTAGAGACAGGCTGCACGCTCTGCAATATTCATATCTGCAGCAAGCATCGCCGCGTCTCTGTAAAAGACGTTTTCTTCCAGCAGTATCTCTAGGAACACGTGTCAGTGCGTTTTGTGCTTAATTCCTGATACCTGAGCCTAATTCCTTCATTAGCACATGTAAGATCTGAGAGGAGTGGTCTCACATGGAAGGGGAAGGATGTTTTAAAATTCGCAATAATGGCAGCAAAAGGCCCGAATGACAGCAGAGCCCGACAGCAGGGACATCACAGAATCACAAAGTCTTCATGGTTGGAAGGGACCTTTGAGATCAAGTCCAACCACACAAAAAACCCAAAAAACCACAAAACAAACAAACAAAAAAACCCCACAAACAGACACAACGCAACAATCTCGGGCACCAGAGCATGCCCTGAAGTGCCACGTCTACACGTTTCTTAAACACCTCCAGGGATGGTGACCCCACCACCTCCCT
>JAOXNO010000003.1:13905710-13928278 GCA_028565335.1 Limnodromus scolopaceus
GAAGGTCTCCCCTCAGCCTCCTTTTCTCCAGGCTGAACACCCCCAGCTCCCTCAGCCGCTCCTCACAAGACTTGTGCCCCAGACCCCTCACCAGCTCTGCTGCCCTTCTCTGGACACGCTCCAGCACCTCAATGTCCCTCCTGTCATGAGGGACCCAAAACTGGACACAGCACTCGAGGTGGTGCCTCACCAGTGCCCAGTACAGGGGGGATGGTTACTGCCCCAGTCCTGCTGGCCACACTATTCCTATATGTCCTATTCTACACTATACAGGCAAGGATGCTACTGACCTTCTTGGCCACCTGGGCACACTGTTGCCTATGTTCAGCCGACAGTCAACCAACACCCCAGGTCCTTTTCCCCAGGCCACTCTCCAGCCGCTCTTCCCCAAGCCTGTGGTGTTCATGGGGTTGTCATGACCTATGTGCAGGACTCAGCACTTGGCCCTGTTGAACCTCATACCATTGGCCTTGGCCCATCCAGCCAGCATGTCCAGATCCCTCTGTAGAGCCTTCCTACCCTCCAGCAGATCAACAGTCCCACCCAACTTGGTGTCTTCTGCAGCAATCCCCTCATCTGGGTCGTTGATAAGGATATTACCAGAACTGTTCCCAATACAGAAGGTGGACCAGCCCTGGTGTGGGACCACAGGATGGTGAAGAGCACACAGAGCCCTACCTAAAATTAGGGTGCAGCATGAGAAGGTGGGGGTTCTGGGGACGCAATGCTGAGGCCTCAGTTATGAGCTGGAGCATGAGGGGAACAGTGGAGGAGACGGTGTTAGGGCCACGGTTTAGAGAGATGGAGGGTACTCAGAGGTGGGCACAAGGGCTACTCATAGTTTGTGGCCAAGGTTTACTTATTCTGCCCTCTATAAAGGCCCTCTCTCCTTTCCTTACCTAGAGAAAGACCTTGGGGCTTGTAGGAGATGCTCTACTGACCCGGCCATGTGCTTCCTGGGACCACGGGCAGCCAGGACTGCTGTTCCACTGCCGAAATCCTGTTGGGAAGGGCTCTGCGCAGAGGAGGAGCCTGGAGGAAGGAGCCGGGTGACGGCCCCGTCTCACTCTGCCGGGCTCAACACCCCGGGAAAATCGTGTGCGACGTGGGAGGAGAGGATGACTGGTCCCTTCAGAGAGAGCAAGAGATCAGGGAATTAATAACTGAACAAGCTCCCTGTGCCCTCTGCAATTAAAGGGAACTTGAAAGAGTTTCAATTTGGTGATATCATTAATTTCCCCTCGTCCTCCTCCCTCCTGCTGCAGTTCAGAAGAGTCCTTTTCAACTGTTTATTGGCTGCGTGATGAAAGGCTGAGCTGAAGAGACCCTAAGAAAAGGAAAGTTTGCAAAGTTTTCAGCCCTTTCATCAGTTCTTTAAACAATGTTCAGAAAAACATGAGAGAAAGACTACGTCTGAGAGAAATAGTGTAATTAAAGCTGCGTGCAGTGGGCTTCGCTGTCCGAATGTGACTCGAATACTCGCAGCCCTATGTCGTGTGAAGATTTAGTTTGCAATTTTGTCACAAACAAGGCTGTTAAGAAACACATTTATACTTACCCAGCTATTGCTTTTATTTGCTAAGGAACGAAATCGCTCTGGTACACCAGCTAGGTAGGAAACGCAGCATATTAGAGTTTTAAAATAAATGCATGTGCACAGAACAGGTATATGGCATGAACCCAGGGATTTCAGGGAGCGTGGGACCACACAGTGTGCCAAGCACCTCTGAAATAAAACCTCAGCACAGGGCACCCCACACCCGCACGGGCAGGACCCATGAGTTCTCAACTCATCCGAGGAGTCTGTGCCTGTCTAAGAGCCCACAGGAATATTTTTTAACATGTCCATCTTTTTTCTGCCAAAATTTCCATCTTTATCAAGATCCCACCTGAAAATTTCTGCCCCGTGTTTCTTTTCCTGTAATTCCTTACACAGTCTTGTCCCGCAGCTGGAAGGCAACTGAGTCTTGATAACTCATAGGATGGTCCTGTAGATGATGGGGGCAACCAAGGGATGGGTTTCTACAGCAACATAACTGGTGTAAAATGCCCTTGTCTAGGTCTACTCACACAACACAAACAAGCCAACAGGAATTGTTGCCAAATCTCACTTTTCATGACTCTTAAATGGAAGAAATCCTCAAAAATACCCCAAGCCCATCACGTTTCCTGGCACAGTTTGCCCACAGAAAGGATCAAAGACTTCAAACAACTCCACTTCATTGGCACAGACTGATCAAAGCCCAGCCAGCCCCAAGGCAGTGACAGGGACCAGTCCCTGATCAAAACCGAGTGGGCAAACGCGTGCGGTTTCCCAGTAACCTCTTATCAGATCTCCATCGGGCGACAGCTTTGTTGTCACGGCAAGAGACGAAAGCCTGACATGGGACTACTCACTCCTGGACGTGATGGAGGAGGAGAAGGCACACGTGCTCCTTGGCTACTCATGGAGCTCAGCGCTTGGGAACAGCTCCTGGCCTCTCACAATTACAATTAAAAAGGGAAACCTCCAGAATCACAGACCGTTGCACCTCCCTGGTGTGAAGACACCAAGTGTGAGTCCCCGGGGTGAGGCTGCCGGCTGGCCATGAGCTGGCAGTCCGTGCCAACGGTGACCATCTGGCCTGCCTTTTGGACCTGCTGGAGATAGCTTCTCCAAGTATTAATTTTTGTTGAATAAAGCTTTTCTGACACATCTCCTGGAGTCTGTTGGTCCACTGATACAGCGCCGTGCTGAAGGCACCTGACATGCGGCTGCTGTCCCCAAATGTGGCAGCAGTCACAAGAAGGGAGCATGGTCGAGGAGCAGGAGCCAAAATGATTGAGATCTGTGGGGCAGAACCAAATGGAGCAGGAAGGGTTAACACGGCCATCAAATTAGAAAGCCATCCTAATTACTTCAGCAATCAAAAGCAATGACTCACCTTATCAGGCAGCCAACTAGTCCCTTCACAGACATCTTCCGCGTTTATTTTCCTGTCTTCTTAGACAAGAAAGAGAACGTGGGGGATCCCGGTCCTGGCCATCTGGCATTAGTGTGAAAAATACGGTGAGAGACACACAGTTGTCTGAGTAACTCGCCTCTAGAAGATAAATTCACACGTTCTCATGATCTTAGATTTGGGTTTTTTTTCCCTAGGCTTTATTCACCCATGATTACAACCTGAGGAGATGTGTCCATTTACAACCCTGACTTCAATCAGCTTACTTCAGGTGCCTTATTAAAACTGTGGTTCCTAGAGAGTAATTTTTACCCCAAATTAAGAATTTTATAAATTGGAGTCACAGGCGGTGGATCTGGCCACTGTTCCCACTTTCTCCTGAAGGCCGCCCTGAGCACCTGCCCTTGGTGGGACTCGAAGCACTGAAAGCTGATGGTGTAGGTTCCCCACACAGCTCACGGGCTGACCATCAGGAACAAGCCAGAACTTGCCTCTGTGATTGGCAGCACTAGTGGCTCCCCTAGCATTACAAATCTAACCCAAATGTGGTGTAATCGCCCCACATTTTGCAGAGACCAAGCCACGGCTGTCCTGAAACCTGAGCGACGTACCGGGGTCAGCCTGAGATCCCTGACATGTCAGGCACGATGCTCTCCTTGGCGCCTGCAGTTGTCTCCTCCATGTAAGAATACTCTTGCATTTGTCTCAGAAAGGCTGAGAAATGAAAATAAGCTCCCATCCAAGTTTGCTTCTCCTCCTCCCGCACCAAGCTGCTCCGTAAATTGCCCTCGGCGCTGCTGCACAAACGAGGCAGCTGCTGAGAGCCTGAAGAGCACCGCGCGCACGGGAAGCAGTCTCCTAGCAATAAGGAAGATGTAAAAACCCTCAAAATAGCTCCTCCTTCCATTTCTTTCCAGTGACTCATACTGTACAACACAGGGGGGTTTTTATTGTGGGGGTTGGGGTTTTTTTTGTTGTTTTTTTTTTTTTCCCCTTCACTTTCTTACAGCAAAAACCACTCACACTGTGTGTGTCAGGTGAAATGAGGCGAGGAGAAGGGTGCACGCACTGCCTCCGTTTAAGAACCCACGAGCATCCCAGGTGCCCCCCACAACCTGAATGCATTTCGCGTTTTCTTGCCGACACACGAGGAGCGGCTGTAAGCGCTGCGATGATCTGCAGTTAGGAGGCATTTTGCACAGCCCGGGCAGGCAAAACCACCTCCTCTCTGCCTGCTACGTCCTACCAACGCCTCGTGGGAACCCTGAAAAACAGAAGGTAAACAGCTGTCAATGTGCCTCGTGTGTGTGGAAGTCGGGAACAACCGCGCTCCCGGCAATGGAGTGATACGGCTCCCAAACTGGTGCGAGGGAAGAATTACATTGTCTGGCCTGACAGGGGCTTTAGAAGCAGTGGTAAGTGAAAAAAGAGCAGGTTTCCCACGGTGCTGTCGGATTTACACCATCTCACAGCCAAGCTGGAACTGTCCAAGAAGGAAATCACTATTTAAAAACCAAACAGACATGGCTGAATGGGCAAATTTGCCTTCAGTCCCAGGAGAAGTACCTAGACAGGTTTCTGAAACCCCCTATAATTTTCTTATCTTTTTTTCTTTTTTTCCTGAATAATCCTCACCCTCTAATTCTGATTGAAAAAAATACCTAAAAATAGTTCCAGAGAAGAACTCCAATGAATTATGCAATGGACATATGCTCTCGCATCAAATCTTGATGCTTACTCTATCTGATGTCACGCAGAAGATTGAAGCTCGGGACTGGGCTGGGAATGATCCCAGAGATGCAGTAGGATTCTAGGTCACATCACTTCATCTCCGATCAGGCGTGGGGGCACCTGGGAGAGCAGATGGCTAGACAATGTAGCTATCACTGGCGGTTTTAATTCTCCTGGATTAAGAAGCAAGTACCAGGCAAGTAGTTTGATTTGCTGAAGACACAGCGGGCAACCCTGGCAGAGGAAACCCTTCCACAGCTCTCCTGACAAGCCGCCTTCTCACACGGTTTCTGGTAGGACTGCACATCCACAGGCAACTCATTCACCAGTCACTTTCCAGTTACTGCCGTTTCAATCACATTTCGCTAAGAAATACCCTGCCAAAAAAAAAAAAAAAGAGAGAATTTAAAATCTAGCTTCTAACCACACAAAGTGCATCGCGCTTTCTCCCACTGTGACTGTAAACCAGGGGAGATCAAAAATCTTTAATGTGTTTTGTAATTCCTTGTGACTGCATCTCCTCGCCCTTGTGAATTGGCAGCCTCCGGATCCGTGGGCTGCAAACCCGGGCTGTTTCCAGCGCATCCTTCCTCCGGCATCGCCCGGGTCGGAGAAAGCACCGCGTACCACAGACCATCAGCTTCCCTCTGCTCGTCCTCTCCAGGTGAGCTGGCTCCCAGCCATCAAATTAGCTGCTCTCTCCAACACCCTGGTCAAGAACCCAGCTGGAATGAGCTGGGGCTGCTCATGAAAGTTACAGCCGGCAGCACCAAGCCTTAAGAACTCTTAACTTTAATGACAGCCTCTCACTAGAAGCTTTTGGGGCTGAACTTTGGGAAATCTTATCCTGAACAGTAAATAAAGAAGTATTGTCCTGGAAAAAGAACCGCTACTCTTAACATACTATAATTTCATCCTGCAAGTAATTAATTAGCCAGTAGTGAAAAAAAAGCACTGTTTGAGGGATGGATACAAGGAGGTAAATTTATTCCTGGTATTACTCCATTGCCTTCCGTGGAACTACATCAGGAGAGGATTTAGTCCAGTGTGGGTGTACAACGTATCGCTACAGCTTCATCCCTAAACCACACAGACAGATGTGAAGATTACCACGGCAGTTCCCAGATTTAGGATTCATAAATGAATTTCTTGTTTCTCTAGAAAAAGGGCATAGCAGGATTACGTGGAGAAAATTACACATTCTTATACTCAATTTTAGTTAGGAGCAGTTTCAAGATCAAATGAACCAGTCGCAGCAGATGTATTATAATAAAACAACACCGGTACTAAAAAAAGGGAATTACTCTCTTACTATGTTCACACCTATCAAATTTAGAGGAAAGAAAAAAACCTACAGTACCACTGTGTGTATTATCAGGACAGTCAATGAGACATGAAACAAGGACGAACTCCATTTGCCTGGGCAAAAAGCCCAGTTTGGAAGTAATTGCTGTAGTGGTGTAGCAGCTGCAGATATAGCCAGATCAAATCCAAAGATCAAATGCTTATTTCATTTTGATAAAAGTCATTAAACCACAAATCAACTTACTTTGGAGTACAGTCAGGAAATAACTCTGTATATGCCATCTGCACATAACTCTCCCCTAATAAATTAAAGCAGTGACAGCAGCTTTCTTATTTGAAATCCCCAAACTTATATTTCATTAAGTATCAACATTTCTCATTTAGATTTTATTTAGCAGATAAGCCACCGCACCATGTTTAAAATCAGACCAGGGGATTTCTGAGCTGAGGGGGTGTGCTGGGACCGTCTGCCTCAACTGACGGCTCAGGACCAGGATTTCGAAACCCCTCTCCCTTTGAGTCTCATGATGACAGAGAAAGGAACGGCCTTGAGGGCTCACGTGTGAAATTCAGGGAGCACCAAGGAAGCTCTAGAAGCGTGGATTTCTTCAAAGGTAGTCAAAATATAAGCAAGAGCGCAAGAAAAAAATATTGTAGAAGGTAGCAATTGCACGGGAGCAATTTAATTACTGAAGTGCACTTTCTTCAATGCATTAGCTTGGCAATTTAATCAGCCTTTGGAGAGCTTTTGGCCATCCGTTACTGGGCTGCTTCGGCGGGCACAGCCTCTGCCTGCAGGCTTGGTGCAACACCAGCAGAACCCCTCGGAGCCTCCCTGGGGCTGGGAGAAATACGGGGTGGGAAGGAGGATTTCACAGCGGTGGGAAGCTTCCTCCTTCTCTCTGCTCCGATCTGAAGATCACAGAAAACTTCATTAATTGCATCATCCCAAGGCAGACCACGATCCTACTGTGCATCACGGCTTCTCAAGGGGCTGAAGTAGGTTGTGCTGTAGAGCCAAAGTTTATAACCTTCCTTTACTTATTAAGGAAGAATAATTTAGGACTATTTTATTAGACTCAAATTATTACAGTCTGACCCTTTTGTAATAGCATTTTATTCTCCTTTTTTAGTCCATCAGAACTTTAGCAGACAATGTCTGTAGTGCCACAATCTCTGCAGTTGTGCCGGAATCTGGCCCCATCATCTATAGCTACAAAACAAACGTCAGCTTTCATGCTGTGATTATGGCAATCAATCTCAAACCCTCACTGCCTATTAACGTAATAGATTGTTCTGGATGTCTGGACCTGCAATTCTAATACCACTAATGCTCATCAAAACTTTGAGAGATCAAAGATCAAAACTTCACCTTAATAAATTAATCAATTTTTGAGACTAGGAATCAATTTGTTGATTTACTCCTAATACACCTCCCACAAAAGGTAATTTCGTTACCTGTGCCCTTCAGAAAATCTCTGCATTACTGATGGATGGATTTAGAGCTAAGAAGATCATTATTAAATTCACGATTAACAAGAAGTTATCAAGACAGTGCTAGCCAAACTAACGGACAGATTATGAAATTTCCACCTCAATTCTTTTTTTCATGGTAATTCTCTTTTGTATTTACCTGCTAAAGAGAAAAGGACTCACCTATTACTCCTACACTGAGTTCCCAGCGTTCCTGGAATGGTGTCCCGTCCTCTGCAGAGGACACCTCTCCACAGAAGAGCTTCTTTTGGGTTGAGGAAACTCATACTCATTTTCGGCAGTCCTCTGCTGTCCCACGTGTTTTCTTTTAGCGAGTCTCCCTTCCACCTGCAGTAATTACTTGATTGGAAGTTTTTGTCATATAAGTGGGAATTACTTTTAATCCTCAAATTATTAGAATTCTTAGCATCCTGGAATGATTTTTGAATATAAAAGTTTTAAATGAGTTTTGAAATATTCTTCTGAAAACTAATATAATAGCATAACTATTGGATTTTTTAATAAAAGCAGTATCAATTTGGATTAATATAATTATATGAATGGATTCTCTGTCAATGCTAAGCCTCAAGTTGTTCTTACTTCAAGTCAAAGTTTTCAAATATTAAGCAGGAAGAAGGGGAGTTAGTCTACAACGCACAGTTCTCAGGAGAGCAAGGCAAAGTCAGTCTACCAAAGGTGATGATATTAATAATGACATTTATGCTGCAGGAATTTAATTAGACTGAAAAAGAATTTGTAGTAAAGATGTCACAATAACTCAAGACAAAATGAAAATCAGTCCAAAGGCATTCAGTCCTTAATTAGTTTGGGAGTAGTAGATTAAAGATAAACTCAGAAAAATTGGCGGAGTGACTGGCTATTAGGGGCCTCTAGAATGTATAATGTCACGTTAGATTTTTCACTTTTTGATGCTTTTAGATAAGACCAAGTGCAAAGTATTGTAAAAAATACAGGAGCTGATTTTTTTTTTCATTCTTCAAAAGATCAAATGTTTTTGCTTTTAATGAAACCAATGACAGTCACAAGCCTTGGTTGTTGACACTGATTTTTTTCCTGAGCACGATGAAACAATAAGCTGCATGACACCTTGGTTATACATGGAGAATGGCAACTCTGTGCACAGACAACATTCAATTTAAGTGTACTGCCTTTTGAAAGATGAGGCGAAAAAAGGTGTTTCTGATCATCCACAATAAGTTACTTTCTCAGTGTTGGCTTGTTCTGTGCAAAACACATGAAAGGAATAACGAAGCAGAATGTTCAAAGAAGAACCAGGAAGATTTTCAAGCTCCGTTGATTGATCTGTATGTGTTCATATTTAGGCAAGAAGAAAAGGTATCTATGCAAAACATCTTGCAGCCACCAGTAAATGCATTTTACGTTCTTATTAAAGGAAGAGACCTGAAGGAGGAGATAAGTTCAGCCAGACCGAAATCCTGGGAACCTGCCACCTCTGACCAGGAGGTTTTAAGTCCAACGTCTCCAGGAGCCTCTGCCATGAATTCCCTCCCGACTTAGGTACCAAAGCAAGTCAGGTAAGTGGCCCATCCTTCATCTTCCAGGAGTATTCATTTAAAACAAAAAACAGGGAAAAAACCCCACAGAAAAGACAGCAACGCACTGTCTGCCTGGCTTGGCGAAGGGACCTTAACCCTGCCTCCCGTGGGACGGCTGTAATGATGTGTTTGGATTTCACACAATCCTTTTTTTTTCTGTTTTATCTCCGGTGGAATAGACTCAGCAGATTAGGGAAATTCAAAGTTAGGAAGAAAACACATTTAGTAGAAAAATCTAGCAGTACGTAGATTGTAAACAACTTAATAGTAATAGCAGAGGCTATTTTGAGAATGTTATTCAATTATATTCCTGCTTTAAATGATTTCTGCATAAAACCCTACCTGAAACAAGAACAGAGTGAAGAAGGCAAAACAGAAGCTCTCCCTAATTTGCATTCAAAGTGGTTAATTTGCTGGGTTGACTAATGGATTGCTTTTTATCGTAAACTTCACGCAACCATATCAATACTTACTTCTCATCTAAAGGAATCCCCAAGAGCCGTGCTAGATTCCTATCTGCACCCTGCAGCCCCATGAACATCTACGGCGCCTCGTTAGCATCAACACGCTGTTATTTTTAAATTAAAGCAAAGCTGCACTTGCCTAGCAGTAAACGTATGGTCCTAGACTGCCCATCTTCAAAAATTCCTCTCTCTCTTTGCCCTTACTCAAGGGCAGAGACATTTCCCCCCATCGTTGGGACAGCTTAAAACGCTGGTCTCAGCCTTTCGGTGCTGGGTGCATATGGTGCTCCCCACGCCGTTTCCCACCGCAATCCTTCTGCCGCGTTCCTGGCTGGCCTCGGGCTCTCTGTACAGGTGCTGCAGCAGACTGCTTCCTTACTGCTGATTTCTGCTGTCGTTATTCCCTCTCTCCGCTCTTCTCCTTGGCTGCAGTCGTGCTGTTATCTTCTGTGCTGGGCTGTTAAACCAAAGTATGAATAGCATCCTTCCAAATAAATGGATAAATAAATCAGCAGTGTTAAATCAGTGTGGCTTTTCTTTCGACCTTCCATAAGGTCAAAATAGGTTGAAGGTTTTTTTCACCTCTATCTAAACATTTTTCATCGTGGGAAAGGAGTGAGTTCCATATATCAACAGTATGAAGAGTCTACTGCTGTGAATTTTGGAGTACAGCTCCCACAGGCAGTGAGGAGAGGGATTTTGCCTCGCCAGAGCACAAGACCGATTACAGTTTCCTCGAACCCCACTTTGCTTGGGTTTCTTTATCAGAATCAAGAGAGGTTTCTGAGTGAGGAGCTAAAGCAAAGTATCAGCGGGTAGGTAACCTGGTCAGCATTTACACCCACCTCCTCCACATCTTCTCAGCAGCCTTGTGACACCGCTCCAACAGCGGCACAAGGGGCGTTGGTGGTCCGGGAGGTTTAGAAGGATGGAGAAAAGGACAGTTCTTCTACCATGAGTAGGCAGGGAAGAGGGCAGCCACGGCAGATGGCAGAGAAGAAGAAACACAGAACGGCTGGTGCTGGGTGACTAGCTGTCAGTTAGCATTTCTGGAAAACACAACTGAATCGCCATGCAATTGCAGGCACCCCTCATCCTTTGTCTTCCACCCAGCACAGAGAATCCCTCTTTGAAACCTTCGGGGGACTAGAGGCACAAAAATAAAGGTGCCACGGCAGCAAGGCACAGCGGGCGGCTTCTGGAGGGGGAACTCGGCTTGTGCTGTGCTGGGCAATGGCGTGGCCGGACCCGCTGGCCCCTTCCCCGGCTGATTGCAAGGGAGCTCAGACCTCTCTCCCCTGCCCCGACACCTCCTTCACCGCCACACACACACCACTCAGCCAACACCGAGCGCAGCTCTGAAAGCCCAGCACGCTCAAGTCTTGTACTTTTAATGTCAAGGTCCGAGTCAGGGCAGAGAGTTTAGAGTTTACTCTCTTTAACATCTTCTGTAAAATTAATCACTGGTCATTTGACAAAATAAATTGACCTTATAATAAGGTTTCTAAAAATGCAAGTGGTGTAACTCTCTAAATTACTTTCTGTACACAGTACCAACTCCTTTCCTGCCTTACACCTCCCCTGATGGTGTACTCAGTGAATATAAGGCAGGGAAGAATTTAACCTCTAATATATAAGTGGGATGCACTTATTTCCCTAGGGAACTGACCCGATCTACAGCACTGGCTATTTATAACACATTCAAAAATAAATCGCGAGGCAAAAGGGTAGGAAGGCTGTTAAGAAAGGCTATATTTGTTGATAGAACTAGAACAAGTAATACAGCTGTGGATTCCCATATAAAGTTACCTTTACAGTACGCTGCAAATTTTAAACTGTTACTAAAACGGGGCATTACTCACAACTAAGGCAACTGCCCGCGATGGGCACAGCAGTGCCACACGATCAGAGCTGAACGGTCATCTGTCCAACCTCGGACAATTTCTTCCCTCTTTGGCCTAAGGGATTTGAGGAGCATTGCTCAGGACTAGTTCCCTCTTGGATGAGGTGGCCTCACCCGCACCGCACACCCACTGGGACCTACGGCGACCCTACAGGAGATAACCAACGTTGGTCTTGAGATGACACCGGGGGGGTTTCACAGCTCACCAGAGCTGTGAGACAGCACAACAATGAGAATACCCGTTGCATCTGCGACAAGCAGCCCTGGAGAGCTTCCTCTTGGAGGGAACTGGCTCACTTCAAAACAGCGTCAAACATGGACAGTCAGACGGCGAAGACTGGGAGCAAATAACAGAGTTGAAGTTGTTTGGCAACACAGATGGGCCCTGAGTCATTTCTTGGAGCTGGTCTTCAAACACAGTGTGACAGTCAGAGCTGCAGTCAGGCTTTGGAAGGGCTTTGCAAGGAGCAGACAGTGGATAAATGTGCCAAACGCCCTCTTTACCTTCTAACTGTCCTGTTTTTCCACTGCTTAGTCTGGCCTCTTGCTGTCAGCCGACCACGTGGCATGACATTGCACCTCCAGAGACACTGGTGATATGGGTGGGCTGTGGGCACCGGAGAGGTTTTATTCAAAAAAATCTAGGAGAGTTGAAAAGAGCTCAGTTTAAGCTGACTCTAGTGGATAATCTTTGTGAATAACATCTGCATTCGGCCTGCAGCGGAGGCAAGATTAGAAATTTCCGACCATTAATTCTCATGAATACAGATTTCCAAGCGTTCCTCACAAGCCCAGAGCATCCCTTGCTAGAGAAACTACTTTTCACCCTGCCACATTGAAAGGAGGCAATCGCAAAAGGCGGTCACGGGCAGTATCTCCCCAAGTATTTGCCCATGGTGATGTCCATCTCGGCACCTTGGAGGCGGTAGGTGCACGAGTTGTGGGGGACACACTCACAGGGACTCCCGCAGCCAGAAGGGAAGAGAAGGCCTTTCCAAAGGAACTCAAATTCTTTCATTCTCTCATTGTTTTCCTGGGTAGCTATGAGCGTTTGGCCCTTTTCATTCCCCCTGCAAACTCCTATCAGCAGAGAAAACCATCCAGGAATGACACTTTAGCAGAGAGACAGCTTACCTGCGCCAGCAAAGCGAGACACAAAGTCTCTGCACCGACTCCTTATGATGAAATATTGATAGAAAATACTGCAACATGAGAAGTTTAAAATCACTCAGTCCTTTATATACAAATCTTTTTTGTTCAACTGTAGCCTAGCGGTACCAGATCACTTTTCTAACTTAATACGAATAAAACTGACTCTTCAAAAAAGACAAATATATCTTCTGAGAAATTTCAAGAGAAATTATTCTTCAGTTTGCAATTTTTTTATTTTTTCCCCATTTGTCATTTTCAGCAGTACATTGTGAAACAAAGGGTATAGGATTTTTTATTTATTTATTCTGAAGACATTATAAATTTTCAATCCTCTGTTCTTTTTCCTGTGGCATAAAAGGAAAAGGAAATAAAATAAATTGGAAGAAGAATTTTCTTGCACCACAGTTACCCAAAACCATGAGTGATGTTTTTCTAACAGGAAAATCTGGAGAAATCAAAAGGCCTTTATGAGGAAATTTCATTGAAACAATATCCTGACAAAACAGGAGTTCAGTCAGAACTTTTCACTTGGTCTGCTCAGCTACCTACACATACAGTCAAAAACTTGTTTCTAGAGTACCAGCAGGCCAGGGGGTCCTGTCTCACTTCCATGCTTTTTTCAAAATAAACTCTACATGTCCTGTGAGGTCCTTGCAATCACTTTATGGGGCTACATACCTCTCTGCTTCTCTTAGATGTTCTGAATGAAAGAGAGGTGGTGGAATCTCCTTCTCTGGAGACATTCAAAACCCGCCTGGACAAGTTCCTGTGCAACGTGCTCTAGGTAGACCCGCTCCGGCGGGGGAGTTGGACTAGATGATCTCCAGAGGTCCCTTCCAACCCCATATGATTCTATGATTCTATGAATTGACTCATGTACCCTCACCATAGGGTCATGGTGGAGCGCCAGCCATCTACCCACCCCCCAGCCTTCAGGGCCTTCGCGGCTGCAGGATGATGGGCACAACTGTGATACTGTACCTCCTACCTCAACCTCCACAGAGCCACAAGAAGTCCCTCCGTGACCAGAAATCCCATTTGTACCCAAACCAGGTGTCCCCAAGTCAAGGCCCCTGTCCTGGACACCACTGCTGCGGGAGACCGGGACTTCCAAACACCTTGGTGATGCAGATGTTTTGCTCCACCGCTCAACATCTACTGGTTTGATGAATTTTGAACCTATTTCATGCTGTAGCTATATAATGACCATGGTGAAAAAAACCAAGTGGCATCCCAGGAGGCATCAACTAATTATTTGGTATCTAATTAATGCCACAATTTATTTGTTGACCTTCCTGTCAAACTATGCAGAGTTCTAATTAATTGATAAAAAGCTGGAACTACCAAGGGAGCGCTGAAGTTTTGGTTGGTCAAGTTTGACACAGAAGTGGTACATACCTTGAACCCTGGCACGCTGCGTAGAGTTCAGCGACACAGATCGAGAGGAACCAGATCACAAAATGCTGCAAAGATGAACTTGGCAAGATTATGTGAGTAAAATATCATCGCCTGAAGCCATGCCACCTTGCTGGGATAACTTCCAATCTCTCCTGTCAAGCTACATAAAGCAGGGTAATGAGTGAGGAGCACCTCGATGGCCCAGGAAGGGGCACTCATTAGTCAGCATGTAGCGCGCTGTCATCTTGGTCAGAGGCACACTGATTTCTAGCCAGGAAGGGACAACTTGCCTTTGCACGAGTGCCTCTTGGATGAGTGGCAAAACCCAAAGGACAGCTAAAATAATTACTGATCCTGTTGTGGAAGTTTCTCACACGTACGTTTTCATGGTGTGAATACAGCTCAGAGGCTCGAGAGCCCTTTAGGGCTCTTCAGGAATAAATGAAATTTTATACCGTCCTCCAAGGTGTTTCAAGAGAAAAGAAGCTGTGTGTACGTTGCAACCGCACTGTGCAAGGAGAGCAAGGGTGGCCAAAGTGGAAGACATCTTCCCGTACAGAACATACTCACTCCTTCCCTCGAGCTCTCTCTTTCTCAATCGCACCTTTTATTGACAGATGCAAAGCAAGACTAATGAACTATTGATAACCCTGGCACAAAGGATTATTAGACAAAGCAATTTTATTTTGTGGGCATTGATTTATATGTCACAACCATGGTATAAATGAAAATGGTAGTTTAGATAGATGAACTTGAATGCTAAACAGGTGGTCATCCTGTTTATTCCTAATTCCTGGCCTAATTGCACATTTACATGTACCTCTGTGTACTCTCTATATACTTATAGATGTGCTTGCATCTAGATTTTCTAGATTATTAATGGCATTTGGAGAGAAACCTAAAGCAATCCAAACATTAAAACAGGGATGCTGTTTTGAAAGGGCACGAATCTTGACATCATACTGAATAGTTTTAGTTTGATTTCCAAACACACAAAAAAAGAGATGTCCAGACACAAAGGGAATCCACAAGTAAAAATATGGGAAAAGAAGGGGCTTGTCCTTAAGCAGCCTGTAATAAGTATGAAATTTGCTGGCCCAAGAAAGAGGGCAGGCTGAAATAGGAGGCCGGGCGTTACCGTTTCACTGCAGGCACACAACCACTGACCTGTCTCTACCATCAGCCCGTGGCGACGTCCAGAAACTCCATCCACAGCCTCTTGGAGAGCTGGAGCCCGTCCAGAGCCAGCGAAGCTGCTGATTAGCGTCTGCGAGGAAATAAACTCTGTCTGATCCCGAGAACCAGGCAGACACGGCATCCGAATTTTAATTCTCATCTTGTGTGGCATTCGTCTGACATTTAATTTGACAGCAACTGCTGCGTTAAGGACTGCCTTAGCCCAGATGGAATTATGAAAACAGTAGTGAAATTTGTCCTCTTACCTTGGTGAATCCAGGGGGAAATTTCAAAGACTAAGACACAGAGACCTAATTTTGCTGGCTTTCCAACAGCAAATAGGTAGCCATCACCCATTTTTGTCTTTAAAAACTTCCTCTAGCTCTCCTGGTGAGTAATCAATCACCTCATAAGAACTGCCATTGGCCTCTCCACCATCACGATTAACACTCAATCCCTCCAGATCACAAGCTCAGATAAAACAATATGAAGGGTACGCACACAAGAAGTGATCTGACGATGCTAAGGCAAAAGCAATCCCCAGGATTTCCCAGAGAAGGCTGTTCCATCTGCAGTTTCAGTCTGGAAAATAGTAAAAATAAAACTGCACTTTAATCAACTTTTAGAGGAAAAAGGTTTAGGGCTTTTTTTTTAAGACAAGCCACAACAACAGGACACTTCCCCTACCTTAGGCTCTGTTAAACATGACACTCAAAAGCCATCTCCAATACTCCAGGGATTAAATTATTTTCTGAAATCCAATTCATTCCCATCGTTATTACCGGTATAAAGCTGTGTATTTTCTCACTTTCCCCCCTTTTTTTCCAATGCTAGAAATAGATTAAACTGGCACTTCAGGATGCTGAGCTGCACTTTCAGCTGAGCTCTGTGGTTCACGGAGATTTATCAAAAATGACAAGATGCAACATCCAGGAGATGTCTCACAGTGCCCAGAAGCTCCAAGAAGATGCAGCAGTTACAACAGTAACCAGAAAGAAATAAGAAAGTGTTAGAAAAAGAACCGTGTGGTCCTTGGAAATCAAAGGTCTGACAAGAATAGGAAGATGCTGTGCTGATCAGCACTGGCCATTAGTGGGCAAGAAAGAGTCACCGCCCGCCTCCTCAAAATGAGGAAACAGGGAAAGCTTCACTGAACCTTCACTTCAGCTCCAAGGGCTGTTATAAACTTCCTCACGGTTACCTGTCAGAGCCTCTGAGACACAGAGGTTTTCTCCTGTTCCATTTGTGTGATATTAGCTGCAAAGCGATGAGTGTCTATTTGTGATCACTTCTTCTTCTCACTTAAACTGTCACTGGAATAGTAAAACATAATATTCTGTTAGTGCATTCTCTTTTTCACACACATGCATGTACAGTAAATTATGATATATCTGAAAAAGGCTAAGAAACAAATGGAATATCTGGACAGTAAATACTTGAGAAGAGCAAAATCATCTCCTCTGCATAATCAGCCTTCGCTTGGGTAACCCACCCTGCCTAAGCAAATGCTTATGATTGAGAACCCCCTTGCAGCCAGGCTGCATCATTTCTACTAAAATTAATATAACGCAGGTGGGATGGATGCATTGACAGAGACTGGGTTTCACCAAATCAGGAGCAGAAGCATCCTGTCCCTGCGCCGGAGCAGGACCAAGCACACCCTGTGCTCTGCTGCTGCAGAACCCCTTCTCACACAGAAATAAAATATAGAAAACCCGGAGCTATTTCCAATTCTCACAAGGAGCCAGGCGGGATTCCGCAGAGAGCGACAGCCTGCCTTTTCCCTCTTCGTTCCTACAGCGACAGTGAAGGGACAAGTTAAGGATTCATACATTGAAGGTTAATTGGAAACACCAACACGTGGTGCTCTGTATTGTCTCTCTGTCAGAGTAATTCTTATTTAGTGGTGTCGGTCTCTTGCACACACGAGGCAGGTGTCTGCATTGTCCCTCCCGATGCCGCCGCCTGTACCTTCACCTTGCACAGACTGTGCTTTCAGCACATTAGGGCACCCACACGTGCTTGTCCCCAGCCCAGGGAGCATCGATCTGCGTTACACCTCCTGCATCTGCCTCTCATCTAGGTGTGTTATAGAAAGGGCTTATTCCAAGGTTGTATGCAGTAGCAAAGAGAGAAAATTTAAAAAAAAATGCAGTATCATAGCACATAAACTCAGCAACCTCAGGTCGGCTCCGATATTTCCTTACCTATTTCCCATGCAGAAACTGAGCTGACGTAACCAGAGCTGCAGAGAAGGACAGTGAGCACAACCACAGCGAGATACGAGAGCACCTGGGTTTCTTCTAATAAATGACGACTCTGGCAAACCCCTGTAAGAGATCCCCGTTCCCAAGCAGTAAGCTTACACAGCAAAAAGGAATCTGGAAAAGAAAGTTCCACAGTAAAGTCCTGCACTGAAAATAGGACTTTGTAGGTCTCCTGATTTCTTTACAGAAGTCAAAGGCAAATTCTTCCATGAAGAAACAACGCGCTGGGCATCCTCCCCTCCCTCCCATGCACCAAGCCCTTCTCCTTTACAGATGTGGAAATAGCCCCAAGGAGTTAGGCTAATCCAGGTGAGTAAAATGGAAATAACTCCCATAAGACCTTTGGGAAAGCTTAATCCAATCTTCTCTTGTGAACTAGATATTATTCCTCTTTTGCTTGCCTTCAGTGGTGATAAACTGCAGACAAAAGAGATAAGGGACTCACACACCTCACGTTTAACCACTGGTAGTAAATACACTTCTTGCTTTTGCTTATCTTACAGCCTGGTATGGATTTCCTTTTAGTAACCTCCTGAATTACAATCAAATTATACTTTCAGGGCCATTGAATTGCATGACTTGCAATACCTTAATGGGTTCTGTTCCGGCTCCTCAGGAAGGACTTGTAATCCCTGTCGTCTTCTATATTTCAGTGAGACTTAAGGATATGCCTCACTGCTGTGCAGAACAGCACGCACCGTACATTTACCAGAGCAAGCTCCGTGCAAACAGCGCGTGGGCGAGTGAACCGCCTCTCCTAAGAAAAATTTTAATAGCATATGTTTTTTCTTTTGCCTTACGGTGACAGTGCAGGGCTTGAATGGTACAGTAATTCCAAAAACTCTTCCAGACACTTATTCAATTTGATTCAATGGCGCACAGTCTATACGCCAGGTGTCGGCTGCTCTGCAAACTGTTTGAAAGTAAATGAAAGTATTGATGCTCAGAAAAGGCGCAGCGTGTGCCCCATTCCTCCGGATGCCACTGACAGCATATGTCTTAGGTATGCTTTCACCCTGTAATAAAGAAATTGTTGCTTTGTTAGTTATGGGCTACATAGCAAAGAAAATATAGTATCTGGTCTATAGCTGTGCTGAAATCAATTTTTATATTATATAAACTTTCGGGTAACTTAAATAAGAGAGAGGGAGAATAAACACAACCTCAAAGTCCTAAAGAAACTTCTCGTCAGGACTGGTTGCCCTCCCCCGAAACTCTGAAGGTCAGGAGGGTGTCCAAGGCAAATGTGCTGATCCGTCAGAAGTCAGTTCCGATGCACATCTGTTCTCCTCCTCCTCCCGGCTCCCCCGCTAAGGATCCGGCAGGAAAGCCAGAAAACACTGATATATTTATATATATCGCCTCACACAGCACTGAGGTAAGAGCTGCAGCACTGTGCAGCTCCTCTCCCGTACTCTCTGACAAGTAACAAATACATTCTCCAGCCCGTGTTTGCAGCCACAGTATCCTGTCTCCTCGCACTCATCCTCTGGGCAAGATTTTCAGTCATCATTGTGGCCAGTTACTTCTTCAACTGGGCAGACTCTGGGGGGACAGGCAGTCAGCTGGTTTTGGGAATCAAAGCTTTTAGGGTGTTTCATGCCGATTTCCTGACGAGTTTCAATAAAATTAACTTTTCCTTCTCCCCCCCCCCAGTACATAGGTACTATCCTGCAATTATGCTGAGTAATAAAATAACTTCTTCGAAGGTATTTCCCAGTACAGATCAATGAATACACGAATAAGCAAGTACAGCAGTAGACTAAGGGATTATCGAAACAACTGACTAAGAAATAAAACAAGGTCTTGAGATTTTGAGATTATACTCTGAAACAGTGGATGAATTATCTGCTGCCGAAAATGGGTTGTTTTGGGAGGGTGTATATGACATCTCCAGGAAAAGATCACTGTAGGTGATCTCTGAATACTCCTTCCATTGAGAACAAATCAAGGCTATATAAACAATTAAGAAATTCTGCTTAGGAGACAAAGCATGAAGAAAAATTGCTTAACTTCCAATCCTGCTGATTTTGTAGCCATTAAAACAAGTGCCATACCATCACCACACACATTCCCAAACACAGAACTGGAATAAACTGAGCTAATTTTAAAAGTTTCTGTTGGTATGAGCAAGATTGCTTTTGCTGTGGGCATTCCCACTCGGGTTTGAACCTCTCTGAACCTTACTGCCATTGACTCTGCTCGACATCTGGGAGACCAACAGCACCTACAAGAAGGTAGTTATTCAATAGAGAGCACAAACACGTGGATTGTCCAACCCAATGCAATCCCTGTTCTTTTCAAACAAACAAGCTACGAGTAAGCTGAGATCTAGAGAGGGTCTGAAAGGATCTCAGGTGTGCAAAATGTCACCCCTCTACCTACCAAAAGCTGATGCACTTAATCACCGGGTCCACTGAGAAAAATTACAGGCTCTGGAGAAAATCAGAGTAGGAACTGCCTCTGCAACTACTGGGTGGCAGATAAGAATCTCTCTTCGCCCTTTATTCATCATACTTTTTTAAAAATGTTATCATGTTTTTTCCAATTGCATTCCCAATAAGGCATCAGGTAAGAAATAGTGTTTCCCAGCCCTGAAAAGAGGTAATCTTTGCTGGCAACATCATTTATCAGGATAGGGGAAAAAAATGTGCAAGTAACAGGTAGGAGGAAATTTCCCCATAAGACAATTTGAAGAGTTGCTGCCGGGCACCAGATGAATGGAGAGAAGCACTGCCGAGCAGAGGAGAGGGGGAATGGTATTCAGCAGCACCGGTTTCAAATGGAAAATTAGTTTCTTTCTGACTGGGTCCAAGGTGCTTTTCACCCTCGCCTTCCTTTAAACACCTCGGGATCCAAGTCTGCCGAGTGCAGTGTGGGATGAGAAGTGACTCACTGGAGGGGGACGTTGCCCAGCTCAGCTCCGACGGCGCGTGCAGGGTCACGGTGGCTCTTCCAACATTGCGTATTTGACCATAGCGTTCCTTATTTGTGCCACCCCGTCGGGGGAGGAAGCCAACCTCCCTGATTTATGACTTTATTTAAGGCCTCATTCAGGGAGTAGGATTTCTGCCAGCCAAATATCACACTAGTTTTTTCCAACATTAACTTTTCTGATAACAAAACACATGGCCACAGATGCAATTCTACCTTAAAACAGACGTGCTGCATTCACATGAGCAGAAAATGGATATTAAAATATGCATCATGAATATTCAAATACGTTTGCAAACGAAGAGACTTCAACTGTGAACTTGTCCTTCACATGTTTTCCACAAATATTGAAAAGGGAACTTTCCCGGGAGAGACATTCATCACAACATGAAGTTTTTAAGAACTAACTCACTCAAGTTACAGTAAATATTCACAAAACAGATACTTTAAATTGGTGTGTACTCGTAGGAGAAAGCTGATTCTGGGAACCTCCAATTAGGCAGCAGAAACTTTTCCTCCAGCCTCCTCAGAGAAGAACTAAAGAAAAAGGCTTATTTTGATAAATTATTCAGCAAAGATTTTTGAAATGGCAAATATAAATGTGAGAAAAAGACAAACTTCATCCGTAAATTATTCACTCGGCATTGTGAGGGGAGGACATGCCCCAGCGCCGAGCTGGAAGCAGCAGCTACACCTGAGTTAAGTATTTTAACTGTGTGCTGAGTGACTCTGTGTACTGACCTTCCCGAAAGCTCTAAATCAGGGCCCCCATCCCAAGAGTCTTCCTAATTATGGTAATTTCTAATAACCTAACCCTGCGCGTCGATGCGCAGTGGCGTGTCAGGGTGGTGGGTGTCTGTGTACAAAACCCCAGGGCCACCGACTCCAGCCGCCTCCCTCCCCTGCCTTTAACTAAAGAAACTGTATTTTTAACCTTTAAAATAGAGAGAATCATCCTTTTTCCCTTCATAGCTGGTTGCACTGTGAGGATGCTGTTGATGCGTCAGTCTGGGGTCTATGATAAGACCCCTCCAAACACCAACAGAATCTAAAGCATTAGCGACAACAAATACTTCCCCTTTCAGCTTAATCAGGATAATAAACGAGCAGGAAAACTTATCCATGAAATTCCACCTGCAGGCTTTCTTCCACACACAAAACATCGCACAGTTCTCCAGTTTTGTTAGATTTCCTCACCTAAGTGTCTAATAACCTTCAAACAAACCAGATTCATCGTATTACCAGATGTGTTCATTTTTCTTTCCAGGGGAATATGGCCCGAAAGGTCTATGGGCAGGAGGTGACACCTCCAACGGGAACAAGTGCTCTTCTGCTGGTTTGAAAGCGGAGCTTCAGATACCCTGGCCTGTCTCTGAATTTCATCTGACTTGCAGAATTTTTTGGTTTACAAAATGGCCCGACAGGGATAATTAGACTAGAAACATGCCTGATGATTCTAAATGCTCTCTGTCAAGCTAACACCTTTTTTTTGTTATTACACAGGCTAACACCTATTTTTATTAATTCTCTGTTTTTCAAGGGAGATACAATTGTATTAGAAGCAGCATGTAGGTGGCTCATTTTTCCCTCCTCACATTCCCTTTGACAGTAGTTTCAAATAACATTCATCAAACAGTATAAAAAAGTTGAAAGAAATTAATTAAGCAGCCCAGGAAGAAAAATAAGATGTCTTCTCACCAGTACTTGGATTATTCGGTTTTATAGTGCTGCATGTTGTAATTTTCCGAGCAGAAGAGGCAGAATAACGCTGTACCTTTGCATGACTAGGGAACATCACATTTTGAACATCACTGCTGCTATGGTAAGTTCTTGTCCCGGGTCCTTGCAGCAGGTCCCTGCGGGGCCAGCACGGCTCCGCATGTGGGAAATTCCCTCCTCCCGCAGGAGGAACCGAGGTTTCCAGCGCCTCCCGAAACTCTTCCTGCCTTTTGCCGTCAAGGGCTGAGAGCAGAGATGGTAATGACACGTTCCAATTTAACTTTATCGGATTAACAACATCGTGGTTTTTAAAAATCACTGTTGTTCAATAGCGTTTCAATGAATATTGTCCAATTTTTGTACAACGGCCACATGTGAGCACGGCAGAGCCTCTTCCCAGTTCTCCACCCAAAATGAGGATTAACCACATAGAATCATAGAATCACATGAGGTTGGAAGGGACCTCTGGAGATCATCTAGTCCAACCCCCCAGCCAGAGCGGGTCTACCTAGAGCACGTTGCACAGG
>JAOXNO010000003.1:13946263-13966354 GCA_028565335.1 Limnodromus scolopaceus
TTACAGGAAAATCTTCAGTGACACAAAAAAATCTCCTGCATAGAGTGACATCAATCAGAACCCAAACCTGTACAAAGTGTCTATTTTTTAAAAAGCAAACCAACCCAACCCAGTCACATTGCACCAGGTCTGTGGGCAATTCAATGTTGCATACACAAAAGGAAGGCTTTTTTCAAACTAGCTGTCACGTCAGAAAAGGTGAAATTTTGCTTTAAACTACGCCCTGCACAATGAAGTAAGAAGCGTGTGTTTTAGGAACTGTATTCAAGAGCCCAGTTTATTGAAATATAAATATATATCATATAAATATAATATGTATTTTGTATATACAACATATGATACAATATATTTTATATAGTTCATATACATATATGAAATATATCCATATAAATATATGAAATATAAAGCTTTCTTCTAGGCAAGCCTTTTGAATGGAAATTAGAATTACCTGAAGGGGTTTACTTGGACTCCCTTGTGATTTACAGACCCCATCACACACCAATTCCAGCACAGACGATGCTCTCGGGCATCAGGGACCAAACTCTCCAGTGACACATATTGACATCCCTGGGGTAACTCTGATTTACGCCCCCTCAGGACCGTGCCTTTAAGTGAACTATTCAATAGGTCACTCAAACCAGGCTCTCCCTATAAAGCACCCTCTGACAGGGTTGTACAGCACACTTCATTCTTGTGTGTTGCTGTAATACATAACAACCATTAAAACTCCCTCTTGGGCATCTCCCTCTTCATCTCAGTCGGGGTTCCGACTGGAAATCAATTGCCGGCAGAATAATTTCCAGGTATCCTTCACCTAGAAGTGATCTGCTGAAAGGGTATTTTGGCAATTCAATTAAAATTTCAGTCAGCTAATTTTTTTTTTCCCATTGTGGAATTGACAGTAGCAGTAACACAGGATGTAAGGGATCCTCCTTGTTGCTTCCATTCCTCCGAGTTAAACAATCAGACAGATTTCGGCCGGTTTTTGTCAGGGAGAATTTGACTCCTGAACAGTTTTACTCCCCTGCAAATCTCTTTTCTGAATAGGAAATAAAATAAAATGAGGCACTACTAGCACGTAAACATTTAAGATCGTCTACTTCCCTCATTGTTCCCAGCACTGAAGGGACTGGCAGCCGCAACCCAAGGGAAAACCCTTTGTTCCCAACAGCATCCTGCATCCCTTAGCTGCCCAGAGCATCCCCTCTCCCCAGCTCCTCTGAGAGCAGGCACAGGGGGAAAAAAACCCAGGGCACTCCTGTGCAAAAACTGTGTTTCTAGATAATTTTCAGTCTCCAGGTTTTAAAGAGGAACATTTTTATTTCTTCAAAATGTCTTCCTATTCTCCTTTTTTTATTCTCCTTTTAGTATCCTTGTAAATACGGAAGGAAGTAAAAGACCTGGAAGTAAATTTTACCTGGGGGCAGGGCTGGGGGAAGTATTTTGAACAGAAAAATCCTTGAGAGCCATTTTTTTTTTCTACTACCAAAAAATAAAATTACAAGGTCTATATGATCAGCCCAACCATGTCCACTGCTGGTATCAGTGGGTTTCCCTGGAGGTCCACGAAGCACCGGGGATGAAACCTCAACGGCTGTAGCAAAAAAATATCACTGGGAGTTCCTGTTATGAAACCCGGGGTTACATTAGAAAAATTCCAGGGCTGCTGTGCTGAATTATTTCCTCTACCCCACACGCAGCACTCGGTACGACCATTCACAAGCAGAAGAGCTGACTGGGCTCAGGAGAGCAGACAACATCACGAGACACACGTTTACTCTGCTGCAGCTTTCCAGAACATCACCTAATGTGGTCCTCAGCCTTTCTCCAAAAACTCCTGACAGGGCCCTGCCAGCCACCGGCACTTGCCCTCGGTGGGTGCCCCTCTCCAGCCCCCCTCGCTCACGCACTACGGACCGGGAACAAAAAACATTTCTCAGAATGTTTTCTCCTATTTTGGTGCCTCTTGTTAGGCTTCTCTTCCCATTGCCCACTCAAAATTTCTTTTAGAGTCAATTAACACAAAAGCCCTGTTTTGCTCTCCTTTACCAACGATCTTATTGATCTTTCCAAGGGCAGTATCTGTTTTGTAGCAGAATCACAGAATCATAGAACGGTTTGGGTTGGAAGGGACCATGAAGATCATCCAATTCCCACCCCCTGCCCTAGGCAGGGACACCTCCCAGGAGACCAGGTTGCTCAAAGCCCCGTCCAACCTGGCCTTGAAGACCGGAGTTCCCCAGGAACCATTTTTAAATGCTT
This sequence comes from Limnodromus scolopaceus, assembly GCA_028565335.1. Classification (NCBI taxonomy): domain Eukaryota; kingdom Metazoa; phylum Chordata; class Aves; order Charadriiformes; family Scolopacidae; genus Limnodromus; species Limnodromus scolopaceus. The sequence goes on from JAOXNO010000003.1 coordinate 13,948,526, forward strand.
TACACACCTTCTCCCAGTCTTTGATCTGTTCTTTTGCTCAAACTCCAGCTCCACGGGCTGCACAGCAGGAGGAAGAAGCAATAGGACCTGTGTGTTCAGAGCTCATACCTTCCTTTCACAGTCGCAAAGGACAAAGAAGCAGCAAAGTCCTTGCTTGTCACAAGAAGTCACCAGTGATGGTTTGCATCAATACTGCCCTCCCGCAATAACGTGAAGTAAACTGACAAGTGAATGAGGGATTCAGGCAGAGGGAAAATCATCACTCTGTTGACAGCTCCCAGAACCAGACCCTACGTTTCCTTTATTTTTGTAATTGTTAGCTTGCCAAAGCCTTTAGAAGACCTCGCTCTCTGCAGAACAGGGTCTGGGAATTACTTTGAAGTCACTAAAGACATGAAAATATCACTGCACTGCTGAGGACTGCTCCTACAATTCTGAATACTGAAATCCCACGTAGCTCTTCACACGTGAGTTTGGTAAAAAGCAGTAGAAAAACGTGCACTAATAAATCGTGGAATTCATCCAACATATCATTCCTTCTTTCTCACACACAGTAATATTTACGTTACAAAAACACAAGGAGGATAAGTTGCTTTCAAAAACATTTGCATAAAATGTACAAATGTTCTCACCTACATCCATATAATTAACAGCAACGTGAATTAATATGGTACTACCCCTTCGAAAAATGCATCTACAGGCCATTTGCTAATAGGGCACTTTTGCAGTGTTAGTTTTTTCCCCAAACCTGACTTGATGCCTTGAAATGAAGATAATGAACTATGACTCTCAACAGCGGCACTCTCATCATCAGCAGTTTACAGTGTCATTTCTTTGGACACTTCTGGTACCTGCAACGCTTTTCACTCTACACATCTCAATTAGTCCAATGGGGCCCTCCAGTAGGATGCTGGAAGATTCACAAAGTAATGACAAAATAATCAGTACACGATCAAAAGCCTAAAACTCAAGCCATAGCCTCGAGCTACGGAGGAAGGTAACTACAAAAGAAAATTCACCAGACATATAGCCATCCTGCAATTAATTCATCGCAGACCTGGCTCTGAAGTCAGTACCTGGGAGCGAGATCACACTGAACATGAAAGAGATTATTTTGGATTAGAAGTTGAGGTTGCTGTGCCCCCCTGGCCCTGGCTCATATTAAACACGAAAGCTGCAATGCAGATTAGGAGGTTAATTTGAAGAAGGCTCTTCTAGGGCCTGCTGGGGTGTAGATCTGTTACTCTCCCCCTTTTGGGTTTGTTCCTGGGTATTAGGTGTTGTTTCTTCTTTTCCACTACAGAAACTCCATCAGACAAAGATTCAAGTTGTTTTTTTTAAACCTGTACCAACACATTTTTGTTTCATGACTTTAACAGTGTATTCCTGGACTGCGATTATCATTTTGGCACCAGCACAATACCAGTAACACAGAAATCATCATTTTTAGGCCTCTGTGAACTGCCATAATGAACTACTACTACTACTACCAAATGAAGAACACATCAAACTAGGAAAAAGCCATTCTGTTCATCACGGATGCTTTACTGTCTATTGCTACCATTTTCCACTAAAATTAAGTGAAGCCAGACAGCAGCAATACAGGGCCAGCACCAACCATGTGAGAAATTAGATCATGAAGCAAAATTTTGCTTCAATGAGCCACGAGTAACTAATGAGATTCCGTGTCCTCAGAGAAGGCCACTGCTGGCACAGCCACGCAGGGACCATTGGCTGGAACAACTCTCCTTGTTTCCCATGTTCTAATGAGGTTTTATTCTGCTCCTGCACATCAGCCCCTTGGTATTATCTCAGTATCCAAAGGGATGCAGGAACCCACTGATTTAGCACGTGAAGGAAATCCTATGTGTCGGTGCCCTTCAGCAAGGAAGATTTATAGAGCTGTCAATGGGACAGGCACCCAACCTGCAGCTGGAGATGGAGGACAACTCGGGAGCTGCGGACGCTCGTGCCCCAAGCAGCCTGTGAAGGGGTTAACACAGCTTCATGGCCATGTCTCCTACCCCAAGTGAAGTTCTGACTGTCCCCATCAGGGCTACCTGCCCGCAGTTTCATCCAGTCAATGGGGACAGTTGTTGGCCACAAACCTCCTGGGAGGGACCTGGAGGTGACCTTCTGGAGCGGCTGCGGGAGCATATGGTCTGCAGCTACCAGGATGGAGTCCTCTCCATAAATCCCAAGAACCACGCGGTCCCCAGGAAGTTTCAAAGCAGACTCTGCACATTTCTGTGAAGAAAGGGTACAGCATCCCCCCGGGAAGGGCAGAAAGCCCTTCTCCCAGAAATTGCTGAGCTAACCAATCGCTAATTGCTCCCTGCTCGTTACCACTGAAGACAGCTGAAAACTATAGAGACATAAACCACAGCATTAAAGCAAGCCATTGTGGGAGCCAGGCTACACAAATCCTCTTTTATAATCAGATATTTGGAAGTAGTGCCCAGAGAGGGGGTTGATGCCCCATCGCTGGAAACATTCCAGCTCTGGTTGGACGGGGCTCTGAGCAACCTGGTCTGGTGGGAGGTGTCCCTGCCCAGGGCAGGGGGTGGGACTGGATGGCCTTTAAAAGTCCCTTCCGACCCAAACCATCCTGTGACAGTCCCAACTCCAGAGTTTCCCTCCAGGCCTTTCCCCAATACTTGAAGGAAATGAGACAGTGTTTTCCTCTGTAACTCAGCGAGGCACATGCTGCTCCACTTCAAAACCATGTGTCCCCCCGTGTTGATACTGATCTAAAAATATTTAAATTGAAAAATAATATAGCTATGCTCCTTTCTTGTCTCCTATGTTTGTATTCTCAGGCTTTTAGGGAAAAAAAAAATATAGATCTATCAAAGTATCTGGAAATGTACTAATTATTTCAATGGGAGTGAAGATTTTCACATGATGATATGATCCCAACTGGCAAAGTAAACATAATTACCAATATTACCAGAAAACAAAATCAGCAACACTTCAAGGCTCTGTGGGCTTTAGTTAGCAAATATTTTTACAGTTGATCATTCGTTGCAAGAGGCTTCTTATTATTCTTGTAAGTAAAGCTGCACCAATCTAACAAGCAATCTAAATGACCTTAAGTCTCTCCAATATCTCCATGACTGGGAAAGCCTCAGAGTGAATGAAAAGACCCCACATTTTATAGTTAGATTATTTTCACTTGATTGTGACCTGCTTAGAAAGCCTGCAGCTGTGTTTTCTTTTCCGAGTTTTTTCAAGGAATTTCTGGGTTTCGGAAAACTTGGGCACAGATGTTAAAAAGCTAAGAAAGTGAAAGGATTTCACTGATTTCACTTTCTTCTGAAAATCCTCCCTTTCAGTGAACGGAAGGGATATCCCTGGCATCTTTTGTTACTTTTGTGATCCTGTAAAGGTTTGCCGTTTTTTTTAATTAAAAAAAAAAAAAGGAACACCAAAATATTTAGACCCACACTTACGCTTAGATTTATTACTCTTTCTTCTCTACAGGGGTTGTTATGTATTTCAGAATTATATTTACTCCTGGCTTTGAAGCACTGTGGGATTTCCCTTCCACGCCGTGAGCACCTCCTGGGGTTACGGTGTCTGCGTTTCCCACCCACGAAACAGCAGCGCTACCTCTCACCAATGTCACGGTGACGAGTACCTACCCCTCTAGGAAAGGGAAAATGCCTCTTCACCGGCTACAGAACTGCACCATCAAAGCAGCCCAGAGCCCCGTCGGGGCTGAGCACGGGGACGGGAGGTGGCACAGGGGGGGCAGGAGAGAGGGAGCATCTCCTCTGCCTTCCCACAGCTCAACAGGAGCTGCCGCCACCACCCCCCCCCCCCAATATATTAAATTTAGAACCCCTGACAAAACATTTCCTTCAACAGCAAAACAACCGACAGGGATAAAAAAAAAAACCAAACCAAGGAAGAAAGGCAAAGACAGGCGGTTCCTGCTGGATGATAACCCGAGCGCTGACAGCCTCGGCGGGGAGGACCTGACCTACCTGCTGAAGCTCTGTCACCACAAAGCCACGCTGATGTCTCCTAAGGACACACAGCTGCCAAAACAAAAAAAGGAATTTGCTCTTTTGCTACTAATGTCCTATACTTTCGACAAAATACGCAATCAGAATTTTTCCCCTCTGGCTACCGAAGGCATTCGATGGCCTCGGGAGCCAGCGGGACATCCCCGCACCACATTTAATCACACGTGGGATCTGAAGCACGGCTTTCCCTGGGCTTCCGAAGGACCGCAGTCAACACGGGAATTAGTGTCTCACTTTCCAGTGTCACTTATCTACCTCATTCCTTAATGCGAAATCCAATTAGAAATTCAAATACTAATTAAATGAAAATCTTTCAAATCTTGATTCATGTATTCCACTATTTTCACCCTTCTTCTGTGTGCCTCTCTGTTGAGCTTTCTCTGCCAGGGATTCTTCTTGCCAGTATACCTCGGGTTTAGGATTAGGTGATGAAGCATAAAGCGCTATTTAAATACTATAATTTCAAGAGCAAGCAAAGAACACTGCATTTATCTTCACTAACCTTGAATATGCCTGTCCCATCTAATGAAAAAAGTGATTGAAGGGACTTATTTTAGCTTACTATCCCAAGGCCCCCATAAAAGCTGAATGGTAATTTAATTAGTTTCCTTTCTGGTGATTAACTAGGAACTTCTGATCATTTAATCTGAGTGCACTTTGATTCATTAAGTATCTGTTTCCCTTTTTTTTTTTTATGAGGTTATTAAATAATCCTGCCCAGGTACAGGCGGTCATTGGTATGCAGGGCCGCCGAGTGGTTTGTGTGAATCAGATAGGAAAATATGCACGGTGTGAACTGGATTTTCAAAGCTGCTTGGGACTCACCTGACTAGATGATAAATTAGCAGTTAATTTATTCCGACAGAGCTTGCAAACCGTGAGTCAGACCCTGCGATGAGGAAAATCGGTGCCGATGTGTGACTGCAGCTCTTCCCTCCTGCCATGCGTCCCTGCAGCCCGACCCCGGGAGGGACAGGGGGACACACACCCCGACGTTTGCACCCAACCAGCCGCGAGGACTCACCCCAAACCCCAGCGATTAAAGCCTCGGGGATGTTTCCACCCGGGAACTGCGCGACCGGGAGCTCTCCTGCTTCAGTGCCATTTCTCCTGACCACAGCAAGTCGCTCACTCTCCTGATACATTATTTCCCCCTTCGGTAAGAGGGAGGCAGTAACTGCTAGCCTAGCTCATAAAGGATGATTAAATAAATCTATTAAAGTGCTATGAAGACTTAGAGTGCGATATACTTAACTTTTTATTTAGATTTAAAGCATATTATAAAGACCGTACGTGCTCTCCAGGCACCCATAGAAAAAAAGGAAACTCACAACCCGTTAAAATGTTGCTTAGCAGCATAATGCAATAAGAAATGTTAAATTATCAGCCAGCTAATGCTGCAGCAAAATGTATTTCATCAACTCCACCCAAAACTTTCCCCTTGCAGCTCTAAGAAATAACACGAGCGAAAAGCATGTTGGAAGGCAGACACGAAGGTCGGCTTCTCCTTTATCACCTAATTGAAAATAAAGAGAAAATAGAAGTATCTGTATCAGACACAAGATAGCGGGCACAGAGACACTGTGATTTATTTATTTCCATTATGGCAGAACAGTATGAAAGGATTTGGTTCCATGTATGAAAAGAAAAAAAATCAAATCCAGCGGCTGAATGATGCCTCAATTCTCTTTTCATTTGTTTTGATTCCCAGATAAGATGGATATAAGGATGCCTGATCATCCTGAAAGGATTTCCAGGGCCGAACTCTAAATATAGCGATACCCGCCTCTGGCATGGTGCTCGCCGCCCCTCGAAACCCAAACAGCAGCGCTCCAGGGAAGAGGAAAAAATATTAACATCTGTCCTCCCACTTCTTCCAACTCTCCCAATGCTCCCTCAGACAACAACAGGAAAATGCCCATCCCAGCCTTCCACCCTGCCCTCTAAGCTCACTGGATAAGCTGTTAAGGGCTCTAAAACCAGGGTAGAAACGTGAAAATCCCAACTAGTGTGGAACTGATAAATGCTGCCTTAATGATAGAGGCTTTCAGGACTCAAAATCCGACCTAAAAGGAGTTTTCACTAAGACTTTTACACGCAGACAGATGTAAAACGGTACCCAGGGCATGCCCCAAGGCCAGCTGCCAACCCAAGGCAGCAAACACCAGGCACACGGCTGCTTCCCTCCTGCCCGTGCTAATTCTAACATTGCTTTAATCACTACAAGACTTTTTTACTCTTTTTTAACTAGTTATATTGCCTTTATCTGTCTTTGGGATTCTGTGCCACTTTTTTTCCCCCCCTCAGCAATCGCAAGAACAGAAACCTGATTTTATCTGCAGGTAGAAGCTGAAAAACCTGTATAACACTATATTATATGGGACTATGACACAACCTTCCAACTCCAACGGGTCAGGAATAATGCTGGGACGTGGGACCCACCTGATTTCATTGCCAGCCCAGCCCAACGTCCACGGGGGCAGTGGGGGATCCCACAGGCTGTATTTGTCACCCTTACCAACAATTAATCTATTTCTCTGCCTGAAATCACAGCAAAGGCAAGGGAGCAACTCAAGGAGAGAGGTGACAGCCTTACACCAACACATCACGGAGTGTTTTCATTTTCTTGAAGCACAGCCTCCTAAATCAAGGTTTCCCTCTCCAGCACTGGAAACGCGAGACAAATCTGCATGAGGCACGAAAGGAAAACTGACAACAAATAAGGAATGTGTCCTACTTCTGCAGCCTGATGTACAGCCCGACCTGGCAGCATAATCTGCCTTAAAAACAATTCATTCTGTAAGACTGTTACTTGCTGTGATGAAGAGCCAGAATTTTGGTATTTCAAAGGAAGTCTGGCTTTTTAATTATATTGAATGCTTTTCCGAGGAGAACGTAAAAGGTGGTGTAATTCTAATTGTGCATCAAGAAAAAGTGTCGTGATAGTAAAGATGTATCAGCTGATATTCAGTAGAACAATACAAAAGATGGGAGCGTGAAGGAAAGCCTTCAATTATTCAATGTAAGCTGAGATAGTTAATCATTTTGTTGGACTGGAGAAAGATTGCTGTTTTGAATTTTAAAGCAAGTTACTGTCTATCCTTTTCGCAATGCGTCATTTTGTAGGAAGGGAGCCACACGTTATTATCATCAGCTCTGCAAACAAAGTTAAAAACAAGGATAAATCCCAGCGTATTCCCACAGCAAGTTCTCGCAGGTCAGTGGCCGGACCTTCAAGGAAAAGGCCCCAAGGATGAGCCACTGGTACCGGCTGCGTTCGCAGCTCGCAGGGCGCACAGCGACGCTGGGAGGACCGAGCAAGAAGGGGAGTATTCACAGGTTTATGAAGACGGTCCTTTTATCAACTGAATTGAGTGCAGAACCAGCCGTTCCTGCTGACTGCTTCAAAAAACCCAAAATAAAACAAAGCCCCTTGAGAGGCAGCAGTCTCAGCCTTAGCGAGAAGGCAATTCGCCTTGGCAGTCTTTGGGGAAAAAGACACTAGAAGGAGAACAAGAAACCGTACAATATTGGATCCAGGCAGGTTCTGGTCCTGAGACCGCGCTGCCTTCAGCAGAGGAATGCAAAGGTGGGTTCTGACACCTGGAGGGACACGCAGCCAGACTGCAACGGTTAAATGCATTTTCTAGAGGCATACACTTGCGTGAAGGTGGCTTAGGACTGATGTCTGCAGTAGAAAATGATTTGGAGGTAAAATTATTACCACTGGGAAAGAAAGAGCGTTGAGAAAATTGATTTAGAGTGGAAAGTGAATGACTCACAAAATACGGCAGATGACTGCCTCTCACGGAACGGCCAACACGGTCCAACCCTGCGGCTGGAGCAAACACCACCCAGCCCTCTCGGTACCAGAAGGAACCCTGAGCAGTCAGAGCTACGCCGAGGCCGGTGCAGCTGACGATCCCCTGCCCAAGGAGGAACAATTCCGGAAAGAAGAGATACCACAATATATCAAAACTCAGCCTTTACAAGAAGGAGCCTTTTGTCTGGATGAGCATCTCTGGTGGCACTGCAGCCCATGTCCTGGGACCACGGAGAAGCATTGGGATGTGATGGCAGGGAGCAGGTTAGAGGAACACAAGGTTTATCGCAAGGATCAGGGCATTTGGCCACTCTGCTCTGTGGACACCGTAAGAGAATCTCAAATTAAATTCAACTGTTCCACCAACCTCCCAAAGAGATTCACCTGCAGGGATTTCTCCCGAGCAGCTATACCACAACTGCATCTTTGCTTGGAATAAATCTACCCAATTGGGAAAACACAAATTACAGTGTGGCTGGGAAGAGAACACTGTACTGGTCCTTCTGTGCTAAGGCACCATCTTCTTTGCATTTATACACGCACCAGCAAACAGCACTACACGTCGTGTGCCCACAAACCGCACAGACACACACTGGCTACCCACGGAGAAGAATTTCCGTTCGTATTAATAGCAGTGTCCCTTGAGAAGCTCCGGCCGAAGCTGGGCTGGGGCCAGGGGAAGGAGCCTCCAGGAGCAGAGCTGCTGTAAATGACGCTTCAGGATCCCCCGGTATGAAGTTAGATGAGGATACAGCGGGAGAAGATGAAGATGAGAAAGAAATTACAGGGGGAACGCATTGTTCCACAACCCATAAATCCCTCTTGGGTCATAGTCCACTTGCTGATACCGTAGGCACGCTGCTGGAATACACGGGAGAAAATGCACGGAAAAGATTAAAATGTTCAATCATTTGCAAACGCTCCCCAGATGAATAAGAGCACGTGTTGGAAGAGCAGCTCCAATACAAAACACTCCACCGTGGTCTAATCTTGCTGGGAACACAAAATGAATTACGTGGATGGATGCACCCGGGGGTTTATCCAGATAAAGGAAGCGCATTCCCATCGCCAGCCCACGGGAGATCCCAGCCCTGCCCCAGGGGGACCTGCAGCATCAGAGGTGCCCAGGAGCCAGGCAGGGCCCTGGGCATGGTCCAACAGGGCTTGGAGGTATAGCCCACCCCAACAGCCAAATTACAGCCAAAACTGACGGTAGGCTGTCATCAGCCACCACCTGGTAACACCATGGGATGTGCAGGACTCTATGAGGACACAGGACATGAGAGATGCCACCCGGTCACCTGGCAAGATCTGGTTATGGAGGGAGGGGAATAGAGAGGCAATTTATCCATCAGATATTTTTTGCCAAAAAACCCCCCTATAATACGCCAGAGAGCACGTTTTGTTAGCGTGGTGGCACCTTGTATGACGTTTATCCTCTTGTGTGGCTTCAACAAACAGAAAAATGATTTCCAAGCTGGGTACGGAAAATTGTGTCGCCGACCTGCGACTGCCCGGGCAAATCTCAGCAAATCTCTTACCCCCGCACCCCGACTCGCTCCCGCATCTCCCAGGGATGCGGGAATAACCCCACGGGAGAAACAGGGAGAGGCAAAAGTCCCAGAGAATTTGGGCATGAGACTCTCTTTCTGATTCTCCTTTAACCACCGGTGTTGATGCGATTTTTGAGAAGAGGTTTTTATCTAAGGATCAAAGTAATACTAGAAAAAATACAGCCTATCGTACGTAAACACGACTTGCTTGATTTTATTATCGATAAGCAGTTTGCATTAAAACTGTGGAAAAGCCTTCCCTGACTGACACAGAATGAAACAGCTAATGCGGCTTTAACCAAAACCCTCCCGTTTGATGGGAGAAATGTCATGAAAATGGATGATAAAACGCCGAGGCTTTGTGGGAAGCTGACTGATGGGTTCTGCCAGCGCTTACATTTTAGGATTCTTTCTCTCACGGATAACACATCATCAACATGCTAAAATCTGTATTTGTAGGTATTTCTGTGATTTTTGCCTTCGCCTGTGTTCCTGCAAAGCAAATCCATACTACACTGGTACATAATATTATAGATTGATTTTTTTTTTTCCCCCACTCAATATTTTTTCTATTGTACTGCTTGGGAAAAATGGAAATTATCTGGAATCCCAAAGGACTTGCAAAATCCCACTTGCTGCAGCCTGTAAGATCCCTGGGCAGAAATACTACCCCATGCCTGCTGGGGAACATCCATACCATGGACCCCCCTGTGCCACCTGCTCTGAAGGGCCCCTCAGCTCAGCCCTGCGTCACTCCACCGGGTAAAACACTGATTTTAGGGCCCGAATTCTTCAGCTGCAGAATCTGGCCATGCCTGATCTAAAGTGGTTGATACCGCTCCATAAAAAGTTCCCATTAGCCATCCAATGAAAAATAATGTGAGTACGGTTAAACACTGACATCACTAAAAGCTGAATTAATATAAAGAGAAAAAAACACCATCAGCATTAGATGAAAAGTTTCTTCAGAAAATTCTGCACTGAAAACCTTCTGCAGTGCCGCGTGTGAAAAATCTGCCCCTGTATTAACTCATTTCATGTCCACTGATTTTTGTTTTACCGCTTGGGAAGTAGCCATCCTGCCCTTCTCCTTACCACCTGTCAAATAACCGCCGACTGCTGGACATGCCCTAAGAAAGGTATTTGCTTTGTCTGTACTTTTATGAAGCATTGCTCCTTTTCCCTAAAATTTTATTGCCCTGTAAATAAGGCTGGCTCCAACGCCAAAAGCCTCCTTTTATTTCCACTGTAACGGAGCGGAAACGGCAGCGGGAATAAAGCCGACCGCGAGGCGTTTGTCCTTTCTCATCGTCCAGAGAGAAACACTTAACAGTGTCTCTCCAAAAGCTTCCCTTAGAGAAAACTTTAACGGTCACGTGATTTTATTTACTAATTTCTTGGAATGAGAAATGGAAGGTCTGTAGAGGCCCATCCCTCAAGCGATGGAGAAACGACAGCCTGCAACATTCAGGGGCTGAGCAGAGCCGTCCCAGACCAAGGACCAAAAAACTGGTGAAATCCCAACAAACTGTGCCTGCTGCCCCAAGAGTCGTGGGAACTGCGTATTTGGAGGCACCAAACAGGGAATTGATAGAAACACTCTACGTGCCATAACAGATCAGTACATATTTCCCAACCATGACAGTGGACACCTACAATTTCTTCTTGTGGTCCTGAGGACCAGAGATAAAACATCCCTGTGACATCCAGGTCTCCTCCTGAGCCCACAAAGCCACGCAGATCCCTGCAGGAGTGCCCAGGGTGCTGCTTCCCAGCAGGATTTTGATTGTCTTTTCCCTTACAGGAAACGTTAACATAACATTATGGCATAAAAAAAAAAAAATTAACAGAGATGCACAAAAATTCTTTCAATTAAATCCCACCACCCTGAAAAGGTCACCTCCCTTCACATGGTTTTCCTTTTTGTCTCCAGAGAGAGGAACGGCAGGGACAAACCAATGAACTCATTTAAAAACTTTTTAAATTTACACAGCAGAACTTTTTCCTGCCAGCACACACCAACACTTGCTTTTCCGACAGCAGCAGCCGGCACCGTCGCTGGGATGTTGTTATCCCAAATCGACGTCACCTCAAAGCACCTTTCTTCCAGACTTTCGGAAAACTCAGGGCACTTTCAGATTTTTACCACTTATATGCTAAGGGACGCTGTGAATTTAAATTATTTAAACCACATCTGTTTAATCATAGATGCCTTTTTAAAGGTTCGTTAGCTTGAAATACCATTTCAGCTTTTCTGCTGTTTCCCTCCCCGCGCCCTCCCACGCACAGTATGCCGGCACCAGTAACATCTTCCCACGCTTCAGAGGGACACGGCGTAGGACCTGCCACGTGCTCCACACACCCAAAGTCTAGCCAAAGGTCCGCGAGACAGGGTCACCTCGGTTTTATTTGATCCAGGTACTGGTGAAGCCAGCAAAGGGGCCCATCACCGCGACAGGGTTCCAGTGACATCCCCAGCCGTGAGATTTTACAACGGCAGCCCCAAATTTGGGAAGGCTGCTTGAAGAAACGTGATGGATCAGCAGGGAACAACCTCAGCCCTTCAGCTCTTTTACAGAATTACTGATTTCTGCCTATGAAATTGCTTTCTCATTAAACCAACTCCTGTGTATTTAAAAACGAGAGAAAACAGAATTGTACCCTCTCTAAAGGAGTCACAGATTAAAAAACCCACAGAGAAATTCAGAGCTTCAGCAGAGAAGAAGCCGAAAACCAGCTCTTTCCAGGGCCCCCGCTGCCTGTATTGTGTACCCATGTATTGTGCACCTTACAATTTTTTCCCCACAATTCCCATCACTATTATTATTATTCCCATCACAATTGCCATTGTTGTTATTATTATTATTGTTCCTCACAACCACTATAACCCACCTTTCTCAAGGTAATTTCCCTTCCCAGCTGAGGGACAGGCAAAAAGATTTTCCTCTCCGTAAGAGGTGGCAGGGCAGCTTTTCAGCACAACCCCAGTGTGGAACTTGCTGCCTCTGGGAAGCCGTTACTGGCCTCAGGCCATACCAGATTGGGAGGCTTTTTTAAGGATATTTCCCAAGTTAGAGCCTCTTCCTCTGAACGCCAAGACGAGGGAGGATGCAAACCCAAAGCCGAAATGCTGACGGCTGTGATTGTAACCCCAAGTGACACGCAGAGATTGCAAAATGCAACGTAAATACAAACCAGCACCGATTCCCTCACAATCCGAGGGAATAAAGGAAAACTAAAAGGAATGAATTTTAAAGCTGACAGCTTTTTTTTTTTTTGTGACATCCAGTCTTAGCCCCACAGAAATTGGTAGCAAACTTCTTGCAAAATTATTACTTAAAAACCTCTTTTCAGCCAAAGGCAAGGTTTTTACAGCCTCTTACTGGATATTACCAGTGTGTCACACAAGGCAGTAAAATAAAGCCATGCTCTATAGCATCAGTAGCTGCTTTATTCTTCGCTTTTTTTCCCCTAAAATGTCTTAGAAAAAGATTTGGGGAAAATGCACTACCTAATAATATCATCATAGATTTGCCTTCTGCTTTCCAAAGACATGAAATGCAGAACTACACCTCGCTGGGCACCAGCAGAAAGTGCTGCTTCTCTACCAGCCAGATTTCTGGGTTTTTTTCCTTTTCTACAGGACCCTGGATTTCTGATCCCACCCGACCATCCCCATCAAACCTGTGCTTAGAATAAACACCGAACTCCAGAAATGTCCCTCTGTGGAACCAAACTGAATCATTTACTGGGCAGAAAGAAAATAAATTGAACGATGAAAGTGCAGATAAACGCTGATCCCAGCACCCCGGGGCTGGGTGGGTGCCGAGGATCCCGGCGGGGGGAAATCCCAACACACACCCGAGCGCGTTAAATCCAGATTCCAGCTCCAACAGAACATCAAAATCTTTAATTTCCAGTGCATTTGATGAGAAGGAATTCCAGGCCACTGGGGCTTTTTCCTCAGTCTTACTCCCTCATATTAGTGCTGCCAGGGAAAGTCATATTACCGAAATGTCATTTCCAACAAGCTGATGTTATACGGGAATCCTAAACGACCTTGGCCCGCCTGCCTGATCCCAACCAGCCAAAAAGCTCTTCTGGCACAATTTTCAGGTTATTCATCTTTTATCCAGGTGTATGCAAGTAGCACTGAGTCATGCTCCACGAACAGATGGAAAGCATCTTATATTTATGACCTGCCATCTTTTTTTTTCTTCTTTTTTTTTTTTTGTGCTAGAAATTAATTTTTCATTAAATCACTTTGAAAATCTTTGAATTAACTTAATAACTTCATTCAAGGAGGAAAGATAACTTAGACGAGGCAGTTTCTAAGAAAACTACGACAGGGTTGACTATTTGTGCTCAACCAATTAACAAATCAGTTTTCCTTGTCTCTGCTTCCTTCTATGGGCAGCATCGCCCCATTTTATGTGATTAATTGCTACAAGTAGTTTATAATGATGAATATTAAGAAAAAACAGATACTGGCTGTCACAGGGAAGGTACGTCAGCAAAAAGGGGAATATCCTAGGAACTGTGACCCCCCCTGAGGTATATTCCCAAGAAATTGGCTCTTCCTTGCCTTGGCTGGAGGAACGAGTCCACTCATGGCCACGGAGCCTGGGGAACCCCCTCACCCCAGGAATGGGGTTTTTTCCAGCCGTAACCCACTGAGATGCACCAGCACTGCTGAGCCCCAAGAGATTTTACAAATTACGGATGGAAATGGAATACTTCAGAGCACCAAAAAAAAAAAAAAAAAAAAAAATCAGTTTGTGATGGGTGCTTTGTCAAAAGCTTTATGGGTTTTGAGCATTTCAAGCATTTAAGTGCACGCAAAGTGCCCTTGATATGAACTTCAACTGCCTGGGAATAGCTGGGAGCACAGCACAACCCCCCAGCTGTTTTCGACAGACCACTGGGAGAAATCCTGTTGCATAGTTACACCAAAAAATAAAACAACAATTAGAAAGAACCAAGAGAAATATGGATTTCTGAAACAATCAGAAATTAGCTCAAAGGAGGCTGGTTTTGCCGAGTCCCACCGCGGGAACACAGAGCGGAGCCAGCGTCAGGGCTCGCTTGGATGCAGCAGCACGAAACACCCAGGGAATAAACCAAATTCCTGCTGTTGCACATGCTAAACTGTGCTTTTCCATGCCTTTTTTAAAAAAAAACAAACAACAAAAAACCACAAACACCCCCCCCCAACTGCTAACAGTACATTATTTATACAACCTCATACATTAAGAAACGCCAAAAATAAAACAACTTCCTCCCCTCAGTCTCAGCAAAGATTTTTTAATTGCATGACCACATATGACTTTCTTCTCTGTTATTTCTCATTCAGTAAGATGAAAGGGTAAAATTAAGGCTGTTCAGGCAACCTGAATTCTGACATTTAGAGAGGCGGTGAACTCCTCAGATCAGGAAACACTTAATACGTAATCTGTGGGGATAATATCTGCACAAATTATGCACGAGGATAGGCATATAGCTATTTGACAGTACAGCTCAATAGACTGTATACATAATAAAGGCCAAATTCGGCCTTTGACAAAACAGATCAGGTCTTTTAGCTCCACTGACATGGGCAGAAAGGGGCCAGAAGAAACAATTTAGTCCTAAATATTTTCCCTGTTGGCTTTACACGCTCACTGGAGCCCTGTTATTTATACGCATGAATGATTTATTTCTCTATTACCAGTTACCTCCTTTGATTAAATATATTAGTGCCTTTTAAGTTATTTCAAGGCTACAATCATTTTAAAATTAAATGATCCTTCGAGTACCCTTCGGGAACTGCACGCTAAACTGACATTTCCATAATGCAAAAAAATTGCAGTTGTGCTCGTTTTATTTAATTAAACTGTACTCCTTATCACGTAAACCAAATGGGAGGATATGCACCATATTTTTTACTTCCAGAAAACCAGTAAAATAGAATACTGGAGACGCTTTATTGTCACGGTGAAATTTTGTCTGTATTCAAGCTGTTGACAGCTTAAACGGTCGCATTACGCCAGCTTCATTTTGGCTTCAGCAAAGGTCCCCAAAAGAACATCTCCGTGTCTTACCCTGCTAACGATCGATTATGTCCAAGCAGGAAA
This sequence comes from Limnodromus scolopaceus, assembly GCA_028565335.1. Lineage (NCBI taxonomy): Eukaryota > Metazoa > Chordata > Aves > Charadriiformes > Scolopacidae > Limnodromus > Limnodromus scolopaceus. Next base: position 13,964,046 of record JAOXNO010000003.1, read on the forward strand.
CTTTTAAAAAAAGAAAAAAAAACCAAAAAACTTTTCTCCCTTTAAACTTTGCAAAAAAATCTGAATTTAAATGGCACGTTTAAGGCGCTGGGTTTTCTCTCTCTTTGGAGGCTCAGTAACAGCAGCCCTGCTTTTGAAGATCGGACAAAAATACTTCTGGCCGGAAAGAAAGAGCTGAAGTTACAAAAAAGAGGAAGATAAAAGCAATTTCAAGTCCCAAACCTACAGAATCCCCTCTGTCTTGGCCTATTGTCCAGAACTAAGCCTTGTTTTGCAAATCAAAGGACCAGCTGCTAAACTTGCCTTAAAAAAAAAAAAAAAGAGGTAGGTGGTGAATGCAAGGCTCAGAAAGTCCAAGGGATGCGATCAATCAGTGCCTCCTCTCCCTCAGAGCAAGAGTCTCCCCATCCCTGCAGGGACCCGGAGCCCCGACGCCCACAGATGGTCTCCCATCAGCAGATCAATGACCCAACCTGACGCTGCTGCCTCCAGGTCTGCACCCTCAAGAAGGAGGTTCAGCCTTTCCGGAGGACGCTCTGCCCGTGGGGTGGAGGAGGCTGGAGGCAGCGTGCAGCCCCCCCGAGCTGCCACGGGGGGCTACTGGTGTCCACCAGGGACACCTTGGGGGACGCACACTTTGTGTTGTAGCAAAAAATCCCAATTCAGCCAGTGTTTAGGGAAAGCAGGTATATCCTCTCATGTGAGATTAGATGTTACTGGGAAAGGGACAAAACCCACGGGGGTGGGCGGGGAATTTTCTCTTTGGGCAAAACTTTTAAAATCCAAAATTTCACACAGATGCCTTAAAAGTAGATTAAAAATAATCCTCAAAACATCTTTAGCTTTCACTAGTGCTTAACACCATCGTTTCCTATGTGAAAAGGCATCAAATTGTATTTGTAGTTCTATCTGTACGTTTTATTCCCCTTTCTGATCTAATCTGATCTGCTGCTTTGTAAAATTTCTCCTGAGCAATTAATACATCAAGCAGAGAATGACACAGCTTATTCCCCCAGAAGAGGTTTTGGCAGCTCTGGGCTGCAGCGGGAGCTCCTGCCACACGCCGAGCCCTCGGGTCTCAGCCCCCTCGAAGTTACTCAAGAGCCCCGCCTGAGGTTAAAAAAAATTAAGGTTAAAGTAATTTAGTTAAAACGAACGTGTCGCTTTATCCACCCGAGGACACCACACGTTACACCTGATAAAATTCTCTGCTTTCCCTCCCGAAACAACAGGTGTTTGGGGGATAAAAGTCAAGACAAAAGTGCTAAAGCCTTTCACATACTTTCTCCAATTTCTACAGCAACGGAGCCTTGACAGAGGGCTCCTGACTGCTCAATTTGATGGCCAGGCAAACTTATAAAAGCTGAAGCGCCGAGTTTCCTAGGGGAAGACATAATGAAATAAATGCACTCATGAATATGTATGGCAGGAGGCGGCCATCTGTTCTCCACCAACATCTTTCCTTAAAACAAGTTTCAACTATTTCGGCAGAGAAGTCGTATCGTTATTTCCATGTATAAAATTAGACCTTGAATTTTCACCATCTCCGGTCATTAAGTGCTATTGTTATGGAAATGTGGGGGTTTTTTTTCCCCAACGATAATCAAAAGATTGAGCGATAATACAGTTTTACAAAGTTCAGGTGGAGATTTCAGCGCGTCTGTGTAGAAGCTTCAAAATATTGCTAGTCAGGGCACGCGTCGCATAATGTAAATATAACTTGCTCTGTCCTCCTTCAGAGAAACAAGAGCCTGTGATGGGCTGCCCTCATTTGTATCCTACATCCATCTGATTTCCCTCCCCTTGTGAGAGAAAACATCATAAGGCATTTTTATTCAGTATTCATGAAGTCGGTGCCGGAGTGGACCCTGATTTGCATGGGGGGAGCGGGGCAGGAGCAGAGGAGCCGCTCTCCCCAGGCCTTGGGAGGAGGTGGGAGTGATCCTGGATCCTCAGGATGCTCCTCAGGTTTGCCAGGGAAGCCGAGAGGATCCCAGGCTGCCTTTATCTGTGCTTGAATGTCCTCCTCGGCACCATATGCAGGGAAGATGAGCCTGAACCAGCCTGTCAAGGACAAAGCCTGTTTTCTGGGGAGACCTTCGAGCCCCTTCCAGTCCCTCAAAGGGCTCCAGGAAAGCTGGGGAGGGACTCGTGATCAGGGAGGGGAGCCACACGATGAGGGGAAATGGTTTTAAACTGGAAGAGGGGAGATTGAGCTGAGATGTGGGGAAAAACTTCTTTGGTGTGAGGGTGGTGAGAGCCTGGCCCAGGTTGCCCAGAGAAGCTGTGGCTGCCCCATCCCTGGAGGG
>JAOXNO010000003.1:13974214-13995195 GCA_028565335.1 Limnodromus scolopaceus
CCTTCCCCCCACCAGCCGCCCCCAGTGCTCCTTGCCCTGACCTTTATGCGCGTCAAAACATGCATTTTTTTCCCCCCCCCCCCCAAGAGAAATTTATTTAATACCTGGCCCTCTGAGTTTTATCATGCCTTGTGCTACTCGTTTCCTTGCTTTTAGGAGCTGGGTTGAGTAAGTAATGTGAAAGGCAAGCCCGCTGCTGTCACTTAGCAACCTAAAATGGGTTTTGGAGCAGAGATGTATATTTCTGGAACCATTTAATAGCGGTGGCTGACGAGGGCTGAGGTGTTCGGAGACGGCACAAGCCCCAACCCCTCTTGCTGGCGATTCCCCCCAGGGCCATACTCAGGGCTGCTTTGGTGTCTGCAGCTTTTCACCCTCACTTAAAAAGTCCTCAACTTTATGGTAAAGAGCAGGAAGGAGATAGAGAAAATTTTAATAAAAAGACAGCGACTTGACAGCATTTTGTGACTGCGTTTTAGCTAATTTACTAGTCTGCTTAAAGCTAGGAGTCTGGTAAGGGCAGAGAACAGCTCACTTTATGCCTCTACATACGGATCCTATCGGTGATTCTTCCTTTTACAGAACATCCTGAGATCTCTTCAGGTCTCTACTTTTGTGCCCAAGCACAGAGCAGAAAATCCTGCCGAGTATTTGGAGGTGGAGGAACCTGAAGCTGCTACGGGCAGCCCTGGCACGGGCTTCTGCTGGTGCCTCCTGCTGCATCAGGCTTCCTCATCCATAATCTAAACTTAGGGATGAAAATTGAAAATACTCAAGACAAAAATCAACCAAAAGGTATGGCTGTTGCTTGCCCCGAGCTGAGCCTCAAGCTGTGCCCAGCTTCTCCACCAGAAGAAGGTGCATGTCCTGCACACAGGTGTGAGCACCAGCTCCCTTTGGATTCCCACCAGGTGGGAGAGCCAGGAGCTTCTGTGGATTGCAGCGGATCTTCCTCTTGCCTGTGAGCTAGGACATGCTTAATTACTGCCAGCTTTAATTACCATCCCAGCTTCCCAAAGGGCAGCTTTCAACCTCTCTCAGTTCTCACATTTCCTCCCTACCAGTTCGCTGCTGCTCTTCTGGGCACGGTGGGGGCTGCAGAAGCTCCCAACCCCTCCAGGCTGGAGCAGAAAAAAACCCAGAGAATTCACATAAAAGTGAATGAAGTTGAACCTCATTAAATGGGAAATTTGTGTGTGCTGTCTGCTCGCCACCGCAGATGAACACTGCTTCAATGGGCAATATAAAAACAAGCACCCACCATAAATTTGTCATCGATCAGGTGCTAGAAACAAACGCTGCTAGACACTACCTGCCCTCTTCTGCTCGTGTCCCCTTGTCACCACACACACAAGGTCACCCTGTTCAGCTACATCCCTGGTAAATCAAGATACCTTGGTACAAAATTAACATGGGCAGGGAAGTATGAAATACAGAGGAAAACGAAGAAGGGAACTAAAGAAGCCACAGCAATTGTAATAGCTAAAAAGTCAATTTACCTTCCGAATTTTCTTCTCCCAGGAAGCAGATTCAAGATGACTTTTACCTCTTAAATCCCATTAACCAAACTGAACTATTCAACAAGCAATGAGAGAATGTAAAAGAAATGCTATAATGTGATAGAGCAAAACCTGAGAATCCTAACTCAAGGCACTGCCTCTAATCAAAGCCTAGTACTCTAATCCAAAGTCGTATTATTACTATTACTACAGCCAAATTCCTCACACTGTTTTGGAAAAAAACAATTTTTGCTTATACATCTTTAACAATTTCTGTTAAGGACAATCAAAAATATGCCGTATGTTATCAGTGGTATTTATCAAAAATAAGTCTAAGTTTAGGAATTTTTATTTAAAATAATTTCACTGGTAAGTATTAGTTCACTACATTTTGTCAAGTCATAATAAAAGTAAACTATCTTAAAGTTTTCCCATGCATGTATCTAGATAAATTTGGGGTTCCTAATAAAGTGTATTATTGGACTCATTTTATAGTGAAACAGTGTGCCAGCAAGCTTGTCAACAAGCATCAGCCAACAGATGGGGAAAACCTTAATATTTTTTTTTCACTGAATTTTTTTAGAGTTGGAAGGGACCATAACCTACCTTATTTTCATCTCCACAACCCAAGTTTCTGGCCAAACAGAGAAGGTTCATGAGCTCTCTCTCTCTGGCAGCCAAGACATAGCCCTGCGGAGAACGACCGTTCTCGGAAGATTTCTACTATTGGCCTGTCAAGGCTTTAGCTTTGTCTACAGTGGGACTGGAAAATGCACTTTTTAAACCGGATTCAGATAGTTTCAATTTAAGAGCCAAATAGGAAAAAGGTTACGAGTTAAATGCTTGGGCCAGAACCTGGGAAGAGGCACCAGAGCAGGACCTGGAAACCAAACGTGGAGCACAAAGCAAGTGAGAAAAGGTATTGTTAAAAACATTACCAAGCCCGTTCCCAAACGCCATTTTATTTTTGCAATCGTATCACTATATTAGCAGGTTTTTACATGTCCATCAGCTCCTGTAATTGGCAGATGACTTTGTGACCCCTCGAGAGGAAGCACTCTGTCCACGTGCCCGGGTGTCCTAGCACCAGGGCGGCTTTCCCAGGAATCAGCATTCATCACAAAAGCCACCCGTTTTCAAAATGCACGGCAGGAAGCAGCCTCCCTTACAACAACATTCGTCAGGACACGTGCAAGTTGTCTTCAGCAAATTTTTCATTAGATAAGATTCAAGCCCCCCGGAAATCGATGGGAGTCTTTCTATTGACTTTGGTGGCCGTTGGATGCGGCTGGTGCTGCTGCTGCCGCCACGCTGGGAAAGTGACAACGCAGCTTCATCGAACCAATTTACATTGCTTAAATTAATTTGCCCCACCGTAACTATGAAGATCTGTGGAGAACTCGGCTCATTCCTGTCCCCTTTAAACCCTGTCCACTTTTTCCTGGATTAAAACGTGTAAATCCCTGCGGCATTTCGCAGGCTGAGCCGGCTCAGGGGCTGGCACACCTTTCGGGTGGCACCGACGGTCTCCTGACACCCCTGTTCAAAAACTCCCCAAACATAACGCCTGAAAGAAACCACGGGTCAAAAATTAGACAGCTTACAATTTATTCTTACCTCCTCTTCACTTTCTGCCCTTCAAAAGAACTCGGCCCTGGGGAGCTGACAAATAAAGATAAATTACCCTTCCGCGGCGTTCTCTCTAACTAAGCCATTGTAGTGATTAAACGAACCTTAGAAGCCAAATTCGGCTTTGATAGCTAATATTGGGTGGAATTTTTTGCCTTTTTACAAATACCTACATAAATATATTCCCATGCATGACCTGTCGCTGCCTCCCTGTCTCCAAGCCAAGCCGCCTCCCAGGGCATCTCTGTGGTGAGGTGCTGGTTTTGGTGGGTCCCTCGGGGACAGGCTCCATGTGGAGCAGAGATGGGCACCCCATGAAGGACACCGATGCCACCACAGGATAGCATCCATTCCTCTCCCTCCTTGTTTAAGAAAAACCTGAAGAACAACCAAAAATACCCAAAAAAGGGGTTCAAGGCCTGGCAGGGAGAAACTGAGAAAGTTCCAACTAGTTTAGCAACAAGGAGACAGAGATGGCTTGATTACAGCAGGTCACCTTGATTGTTTTCAGGAAAAAAACAGCACTGGAGGGTCCTTCAATCTCTCAGGGAAAGGTGCAAGAGGAATAAATGACTGTATACCAAAAAATTCAAATGAGAACATTCAAACTTAATCAGCACAGATAACACCAAGCTGAGAAGCAGTGAGTCCACCATCAATAGATGTTTCAGAATCAAGACTGGATCCCTCTCAGGAAGGAATGCACTTATCTGTGCGGGTATTTAAATATACAGGTAAACGAGGAAGGAAGACATCGATGGTTCCTGCATTCTGTTCTCCCCAAACAAATATATGACTTAAATATACTGAAAAATGCCAAGAAAGACGACACATCCATACGTAAAATACTTCCAAAAAGAAATAAAAACTCCCTAATGCTCAGGAAACAAAGTTACCTGAATGGGAACTACGAGATGCATTAGTGTTAGAGCATCCCTCTGCCCCACCAACACAGGTACCCGTCTGAGAGCTCACAGAAGGACAGATCATTCCGGATCCAGAGGACGGGGCCATTCGTGCTCCCACTCTTGATTTAGATGGACATTAAACCCAATCCAAAGCCTGTAACAGGCAATGGGTTTCATGTTTTCTGTAGAACGGGACATCAGTAAGTTTTAATTCTGGAATTTTCAGACTCCAGCAGCACAGATTGACTTTAATGCAAGAGAAACAAAAAAAGAACCTATGCACAAAATCGTTTTAAGGAGAAGAAAAAAAATAAATACTGTCCATCTGTATGCTTCATTAAGACTGAAATGCAGCAAGGTTTAGAAGCCATGCTAGTTAAACAAGGGGACTTCTTGTGCTCCAAAAAAATCAGAATTTTATCCAAGCAGTGAAAAATAGATGCTGTGCTTGCAGTTTGAGGTTTGATAGAAGACAAGTCCAATTATCCTCCTTTTTAGGCTGAATTCTGTTGCGCTCAGGAGATCAAGGTATACAGAGAAAAATATATTAAAGAAGAGGATATTAACCCCACACACTTCTGCCCTCATTAGGTAAGCTCTGCTGTGCTGGTAATTAGGTTCAGAGTTTGTGTCACTATTGTAATGGGTTATCGATCACTGAAGTTCTCAGAGAACTTCATAGTTCTGTAAGTTTGGAAAAAAAAACCCTCCAAACCCCATATAGTAAGTGCTAGTCTTGATAAATTTGATCTTAATTACATATTACAGGTCTTGTTACACTTCCTAACCCCAAGCTTTCATTTCTCCCCAGCAACAGTTTTATTTTAAGCTTTCCTTCAACAGACATCTTTGTCGGCCATTTGGTCTGGGGATTATATTTTTCACCTGCCCAAGGATTCTTGGGGACAGCTTTTTTTAATTTTTTTTTTTTTTTAAAGAGACAGAGCACATGCCTGAGGATGCAAAAATAGTCTGGGTAATACTGTCAGCTGTCAGAGCTGGTATGAAGATGCGGTCCCATCTTCCATACACGTCTGCTCCTTTCTCGTCCTTGCTTTATACTAATTTTAGCCCGGTGCAGCTCCTTGGATGCCATCCCCATGGATCCCTTGTTTCTATCTGCAGGAGGACACACCGCGCTGAGCGCGGAGGACTCATGGCCACCACACAACCATGCCAGAGTTGACGAGATACCAGGGATGAGATACCACCACAGCTCCTGGAACCCCCCGGGACCCAGGTTGGCCTGTCCCCTCCTCAGCAGCCACACCACAGGGACCCATCCCCAGGGCTGCACCTCCCCCTTGGGCTAAAGCCATTTAAAAGACTAAAAATTAAACGCAACAGGAGCTGGACGGGCTTCCCCCACGCACTCGCCCATCAATCCCCCAACTCCTCAACAGCCAAAACCTTGCAATTTCTCTCAAAAGTGACTGAAATCCCAGTGATCTACTGCATTTGGGGGCTCCAGGAAAACTGGGGAGGGACTTGTGATCAGGGAGGGGGGCCATAGGAGAAGGGGGAAGGGTTTGACACTGAAAGAGGGGAGATGGAGCTGAGATGTGGGGAAGAACTTCCTTGGTGTGAGGGTGGTGAGAGCCTGGCCCAGGTTGCCCAGAGAAGCTGTGGCTGCCCCATCCCTGGAGGGGTTCAAGGCCAGGTTGGAGGGGGCTTGGAGCAACCGGGTCTGGTGGGAGGTGTCTCTGCCCAGGGCAAGGAGGTGGCACTGGATGGGCTTTAAGGTCCCTTCCAACCCAAACCATTATGATTCTATGCAAGGGTCTGTGGTCCTTTCCAAAGTGACCATAAATCTTTACCTTCCAAGGCACACATGCCTTATTACAGATTGCAATAGTGAGAAACGATCACTGCATTTAATTAACACATTATAAATTGCCAGTTAATTATTCTTCACATCTTCCAAGACACCGCTTTGCTACTGTTTAAGCCAAACTGCTCTTGCCTATCAGGACTCCATCTAAACCACCGAGGAGGGGGAAGATGCCACCCTGGTGCCCTCCAGGCCTGGAAGATGATGCTGCAAGGATGCAGAAATCAATTGAGTGCTGGAGAAAGACAGGAATAAGCACAATTAAGGGGAAAAAAGTCCCCAACAAGATTTAAAAGCTATTCTTTGTTCGCCAGTAGGCTGCAATTGATACCCGACATCAAGGCTGGCAGAGCTGCTTTGGAAGGGACAGGTTTCTCCTTAAATGAGGGATTTGGGTTTCCCACTACAACAATCTGATATTGCTTTATTCTAATTGCATCCAAATATTTATGCCAAGCCTGTGAGCTGCCAATACACTGACAATAAAAGGGAAGATGAAAGCTGTTTGACTGGTACCAGAACCTGCCCAGCCGGGAAGTGTCGGGCAGGGCATAACCGCGCATTAAGCAAATCGAAATCTGGTGGGGTTTTTTGGTCAGCTTAATGGAAAAGCCAAAGGGCTTTTTGCTCTTTAATGCTGCTCTGACTCCTCCTGTATTTTAAAATGCTATATAACTGTATAAGTAAGGACAGCATGAGTTGAGCCCAAGCTGGTGGTACGTGGGCACGTTAATATGGGTCCAGCAGCTCAGGGCATGGCTACAGTTCTCTTCTCCCAGGCCAGATCTTCTGCAGCAGAAACCAGCACAGCGGGTTCCCGTGGTCACCCTGCAAAAACCTGAGCTGGAGGAAGATTAAAGCCAAGTTGGACTTTTCTGAGCCAGCAGAGGACGGGCAGCTCCTGGCCACAGCCACATCTCCTCCAGCTGAAGCACCGAGGAGACAGGGTAAAGTCTCAGAGAAGGTTTACCCCACCAGACTTGCACTACCACAGAACCAGAACACTCTTTTTAAGGCTCAACAGCACAATAGCAGTCACAAATATCAAGCCGTGCTTTTATAGCCAGGGCTACAAGTGTTCAACCAGCCAGAAATAGCACAAGAAAATCCTTCTAGTTTGTTCCCCCCGTGTGTCTCTGGTATTTGTGCAGCATCAGCCCAGGAGCCAAGGGCTCTCTGAGCAGCATCAGTCCCACTGCAGCCTGGACACACAGAAAAACCCCAAATGCTGAATATCAGCTTATTCAAACTCATTAAACATCTGATGAGACTCATTTCCGTTTGTCTCAGGCAGCAATTATGTCATTTCAACATATGTTCTGTACATAGCCCTCCAGTTCAGCATCAAAAGTCCCTTCACTCATCAAACCTGTAAGAAATAAGGAACGCACTTTCTCCAAAAAAAGTCATTTGTGAACTTCATTAGAGAAACTTTTCCTCTTTTTTTTTTTCTTTAAAAAAAGAGGTAATTCTTGACTTAAACATGATTCAAGCCAATGGTGGTACAAATGTATTTAGTTAGACATGTCTTTAAGTAACAAGCCAAACCTGGGCCTTACTTCTCCAGTACAAATATATTATTTCAAACAAAACACTTCATTCATTTATTGCAGTGCTAAAAAGATCATTAAGTTGGGGATGTTCTCTAGAAATACCTATTTGCCAAAGTCAGAACTCACTTCTCTCAAGTTATCTAGGTAAGTATTTAAGAGCGGTTTAAAACACTAATTTACATTTGTTAATTCTAGGTTGTTCAAACTATTATAAAAATTTCAAAGAGGACTAAGAATTGAATAGCTTAAAAGCATCCTTTGAAAACTAAGATATTACTTGCCTGCAGGATTTTCTTCCCCCTAATCAGCCCACAGAGAAGAGTTGTCATTTCTATCTAGTTCACTAGCAGATATGCTTTAGTTATTAAATATTAAATCAGCGAGAACAGAGATTCAATTCAGAAAAATATAGTTCAATCTGCCAAATTGCTACTTTCATAAATTATGTTGTGAACATATTCCGATAAAAAGAGGGTTATTTAAAGATGCAACCAGGTCTGATGATAAATGAGACCCTGTTTCGATTCAAGTCTGCAAGTTTTAACTCAATAAATATAAAAGAAATCAATCTTTATGGTGCATTTTCTTTTCCTTTAATTTTTTTTTTTTTTTTTACTTTTGCTTTCAAGATAGATGCCTGCAATAAGAAATGGTGTTGACTGTACACTGAGATTCTAATATAATATCCACAGAGGAAACAGCTCTCTGGCTGAATGGAGTAACGCAGAAAACAGAGAGAAGAAATTATTGTAAATCTTCTACTAACTAGGGCTGAGCAAATGATTCATCATGAATAATTTGAGCAACAAACGTAGCCTCTTTTTATGCTTACAAGTAGTCTATAAACAAACCATGATTTCCTTGTTTTCCTTTTAGTTATTTGACTTAATTCAATAATTTCCTTCTTTTAAAAACAACAGCCCCAGCGATGAGCTGTGAGTGTTCTCCAACGAACCCACGTTTCATGGTTTAATTTGACCAGAACAACCTCGTGCTGCTGCTCAAGTAACACCTCTCCCGATGAGACAGACCAAAGTGTGGACACGGGCTCACGTGCCATGGGATTACACTGGCACAGGGACAGTTCTGACCCCTCTTTCCCATTTTCCATGTTGAGTCAGACCTTGGGGAGGACAAAGGACCAAGGAGAGCTTCAGCTGCCACCCACACCACTGAGGGAGCTGTGGGTGATGCGAGCATCTCCACAAGCACCTCCGGGAACACGCTGCCTGGTCCACGAGTGTTGAAGTCCCATCTCCACCGGGTGTGGAGCAAGGATTTACGGGCTAATTAGTGCAAGAAAATCTCCTGCAGCTTGGAGACAAGCATGGTTCACGGGCCACTGCTCTGAGAAGGATCTCATCAGATGTTCAAGGTGGGACTGTAACCTCCCCAACAAGAGGAGTGAGCTCTGCTCCTGCTTTTCCACTGGAGTGAAACTTCAGCTACTGGCCAAGAAAAACCACCAGTCCCACTGGCGAGTGTCTGCACGAGGCTGGGCTGCCACGGCACGGTGCTGTATAACACAGGCTGGAAGGAAAAACTTTTTCCCCCTTCTTTTTGTGCAGGATTTTACAATTCCTTCGGCTAAACTAACACTTCTCACCCCAATAAAAGGGCATTTAACTTTTGGTTTTACACCGGCTCTTTATGTACATTACTGCAATCAAATTTAATTCACTCCCTGCTAGTTGAACTGGCACTCATTGCAGGTTGAAGTGATATCAAATAATAGCCCCTTTCAACTGAATTGCTGCATAAAAGGCCAAATCAACTCCTGTTTAAAGCAGCTTTACATTCGGTCAGCGTTGCGCTGCCAGTGGAGAGCACGCACACTCAGCCACACTAATGACATCGTTAAACTTTAAATTGGTTGATTCATTTCACAAGTTCATCACCAGAATGAAAATGTCAGTTTCTCATAATATTGTTTTAACTATCGTCCTTTACCCTGTGTCTTACAGTTATACTGAGTACTGAAACTTAAATTACAAATGTCTTCTCTTAATTAGCCAGTACGCTGATCGTTTCATTTTAATTTCAGGCCACAAGCTAAAAGAGGCATCTCTGTAATGTTTCTAGTTTATTTCAATAAAATGTATCAAAATGGTCTTCCAGGAGACAGATAAATCTCTAGTTTGAGTCTATTTGCCATATTATATAAATAAATTAAATGTTAATGTAACATTTAGGGCAAAATAAATTAATTCTGCTTTAATTCCACATTTACCAAATCGCTTGGTTTCCAAAGCTTTGACTCCAGAGTATGAAAGGATTTGTATTATGCTTTGCAGAAAGGAAAGGAGCAGAGAAAGGGCTGCAAGAATAAATCCGGTGGGAATGGAAGATGAAAAATGGTCGGGAACTGGCAGAGAGACAAACGGCTACAGATCCCAAGGATATGATGATAAGATGCTAACAAAGCTCCTGCTCTCAGCTGTTCAGGACGTGTTACTCTCCCTCTTCCCTACTACTAGTTTGAAAAACTTGACTCCTTGAATGCCTGGCTATCACCTTATTTATTACCTGCTAATTTTCCATCCAAACTTACCAATAACTCATTTAATGGTGAGCTCATATTGTCTTTTCATGTAAGAAATTATTCTGCCTCCATGACTGTTACTGCCAGGTGCATTTACAGAGTCAGCCTCTCCCCTCCAGCCTCCAACAAGACAAGCTCCTGTAACAGACTTTTATAAGGAAGATCCTACACTCTTCTTATCACCCCAGATTCCCTTTTCTACAGTTGATCCAAATAATTTCATTTTTTGGAACATAATCCCTGGAACTGCACAAAATATTCCAAACGAGGTAAGGGAACACACGCCTGTAACCTCGTCCAGTCTTTAGCAAAGATGCCGAACCTAATGCATCCTAACAAAGAGATAAATCACAGCTGGGTCACATACCTCACTCATCCTACAAACAGCCATTATAAGTCAGATCTTTTTCCCCTCCTCATCATTCCTAGATGACAAATCCCCAGGTGACAGCAAAGTGTTGCTATAAACGCATTATTTTGCGTTTTACGCCATCCAATTTCCTCTCGTTTCTATCCGCCAAATCAATATTGTCATCTGATTCCCCCCATACCGCACCCAGGCCTCCTCAGTATTGCCAATTTCACTTCTGAAAGCTTAGTGAGCACGTAACCCAGCCCCAGTGCAACCACCCACCCCAGTGACTCCCTGGCAAATATAAAGCAGAGTCTCCCCTTTAGCCAGCTCAGGTTTAATATTATTTTAATCATTTTAATATTAATTGCCATCGTAACATCTTTAAATAATGATTTCCTGTGCATCAGATGCTCTGCTTAAATCTGGACCAATCACATCCAACCACTATCATTGTCTAAAAAAAATTAAAAAGATCTTTTATTAAACCACCCCCACCAAATTAGAGTGTATCGCAATAGTAATAATTGTATCTCACTGCCCGTTTGCCTCTGTGACCACAAAATCCCTCCTTCAGCCTCTCCAACACTTCGCAGAGTGCCGACCCAAAGCTGCCACTTCTCACTCTCTAGAAAGAGAGCATTACCCGTGATAACTCCCCAGTTACAGGGCAGCACCTCAACGGATGTGGGTTCATTAAAAATCGCTGGAATTACACTTAAAATTCATGGGACAAGCCAGTAATCCACAGCTGGGATTGCCTGGGCTGCCTGATAATGTTGTATTAAGATCTCAAGGCCCTTCTCCTGCCTTGGGTGCTGTAGCCCCCATTGCTCGTTTCCACCCAGCAGTCCCTCATCATCCTCACGGGCATCTTCATCCTCGTTAAGGACCCAGAGAGAATATTCTCACTCCCTGGGCTGGGGAGTAAGGATATACACAGGACAGAAGTACAGCTATTAGTATCACAAAGCAGACAGTCAAACTTGGCTTTTAAATTCCCGTGTAAGCACGGGGATAATTTCCCACAGAAGGGAATACAGACACCTGGATTCCAACCAACAGGGGGAAAACCCACCCCCACCCCCCCTCAGCGAGGGCAGCGGAGCAGAGACACCTCCAGAGGCAGCCACACATGGAACGGGCTGGAGACCCCGCTCCTACCAACCACAGATCATCTGTATTCAGCAAAGGAAAGGGAAGGCTCAATCTCAAGCTCGATGATACTTCAGCTGCTTTCCTAATAGACCCAAAATGAATAGAAAGATATCAGCTGCAAAGCCCGATGAATAACCAGAAACCTGTGCAGGAAAATCTGGAAGACTCTTGACTGGAGGATGCCGCAGGTCAAAACCAAGTGCTATTTAATATGTCTACTTTGAGACCATTTCTCACTAAAGCATTAATTTACGGAGTAAAGAGGATTTGCAAAGGTCAGACAATGGAATATTTCTGGCCTGATGGGTTTTCTGTAATAGTGAGGAGGCAAGTCTCTGAATGTACAGCCAAAAAAAAGAAGCGGAAGTCAGCACAACAGCTGATAGCTGCAGAGAAAACAAGGAAAACAGTCAATAAAAATATTCACTGGGGTCACAATGATGTTGGGAAAGGCCTCAGACTGAGATCCCTGCACCTGTAAGCAATTTCTTGAAGATGTGGCTGCAAAGGACCTGCCATATGGTGAAAATTCAGTCTGTAATACCCTGCCCTGTTGAAAGCAAAGCCTTGTAAGTAGAGTCATGTGCTGCAAGTTCAACTAAGGTAAGAAAGGCTTAGAGGTCAACCTGGGGGGCATAAATTGGGGTTTTGTAAATGATGCTGGGAGATGACAGGAAGGAGGGATTTAGAGCAGCCCGAGGAGGTTAATCTGCTGCAGATGGCAGCATCTCCAATGCTGAAGAACTGGCGGCATCTCTGCAAGACAGGATCCTGGTGGGAAGGTCACTGGGAAGCAGCCGGTGCTCCTACAGGAACCCAGCACCCAAACTGGGGCACGCAGACCCCCCCCGCCACTGCCTGGCATCAGGGGACAAAACATTTCAGCAGCAACAGGCCTGACAGGATACTGTGTTCGCTTTTACACTGCTCTGGCTGTTTGCAAATTGACCAAGACTGGGCATATTTTCAGTGGATTAAACTTTATTGAATGATTTCCAGCCCATCCTCCCCTCCCCGAAGGGACAGTGGTGGCCAGGGATTTTCAGGTTTGGTTGCCACTGCAGCCAGCCTCCCTCTTGAGGGGGTTTGCCTGGGGCTTGTGCTGCGCTGCTTTGTTTTTAAGCACACTGAAGCAGCATTATTTAGATAACAAACCCCAAACTAAACCAGCAGAGGCTTCAACCAGAGCAAGGCAGAGGGAAGCACACACAGGTCTCTCAGGCTGACACAGGCTCTCTGGGTGACCACCGCAGCAGAACCCCAATTAGCCACCTGAGAAATAAATTCTAAGCCCCTCCCAATCACTGTTCCCAATTCCCCAAGGAATTACCATGAGACTTTGCACGGATCTGCTCGCCAATTCACGGGAATAGCACTGGTTGTGTCTTACTCTGAACAGTGCTGAAATGAATACTGGAAGGTAACCTACAAAAATTATGTTATAATTAATAATAATAATAATCTGATTCTTATTATCAGCTGTAATCAGCTGATGTTTGTGCCTCAAACACAGGCTGCAAATAGCCTCATGGAGCATGTACTTGCTAAAGACCGCGATATTGACCTAAGAAAGAGAAAACCCAAACAGTGAAGCAATCACACAGTGTGCTGGCCCCCATCACACCACTGCTCTAATTAAGCTCCCAGCTGGTAAATGACCTGCCATCATTAGTGGCTGGCTGGGCTGCCCAGGCCGACCCTGTGCCCCGAAGAACTGTTTTCAGACAGCCTCTGCTTTACCCGCTCCTCTCCCTACCCAGGGCATGTCGTACACAACGTGCTGAATTACAGCCCATTTACCTGGGGTCTGAATTACAGCAGCAAACCTGAGCTGTGCTGGATATTCACACCAAGACTTGGCATTTTTGCAGAGCTGGAAATACCAGGGGACCTGGAGCATCAGCACCTGCATCTCAAAGGGATGTGCGCCACTGGGACATGCTGGTCCCAGACCTGGCAGCTTGCACAGACCAAAGGATTCCCATTTTTTCCCCAGACCCAGCTGAAAACTCTGCCTGCACATTGAGATACTTAGAAATATTCAGCCACAAGGAAGCAGAACCCCTCTCACTCCCGACAGCCCAGCCCTTGCCGTACTCCTCTACGACAGCCAAAAGCCCGTGCCGTTTCCCAGGGCTGCACAGACTCACAGCGCTTTTTCTTGGGAGAGGATCAGTATTTGCAGCCTGTTCTTCACCACCAGCTCAGCATCTTCCAGTGCCCCCATCCCACAGTCAGCAGGCAGCGAGAGATCAGAATCAATAACTGAACTTGCTGTGCTGCAAATACTTAGACATTTCAAGAATTTTAAATTAAAAAAAAATATTTGAGAGTCCTTCTCTCGCAGAGAAAGGGGTATTTTAGAAGGAATTCCTCATTGTAGGCAAGGTTTGGGGGGGGATATTGCTCCCGTGGAACACCGTAGTGCTAAAGTAATTCATTGTTTGACCTACAGAGGACTGCACGTGCCGTGCCAAGGAACACAGATGAGCTGGGAGGTGACAGATCTGCTCTGTTTCCTGGCAGCCCAATACAGATGTTACACATCTTGGCAGCCTTCCTTGCCGAGGAGAAAAAGAGACCAGGAAGGGGCTGCAGAGAAGACTCCTGGTACCATGGGGAGACTCCTGGTACCTCTGAACCTGGGAGCATCTCTGGGAGCACCATCCACACAGCAGATGCCCTCCCATCGAGCTTGCTTCAAGGCTGAAACAGAGGACGTGCTGAAAGGTGGCTGTGGTAAGGCTGTAATTAGTGGTTGCTCCATTAGCCCTCTCCAAACGATGGCTGATGGTGCATCAGGTCACACAAAAAAGCCTAAGGGTCTGCCTACCTCGGCCACCCATCTCTGCAGGTAGAGCCGGTGCAGAGATGCACAAAGATACCAAAGAATGGCCTCTCTCTGCCTCACGGCAGAATCTCTGCCTCCAATATTCCAACTTTAAAAAAAAAAAACCAAACACCACACTACACAGAGGTGCACTGAGCACCCAAAGATCAACAGCCAGGCTAAGGACAGGGAAGAGGTTTTTTTTCCCCTTCACTTTCCTCACTTCTAAATATTTCAGCTGAATCCACGGCGCCCGAGCTGTAGATCTCCACGAGTATTGACATTAGCTCTTGTTTAAGGAGCTGGCATCAAAGGGCAGGGAAGCGCTGGGAGCAGCTCGCTCTATTTGAGCGGTTACGAGCAGCCAGAGAAGGGGGAAAGAGATGTAGAAGACACGATCAAGATATTGGGAATTCAAACAGCTGAAGGGCAGATCACGTGGTGGAACCACTCCAGTATACCAATAACCACATTACACTGAGTTAAAGGCCTAAACGATAATAAAAAAAGCCCCTCTATACACAGCACACAGCTCAACACAATAGAAATAATCTCCAATGGGGAAATTTATTCAATTCCTGTCTTCTCCATCAATCAAATCTGTACCAGCTTTAAAGGATTCAGAGGAGGGTAAGTGGCAGTCACAGGCTGGGCCACCCACCTGCCCTTTGGAACACGCAATGACATTACAGGGGTTAGAGCCTTCGGGAAGTTCATTAAGCTGCAGTAAACTTGTTCAAAATCATCATAACCAGCCAAAAAAACTCAACAGCTGCTGGGGAGGTCCTTAATGGTGAAACCAGAGCTGGTTTATTTCACTTCCCTTTTCCATACTGCAAAATTTTGAACATATATAAATTTCTATATCCTCTTTTCCCCCCTTAATGTTTTTATATCTAGTAATTGCCTTTTTCATGCTCTGAGCTAGAGAAGACTTTTTGCAAAAGCTGTCATGTTTCCAGGCTGTGGAATCACAATCTAATAAAACTCTAAGAGACTTCCAAATCTCATTCCCATGTTTACCTCTACCTTTTTTTGTCTCGGTCAATTTTGCTTGCAATTTTCCTCATCTTTGGGAAATTAGCCATTTCAAGGCACTAAAATATATATATATACAAAACTGCATGGGATTACTATATACAACTTACTGCAGCTCCTTAAAAGAGTCACGCTTTCTCTCTTAATCTCTAGATGTTTAGCAGTTCATTTCCTCCTTTGAAAAAAGAAAAAAAAAAAAAAAAGAGTCCCCAAATTCTTCAAACACGTGAAAATTTTTTTAAAAAGAGCAGATGACTCCCAAGGTAGATGGGAAATACTCAGAAAAACTCTAAATCTCAGAGGCGACAGGACATTTCTGGGCTTGCTTTATGCCTTTATAACCAACTGCCTCACTTCACTCATCTTGCCATACCAGTGACAAAAGTGGCTTTATTTTACGCCTGTTGGCCTGTACCTGGACAGGACCCCCCTAACTAATGGCAATAATTACAGCCTTGATTATGTTTTGGTGGTGTGGCAGGGTCCACGCCCAGAACCTCCGTCCAGCAGGGCTTGAGGCCACCGATGTTCCTCAGCTGGTGGGTGACCAGCACGTTGGGACACGGGCTTTGGAGCCCCAATGGAAGGAGGAGCAAGAGGGATGGCAGAGACCCAGCAAACAATATGTTGTATCTACCACTCACTTAACAACTCCAGATGCAATTTTTCTGCTCTAATCTCTGTATCCCAGTACATTTGAACACCTCACTGCAGGGCCAGCCAGCTGAGATCTGCCCTGCCTGTTTTATTTTCTAGCATCACATCTATTTATATTATACAAACCTCTGTTGCTCCATTAGCTCGAGCCTATTAGGAGATGTGGATTTGGGACATTAAAAACCTGGCACAAATGAGCGTTGCAGCTGGGTCCATTCCCACACCTGCAAGCCTTTCCCCAGACGTAGCCCCCTCAGTGCCGAAACAGCCGCACTGTAATTATTAAGCTTTCAAGCTTTGGCAATGATGACCCAGCAAAAAATAAAATAAATCAATGTCACATAAATGCAAGAGTAAAGCTATACCCGTCGGGAAGCGTTAAACCCCAGCCTACGTTTGTAGCTTGCAATTTAACTCAATAACATCATCACAGAGGGCTGTCGGGCGTCATCTGCTGAGGGATGGCACGATGAGAGGGCTACCCTGCATCAGCAGGGCTTGGGGGGGGGAGGGAGGATCTGAAACTCAGCATCACATCCAAGGTTAAGCTACATATAAAAACAAAGGGATTTACCAATTGGGTTTGGGGGTTTTTTTGGTTTCTCTCATTTTCCAGGCCATGAACATCATTTCCCAGATATCTCCTGTACCTGGTGAGCAGCAGCACCGAACGTAAAGGGTGACCATAAGGTCTGTATTCTCCAAATGCAGGAGGAAGCACAGAGAGATGAGGCGTCTCCCATCTCCGCAAAATGCTGTTGAAATGAGTGAAAAGTCAGCAAAGTCTCAGACAGAGTGGAAAAAAAAAAATAAAAAAAAAACAAAATGGGAGAAAAATTAAGTAATGGTCATTTAATTCCTCAACTTCAATGTTTCCCAGCTTTAGTTAGGATCCGGGGAAATCAAATGTTATAAGCCCGTCTGCTTACAGGCTCCAGAAAGATGAAAACCTTCAAAAATTACATCAATAATAAATCCCCAGGCTGCCAGCGTTTTATTGAGTTCCTCCCCACAGATTTCAGTATATGCCAGGATTGCAGGCACAAAATTTGCTTTAAAACACATTTTGCAAAAAGTTAGGTTAATTCACTTAACAATTTAATACATAAGGGAAGGATGATTATTTATTAAAAATGGTGTTCCCTGTTCTCCGTGAACGCGGCAATGGAACGTGGCTGGGGGTTAGGAGCTAGTGCTGGCTAAAATCTTTGTCGAAAGATGTTTGGGTTTTTCCCCCCACCTAAAAAGTGCTGTTTTGACAAAGGTTTTCTGGAACAAAAGCATATGAATCTTGATGACATTTCTTACGTAAGCATTCTTCCTCATCTCAAACCAACATCCTCAAAATAAAGCCAGTTTCTTCTTAAAATGAAATATTTTTTTAATTCATTCATCTTTAGAGTTTTCATTCATTTTAATTAAAAAAATTAAAATTAATTTTAAAATGATGAATTAACTCATTTTTAATTCATTTTGATTCATTAATTCATTTATTTCAAAATCTAGTATTTTGCATTACTGATGCCTTCATCACCAGTGTTCCCAGGAGCTGCACACACCACATCACGTCAAATCGTGTCACCACGAGACACGACACGTCACGTTTTGGCACGATTTCCTCATCTAAACCTCTGGGTTTCTCTCTGGGTTGCATCACCAAGTGGCATGGCCACTGCTGCCCCGTGTCCTGGGTGGACAGGTAGGAGCACCCTGGACCATGTCCAGGCCGTGGGGAAGCCACCAGAGACCTGCTGGCACCTATGACCTCTCCCTGGAAACATCTGCTGGTCCGTAAATGAGAAGAAGGCTTCAAAGAAGTGACACAAGGGCCATAATACTCTTCCTCAGGACCTCTGGCCACCTCCTTGATTTGCACGAGCACAGAGACTGAGAACAGCCACCACTGCTCCCAAATATCTCAGCCAAAGATTTTCATACTGAATTATTAGTTGCATTTAGCCATGTCAGAGATTTCACCTTTAACAGGACCCAAGACGTTCCCAGCACCACCACCAGGGACATCCTTTTGGTCCTGGCCCCGAGGGGACTTCACTCCTGCGTGACCGTAGCTCTTTGTTCACATAAATACACATTTAAAGCTTTTGCAGTGGAAGAAAGAAGATTCCGAGCGCTACCTAGGTACACCCCAGAGGCTCCTCCCCACCTTTTCCTGAGACAAAATTTAATTAAATTCTGAAATCTTGAGACTTAAGTTAATCCTGTGTTTTGTTAAGTCCCGAGACATGATTTTCAAAAGACTCAACACTGGTAATATTTCTTCCTTTTTTTAATTAATTTTATTTCAATTCAAGACTTTCACTTGTAAAGAGAATATGAAACAAAAACTCCATTTTTCATTCAATATTATACCTTACTATATATTTTGCTTTCTGTTTAAACACTCCCAGAAACATGCTGTGATATAAAACGGACACATTTAATTTCTTTTCCAATCTTGTATTCAATCTACTGAAAAAATACTGATCTTATGCATACAAGATGAAAGCCAAGCCTGTGATGGCAAACGTTTATCCCCATCATTCTAAAGCTCCACAGCCCCACGCGCCCCCTCACACTGACATCCCGTTTCTGAACTATCACTTGGATTATCTGCCAGAAGACACTAAATGTTACACCTTGACGCCAGTTCACGGTCTGCATGGAAATAATGTTGGTTGAGTTTTTTTACCTTCATATTGAACAGATGTTGATAAGGAACCCACACTAACTAGCTCCATCACCAGCACACTGTCTGTGCTTTAATCAAATCCCATCGAGTGACGGGAGAGCACTTATACTGTGGTGCTTCAGCTGATGAGAAGAGTCTTCCTCATCCTTTAAGCTGCCTGGAACTCCACTAGGATGACAAAATGACCACTTGAACCTCAAAACTCTATCCCTCTGCAGATACCAGCTCTGCTTACAAGGGTAAAGCTGCCTCTGCTGGACACAGTCATCTCCAAAGCTAGATGATACTGCAAATATTAACATCTTCTGCTCCAAGTGTGGAGCTCTTCTTGGCTTACCTTCTCCAAGGAAGACACTGGAAAGAAGGCATGTCTATGTTCAGTGTCCTCATGAACTACCAAAACAGCCCATCCCACACACCATCCACAGGAGAGGATGGCAAGAGCAGCAAGCCTTCTGTTACAAGTTAACTCTTCTCTAAATATACTACAATTGCTGAAATTTCACTGGAATTCTGCATTCTTCTCAGACCAGTCATTTTTCAGCCTGCACTCAAAAAAAAAAAAGGAAAATTTAAGGTGACTTTGAGCTACAGCATGAGGTACACTTCCTTATTTTCCTTCAAACCACAGAAAATTACCTTTTCCTTCCTTTCTGAAGGGCTTCATGTTCAGCAAATGTCCTGCTGAGAGGCTGATGCTTCCCAGCCCTCCGAGGGAATTACTGTGGGGAAGTGGGAAGCGTCCATCACATGCCAAGTGCTGGTCCATAAAACAAGGGCTGTGCCATGGCTAACGAGCACTTGCAATCAAAGCAAGGTTAAGGCCTTCTTTATGATCCAGGCTTGTTAACCTCAAAAATATACTTTTACTGTCTATAGGTAGGTTGTTTTGGTTTATTTTTATTTTTTTTTTAATGAGGCTCTTCAGTTGTGGTTCCTAAACACTGATGCATCTCCTAACCCTCCTTCCCCACAGCCCGTGTTAGCCACGCTTTGTGGAGCATCCCTGAAGAAACAACTTGCTGCTGTTAAACCAACTGCACATTTGAAGTTCCTGGGTCCCTCGTATATCAGAATGAGTTTTTCCTCAATTTTTTTTTTTTAAATGAATTTAATTAAATATTGAGTAAAGCGCCACAGCAATCCATTCTGCGCTTCCGAAGGAGAAATTCGGTGATGCACAATTATTTTGTTCACTGAGACAGGGAAGAGTCAATTTTTAATATGCCATGAAGGATTTATAAAGAATAGATCTGGCAGGAGAAATAAATATGAGTAGACATCTTTATCTCTCTGGGTTGCTTCAGTGTCCATCTTCGCAGATTTCCACTTCTTTAATTATGTAGACAGAAGAGGAAGAGCAGAGAAAGAGCTAGAAGGATTTCAAGGCTCTGCAGGAGCGTGTTGTGCCGGGACGAGCGGCAGCAGCTCCAATGACTCCAGTTAACACAAAGATGCACGGACTGTCACGGGGACCGAGACAGAGCTGAAGGAGTTAAGGCAGACCAACGGTGATGAATTTGTTGCATTTTTTTTTTTTTTGTGTGGCTAAATGGTAATATTGCACAAGAATCAGGAACGGGAAAGGAAAGATAAGATTTCTCAACATCAGTGAAATTAGACCCACCCAGAACCACCACCAGAATTGAGGCTGATTTGCACCGTTTCATTCTCTCTCTATATATATATTGAAGAGTTTTTATAATAAAACAGAACAAATAACAACTGTATGCTTATATAGGAAATTATAGGGAATTAATGCAAATCTGCAATTTGCTCAAGGGGCTCTAAATACATCATAAGCTTGGAGAGCACAATTCAAAAGATTTACGGGCGGCTGCAAAAGCCTCACGAGGGAGTTTAGCTGCAGGTTCCCCCGTCATCTCTTGTGCTGGCAATTTACACAATAAACTCTAATATTAAAGAGTAATTCCACGGGAGGTAAGAAAACATGCTAACTCTCAAGTTTCTAATGATTCTTCCCTCCCTTTGAACACACAGAAATAAACACAAGCATGTTTCCCAGTGCTCTGGCAGGCTGGGCAAAGCTCCCTGAAAATCACCTCCTGACCAGAAACCGTCTCTGTCCATCAAACCCTTCCCCATGTCCCGACGAGTGGATCTGCTCTGGACAGAAAGCAAACAGGCTTCCTCTAGACCAGAGAGCTGAATCAGCATCATTAAATTGTCAGGAGAAATTCTCTACACTAATAAGTACATTGCAATTGGAAAGATGCAGTTGTAAGCTGCAAAGTCAGTGGCACCTAATGCCCAAAGCGACACGCTCCAGCCTGC
>JAOXNO010000003.1:14027954-14038626 GCA_028565335.1 Limnodromus scolopaceus
ATTCTCTGCCGTTTTTGGGCTCCGTCCTTCCCCCCCGCCCGGGACCGGGGCGATGCTGGCGGGAGCGGCCGCTTCGCACCTCCCGGCACTGCGCTGGGGTGGCGTTCGCAGCCCGGAGCCTCCTCCGGCCGGGGCTCCTTCTGCGCCGGGAGCTGGGTGGTTTGCGGGTTTTTTAATTAGTAGTATGATTTTTCTGGAAGTCGGTCGCCTCAAAGATGCCCGGAGAGGGACAAAGGGCGAGCGCCCGGGCGGCCCCGCTGCCCCCCCGCGCCCCCCGGTCGGGGGCTCGCCCCCCGCCTCGGGAAGCCCCTTTGGAGAAGGGGGGGGGAGAGGGCTCATTGTGCTCGGTGCTACCGGGAGGGAGGCAGCAGATGCTGGCCTGCTATTTTACATCTTTCCCCAAGTTATTTAGTGCCGGGTCGGTGCGTTTCCTCCCCGCCCCCCCCAGGCGATGGGAGGAGAAGTGACAGAATCACACTCCAAGTAGGGGATAGGGTTGTCCGAAAGCAGGAGGTCGCACAGGGGATGCTGCTGGGTCTGTCCTGGACCTGCGCGATAAGTTCCCGAGTCGTGAAAGCTCCTCCATAAAAAATAGTTTGTGAACCTTTAAGTCTTTTTCCCTACGGACTTCAAAGATCCCTGGAAAACCAGCTGGGTATTTCTGACCGAGAGCATAAAGCTTTTATGGGGAGTAATTTAGCTGTCCAGGAGGCCATCTCCCAGATGCTCCAGATGACCCAAGTCACGCAGGGCACCGCTCCCGACTGCCCCAAGCTCCCACCAAAGGACGGCCACAAGTCCTGCCACTTGGGACTTAAATTCATTTATAAAAGACGGACACGCCGAGAAAGAGAAAATACAAAGCACCAAAGCTTCCCAGGCGCCACAGTAGTTAGGAATACCACATGTGGGGTACTTCGCAGGTTCCTTCACCCCCTGTACCCCCTCCCTGTCCCCCCGGCCACCCGCTGTCCCCCCGTGCTGTGGCAGCGGGTCAGACCCTGGCCCCGAAGGGTGAAACCTGGGCTCTGCAAGAGTTCAGGTGTAACTCCTGCCTTGACAGTTAAGAAGTTACCGGAATAAAATTTTATGTAGTCCCTATAAAATTATATATCCTGGTAGGCATTTTGAACTTTAATGGACTAGATGCCGTGATGGCTATAAAGTATTTTCCATTTACCTAGAACAGACATGAGTGTTATCACTGATTATTGCAGGAAATGGGATTCTGCGTCGAGTTGGAGAGATTATAAAAGGATACAAACTTTAACTGTGGTAGGACCTTGGTGGGGGTTTTTTTGGGGTTTTGTTTTTTTCTTATTACCATGAATAAATCCATGCCGAGCCCATCCAAACTTAGGCTGCAGACAGAAACTTGTGCTCGGCCCGATTTACCGGGGCTCAGCCAACCGGGCAGGCACGGATCCAGCCCGGAGGCTGGGAAGCCCCGGTTTAAAACCGGCCGCGTGTGCGTGCGATTCCAAGCCGCCGAGTAAATGCCATCATTTAAATAGGCACCGCTTAAAGCTTCCATCACCGTAGCACCAGCAAGCACTATGTACCCCTCGGTGTTTGAGGAGACCCCAACTGCCGCCGGGATGCGGTGGCGGAGGAGGCAGCGGAGGCTGGAGATGCCGCAGCCTTTTGTTCGACTTCGATTCGGTACCGTGGCACTGCAGAAGCCAGGGAAAAACTTTTGCTCATCGCCCTGCCGTATTCCTGCTGCATCCCTCTGCCGGCAGCCTGCTGCTGCCAAGCCAGGCGGCGGGACCAGCTCTTCAGGATTTTTTTTATTTTTTTTTTTCAGTAGGGACGCTTAAAGCACCTTGGATGAATCATAACCCCAGTCAAGTATTACTGGTACTGCAGCTTCCATAGCTTAACATCTACTGAAAAAGTAATTTATTTGCATTAATTTGCGTTATTGAGTCTCTGGATATTTTTCGTTGTTAGGGATGATATAAACGCAAAGTTAATTTTTCTTTTTTTTTGTTTTTTCTTTTCATTTCTTATATCAATTGTTTTCACAGAATAACACAGGGTTGGAAGGGACCTCTGGAGATCATCTAGTCCCATCCCCCTTTTATTTCTGTTAATGATATCAATGAATGAAAGAAGGGTTTTTTCACATTGGTGGATGGGTCAGAGCTCTCTGCCACGTTATTTCTGCCGCTCTTGGAACCGCTGTTTCCCCAGGCGAACGCCTTGGAGCACACGTGGTCCCAGGTCGGGCTTTGTGTCAGGCTCAGACCGGGATCAGGCACCAACACAAAGCCAAAGAAAAAAAGTTAAGTGATGTTTACAGAAGAGCAGGTTGTTAACAGCGTTTATTTTATTTATTTATTTATTTTCAACCAGCGAAGTAGCAAGATGCTGAAAATGTTTACTCAAGAGCCAAACATTTTCCAAAATAAAAAATCAATTTCTTTTGCTGGGCAGTTTGTAACTACGGAGGTGCTTGTTCTTTAAAGCTCTGATTAATATAAATGAGTTGTAATTTTCTGACCAAGCCATCCCAGTTCACATATATTATTCCATTGGCAGACATGTGGTCTCCACAGCTGTCCCCTCATTTGTGTATGAAATGGAAACACTGGTGGCATTTGTAGGTTACCATAGTTACACGAACAATACACGTGTGAGGCTTCATCCTGCCAAGCTCCAGATTTTTTCCTGGCAGACATTTTGTAGACACAGAACTGAAGAAAATCTATGTAAAGTGGTTTTTTTTTGGAAGCGCATAAATCCCTTTCTCCTCCTCTCTGTTTCTGTAACGCTCATTGACGGGGAACCTGCACCTCAGCCTCGCCACAGCTGATTCTTGTGACTTCTCCCAGTTGGAAACGCCGTCCTGGGAGATGTGGGATGTTCCCAGGAACCCCAAATTCCAGGCTCCACTCGAGAGCAGTGAGGTAATCAGCAGGATCAGGCCTATGGCAAACAGAAAACACATCTTTCTTAAAAACAGCTTGCAGCACAGCGAGGTCGACACAAAATAGAACTTTTGAGTTGGAATTGTTTTCTCCGAGTTGTGTTCCACGGTTGGCGATGCCGGGGGGGGGTCCTGGGGGCAGAGGGGCAGGAGGAGCCACCCCCCACCAGCCCGCTCCGCCAGCAGGAATCTCAGAAAGTGCACTGAGAAATATTCCCATACTTGGTTTTTGCCTCTGGAATGAACGTGTGCCCACTCTGGGAAGGAGGATGGAGTTGGCTTAGAACCCCAGTTTGTTGGTATGTCATAAACCCAGTAAATAACGGTGGTTCTCTAAGACTCGGAGCGCTTAAATTCTGCCAAGAGGAATCAAAGGGCTACTTTGATGAGCACATCCTCAGTAGGCTGTTTCCTAAGTTAGGCTGTGACTTTTTCCCACTCTCATTCTTTCTCTGTAGCTGAGTAATTAAGTCCTCCGCTAATGGACTTTATAAGGTCAGGAACAGAACCCGCCTCCGTACAGGTTTAAGAGGTGCCCAGATTAAATCCTTCCAAACCACATTCCCTTCTTTGTTGCTCAAAGCCCTGCAACTTTATTCACATTTTCTTTTTGCTGTTTAGATGTTTCTTTCATTTTTCTACATATGGCACTGAAGGAAAATACTGGATTGGCCTATTTTGTATTGGCCTAATTCTCCTCCTGTTGGAGACGGCAGAAGTCTTTGGTGCCAGTGGGAAGAGAATTAGTCTCTGCTCTTAAATTCTACTGCAAAATGTTTTTATAACTTCACTTTCTAATTCCCAAGATCTTAATTTGGCAATACAAGCCAGTATTTTCTTGACTTTCCAGCCAGCTGAACTATCAGAAGAACGGGACCTGCTTTTTTACCTGGAGCACAGTGTCTAAAGTTCAAGTATTTGAGGTGGAATAGATACCCATTGCTTTTTTCTTTTCTTTTCAACTTGAAGAACGAAAGGGCAAAGCAATCCTAAGTAACGGTCTGGAAATACTCAGCAGGATGCCGTATGGAGAATGCGCAGCAGTGATGAGAGTGCTGCAGAGAAACGGCTCTTTCCCTTATTTTATTGGGTGCGGTGGTCTTGTCACGTAACTCTCTTCCCGAAGGTGCCACCTTTAGCCCTCTGTGGTGACACTGGACAGTATTTTCCCCAGCCACTTCCCAAACCGAAGAGCTCCATTTAACTCTGGAGGCAAAGATTACTTATGGGGTTTATTTAGAGATTTTAGAGATTGTCAGCATCTCATTTCCAGGTATTTAACGTAATAAACTCTAGTGAATCCAGCAATTTATGAATCTGTCAGCTTTGATTAGAGCAGGAGTTCCAACCGCTTCTTGAAGCCAAGGCCCCCTGAAGGTATCTGCCAGGGTTTGCCTCTCGCTGGTTACTCCAGCCTTGGCAGACGTGGAGACCCTATGGCTGCTCCCACCATGGACTTGGGGAGGTCCAGCCCCTCGCCTGCACCCAGCGATGTCCCATGGGGCTGGGGAGGAGCTGGGGTGGGTAACGGACAGGTGGCTTGTGCAGAGAGGGCTCTTCTCACATGGGAAGGGAGCAAAACCCCAGGCAGGTGGCAGGGTGGGTGCCACTCTCCATGCCGTGATGCTCCAGGAGCAGGGCGAGAGCAGGATCTACCCACCAGCCTGTTTCTCCACCCCGGTGGGTGGGAGCCATCGCTGCCCCGTCCCATTTTCTTGGGGACCACTGGTGGGGAGGTCTCAATGGGCCCCCAGGCCTGGCCAGGCATGTCCCAGTTCTGAGACCAGGATCGTCAGCTGCGAGTCACTGGCTTCATCTCCAAAGGGTTGCTTTCGTAGACAAGCAGGAGGTCAGAAAGTCAAGTGCAGGACTGACAATGGCATCGCTGACACTGGGAGAGAGGTGGCTTTTGTAAGGATGTGTCTGGTAGGTCCACGGGACACTCCTTGTGTGTGTATCGAATATTATCCTCCAGAAGTACCAAGTTCTGGTTTCATATACACATATTCAATGCCAAAGACGTTACAAGGTTAAGGCTGAGACCAAAATCAGATTCCCCTGTGTTCAATAAATGCCTTTTGACCCTGGAGAAACTCCACCACTGACAGCGCCATTAACCCAGAGCCCCAGCTCTGGAACTGCCCTCTTCATCCCTTTCACCCGAGTATTTCACCAGAGGTCACTAGTTCTTATTTTATCAGAGTCAGGTTTTAAAGATAACGTTAATAGTTTGGAGAACACATAAGGCTGTTTTAGTTCACAGGAAATGTTCCCTAGGTTTCTGCTCTGTACTGGAGTCTGGGGTGGTTCAGCCTGGAGAAGAGAAGGCTCCAGAGAGACCTTACTGTGGCCTTTCTCTACTTAAAGGGGGCCTACAGGAAAGATGGGGACAAACTTTTTAGCAGGGCCTGTTGCGACAGGCCAAGGCACAATGGCTTTAAACTAAAAGAGGGGAGACTGAGATGAGATCTCAGGAGGAAATTCTTTGGTGTGAGGGTGGTGAGAGCCTGGCCCAGGTTGCCCAGAGAAGCTGTGGCTGCCCCATCCCTGGAGGGGTTCAAGGCCAGGTTGGAGGGGGCTTGGAGCGACCTGGTCTGGTGGGAGGTGTCCCTGCCCAGGGCAGGGGGTGGGAAATGGATGGGCTTTAAGGTCCCTTCCAACCCAAACCATTCTGTGATTCTATATATCATACAATCATTCATCATTCTATCATATCTGTGTATTGTCAATGCCTAATTTTATTTGATTTATCACTACTTTTGTGCCATCAGTGTAACTTGAGTCATCGACCAAAATGCAGTCTTTAGACTTTGTCTTTATGTAAAAATGGGATTCCCACTGAGCCCCCGGCTAACCCCCACGGGCAGCAGCACGACGGGCAGTGCACAGGGTCCCCCCGCCGCCGGGACACACACCGTGTGTGACACCGGCTCAGCTCCCCGGGCAGCTGGAACCCCTGTGTTTGTCCACAGTCCAAAGGACTCGCTCCCCCTGGACCAAGCCCAGGTGTTCTGTAACTTCCAGGGGTTGGTCACCAACATGGTGAACAGTCAGACTAAGGAACTTCTAAGAAACACGTACAAATATTTCTGAGAGAATTACTGAGCTTCTCCAAAATTTGGTAGAAAAGCAAGTGGTTTGGTTTTTTTTATAAAATACCGATCAAAGCTTGGATTGTCTTCTTGTAATTTGAAAGTTTACCCTTGATATAATGAATCCTATATTTTTTTGTTATTTCATGCATCGTATGATTTATTTGACTAATCAAGTCCAAAGATACCTAGTAAATGCATACCTTGCTAATGTGCTGCATATAATTACTAGGATGCAGATGAGCTACTGATTGGCCTTGCTAAATTTTTAAATTACAAATGATCCATCACTCTAACAGAAATAGAGTAAATATTGATAGTTAGGGAGATCCACCACTCATAATAGGCATTGCAGTGACTTGTAAATGCATTGCAAAACCAACTCACTTTCCCCAGAGACGAACACGCAGTTAAGTGAAGCAGTTGCAAAAAGAAAAGTTTTTAAATAGCTGCTCGAAAACAGGTCCCTGAAATTGTTTTATCATAGAATAAAGCACTGAGTAAAACCAGATGAGTGTTCTTTATAAGTTCATTGGCAAATATGTTCTCCTTTGTCCTTCTGCCCCCTTTAAGTGGAACAAGTCTAGTTATATACAAATTAAACATCACTGTGCCTGAATGAATCGCCTTAATTAGGTAAAGACTTTACCTATCAAGCATCAATAACTTAAATTTTGAGAGAAATAACTTCTCTCTTTTCTGCAATAGGCAGCAATTTTAGTACCTCTATATTTTGCAAGCACTTATGAAATAAACCCATCTGTGGAAAAACTGCTGACTTTGCCATGACAAGACTGAGAACTAAAGCTAAAGGAACGAATTATAGGTCTATTCTTAAGCATCTGAGTACATTAAATATGATTTCTCTCTCTCTCTCCTTCTCTTTCTCTTCATCTCATGAACTTCTCAAAGCAAGATTGTGATCTGTTTTCTGTATGAAACGAAGTTAGTCTCAAAACTTAGGTGGTATTTGAGATAAAGAAATGTAGTTAAATATAGGCTATTCACATTCTCAGCGTTCTCAGTTGGCTGAGCCTTCCTTTCCCGATGACACGGTAGACGACCTGCGCTACGTCCCAAGCAATACTACTGAAACCATTTTGGAATGAAGCAATGATGGAAAAGATACACTCCGTAAAGCATGTATTTCCTCAGTACAGTGTAATGCTACGTTGGGTTATCAGTTCTGAGTAGAAGAAGGATGTCTTCAGTAAAATGAAAAAACTTCACGTAGAAGCCCATTCAAAGGTGCAAGGGGTAGGAAGGATCACGTAATACAGCTATCAAACTGGAGAGAAAATGCCTTTTTTCTTAGATCAGAGTAAAGCCTGAGGTCAGAGTAGGACCAAAACCAAATCTGCAGCCACTTCATGGAATTGCTTCTACCCCATCTTTGGGGATTTGACTTCCAAATCTTTGTTTTGGTGCTAACAGCCTTTATATTAGATCTCAGGACCCCCCATGATAAATTCATTTATTTTGTTATCGGTATGTTCATAGTCTTGAGTGAACAGTAAGGTGTCTCCATATTGGTCAATGAATATATGGATTTATTAACATTTATAGGTAAATATAGCTCAGAAATGGAAAATTTGATCTTGCAAGCATATAACTCCTAGAAAAAAAATCAATAAAAGTCTGTTTTATTCTTTAAGGGCTGAAGTCTGTGTACGCACACTACATGTATGAACTGCACAGATACAGATGGAGGCTAACTGTAAAATACAGTTTGATACTTAATCACTAATAATTGAAAACTAAGCACATAGTACAGCCACAGGAAATGGAATTATTCAGGTAGAGTATAACAAGGACCAGAAAAAGAACTCTCTTTTTTCTTGCTTGAGGGTAAACAACTGAAGCTATAGATGGCTGGCTTATTAAATATATATACATAGGCACATACGTACATATAATTTTTTAATAAAAAGTCTTATACATTTCCTACAGCCGGCGCTGTTATGTTGATTTTATAAATACATACTGAGATACTGACTCATTCCAGTTTTTATTTATCGGCTGCCATTTCTAGCACAGGATTTTTTGGCATCCTCTCCGGTAGTAACAGCTACTGACACGCCGGGGTCTTTCCCGACTGTGGGGGATCCTGAATGACTCAGAAAACTGGAGTTTGATCTAGAACTGTGTAGGAAGCAAAATAATCACACTGCCAGAAAGCCAGTCAGCAAAAAGAGAGGAAGAGGGGTTTTTCTGTTGCCTCGTGAAAATCCCATGGAGTTCTGGCATCCATATTTCTCCTGGTTAAAAACATTTCTTGTGTGCTTCTTGTTTCATCATTATTAACACTTCACTTCCATCAGCCGAGCTGCCTTGGCTCTCGGAGTAGTCAAAAAAAACTGAAAAGGAAGTTCTACTCCAAAATCCAACCCAATCTCTTAACGCCCTTGTTCCTTTTTTAAAGCCGTTTCTCTCTTTCTTTTTTTTTTTATTTTTATTTGAACTGTACTGGTTGTGATAGACAGTAAGAAGCAGAGATTACCTGAGCAATTCTAGTATGAAATCCTCATGAGGTAGGTGCCCCCCATGGGTAACGAGATGTTTAGATGCTTCCATGTGGTTGAGATCCCAAGTATTCCAAGCCTGAATTCCATTTTTGTTCTTTAAATATGATCAGAAGACGAAGCAGTATTTCTCCAGTCTTGGAGAAATTCTTCTCTTTCATTCTTCCTCTTTCATTCTTCAGCCCGCAGATACACTAAATGCAAAAAATAGTTGGAACAGGTCTTCCGAAATTAGTTATGCTCCATAAATTTTAGACAGTGTACAAGCTAAAACCAATTAGGTTTAAATTCTCCCTCGCCTTTGAAAACCCCCAGAAGGCTGTGAAAGCACTGCAGCGTGTACAGGTGGAAAGGGAGGAATTTCGCCGGCGGTTTGTCCTCCATCGGTGCAGAAGGGAAGAGCTGCAAGGAAGGTCTCGTGGAACTGGCTTTTAACCTGGAAGTTACTTAGTTGGCTGTCGGGAAAGCTGATTGAGTCAAATAATTTAATCTGGTAATTACGTGGCATGAGGATAATAATCACAGACGTGATTCTTCTCTGTCAAATGAAATAAAAGCTTTACTGCTGCCTTCATGTTGACCAGGGGCAGACCCTGTGGAGCAGGACGTGAAAAATAGTCGTGGCCAACAAAAGAACAGCCTGTTTTGTCCCAAGATTAATTTATTTTATGAAAGTAAACGAAGTAAGAAAGTAGATAACACGTTGGAATTAATACTACTGTACAATCCTATCTTTCAGGTATTCAAGGCTTTTAAATGGTTTTATGAGTTTATTTCTTTAGGAAAGAAAAAAAACCCAACAAACAGACTTTATAATTTGACAACCCACTGTTTGGAAAGCACTTATTATTCCTGAGGTTTCTAATATGACTTGTTAATGGCAATTTGCAAGAGATTTTCAAAGAGATGACAGAAGCTGGGTTGCAGTTCCGTGGTTGATTTGTGGGGCCCTCACCCCACGGGAGCTGTGCTCTGCACGGCATCCAGCGCCTCGCGCTCCAGATCAGAGCATGAATGAAAAGAGTTTTTCTCTCTCCTGCAAATTTACTTCCAATATTTTAATGAAAAACATTGTATCAGATACAAGTCTTAAGAATAAACCCCAATAAATTACAAATTTTAAAGATTTAATATGCTGTTTCTGCAGTGCAGGCGTTATGAATAGGATGCTCTTTGCATTTCTTCTGTGGAGATAAGAGTGGTATTTTTCAAAAGAACACTGATAAAGCCTGCTAAGGGTGTCTGGAAACACAGCAAATCGCCTTCTTGCCAGAGCCTTCCCTAAAATTAAACACCGACTTTACTTTGATGGAATGTGTGTACAGACAAGAAGAAAAAGTAGGCATTATTTGCAGGGAAAAAAAATCCCAAACCTTAAATATTATAAATCCCTGAGGATGTTTTGAAGCTTTCATGCCATTATTACACGTCCTATAAGCCCTTGTTTTTGTCTTTTAATAACAAGCTCCCACTTTCAGATCTGGGGATGCTCTTTCAGCTGACTCACATCATTCTCAGCTTGACTTTTCTGTATTTTATACAATTCAGGCTTGTAAATAGCTTATTTCCTGATGACATCGGAGACTGTCAAACCCTCAGTATAAAAGGCTTACTATCAGGCTTCATTCCTCAATATTTTTCTAAATAGACAGGATTGCACTTGTAAATGTGACTGCTGGGAAAGGCGCCCGTTCTGCAGGTTGGCTGTAAATATCCTGGTTGTTAAACCAGGTCCCAGTCCAGCCTCTTCCTCTGGGATGGACAAGGTCATTGATGCTCCCGACTGGAGTGAGCCCTGATTTTAGTAACGTGGTATTTTAGACCCATATTTGTGTTGTGCTTACTTGTGTGATTCAGTGGGTCCATAGTCCTGTGGCTGTACTTTAATGCCTTTCTCCGTTAAAGCACCACCAAAGGTCATTGTCCACCTGCAGCAGGGCACCAAAAGCTCAGTTTTTCTCTACAAAAAATGGGTGGCAACAGCACTGCAAGGACCCTACTGAAGCCCAAAGCAACATGTATCCCTTGTCACCTCCAACAAACATAGACTCACAGACTGGTTTGGGTTGGAAGGGACCTTAAAGCCCATCCAGTGCCACCCCCTGCCCTGGGCAGGGACACCTCCC
>JAOXNO010000003.1:14038726-14059667 GCA_028565335.1 Limnodromus scolopaceus
CACAGCTTCTCTGGGCAACCTGGGCCAGGCTCTCACCACCCTCACACCAAAGAAGTTCTTCCCCAGATCTCATCTCAGTCTCCCCTCTTCCAGTGTCAAACCCTTCCCCCTCCTCCTATGGCTCCCCTCCCTGACCAAGAGTCCTCCCCAGCTTTCCTGGAGTCCCTTTAGGGACTGGAAGGGGCTCTAAGCTCTCCCCAGAGCCTTCTCTTCTCCAGGCTGAACCCCCCCCAACTCTCTCAGCCTGTCCTCCCAGCAGAAGGGCTCCAGCCCTCCCAGCATCTTTGTGGCCCTCCGCTGGACCCATTCCAACACGTCCATGTCCTTCCTGTGCTGAGGACTCTAGAGCTGGAGTCCTCAACGTAATATCCTTCCATTAAACTTGTCAAAATGTCTTAACCTGACCATAATTAACTTGACCTGAGCTCATTATGGACCAGTTCATCTCCAGCTTCTAGTGTAAGCAGTTCTTCAGGCTAGATCTTTGCCAGACCAACCAAGCCAACCTCTTTTAGTGTCCTCTGTCTATTTGGTTTTCCTGGTCACCGTGTTCTAGCTGGAGTCTCACCAGTTCCTATGCCTTGTCACCAATGGTCACTGCAGCAGATCCCTAGATGTGGGTGATGGGACCCACCTGAATCCAGGAGGCAGCAGCCCAGGACAAGTTTCCCTGAACTGAGAGAGGATGTTTATATGGCAGTAGTCTCACAAACGATGATGATGATGGGGAAACAAGGAAGCTGCACGAGTCATTAGCAGAACATTAGCACAACAGCCAATTTTCCGAAAGACTAGCTCCGTTACTGAGGCTCAATATATGAAAATGTTTCTGTGGAGCGAGGGGAAGGTGGAGCGTGGATCAGTATGTGCTTCTGGCTCACAGCAAGCGCAAAATAAATTGCTTGTCTTAGCCCCAGGTAATTTTCTTCATGTATCTGATCCCTCAGACTTCTACCGAGGCACATTTAGTACATATGGCTGCCAACCAAAACCTCTGCTGAGTCTCCTCGCAAGAGGAAAGAAATTTTGCAAGAATGAAGCGCTTGACGGTGGAGAGAGATTTCCTGTGGTAGTATCACTGGTTCCAGTCAGACATCCAAATATCCACGTGCAAACTCTATTGTCTCTTTTTTCAGCAATTGTGACCGTTAAGGCCGTTCTCACAGAAGTTACAACATTTTGTCTTCCTATTACCAAGAAAAAAATGTTTAAAATCTATTTTTTCCTAGCTGGCAAGTTAACGACGAACAGTTTATTTCACAGATGTCCCTTCATATTCTCCTCTTTACTGCATTATGGTCTTAAATGTACTTTTTGTTCACATCACCTGAACACCTAGACAAACCCCAAGAGCTATCCAACCGCTACGGCTGCCGGCACGCACCTCTTCCCACCCCCAGGAAAGCTGAAATGAAGGATCTTCTGCTCCATAACTAAATATCCTCCCCCGTTACGATTTCCTGGGCCAAACTAATACCCAATATTAAGCAGTTTTTGCAATCTAGCTGGAACGGGAAGCCCTGGACAAACCCTCCACATTGAATTTCCAAGACACAGGAACGATGCTCACGATTCCCATCTGCAAGAAACGACCACGCCAATAGCCCCGTTTGTGACACAAATGGTTTCTTAACGCAGGGGGTACTGAGAGGTGCTATGGAAAATGAATTTATTTAGCCCCTAGTAAAACAATTCCCTCCATACCTCTCTCATAAAATTAACCATTATTTCTGTTGATATCAAGTTAACAGCCGTTACGACAGTGGTAGTGAAAATACAAATTTAATAAATGAGGGGGAAGGCAGAGAATGCTAAAAGATATTCTCAGTATCTTCCAAAAGAAAGGTATTATACCCCCTTACTGTTTGGGGAAAGTTTCCCTACCCAGTATTTTTAGAAGACAGAACACAGAATTAAAAGAAGTGCCATCAGTCACATGACCCATATTAAATGCCATTTTCAGGGAGAAAAAAAAAAATAAAAAATTTTGTGATATGACTGTCCTAAGGGAGGTTTTGAGACTGATATCATTCCTTAGGACTGAACCTTCCTTCAGGTTCTGAAGTCCTAACATTTATATAGTCTTCCAGTGAAAAAAATGGTGTTCTTTTATTTCTGTGGAGACTGAATGTCACAGAAGTGTCTGGGACCAGTCCTGCCAAGACTGGAAAGCCGGGACATGCAGGGGCAAAGGGACGGCTGTGGGTGACAGCTCAGAGATCTGGCAGCTTCTCCTTACAAACGTGGGAGCCGGGATGGTCAAACGGATCACATACATAGATAGAAACTGCAGAACAAAAGCAGCCAGTGCTATTTCAGGATACAAAAACCCGCGCTGTGCTTTTTCACCGGTAATGGCTGTCTCTTTAGTTTTTATCAGAGCGATGGATGGTGTTTCACAGCAGAAAGAAGCTAAAGCAGAAGTCTATGACTTGGCTTTTCCCTCGTGCTGTGGCCCCTGGGCTGCCATCCCCATCCCACAGCCCTGGAACGGGCTAGGACACGGGGAGCCCATCAGAATTTACTTTTTGATTACACTGAAATTTCTTTTATAGCTTCGTCCAAGCTGCCCTGGGCCGGGAGAGGTTGGAGACAGTAACGTGCAGGTCATTTCTAAAGAACATTTTCCAGTAAAAGAAAATTAAATCCATTTGCAGTAGAAAATAGCTAGAGAAGAGAAAGTGTCACTAGTAACTTGTAAAATCGTATGTCTACAGCGCTCATAAACCCAGACCTCTATTCAATAAAACCAGAAATGCCTTCTTACCAAGGATGAACAATAAATGTAATGTGCGAGTAAGAGGATATAAATATTCCACAAAGGAAGGATCGAATTCAAATTTTTTTTCAAAATCTAGATGTGCTCCAACATATTTTAAAAGCAGCTTTGAAGTCTTTTTCAGGCAGTTTCATTTTTCAAGTACTACATGATTTGTGGAGCTACATCAGAGCTAACTCAGCACTCAAACATCATTAGGGCCCACGGCTTTCCAAGGCATGGACTTCCTCCCTTCATCTACTTGGAAAAGAAGTTACAGATGCCAAAGGTGGGACTGTCTGGGACAATACTGCCAATACTGCCTCTGGCAGTGGCACCTGGCTTGGTGCTGGCTGCTGGCTCCAGTCATGGTCATGGAGCCCAGGGTGCAAGGCTGGACCAGCGACGTGTTCCGCCTGGAGCAGCAGCTCAAGGCACTTCCAGTACCTGCCCAACATTGCTACTGGGTGAAATCACCGCCTGCGTTATTAGCCAGCAAACACTATCATTTGAAAAAGATGGAATTAAATCAATTAAACTTCGGATGTCATCAGTATTCCTGGAACTGTCTAGTTTGGGTCAGCCACAGATGGATCGTTACTGAGAGGAACAGCCGTTAGAGTAACACAGTTTATGGGCAGCCTCCTCAACACTCTGTTCATACACTCCTTACTATTACCGTGCCATTACGATTTAGTTTTTTAACACACTTAGTGCCTTACTCAATTCTCCCATCAGTTGAAAGTTATTTCTGAAGGAATGTTTGTTCTACATCTGGTTCTTTTCTCCTCCAGCACGATCCCCTCAGCTCTCATTCAAGTCTCAGCTACCAGAGAGAAAATCTCACTCAACAGGGTCAAATGCTTTCTGGCTCACGTTCCTGTCTCCCTTCCTCCAAAACACAGCCCCCGACAAAAGCATGCCAGAATAAAAATGCTATTTGGTGTGTTCTACTTATAGCAGGAAATAAATCTGAAATAATGTACTGTAATTTTATTATTTAATATACCGGTCAGATTGTGAAGTTAAAAGGTTATATAAGTTGCATTCCTGTCAATGCTATTTAGATTACTATTTTAAATCTCTTTTTCAAAGCTGTATGTAGTTTTGTTCTTTTATATAGTAATAGCTTTGGTGGGCTTTGACTAGGTTGAGGCATCACTACGTTCTAATTGATAAAGATGCTATTTCCTGCTTTCTGCCATTACAGTTCATCACTGTAATGTGCCCTGACTCAGACATGGCACAACTGGATTATTTTAGTTACAGAAAAAGACAAAACCTTTGTTTGAGAAGTCCCACCAATCGTCAGAGCATGAGATTTAGTGTCGCCTCAAATTTCAGGAGGTCTGCTCTTTAAATCCTTATCCAGCTTTGCCACACGCCTTGCTCGCCCAGGCTTTGTGTCTCACCCAGCGCCTGTGGAACACCTGCACTAACCTGGTTAAAACCCTCCCGGGGAAACCCTCTCGAAGTGGGCTTTACCCGCCGGTACCCGTGTGCCTGGGGAGGCAGGAGGAACACAGCTGGGAACAGGACATCACCTCCACAGCCACATGCTGGCGAAAATCAGTGCTGCTGACTCAGCACACCCCTCCGCGCAGGAGCACACGCAGCCGCCGTCTTTAACAGCACAGGCCCCCAAATCGCACGTTTTTACACAGAAACTCTCAAAACTCTACCCGTTCCAGCAGCACTAATAGATTTGCAGATAATAAAATGAAAATGAGCATGATTTTACTAAGAGCTTAGATATTCCTTGACTATGTGTTTAAGATGCGCGACACAACAGTTTGTCTGGGGTGCACTGCTGGGTTACTTTAAACATACTCTCGCATGAGTGACTTCAGGCTAAAAAGACAGAAGTCGTGTGGTTTACACAGTAATTTGGAATTTTGGGGAACGACTGACGTCTGATGCACAGTGTAGTACCAACAGCTAAAATAAGGACAGTACATTCATTTAACCAAATTCCCTGCTATTGTTCGGTGCTTAGCTGGATTAAATCTGAGCTCTTTTCTGGAACCGATTTGATTAACTCAGATGAATTTTGGCAAAGTTTCTCTGCGTTTAGCTTGGAAGTTAGGAACCAACGTCTTCCTCAGCCTTAATTCCACACACCTGGAATGGGGGCCTTGGGGCCAGCTCTGGCACCCTGGTTCCCAGCCGGATTTTGCTCCAATCACCCTGGTCGATCTTTAGCGTTTCTCAAGCCATTTAAACAAATATTGCAGAGTAAAACTGAAAGGTTTCCCAGAGTTTTCTTTTCAGAGGATTGCATACCTTGTTATAGTCGCTCACGTGGGAACTACCACAGAGTTTTCTCATGTAAATCCCAAGTAGAAGAGAGTTCCAAACCCTACATAACTTAACTACAACAGATCAGGGGTTTCACAAGACAGCTGAATGTTAAAACGATGATTGTTTTCAGGTATTTTTCTTTAATGAATGATGAGATTAAATAATATATGAACTGCGTATGAGATGAGCGTAACATATCCCCTAATCTATTTTCAGGAACCTCTTCAGACACTGATTTGCTGAAGATTCTGGAAGACAGAGGAGCAGCTGAGAGTCTCCAGACCATTTCTTTTCTTCTCTGAGCTCAGAAAATCACCGTTCACCTTCTGGATGTCCAAGCCTTTCACCTTAAACTTTACGCTTTACGTTTTCGGCCCAGTAACAAATTACCCTCTCAATCTGCTGTGGTTTTGAGGGGCTGGGGAGCTGAGCTCACTGGCTGACCAGCATGGCGAAGCTTAGAGCTGTGTTAACTGTTTGCCAGTTGGTGCTAGAACTGTTAATGACTTCATTAACTGAGTCTTCCATACAGAGCAACGAATGTCCACAGTTGTGTGTGTGTGAAATCAGGCCGTGGTTTACACCTCAGTCAACGTACAGGGAAGCCACAACAGTTGACTGCAATGACCTTCGATTAACAAAAATCCCCAGCAACCTTTCCAGTGACACTCAAGTCCTCCTGTTACAAAGCAACAACATTGCAAAGACCACAGACGAACTCCAACAGCTCTTTAACTTGACAGAATTGGATTTTTCACAAAATAACTTCACAAGTATCAAAGATGTGGGGCTCTCCAACCTCACTCAACTCACTACTTTGCACCTGGAGGAAAACCAGATCACAGAGATGACCGACTACTGCTTGCAAGACCTTTGCAACCTTCAGGAGTTGTATATAAATCACAACCAGATCAGCAGCATTTCTGCAAATGCATTCTCTGGCCTGAAGAACCTCTTGAGATTACATCTCAACTCCAACAAATTAAAGGTTATTGACAGCCGTTGGTTTGACTCTACTCCTAACTTAGAGATTCTCATGATTGGAGAAAATCCAGTGATTGGAATACTAGATATGAATTTCAAACCACTCTCAAATTTAAGGAGTCTAGTTTTGGCAGGTATGTATCTCACAGACATTCCTGGCAATGCCTTGGTGGGCTTGGATAGCCTTGAAAGTCTTTCCTTCTATGACAACAAATTGGTAAAAGTGCCTCAGCTTGCACTTGAGAAAGTTCCAAATTTAAAATTCCTGGATCTCAACAAAAATCCGATTCATAAAATTCAAGAAGGTGATTTTAAAAACATGCTCAGATTGAAAGAGCTTGGAATCAATAATATGGGAGAACTGGTTTCTGTGGATAGGTATGCGCTGGACAACCTGCCTGAACTTACAAAGCTTGAGGCCACCAACAACCCAAAGCTGTCTTACATTCACCGGTTGGCATTTCGCAACGTTCCTGCCCTGGAGAGCTTGATGCTGAACAACAACGCCTTGAATGCAGTCTACCAAAAGACAGTGGAATCCCTTCCAAACCTGCGCGAGATCAGTATCCACAGTAACCCGCTCAGGTGCGACTGCGTCATTCACTGGATCAACTCCAACAAGACCAATATCCGTTTCATGGAGCCTCTGTCCATGTTTTGCGCCATGCCTCCGGAATACAGAGGGCAGCAGGTGAAGGAAGTCGTAATACAGGATTCAAACGAGCAGTGTCTTCCAATGATCTCTCATGAGACCTTCCCAAATCACTTGAACTTGGACATTGGCATGACGGTGTTTTTAGATTGTCGGGCCATGGCAGAACCCGAGCCGGAAATTTACTGGGTGACTCCTCTCGGCAATAAAGTAACTGTGGAAAGTCTCTCTGACAAATACAAGCTGAGCAGCGAAGGCACCTTGGAAATCTCTAACATCCAGGTTGAAGACTCCGGGAGATACACCTGCGTGGCCCAAAACATAGAAGGGGCTGACACGAGGGTCGCTACCATCCGGGTGAACGGAACGCTTCTGGATGGTACCCAGGTCCTGAAAATCTACGTTAAACAAGCCGAATCGCACTCAATCTTAGTGT
Source organism: Limnodromus scolopaceus (assembly GCA_028565335.1). NCBI lineage: Eukaryota > Metazoa > Chordata > Aves > Charadriiformes > Scolopacidae > Limnodromus > Limnodromus scolopaceus. The sequence goes on from JAOXNO010000003.1 coordinate 14,045,858, forward strand.
CTTGGAAAGTTAATTCCAACGTCATGACTTCCAATTTGAAATGGTCATCGGCCACTATGAAGATCGACAACCCTCACATCACGTACACCGCCAGGGTCCCGGTTGACGTACACGAATATAACCTCACGCATCTACAACCGTCTACGGATTACGAGGTGTGTCTGACCGTATCAAACATCCACCAGCAAACACAGAAGTCCTGCGTTAACGTCACAACGAAAAATGCGGCTTTTGCGCTCGATATTTCCGACCAAGAAACCAGCACCGCCCTCGCGGCGGTCATGGGGTCCATGTTTGCCGTCATCAGCCTCGCCTCCGTGTCTGTTTACATCGCAAAAAGATTTAAGAGAAAAAACTACCACCACTCATTGAAAAAATATATGCAAAAGACCTCTTCAATCCCGCTGAACGAGCTCTACCCTCCACTTATTAATCTCTGGGAAGGTGACAGTGACAAAGACAAGGATGGTTCTGCAGAGACCAAGCCAACCCAAGTCGACACATCCAGAAGCTATTACATGTGGTAACTCAGAGGATATTTTGCTTCTGGTAGTAAGGAGCACAAAGACTTTTTTGCTTTATTCTGCAAAAACGAGAAGTTGAAGACTTTTGTATTTTTTGACTTTGCTAGTTTGTGGCAGAGCGGTGAGGACAGGTGGATATTTCCGAATTTTTTAGTATAGCGTATCGCAATTGTTTGACACAAATGGCAGCTTCACCTAGCTTCCAATTCCTTTGCGTTTGGTTCTTTTTACTTTGGGTTTTGGGCTTTTTTCAGTTTTGCTAAACTTAATGCTGTTCTAACTACAGTGCCGAAGAAAACGGAGGAGAGGCTGGGGTTCCCCTGCGATTCAGAGGTAGCACAACCCCGTTCCTCCGAAGCCCTCGGGGGGGTACAGTGTCCCATAGAGCCGACACTGGGCTTGTACCAGGACTCGCGGGCGGAGGCAAGGAGACCTGGAATGATGTTAGTTGACTGTTCCGTAATGTTGTATCAACTGATCTGAATGGTTTTGACTTTTGAACAATGAGTTTTCTTTTTTTTTTTTTTTTCTCCCTTTTTTAAAAATTTTTTTTGGAGTAGTTGGGAAGGCTTAGGGAAAGCTAACAGGCAATAGGAAAATGTACATCCACTTTTTTAATGTAACAGACTAAATGTTAATTGTTCTCTTATTCTTTTTCTTATATTTAGTAGACACTTTTGCAGAATACTAGAGTTTTGTTGTGTTTAAATCACCAACACACGGTGTTTAATGAAGGCAGAGCTATAATAAATTTAGTTTTGTTCTGATTTTTTTTTTATTTTAGAAGTCACAATAATGTATTGGGTTTAGATGTCACTAGTTTGACTGGTGATCATGTTTTGACATAAAATATATCCAAAATGTTATATAAAAATATTGTGGTTTTTTTTCCTTGATGGAATTACGTTTCAATTACATTTCCAATTTTTTTTGTATGCATTTGTTTTTATAGCAGTGTTTTCTCTGCACTAGATGCAAAATATTGGAAATAATTTAATGAGAAAAATGTATGGATGTGGCTTTGGGCCTGTGAGTCACATGCAGAATCAAACCTGTTTGGCAGAAGGTACACAGCAAAAATAACTCACAGAGTGTGTAACCAAACATCTTCCTTTTTGTATGCTTTTCTGTTTATGTTCTGAGCTAAGATATAAATGAAGCTGACATTTAGCTGTCATTACAATCAGTTAGGACAAAAAACCCCAAACAACTCAGTGCTACCAAACTGAAATAAAACAGTTGAATCCTGGTGTATACTTAAAAAAAAAAGTGAATTGGATTAATGTTCTTTCAAAAGCAGAAATTCCAAGTGCTGAAACTAACAAGAAAGTGATGTTTGGGTCCAATATTGAACTGTATTTTTTACAGGCTTAATATTAGCCAGTACTCTTAACTATTTTCCTGAATTAATATGGGAAAAGGGCCAACCCTCCGAAAGCAGCGGTGTTTCTCTGTGTGCGCTGGGTCTAATATAAACGCATCATCTCCAGCTGAACCCACAGACGCTTTGTACGTTGTCTTTTCTGCCTCCCCGGAGTTCCCCGCAGGGACAGCACAGGAGGGGGGGGTTCTGGGGCAGGACGTGGTGACACTTCCACTCCCCACCTCAGCAGCAGCAGCACAGGATTTCCTACCCTTTATCACCACTATCGACATGCAACTTTTCCAGTGTTTTTAGATACCAAATACGTTCTCGGTAAGTAAATGTTAATTGTTAAAAGAATGGATGTGCCTGGGTTTTGGGGCTGTTTGAAGTTTTTTTAACTCACTGGCTTCTCAAATATATCAAAGACACCCCCACCCCAAAGCTACAAATAGCTTCAAACTTCTTTTTTCCCCTCGAGCCAACCGTCCAGAAGCGGGGGCGTTCTCAGCACCCTTTCCCTAACAAGTTGCTCTGCTGCAAAGCCTTCAGCACGTCTCTGGGACACAGGCCTTGTTGATCTTGCGTTTCAGCGTGAAGCCGAGTGAAGCTATTAATTATGCATTTAAATCAAGTACTTATGCTGCTTTACACAATCTCTTATATGTTCATCAGGTCTCATGCATTTTTAATCATGTGACAATTAGATGTTGGGATGAGGCAAGTGTCCTTTGATCATGGAGAAGTAACACGGTGGAAGTATTTATTCATCACCGTCTCCTGTATTTGTTTTTAATGTTAATGGAAAATTTCCTCCTGCTGCCTTCTCCAGAAAAGCTTCAGAGCAATAATTATCATCCTGCCCACACGCTATTCTAACCTTAAAACCACCCCTATTATTATAGCAGACATGACGAATTAAAACCGAGAGCTCTTTTGCGGTGAAGATTCACTCGGCTTTTTCCAGACAAAAGGACAGAGTGAGGACAAGGTTGACAGCAAAATTACAGCTTCCAACTTGCATGACATCATAAAATTGTCTTTAGAAAATAATGAATTGAACGAGTGTCAGATGGTGCAGAGTAAGCCCCTTTCCCCATCATCTCCTCAGCTTCCAGCAGCGCTTGGACAGTTAAAGCACAAACAGTAACGAAGATCACGCAAAAAAGCAGTGATCCTGCTCTTCCTCCTCCCTGTCCCCACCTCCCACCCTCGATGACACCCACCGTTGAGATCTCCTTGCCTTCTGAATGTGCTCATATCGACCAGTCCTTGCTGGTGGAGACAGGACACACCAAGAACTGTGTGTGTGGTGGGATTTGGTTTCACCTGGCTATTTCTTCTGCGGTTTGGGCAGTTTCAGAAAGGGAATGACTGGCAAAAGGAAGGTGGCCGGGACACACGGCCCCGGAGCAGGAGGACACAGCACTCGGCAGTTTGATCAGCCATCGCCACCAGCAGCTCGGGGTACGGGAGGCAAAGCAATACTTAACATGGTCCTTCCACTGGGCAAGTAACAGCCCTTTTGTTTCCTGCAGACCCATTTGGCATTTTTATGCCGTTTGTTACCTTTTTAGAGCAAGGATGTCGGAGAAGAGCAGGAGAAAAGGGCCTGGTGAGAGCCATGTGCTTCTCGGGGACGTGCTGAGCTGCAGTATTGCAGGGCAGCGGATGCTGCTGGGACGCGGGGAGGGAGATGCGGGTTCCCTGAGAGCAGCCGAGCAGCAAGAAGCACCCAGTTAACGCGGGATATTCCTCACACCCAGCCACCAGCACCAGGTATTTTCAGCCTTGTAATTTCACCCCTTAGAATTCTGTACGGATCCCCTGGAAATTTAAAATTTTGCTAATAAGAGGCGGAAAAAAATGGGTATGAGATTAATCACATCTGGCATATAATCTTAGTAAATAACCTTCAACCTTGTGCTTGCAATTTTGTGCTCGCAGTTTATTGTGAGCAAAAATAGAAATACTCTAATTGCCTTCAAAATGTATCTGCATCTACTGTTCACTGAAGACAAAAAACCACCGCCAGTTTGCTGAGAATCAGAGATTGAGACCGGCCACTTTAAAAACAGCAGGGGGAAAAAACATCGTTATCTTTCATTTGGCTAAAGGTTTAGAAATGCTGTGTAAGAGTAGATATTTCATACCCAACTAAACTTCTGCAGCGTTACTTCCACTTGGTTGCCCAATAATAAAATATTTCAGGCCCCTGAAGAGGAAACAGCTTACTCAAGTGTATGCAGTATTCCAGCTAAATCCATTTTTCATTTCCTCACCTAAATCATAACATCCTCCTGGATTGAGAGACAGTATTTTCCCCCGGGAGCCGAGACTCACACTGGACGTGGTCTTGCAATAAAGTTCACAAATAAACTGAGACTTTAATAGAGCTACGATCTGCCCTCCAGCCCCGCCTCATGAATAGGTACTCATTTAGTTACTAAAAGAAGGTTATGAAGAGAAAAAGCCAGTTTGGACCACTGGTTTCCTAAATGGGCTAGAACTGGAAATGGGTCGGTCAGTCTGAGCTCCAGCAAGAAGTGCATACACTTGCCCTGATGCCACCAACAAGCTGGGACATCAGTGATGAAAGGAGCATCTTTCTGAGCTCAAAACTCCTTTTGCTTTGTGCTGGCAACCCTGAAAACAAGGCTGGGGACAACCCGCTGAAATAAAATTCCCAAAATTAAGTGGGATAAGCAGCCGGGGGCTACTCCTGCAGCACCTCCACCACAGTCCACGGTTCCTGTGTGGGAAGAGGACGATTCACTGGGGACATCTCTTCCCAACCATGGCACCGTCCTGTGAAGCATCACCACAGACATGTGCTGATGGGTGAGTGGTGGTGAAGAAGCACCAGTGGGACCAGTGCCGGAGGAGCTGTTTCCCAGCCCACCCACCATACTGGGAATAGCTGGTTGTTACACTGAGCTCCTGCTCCACAACCAACCGCTGAAGGGAATGCCATGAATTTCTGCTGCCGCTGGAATTTCCCTTTTCACACCCAATCGCTGCATCCCCGGTGCCCGCAGCTACGGAAACCCTGAGACCGAAGGTGACCGTATCCCAGGGAACTTCTTTCCTCAGGAGAAGCCCGGGTGCCTGAGCTGGAGACAGCAAACGCCGTTACACATCATCCTCGTTAAATACTAGCGCTGCATCCCTGCAAAAAACTACCAAAAAACGCTACCAACCCCCCTAGGTAACCGTTCTTTGCAGTGTTGTACAGAAGTGAATGTTTTGTGTTTCCCCTGAACTGTCAACCTTTTAATCTCCTCCCTTCCTGCTCTTTCCAACTATGGCAATTTTTTCCAGCTGAGAACTTTTCCCCACCCACTCAGGTCCGTTTGCTCTGCCGTCGGCCTTTCGTTGGTCTCATTCTTCTGCCATTCACGGGCAAATCCTGTACAGCCTCAGTCATCACGAGATCTCAAAAGATTCCACTGAAGCACTTTTCATTTGGATTTACCTTTGCAGCCACCCATTTTCCCTGCCAACCTTTTCCCCTGCACCTAATTCTTACCCTCATTTTCTTTCAGCCGTTCCTGTTTGGAGCCCTCAATCATCAGAGGAAGGATGCGATGGCATCCCCCCTTATCCCTGAGCACACTATGACCCTCTGTTACGTTTTCTACTGGTATGAAAGCAACAAAAGACTAATTTTTCTTTCTAGTCAAGGACATTTACCATGAAATTTGTACTATTGTATATCTATGTCCAATAGACCAAAGGAATGCTGAATCATAATAACAGAGTCATAACAACAGGTTTTGAAATACATGAGGATAAATACTTTAGAAAAGTTGGAACTGATCATTAACTAAAATTTTCCCAAGCTACTAAATGACTTAAGAGCTTACATCTCATTTACTTCAGTGGTACGTTGGGTGCAAAATCAGGTAAATGAGATTTTTCTCCAGTGCATCTGGAAGTATTAACTTTCCTTAAATTCTGAGCAGCTGTGAAACATTTTCTGTGGGATTTTGTAACACAGATTTTTTTCAAAAATCACTTGAAACCATAATTTTTATCTCAGTTATGGGGCTAGGGGGGATGGGATTTAAATCCTGTCATCCTCAGCGGAGTTACTGATTTGCAGTGATCTAAATAAGGTCTACATCTTTAAAAACTGCAGTTCCAGGTTTCTGCTATTAAAGTTCTTGGCAGATTTTTTAAACAGCAGCTCTTCCTACTGCAGTCTGTTCTGCTGGACGTGATTCCAAGCAAGAATTAACGTATCAGAAAAGATCAGGGTGAGGAAGAAAGAAGAGAGGTATGTTACCCTTTCGCTAAAAAATAAATCACCTATTTCTGTCAAAAGGTACAGGAGTTTTTGTTGGGGTGGCTCTTAGAGATGCGTGCTGTGCCCAGATGCCAAATACTCCAGTAACTGCTACAAATCACAGTGGCTGAAAATGAAGCAGTGCTGCAAAGCAGCGTCTGGACTCGGAGCATTCCCACGGGAGGGAAGAGACCTTGCTCCTGAACAAGCAACTGTTGTTAAATCACCAAAACAGAAGAATTACCCAATTTCCTCAGAATTTGATCAGGAACACACTAATAGAGCCAGAGGGTCCCCTGGGAACGGGGCTGGATGCAGCCCCGCTGCCAACAGCGTCTCTCCACACGATGCACCACGAGTGGTGGTGGGGGCTCTGGTCACGTACGTCCTTGGTGTGACATCCCCTTGGGTTTCAATAAACCTGGAGGTACCTGCTGCATCCATGTGCTGACATTCTCCAGAGGAGAAGCGCTCCCTCCCCACGCCGGGGACCTCCAGGTCACTTCAGGAGGCAACTGCTCACTATTTTGTTCTTCCCTCGCTGTTCTTCCCCAGAGCTCTCCGGTGCCTCCTCTGCAGCAACCCATCCCTCGGGGGGGCTGGTGCTCTTCAGCGTACGCTGTTAAAACACTGCAAAACATGCAACTGAATTCAGCTGCAAAATATTACTGCAGGAAAAGGAGAACTAAATAAGCAGATTAAGGCCAAGAGGTTTGGGTGCCTAATTTAATTTCTCTGGACCCTGAGCTTTCCGGAGCATTTTATGCAGCTGCCACGAAACCTCTACGCAGACAATGAGGAAGATGTAATTCATATTGTTCAAAAATAAAGACCTTGTTTTTCTGACTTGTCTCACATCCTTGGGGAGCTCTTGGTGGGAGGCCAGGATCCATGTCTGGAAATGTCTGGAGAGTCAAAAATGCATGGATGTGACAACAGAGATGTCCTCCACCGTGTAGTCACTGGCAGGAACAGCAAAAAGCAAGTGGGGGAACATCCCTGCTTCCATCTCCCCGGAAGGGACTACATACAAACAGCAGATCATCATCGATTTTTGTTTCAGCAGAGCAGTAAAGTTATGGTTCTTTTGAGATGGCTTTGTAGGAAAAGGTATCATTAAATTTATTACTGACAACACCCGCTCACTGGTTTGACTCGTCTCACCAGTGTAACAAACTTCTGGTGGTTTTTGCAGGAAACAGGGTTGAACCCCAGCGCTACTTTCCAGGAGACTGTGTCATCACCTGCAGAACCGCAGCCTAAACCAGCGCCTAATGGTCTGCTGATCAAAATACACAAGAAAGGGGGAAAATCACAGTATGAGCATCTGCACAGCCTGGTATTTGTATGATTATTGAACACCGCTCAGTCTGAGAGCGAAGCCGGGAGAGCACACGGCTCTTTCCCCCCCCATTCCTCCCCCACTGCCCACGGGGAGCTGAAACATCAGACACAGCAACTTTTCACGATTGACCTAAACATATCTTGGAGAACAATTCCATGGAGGTGCAGATGTTTAAGTGCATTGCTGAGCGGCGCTTCCAATGAGCTTCTTCAACAGCAAGAGCTATTTAAGGCCATTTGCAAGTCCCTAAACAGCAGATTAAAATTGGTTTTATGGAAAATGGTGTCGTTAGCAGTTATTGTACCGTTCCCTATCCTCCCCTAGTGTGAAGTTTTGCTGTCACACATCACATGGGGGTAATGTCACAGAAGTGGTTTCCGTGGCTTCCAAGTTCTTTCATGTCAAGGCTGAAACCGGTCGTGGGACTATGAACGTTCAAGGTTATCAACCACAATGAACTTTTCCTGAACTAAGTTTATCAGAAAAGACTCGGGAAGTGATGCTTCAGCTTCACTTATATTTTAATGGAGTCTCGACACCTCATTTCCTTCGGAACAGTTTGAAAATCTCATCTCAAAAGAGTTATCAGCGAGTTTGCTTTCCCAGTGATTCATTCCCGTCACGTAATTTTACGAATTGAATCTACCCAAGGTCTCAGATCCTTATCTTAAAGTCAGTAAGAACTGCTCTACTTCTATAGGTAACAGCTCATTTCCACAGCCTTCCTGAGCTGTCTTGGAGAATTTCTATAGGAGGCTGCCCTGATAGACAGAGAGTAGGGAAAACGCGGCAAAAATGTAACCAACAAAAGCCATTACAGCCCACGTACAAATGCACATTATTTCTTTCTAGCCCTTTCCTGTTCTCCTCTTCTGTTTCTTTCTTCTCTTTTCAAAATTAAAAACCACTTTATTCTATTTTTCCTGGGATGTACCACTGCCTGTGTTTGTCCTGCCGAGGCCTAAGCTGATCTTTGCCGAGCAAATAGAAACATAAAGCTAAATGAAAACGTTATCCCATGCTACACTCACGCCGGTTGCCTTTTTCGTTAATGTAATTACAATAATAATTCATACTCTGAGCAAAGAAATTCTATAAAAGCATTCTGAAGATAAGTCTGAGACAAAGTTTGTGTGAAGAAATCCTTTTATACCATCCCCTCGCTCTGCTCATTGCCCCGTTCCCTGTGTCTGGCCACAATACACACCGAGCACAGGACAGCTGCTGCACGCTGACCCTGTTCCCTGTACAATCACATCATTCCACTTCTGAGTAAAGCTGGCGCTGGCGAGCGTGAGGCTGAAGGCACAGCTCCGTCCCTCCTCGCCCCGCTGCGGTGACAAGGACTGTACCTTGTCTCTATTAGGGATCCGCAGTAAGACAAACACTCTGCTTATCCCGGCGTAAAGAACACGACCTTGTGTCAATAAAGGCACGGAGCCGCCTTCTCCTCTGACACGCTGGAAACCGAGCAGCTTTGCTAATCTTTCACTTGATTCTCCACTCACATTTATCCAGTCAGCAAACACAAGCCTAATAGCGCAGGTCAAATGGTCGTCACAGCTAAAATACACAGTTTGACTATTTGGCCTACAGCAAATCATCAAAAAGCTATTTAATAATTCAAATTATATGCAAACCAAGACTACTCTAGTGTTTAGTATCAAGGTTTCTTATCTACATATTGAAGTCTGCATAGAAACTATCAGCATTGAGTGGCAGAAGCCACTGAATAAATGGTATTAATACATTAATAGTATTTCAGGTCTCCTTGTCTAAAGAGCCCTAATATTCTCCAACACCTTTAAGCCAAAGTGTTTCTTTACTTTCTTGTGCTGCAGGTACTTTTCCGTGACCCCAGAGGCAATCACGTGAGCTTCTTGTCCTTCTGAAGCTCCTAAAACACAACCTTTTACAATTCTCAGAGCACAAGCTGATGCAGACCCTCAGTTCTTCTGGAAATCACCTCCATTCTTCTTTTGAAGACAGACAGGCAAGACCTTGGAGGTCTCATTTCCTCGAAGAGAAGAGCTGCTTCATTTTCTTATCCCTTAATGTTCTGAGTGGGGAAGAATAGTTTACACATAAAATCATCAATCTTAGTATTTTTCAAATAGTTCCATGTGATTGTTCTAACCTCTGCCATGAATGAAAGCAAGAGCTGTCAAGAAATAAAAAGCCAAATAAATCCTCCACAACTGGTCCAGAAGAAGAAGTCTGGGAAACCTCCAGCCTCTCAGTCTTCAGCAGGTACACACAGGACCCTGATTTACTCCAACCCCAGCAAGCCAAACAGCTTGCTTCTCATTTCATTCGAGAAGCAACTGATTGATAGATGGGGGGCAGGAAAGTGTATCATTAATGATCTAAAGTTGTGCCAGTGAAGAACCACGGCTGTCTCCTAACGACAACTACTTCTCCATTTAGTAGAGTCATCCAAGCACACGACACAAAAAGGCTCAGTGTGGATGAAAAGAGGGGAGGCAAGCTGCTATTTGGGAGCAACGTTGCATCTTCTTACGAAAAATTAGTGACGGTGTCCAGATTGATTAAATATAGGAAAGAGTCAATAACAGAGTGACATGGGAAAATGACAGTGCTTTTGTTTAAGCATCTTGGACAATGGGCTTTGTCCCCGTGGATGTAAAGTGACTGCATCACTGCTCCCTTCCCCTTGGAATCCCAAGGCAGGCTCTGGTGTGCCCTTCTCATTCCACCATTAAAACTTGGGTCTTCGTTCAATTACAGCGGCTTTAACTGCAGCCCCTCTGTACAGACTCTGCATCTACTGATTTATACGTTCCTCCCCTGGATTACAGAGCCCTTCAGTATCAGTACTCTCCCCCACACAGTCATACACTGCAGTCGAATCCCACCTTGGTCTTTTTGTTAAATTGAACAGACTCTGTTCTTCCAACAGTTCTGCTTCCCTAGTGCTCACCTTTCTTTGCTTTAATCCCTCCGGATAAGCAGTTGGCACACAAACAAAAAGACAAAGCTGATTTCAGTCGTTTTTCTACAGCGGTTTCGCCCCATCTATGCAGAGAGAGTTCTAGGAGAAAACATTGTCTTTTCACGGCAAGGTTTCTGCATCGTGACATGCTCTACAGCAAAACCAATTAATACTGACCCGGGGTTCGGTAATGCCACCCAAATTAGCCAATACACAAAGAAAACAATCTCCTTGTTTAACTACCAATGAATATATAAACAGGAGGGTACTCCTGCCAGAACCATTTACCATCCCACAATAATGCGGCTCCTGATGAGACAACATTTCCTGTAGCTAAATTCTGAATGAGCAGAAACTACATCTCTAAACGGTGTAATTCTTCGAAGATTCAGTTCGTGCCGCATCTATTAGAGATGGGATCACGAAGCAAATTAACTACAGGTACTGGCTGAAATGGTGACACTGGCTCTGGCTGTACAGAGCATCAGGGGAGGGAGACACATTTCTGTGATGAAGACAGGTGACAAGGAGCAATTGTGCTGGTGGCTCAGCGTGTCACCGTAAGGGCTACGAAGACAAACGGCACAACACAAAGCCCAGGAGTTATCAAAACTGTGCTTACTGATCCTGCGGTCCTGAGGTCTATCACACGTGGGGATTACAGGACATCTCACAAGAGCAGACTCAAGAATAAACCACTGGCCTGATTCCTGACCCCCTCCGTTCACAGCCAACGGAATTAAGACTTCTGAAAGCTTCAAATCCCACTCATATATTAGTATTATTTGAGGTAGAACAAAATGTAATGTTCCATATAATCCCCAGACATCCTGATACATCTCAAAAATATAAGAGCATTTGGGAAAGACTGCTACAAAATGCTGTGTGTTTGACACAAAGAACTTCAGAGACAAACTCAGTCATGGAAAAAGAACCGCAGGTGACGGTGAATAAAAAAAGCCAGCAGGGGCTCTCAGGAGGATGTTCAATTTCCGCAACCCGTATCTATCCCTGCATACGTACCTGGAGTCCTCCGCAGCTCTCATCCCCCAAGCAAAAAATATATAAGCCAATTTAACCTCTTTGTTGTAAAGAAAAGGAATCAAACCACGCAAAGGAACAGAGAATACGATTAGAGGGAAAGGTGGGGAGGGGAATGTATTCAGGCCAGAGACAGCCACATGGGGTTCTGTTAACTATAGTTCAGTACTAAGAGTTACAACATTTTTTCTGGGCATTGACAGCAAACTGTAGAACAGATTAGGCAGACACAGTGCTTAGAGACATGGGTTAGTGATGGTTTGTATCAGAGTTAGGCTGATGGTTGGACTAGGTGATCTGAAAGGTCCCTTCCAACCCAGACAATTCTATGATTCTATGACGGAAATTAGTGCTGGAAAGGGTAGGACCTTCTTTTCTGTCTTCCCCCACAGCAGCAGGCATGAAATTTCAGCCACTCCTTCCTCTATTAGTTTCAAATAAGCACAACTAAGCAAGGCTTGAAGAAACCTTAGAAAGACATAAAACCTGAGTTAGAAAGTACGTGGGACAGACAAATGCTGGTGTCCTTGGCAAAGCTGCTCCAGTCACGTTGGGGTTTTTTCATGTTCATGAGTAATAAATCTCATTTGTAATTTTAATTTTCCTAAGTTTTTCCACTGTTCAGACTTTTATTAATATAAATTCAATGTGACAAACTCACAGCAGAGTGGGCTGCACACCTGTACGTGCAGAATACCAACAGCCTGGCTCCCAACTAAACAAACACCCACCAAAATGTGAAATCATGCTGGTGCCAGTTCTGCTGTGACAGCTCCTACCCTAATGTGGCACCTCATTAGAATTAGCAACTGTGCAATTAACTCCTTATTCATACACAATTTGCACCGTGACAAAGGACGATTTTGCTTAAATAAAGATTTCAGTGTTTGACTTGCAAGTTGTACATGTCATGGAAACACGGCTGGGTGACTGATGAGATTCCTTCTGCTTTAATTGCCGTTCCACACAGGAAGATGGTGTTCTTCCACGCAAAATAGCAATTAATCACATACACGTACTCCTGTCCTGTGAGGCAGGAGGAGAAGTGCTCTCAGTGCAATAATACTGGTTTGACTTTGCATATTTTTCTTCCTCTCTTGTACGTGCCATTTACACCATGACGGAATGGAGAAGTGGAGAAGGTTTAGAGTGTTTGCTTATTAAACAGCACTTGCAGAAATGAGAGGGACAGCATTAGCCACCAGCTGATATGCAGAAATTAATAAGCCTTCATTCCTTCACATTTCTACACTTACTCACCCTCCCTTTCTATTCCCATCATGACGGAAGCCTAGGGGAGGAGACGCAGCCCTGTATTTGCCATGTGCTACGCAAGGCTCAGCCAGAAGCAGTCCATGCCCTGAAAAGCTCACTCCCTCCCAGATACAGCCAAAGAGGGAAATACTGGCACAAACGAGAGGGAAACAAAACTGGAAACCAACTTCCCAAGACAAAGTCATAGTCAAAGTCACAAAAACATTATTACAACAAATGAGTTCAATTAATTTCTATCAATATCCTTTCCCTATATCAAAACACAGAAATAGGGAAGAGGAAGTACTAATGCCATCAGAGAAGGGGGGGGACCCAACCCAGTGTCACCAGTATCTCCCAACTGCTCATGTAGGTCCCTGATCCCCAAACCCAGGCGGTGCTGGAGCCGTGGCTGTGTCAGGACTCACCACCCCGAAAGACAAGGTGCTGGATGGACCCTGAGCCAGCTCTCCCCCAGCAAAGCCATTTATTCCCATAATCTGTAAAGTGTTTTAGAAATGCTGAGAGCCCCATTTCTCTGTGAAGCCCTGACAGAACTATTTACAGGGGCTCCATAACATTTTGTAAAGACATCCACTGACATCATCCACTGACATCATCCACACATCTTCCATAAAATTTCTTTCCTTTTAAATCTCTCTCCAGAGGGAAAAAAAATACAGTTGTCACAGCCTTTTTATCAGCTACAGAGGTCTCTCCTTTCAGCTAAATCTATGCAGAAGGGAAGTCTCTCCGCACCCTGTGACACGCTTCTGGTCGGCGTCTCAGTCCTTTACCACGTTTTATTTCCCATGATGGTATCATGTTGGGAATTGGGAGTTGGGATTGTTCAGCCTGGAGAAGAGAAGGCTCTGGGCAGACCTTAGAACCCCTTCCAGTCCCTCAAGGGGCTCCAGGAAAGCTGGGGAAGGACTCTTGATGGGGGAGTGGAGCCATGGGAGGAGGGGGAAGAACTTCTTTGGTGTGAGGGTGGTGAGAGCCTGGCCCAGGTTGCCCAGAGACGCTGTGGCTGCCCCATCCC
>JAOXNO010000003.1:14059767-14075794 GCA_028565335.1 Limnodromus scolopaceus
GGGCAGGGGGTGGCACTGGGTGGGCTTTAAGGTCCCTTCCAACCCAAACCATTCTGTGATTCTATGATCACCCACAGCTTCAGAGCAGATTTCCCACCCAGCGCCCCGTTACCTGTGTATGTGTGTGCAGTGACAAGGGAGCAGGACGCTGCTGAAGTTTCCGGTGTACACACTGCAGAACACAGTCATATAAATGATATACCGTGTATTTTTTATATATATCGCTTAGTACTGTATACACACACACTATATATATAGCACTATATACTTATGCTACACATAGTATATAGTGCTACAGAATAGATCATCGGGGTATTGCTAAAGTCTGATTTAATGGATAGCTTGGGCAAAGAGAAAGCCGAGGCACACAGTAGGAGAGAAGCAGATGTAATGGGATCTTCAAATGTTTCATGATCAACAGGTAAAAAAAATTCACAATCTGAGAAGACAAACAACTATATATATATGTGTGTGTGTATATACTTTAAGTATCACACACACAAAAAATGCAACTCATCGCTGTTTCTATACAACCTTTCCATGCAATACTTATATCAGAATTTCTATGAAGTAACATTTAAAAATCACAAAAAGAACTAAACATTATATATCGAGTTGGCATTTTAAAAAAAGAGCTAGAACATATAAATATCATTAAGCTTCAATGCCCTAGGTACAAAATGACTTTTTATGACAAAAAATCCATTACAATTGCCCAGGAAAACAGGGAACAAAGATGAGCCTCCTCTGGTGCTGAGACATCGAATAGACAGGATGTTACTGAACTGGCAATGACCTGAGCAATTAACATCTCCTGGAGATAAATGAGTGGTAAACCCTCAGGCTGAAAGGAGTTAGGAAGTATCAGTACATCACCTACAGGAGATTTCACTGCACCATAAATGAAAAGCATTTTCATCCCCATAAACGTACAAGTTAAAAAATGAACCCTAGAGATAAATAAACAATGTACAAAAATTCCTGCTGCTCCCCAGCGTTAGGAATATCCCACTTACACAAAGGAATTAGTGGAGCTGCCCAGTTCCAGACACACAGCCTAAACTGGGATTTACACACACACCGATGGAAAACTTCCCAGAGAGATTTGCAATCTGCTGGATTTCTTGTATTTCTAGAAGCCGGGGCAATAACTCAACCTGCCGCCAGCCCCGAGCGCTCCGGTGCCCGGCTCCCAAAATACCGGGTGTTAATTCAAGGGCACCCTGTGCCTAACGAGCCTGAATTCTGATTTGCAGAGCTCCCGCTATCACAGCCACAGTCTTGCACAATTCAGCCCTTGCCATTTCCAAGAAAATGTCATTTGAGAGATAGAGAAAAAATATTCACTGGAGGGTAGGTTAATGCCAGCAAACCGGCGGCTGCCTGGAATGGCATTTGTCCACAGATCTGCAGACAAAGCCAAGCAAATAATTGTATCAAACGTGTTGGAGCAGATCCACTCGGATCTCACTTCAGCCCTGGCTTCTGCAGCACCTTCCTCTTACCTCTCACTGCTCATTGACAGGAGAAAAATCATTCTGCTTTCGGCTGCTAAAAATATTAACACGACAAGAAAGTGAATTAAAAAATATGCCAGATGGCAAATAACTCCTAATTCAATACCTGCCACCAGGGAGGAGACAAGTCTAAAATTCCCACAGCTGGTAGAAAGGGGGTGCTGGAATGTTGGATGCAGCCGAGTGACAGAGCCAGGATATTCCATACTGTCCCACAGCACAGCTCCGGGTGCCCAGGGAGAGCGGGTCCTGCCAGTGACCAAGGCTCCTGCTCGCTCCTGAGCCACTCCAGATCTCAACTTTTTATTTAAATTTATTTTTTAAAATTTCCTTTTTTGGTGAAATGCAATGCTCCTGTTCAAAATATAAAGAATAAGCTTTCATTCCACGTGCAATCTGGGCTCTCACAGGCATTAACACACAAAATCAGTATGCAATTAGGAGTACATTTAAGTTTATATCAAATTTACACTGAATCCTCTGACAAGCATCTATCAGCTCACATGGGACGTGACTTCAATGTACTTTTGTATATTGCCTTTCTGCAGTTTTTAGGTCACTGTAAGACAGATATAAATATATAAATAAATCTCAGCAATTCCGTGGTGATGAACATGCAGAATTTGAAGGCAATATACGTGCGCCAGAAGTCACGTCACCCCGCTCTGAAAGGACCTGCTTTTAAACTAAGTAAGAGTTTCCATAAGCCTCCAGAGTTACAAAAACTGTACTAATCAGATTAAAAAAAAAAAGATGTTAGGCATTAATTAGAAAAGTGCAGTTGCTGCCAACATGCAGGAGGAGGAAAGCTAGGGAGGAAAGCAAAGCAACACTTGGTGTAAAAGCTGAGGGAGGCGGATTTGTCCCCTTTCTCCGGTTTCCCTGAGCTGAGGGTGGCACTCCATCAGCCGGGCTCACAGCAGGTTACGATCGCTGCTCCACACCAGTCGAGAGAAAAGCTTTCAGCTCTTCCATAAAGAGCGAAGGTACAATACGGGACACAAACAACCGACGTTAAGTATCACAGTTTCAGGTCTTCCTCGGTGTAACTGCCATTTAATTTAAACCTAAAGTGTATTTTGTGACAGACGACATAAACCCAGAGAGCTGCACGCTGCGGTGCCTGGGCTGAGGACAGGGAGGTGGGAACCAGCCCCTCGACAGGTCCCTGTCCCCCTGGTCACTGAGGTTCGGCTGCTGCTTCGTCCCACCACCCTGAGGGACGTCGGAGACCCTCTGCATGACGGCCCCGATCCTACAAATACACAGACCTGATGTAAGTCCTACCCAGCGATGCCAAGCCAAGGGCAGATGGGCTGGAAATCAGTGCCAGTTCACTGGCGTATGAGGAAACACAGGTTGCTATTGCAGAAACTCCATTTTTCTGACTCTGCCGTGAATAGAAGGAGTTTCTGTAAGGGAGAAGATCTAAGTGCTCCACGCGTTAAGCAGCAAAACAATAAATACAAGTTAAAAGTCATAAATAAAACTTGTCTAGCTATATTACCCGATTCACCAAGGAAACAAACACTCCAGCGTAGTACAAGCTCTGGTGAAACTGTAGGGCCCTCCGGTGCTTTCTAGCAGCTTTCAAATATTCCAGATTTATATAAGTAGGATACTATTTATGAATAACTGAAAACACTTTGCATAGCCCAGACTGAGAGAAGTAAAAAGGAGGGAGGAAATGACGGCACTTGGGCCAACACAAAAATAAGAATATAAAAGACAAACCTACACAGAAACTCTCTGCAGTCAAGCTGACACATTCTCAACCTCCCCTGAACTATTTTTGAACATCTTAATGAAAGTTTGTATTGAATATACATGGGAAGTCATACTTGCTTAGCTCAAATATGTCTTTTTATTTAATCTTGGGGCTGGGGGTTGGTACGGGAAAAATGCTTCCAGGACAATATGGACGGACAAGGTGGTATCCTGCAAACTGAGGTGCTGCAAAACTATTTCCAGATTTCAGGGACTTTAAATTCCTAATTAGCTTCAAATAAAAGAGAGAGAATCTAACTGGGATAAGAGAAGCGCGAGCAAATGGTAGAGACCTTCCCCATTTCTTGTAAATAAGCAAACAGATACAGCCGGGAAACCTGCCGATGCTGAGATCAAACCAGAGAAGGGCAGAAAGCGTAAACACGGAGGCACCACCACCAGTACTAATTTTCTAATTTCCTCCAATTAAATATTCCTCAGTCTACGGTAACTCCCATCATAAGTTGTACGTAATATAAAATACACACTGTGTTCAGCACCGGTGCTTTTCATGTATTAGCAATTGTGTTTCCTTTTTTTGTGCCCTTTTCTCTACAGAAGCCCAGTGTTATATTCTCTTTTTCACAGTCACGAACACCTTACAGCTCATCCTAACTAGTTGAGCAGTCTCCATGATGCCAAACCTTTCACGGTATTTTCACAAGACATATATTGCAGTAACAGCCTGAACCTATGTGGGACAATCTTTGTACAATCTCGCTTCAAAAACAGTCACCACAAAATGACATTTGCCTCTGCTCCGTAGCTGCAATCAGGATACAGCACACAGATTTGTTGAATTTGTTAAAATGCGGTTGAGTGAACGAGAACACCATGCAAAGTGAATTGCTTTCCCTTCAGGCATTAATTATCGGTGCATCTCCACTGTTCTCCTCCACTCTTTACATTCTCTGACGTTTCATCTCTTCCTTGATTGGGAGCAACCATCCTACAAATAGATTTTTTTGGCAGTAATTGGGAATAAAACTGACTAGCATGGACTGTAATCATTTGGAAAATTTAGCCTCAACTGAGTTTTTGGATGCCTGATACACTCCCTCGTTGCCTCTAAAGGTTATTTTGCATTTAATGAGTCTTTGTAGGTTTAAGGTAAGGAAAAAAAAAATTTAAAAAGCTTCATTGTTGTGAAGTAGCAACACTTTGGACAAGATGCGCTGGTTCACTGCTCTGGTGTTGTGGAGCCTGTACGACTGCCACAGAAATGAACCAGGCGTTAGAGTATGACTGGGACATAGAGAATCATAGAATCCTCTGGGTTGGAAGGGATCTTTCAGATCATGGAGTCCAACCATCAACCCAACACTGCCCAAACCACCACTGACCCATGTCCCTCAGCACCACAGCTGCCTGGCTTCTAGATACCTCCAGGGATGGTGACTCCACCACTGCCCTGGGCAGCCTGTTCCAATGTTTGACAACCCTTTTGGTGAATAAATCTTTCCTAATATCCATCCTAAACCTTCCCTGGCACAACTTGAGGCCATTTCCTATTGTTCCTTGGGAGAAGAGACTGATCCCCCCTGGCTATCCCCTCCTTTCAGGGAGCTGGAGAGAACGAGGTCTCCCCTCAGCCTCCTTTTCTCCAGGATGAACACCCCCAGCTCCCTCAGCCGCTCCTCACAAGACTTGTGCTCCAGACCCCTCACCAGCTCCGTTGCCCTTCTCTGGACACAGGGATGCTCCTGTGGAGCAGGAGGGAGCGGGGTCACCCTCTCACACAACCCTCACGAGTGGCGCAGGCTTTGTGCGAGGCAGGGGTGGAGGGGAGCTGTTTGCATGGTTCTGGGAACCCCACCTCACCCCCACTCTCACAAGGGCTCCTCCAGGTATAAAAAAAAAATAAAAGCTTATAACAATCAGCTGTAAGATCAAACATGTTACATGAGTATCTAAGGAGACATCGCCAACTTAGCAACACAGCATTTCTGAACACAAGGTAAATTCTTCCCTCTGGTATGACAATAAAGTCCAAGAACAACTTTACACCTCCTAAACTCAGGTTACCATCCACATTCCCGTTCACCCAAGATAAGCTTGGCATGTGCACCAATTCTTTTTAACTAATATATTTTTGTAAGAATCTTATTTTAGCTAAAAAATTCATTTAAATGATGATAACCCAAGTATCCAACAGTTATTTTAAAGCCCAAATAAATGACGTTTTAATTTAAATACAACCTCTTCTTTTGTAACAAGGGAACTTTGGTATAGCAGGAGATGCAACCAATATACTTAATATTGCCGTTTCTAATTGATTGGGAAGAAAAAGCCAGTTACTGAGAAGTGTAGCATAATCCAATCAAATAAAACAATTTACACTAACACCCCTAACAGCAGCATCCCCAGACCATGTGTCACTTGGTGCTCTAATCACTGAACCCAACTCAAGGCTTGGAAGTTTATTCTGCAAAAGAACAGACACCAGAGATGCCAAAAAAACTCTGAGCATGGTATCGGGGTTGAAAATAATCCCGAAACCAGTTTGAGCAATTTTACTGGCTGGGTCCCAGACACATTAGACCTACGGAGCAAACCCACACTCATCTCTGCATGATCCAGTAGCTTATCCCTTACTCTTTTTCTGGTTTTTAAAGGCAGCAGCCTTACAAGGCCCTGTCTGCTTTCAAAATATCTTTCCTCACAAATACATAGCGACAAACTTCAAGGCTGAAGCCTGCAAGACCACAAATCTGCTTCTTCTGGAACAGGCTGCAAGACTCGGTGCCAGCCGACGCTGGGATGATCACAGATCTCCTGGAGGGTGCTCTTCCCTCCGGGCTTTTTTTCCCCACCAGTGACATGCAGCAAAGGGAGAGGAAAGATGAGACAGAAAAAGATGTTAAAGTGAAAAGTGAGCAGATACGGGAGAAAAACAGAAAAAGAGCAGAAAAGGAAGGTAAAAAAACTAATTTGGAGTCAGCCAGCTCCAAAGAACCCCAGAACAGTGGGTGTAAACTGAGGGATGGAGAAAAGACAAGGACCGGAGAGGAGGGGAAGGGGAGGGCCACATTGACTGTCCAGGCCCTTCTGCACAAACACGCTGGAAAAACTCTGCAAGCTCAGGGGAGATTAGAGCGAGCAGAGAAATGCCCCAGCTGAGGCAGCGAAGCCTTCGTTAAAAGAGGCGTCATTTCCATTTCAGCATTTGCCTTCATAAAAGGCTCCAGGAACAGGGGAGTGACAAGAACAGTTACTTGCCAGTAGTTTCTAAAAGACGTTTTTCAGCATCTAAGCAATTGTTCAGATTCCTTTTTCAAAGCCAATTGAAGGTCCCAAGTTTCAAAAATCACTGGAAAGGTGCTGGCAAATCACTCAGACACTTTTGCCTACAGTAATGTGGATTCTCCAATAAAAACTTCCCAGAAGCAGGACCTACCACAAAGAAAACAAACTTCCAGTGACCAGACAAATTCTTTTCCAGACTAAGAAGCGCATCTTGTTCACGCAAGTCAATCACTAAAAGTATATTTTTGAAAGCCCCATTACATTTTGCCTTTTCGAGTCCACAGTATTATTGCCTTGGGGCTAGAACCGGATTATCTCCCTTTCAAGCCCCATATGAAGATGAGTAGAGATTAATCCTGGAGAAATGGGATTTTTTGTTAAATTGTTTTGTAAAAAAGATAAATACAAGAGCAAAATCTATCAGGAGTTCAATGTTTCCCCATCTCCTTCATTCCCCATCTGTACCAGAGCTACTCTGCACATCACTCTCCATGAAAGAAAAGGATTTATAGATATTAATTTCTTAGTCTAGCAAAGTAATAATCCAAGTATGAAAAAAATAAAGTGAAAATCCCAGCATATGTTGGCCTCAATTTTTTCAGACATTTTAAAGTCAGTAATAACATTGCAGAAATCATCCAGACCTATCCCAGTAGCAGATCATCTGTGTAAGAAAAACAGCCCGTCGGAGCCAGGGGCTCTTACAAATATTCATAAATACTAAATATACCACTCCTGAAAGGGCTTAATCTACTACAGGATTATAACAAGAGCTGGAAAAACAACAGAAGACCTTGACACAACTAAACCACTATTGAAGAACGAGTATTAGGAAGCGGTTCCCAGGGCATCCACCCGCAGGGACGCCTGGAGCAGGCAGAGCCTACCCCAATTTCTTTATCCTTAACAAGCTTCAGGTTTTTGTTCAATTTTACTCCCTGAACCCTCTGCAATGAGCCACCGTACCACTCACCGCATCCCAAAGGGTTTTCCAGAGCCAGCCCACGCTGATGGCCACTGTCCTTCCCGCCCAGATGGGGACAGCCCGGAGAGCTCACGAACACATGTGCGGGTTTGTGTCACAGCAAGAAGCTCGGTCCTTTAATTAACCTGCAACAAGAGGGAAATCGTCCCATGTCACACCCGTTGTACAAGGAAAACCAAGGATTCACAGTTCATAACCTACAGAAAAAGCTGACGCAACACAAACTTTAAAGCCCACAGCATGGGAAAGGGAAGAACAAAATCAAAATGCTCAAGCATCCAAGATTCCACTTGTTTATTTTGAAGATACAGCCCAGCCATATTTTTAGCAAAATCTCTAGAAGCCCCAATACATTCACCCACGTTTTGATTCTGATGATATACAGCATCACTTCCCTGTCAGATTTCTGCAAAATTTAATATCCAAATTAATAAAAAAATTCTGATTATTCACTGGTTCCACAGAGCCCATCAAACCGAGACCTGGTAATTCTTGTAGCCTCGCAGAATATGTATTTTGCCCAAAACCCTGTTCCTAATCACATTGTTTTGAATAATTAGTTCATTGACATTCCAGTGCTAAAGAAAATACCATTAGTAATTTATAGAAGTTGCAGGAAGAGTAGTAGTTCAGAACAGCCCAGTATGAGATAAATTAAGCCTACACCTTCATGAAAATCATTAAAAGGTAGCTACAATGATATGCCCGTGAGTTATCATTCAGATCAGCTGAGCAGGAGCCCTGCCAGATCTCAAGCCACCCTTATCTCAAATAATACCACAGCCCCGCATAAGGCTTGTGCTCTGGTTCTGGAGAGATGCCAGCACGTCTGCTGGGACTACTGGCTTTTGAGAGTCTGGAGCAATTCAGAATAACGGGGGGAAAGCAAATCCCAAACCTCCTGCAGAAAAGGAACACTTTGATTTCCTTTCCCAGAGGCACCTTTGTGCTTCCTCTCTCTTGCTGCTTTCCATCCCCAGCTGCAGACCCCTAGCATTGTCCTAAATCCCTCTGGCAGACCCGGTGTGGGGATACCCCCCACAGGGACCGCACAAGAGCCACTCGGGTCCCCTGAGCCCTGCTCCCTATTCCCCACCACCTTCTCTACAGGGTATTTTTCACCCACCTTCCACCTCCCCAGGCGAGCTCGTGTCCCACCTCCCCTCAGCCCAGGCGACAGATACACCCCCAGGAGCCGTTGATGCCAAGCTCCGAGCCCCTGCATTAACAAGGGACGATGCTTTCGCTCTCCTCCAGCCTCCAAATTCTTTTCTATTTCAGATCCCTCCACATTACCTCACACCTCAGAGACACGACCTTGCACCACGACGCTATCATTTACTTCATCTCTTCGCTTTCATCACTCCATTTGCATATCCTTATCCTATTATTTATTATTCCACACACAGTTCTGCATCCT
Organism: Limnodromus scolopaceus; assembly: GCA_028565335.1. Classification (NCBI taxonomy): domain Eukaryota; kingdom Metazoa; phylum Chordata; class Aves; order Charadriiformes; family Scolopacidae; genus Limnodromus; species Limnodromus scolopaceus. The sequence goes on from JAOXNO010000003.1 coordinate 14,068,703, forward strand.
AGAAATGTATGAATTAAGTAACATACACGAATGAGCATTACAAAAGGAAGGCACATCATCCTCTGCTGTCTGCATTAGCAATACAAATGATGGGGCTAAGTGGGGCAACCTAATTAATTTCCTGCTACCTTTCAACCAATTACTTGGGATTTGGGGTCTTTTTTAAAAGTTTAATATTAGGAAGCAATATTATTTGTATATTTACTTAGTGGGGAAAAAAAAAATATAACTTTGAGTGAAGAACTTAAAATGATACGCATTTTACCCATAACTTCAGCTACCTGAAGGAATATTGATTAAACAGACTCACTGCTTCCAAATTAATTCTCTTTTCAAATATTTAAATATAAAGGAGGCCTGTATAATGTGTAGCAGTCTATATTCATACCTAAATGGGTTTCATATTGGAAAACATGGAAGTAGCACTCCTGTACCACAGTGAGGATTCCAGAAAACAGCTACTGCCTTATGTCCTTTTTTCCCAAAATAGAAAGATAACAACTCCTCTTGGTTAGGAGAAGAACGATGATATCAGTCATAATATATTCCAGTTTATTTTTAATCCTGGTGATAGTAAATGTGAAAGGCCTGGTGAAAACAAGCGCTAGCAATCAGCTATTTTTGCAGGAGTTCTGTGCCACGTGGTACCAGGACTCGGCTGTGATTTACTATCGAACTGACAGCCGCCTCCCGAGGATCTTCGCAGCTCTTATGAGGACTTCTATTCTTCGCACTGGTTTAATTAACTCCAATCCAAAATGGAGACAAAATTTTTTGATCTGATCTGTTTGTTGCATTGCTCTAGTCTTAGTTTACAGCGACAACAAATGAAGGCTGAGGGTATTTTTCTTAACTTCTTGTTGTGCGCAACTATAATTTATGAAAAAGATTTCAAGGCACAGCCCGGGTAATTGGGAATCTCAGGAAAAAGGAGGAGGCTGCAGAGGGATATTGGTACACAAGGAGGACATTAGTCAAGAAAGTTCTTTGAAATCATTTCCTTGGTGCCCAACATCAAGCTCTGTTCCTATTTACTGAATATAAAAGTTATAAGAACACGTGCTGAGACCCCGGCACAGCTCCTCTCCTGCGAGGCAGCCTCGGGGGGGGACAGAAGAGAGGCAGGGCCAAGCCTCGGCACAGCCCTCCTGCCTGGCAGAGCTGGCTTTCAGTCCAAGCACTCCTGATCATCTAAACTCCACCCACCTTCAGGCTTTGCACTTGCAAAAATAAGGGGAAAAAAAAAAGAAAACCAGTGAGTTGCCCCTTGCCCACCGCGGGGGCTTGTCCGTATCAGGCAGCAGTGCAGAGCAGATGTGGTACCGGAGGTGCTGGGGTCCTGCCATCCATAACGCACATTTCAAAGGGATGTTTTCTTCAAAACAGTGCTGTATTTGACCTGCCTGATGGCCATAAGTGGTTCCAGCACACGAGCCACGCTCCTGGGGCACAGATCCCGTCAGCTCATCGAAAAGGAGCTTAGTGCATGTGCTCCTGACGCCTCCAAACAGCCAGGGCTGAGATTGATTCACTCCTGCTCCAAACTGCAGCGCTAAAATACAACAAATACAACCATGTCTGAGCTGGTTTTAATTATCAGAGAGGTCTATTCAGAATGGGAGCCGTGAAAGGCAAAACTTGAGCACTTAGAGCACTTTTGCGTGTTTTAATTGTTGCAGTTTTAGGTCCCATTTGAAACGGATTGGTATTTATCTCCTTTCCAAAAAAAAAAAGGATGCTGCAGGTATTTGGTAAGAGAGTGAGAAATTTAACTTAAAATTCAATTGCTTTCCATAGATGTAGCAGCATATAAGTTGGATTTTTGTCTTCATCGTGTTCTCTGTAAGCTTTTCTATTCTTTTTGCATACTTGTTGGAACTTTTGATCTGATCAATAGACTAGCAGTTAACCAGTAGAGATCAGCAGATACTGTTGCTCGGGTTTTCCTGCCAAAGCTCTTTTAGTGCCCGACAAACGTAAAGGGGGGAAGAGATGGACGGTTGCTGCTCTGGAGAATTGCCAAGCTCCCACCAACACCTCGCACGTGCTCCTCAGTTCCACATCCCTCTCCCTGCCGGGCGGGCAGTTGGCTGCTCTCTGTTGTATTTAAGTGGTAAAGAGCTCAAGAGGCTGAAAGAAGAGACGTATGAAAGGAATACAGCCTTGTACGGCGACGGTGAAGACGGTGGTGTAGAGATACCAGTCTATAGATACTTCCGAGCCAGCCAAAGGGACCAGTAACCGGCTCTGTCATTAATAACAATCCAATAATAAAACCAAAATGGGATGGGTCAAGGCCAGACAGGATCTGTTACCTGCAAAGTAAAATCAATACTCTGCTATGAAAACACTCAGAGGATGTTTACGTGGTGATTTTCAAGGTCTCGCCTCTCCATCCTGGCTTTGGTGCCTTCTTGTTTTGGCTCTTCCAACAGTGATGCGAAGTTTGTGCATCATAAAGATCCGAAAGTATTCAACAGAAGAAACATTTACTTGTGTGTCACCACCACTACTTCATTCATAATGGCATTCACCTTCTGTTTATCCGACAACGGGCAGGTTTCCCTGCCATGGCTGGGAATCGGGACAATACACTGCTTGTTTCCATGCAGGAATCCACAGGGAAAAGGCACCTTCACACGCACGTTGCTGTTTAACGCGTGGGAGTCGGGCCGGGCACATCCCAGGAACAGATGCCGGGAAAACTTCCTAATTAAAGGGTTGCACATACTGGCAGGTTCTTTAGGCCTCATTCTTTAATCATTTTATTACCTTAAATTACCTTTAATTACCTTATTACTATCAATACCTTTTCTTTAGCTCAGGACCTTACAGGATGGGGCTGTTTGGGAAGGAGGCCTGGACCCCAAGACATCTGTTCTCACATTAAGTAAGAATTATGCTCAAATAATTGACTTTTAGCAATTAAAGGCCTATAGGAGAAAAATACATATACAACTCGGTCTTCACACTCTGACTCATGGAGTTTGGGCCTGGGTAAAACCGGCCGTAGCAAATTAAGACAAGGCTTCATTAGACACGTGGTTCCCTAACAAAGGAGCAACAACCTTTTGTTTGTCCACTGGATCCATGGCTTAATGAAACAGCAGATTGGAAACTGCTGAAAACACCAGAAATTCCCACAGGAAATTCTTTGCAGTCTGAACTGTTCTATAAATAATTCAGTATAATTGACAGGAATCCTATTAAAAAATAGTGAAGTCATCTTCAACTTTTAGTTGGAATTTAAAGTAAAAATTCTACCTGATCTGATGGAATCAATACAAAAGTCACTCCCAATACAGAACAAAAGAAAAAGGGAGCTGGGAAGGAGCAGCTGGTTGCCTGAGATCAGTGAACTGTGAAACCAAGCATTTAAATGTTTACAGCTGTAATGGGTTTTGCTCTGAAGTTTTCTGTGTCATCTACAACATGCTGAAGGCTGACTTGAGCTCCAAGCAAATGAGCTCCAGAAGTGGCTGAAAGTCAATCATCAAACCCAGGTCCGTAATTCCCAGAAATACATAACCACGGGTTTTTAGACTCTGCTGGTCATAACGACGCTTGTGCCACGGGGAGCATCTGGCCATCATTAAGACGAAAAAGCCTAGAGAAGGGCCTGGGTGAATTTAATGCTCCTCATTACCAGGGAAGGATACTACAGACACCACAACGGCTTCACTTTCCTATTTGACTTCAGAGCCTGTTCACCATTTTTTAATCTTTTGCCTTTTACTTGAAACAATCTGCTCAATCTAACCCTGGAAAATCAACAGCCCTTTATCTCCAGCACCCCCCCAAGACCACAAAGAGCTCTGTGTCCTTGGGAGAACACCAGCAGTTAATGATGCACCATTCCTGGGGTGCAAAGCAGCTTAATTAACAAAAAGCAATGTTTTTACAGAAAGTTGTTTCTTTGTTCAAGTTAATGGTGCACAACATTACGAGCGAATCCTGCACACCAGCCCCATGGACTGAATTCCCAGTGCTCTCTTCCCATCTCAGCGGAGCCCCCAGTTCCACTGGTAAAATGCACCAAAATTCCATTGTTCTGCTCTTTGTCATTATTCCATCCCGCTCTGATCTCATACAAAACATTCACCCATTTACCATTCCTCTGCCGGGTTGAACAGCAACATTTCCATCTTTTAATAATCCTGTATATTTACAACAAAACTGTTAATGTATTTATACATATAAACAACGAACCAGGAAATCTAAGCCAGGCTTTCACTATCGTATCCTTGGGAGTCACCCAGAACCTCACTTCTATTTTACCTATTCAACTTGCTTTGTTTGATGATGTAGAAATATATTCAAGAGCAGCCCAGTTTCCAGATCTATAGCAAGTGAAATTCCATGACCTACATGAATCGTTTTAATGTAAAATTTAGCAGATTAAAGTTAATTGAAGGTCATCTGTTTTTTACTTTTTTTAAAAAAAATTTTAATAATTGGAAGAGCCTCCACTGTCTCTCAGCATGGGGGAACATAAGATAATTTTTTTAAAGAAGATGGAATTAGCATGAGATAAGTAAAGGTTAAATGTCACGATGGAGAATGGAGGCTTAATCTTCCTCCAGCATACAGCACACCAGCAAAAAGAAGGGAAAAGAGGTATATTTAATCAACAAAGGGGTGAAAAAAGAACTTTTGCATCAAATATATGCTTGCAAATTAAAACAGATTGAGATCTTGATCACAGACTATTAGGTTTCCAGGTAATTATGACTGTTCAGAGATAAGACTTTTCTGCAATGGGCTAAGCCAATGGGATGAAGCAGTATCAGTAACTCTAGAAAAAGCCCTTGTGCCGTGTGAATACGTAGAGGCAGAGAGGAGTGAAGAGCCTGGATCCCTGGGGCTGAGCCCCTGTGCCTCCAGAAGGGAAACACACCCCAAACCAGAAAATAAAGCAAGGAATCAGGGAACGGCTTGGGTTGGAAGGGACCTTAAAGCCCCCTCAGTGTCCCCTCTGCCCTGGGCAGGGACACCTCCCACCAGACCAGGTGGCTCCAAGCCCCCTCCAACCTGGCCTTGAGTTTAACTTCAGCATCATCCTCCTAAAAGACCAAGTGAAAGAGGTGGGAAGATACAGTTGTTTTGAATGGCATCTTTCACAGAAAGCAATCTGCAAATATTTTAGATTACACTAAGTTTCTGTTAATATAGAGAAAGCATGGAAGAAGTGGAAATATAAAGCAAGAGAATCATTTTTCTAGACAAGATCCTCAGTGAAACCCAGTTAACGAAGCTGAGAAATATAAGCAGGTTACTTAGATCACAGTAGAAGAAAGTTCTTGAATAAGCAGACAGAAAATGTTAGAAGAAAGGAGTATGACAATGTAACATTTCTAAATAAATACAAATGGAATCTAACTTTCATTATTGCATTTCCTTTTTGACAATAAAAATGGGTTGTGAAGAAAAAGAATAGCCTCATCATTATACTGGCAGCTTTTATCTCAAAGAGTAGGCAACAAGATTTTATCACATGCATTTAATATTTTTCATAATTTCAGCATTATCAGTATGAGCAGCCGCTCATCCTATCACTGCGACTCCCTGGAGGCACCTGCAATTGTGCGAGTGGAACAATTCCCATCACACGCGATAAGGCAAACACTTGGGGATGTGGCATTTCTGGCAGCAGCGTCCCTGCACGGGCTGCAGCTGGGTTCGGAGACACAGGATGCGATTTGGGTGTTACTGCTCCCAACGACACCACTCAGCTCCGCTAATATTCATTTCTTATTTAACAAACTAAGAGACTGATGCAGCGAGCACAGAAGCCCAAACCAGTAGCACCTGCACCAAAAATATCCCAGCATAAGTCAGTAAGGTGAAAGCTCGTGGACTACACAGGAATTCCTTTTAAATCGTAACATAAAAGAGAACAATGTCTTTTTTTAATTCTTTCATTAATGCTATAATAGAGAACTTTTCTACTATAAAGTTTCTTTAACAACAATTAGAAACACAAGTATGGATAGCACTTAATGTGGCATCATAAACTGACTAAAGTCTTCAAGAAGAAAAACTATTTTGAATTCAAGTGTTTCCATTCCATCAATACACCTTTTCTGGACCAGTGCAGATCACCAGCACTTCTTGGCCAGTGCTGGGTAAGACATGCAAATACCTACCAATCCATATTTTTATATTCAACAGAAGTTATTTACATGTGTAAATGATCTATAAAAATATGCACAAATAAATTCCTATGTCATCAACTTGTATTTTATATTCCTCTAAAAGGGAAAGTTTTTTTAGACTTCCCAACATGGAGAATTGCAAGAATTCCAGGACAGCTGTCTGTCCTATCTGTTTCACACTAACCTTAAGTAGTACTTTATTTGGTGCACCATATGCTCCAACCTCTCTGTCTGCCACCTTCAGATTTTACTCTCTGAGCTGCAGAAGATAGTCCATGTTAAATAGCAAGACGTCTGGTGGTGAAAATCATGTTAGATTTATCTCCGCGCAGTCATGTTGGATTAAAAGTATACCTCAAAGAGCCTTCATTTTAAAGATTATTAAACAAACCCATCATAGGGTAAACACATTAAGCCTCATTACACAGAAGTCCTTCAAAGCAAAGGGGGTCTAAATGCAGACTGAAAACCACGCTCTAATTAATGATATTTGGGGTTTAGGGCTGCCAAGCAGAGGGGCAGGAGCGGGCAGGGGCTGCAGCTCAGACGTCCCCCAGGGCACGATGTGCTGTGTCCATCATGGTCTTCCCTTCCTGGAGAGCCACCCACCACCTGGCTGTGTCCCTGCCAGGACTTAGGCCAAGGGAACCACAGCTTTCTCATCTGGGAGTTCATCTTCTAACGCCTAAGATGGACTGGGCTGAATTTCTCCAAACCATCAAGTTCAAGAAGAGAAGGCGATGGGTGGGCTTTGTTAAATCAATGTGCTCTGGGTAAGAAAGACACCAAGAGGAGAGCATTCCTGTTGCCAAACAGTGTATGAGCTTTGAAATATTCCATGTGCAGCCACGGAAAGCCCAACATTCTCCACACCTCCCCTTTTATTCCTCCCTGGTACACATGGCCAGGCACTACATGACAAAACAGCTCCAACACT
>JAOXNO010000003.1:14078820-14100097 GCA_028565335.1 Limnodromus scolopaceus
GGATTTGTTTAGTAAGCTGAAAGCAAAATAGACAAATTTGCCTCAGTTTGGTTGATATGAAAGTTTACTCGAGTCCTCACAAAGGCACATCACGCTTTATTTGCAGAGGCAGAATAACAGGGTCTCCTGACAATAGGCTGAGGTCCCACCAAAAGCCATCTTCTTGAACAGAACTGAAGATCCATCCCCAAGGCACAAAAATTGCCTTTTGCACTTTCTTTTCTCACTTAATGGCCATTAAAAAAAAAAAAATCCCTGTATTTCAAGAAGCATTTTCCTCCATTATGCGCTAATGGTTAATTCACCACACTGAGAAAAGCACTACTTAAAGATCAATTTTACAGTCGGAATTGAAAAGAGCACGAAGAACAATCCCTCTATTCAAGGCATTACTGCGGAATGAGGAGCTTCATTTAAAAGAAGTCCCCAATTCAAAAGATTATACTGCCTACGAGAAGAATACCCCATGTTTCTATATGTTCTATATGTTCTATACTGGAAGTATACGGACTTGCACACACAGCCATCACTAACACCGTCACCAAACCACATCCTCTAACAGGCTCAGTTACCAGCAGTTTTGCTCCACAGGATAAATGAAATGTTTTCCACCCAAGAACTGTCAGGCTGACGACAAACTCTGGAGGATGAAGAATGAGGAAAGCCCCCCCCGAGCTGGGGGTTACACCGCCAACAAAAGAAACAGATGGGAAAACAGGGGTTGTCAGGAGGAGATGGAGTGTGAGAAACACAGCCCACGTGCTCTGACCATCCATCACAGGAACATCACCACATCACTCATCTCTTTGTACCGGTACCGAGAGGAGCAAGAGAAAATACCAACACAGTAAAATGTTCTTGCAGAGCCACACACCTTTGGTCCTTGTTTCCATCTTGGGAGATGAGCCCTAATGAAGTGTGCCCACCCCAAAAAGCCAGAGACTATCCTGTGTTCCTTCCAACTTTTTTTCAGATGTTGGCTGTTTCCACATTCCCCAATTTACTTATTTTTTCTGACATACCTCAATATGCAATACTACCTACAGGGTAAATAATTTACTTTATGTATTTGTAAATATAGTTTGGATTTTACTCTCAGACATGAGCATGAAGTCACAGAATTGGGCTTATTTAGGGGCAATTTCATGGTACTGCCCACGGTATCTGAGCTGAGCATTACCATCACCAGAGGGTGAAGTCAGACACAAACACAGAATGCAGTGCTGTGGTGATCTGTGACACAGACCATGGGGAAGGGGAGGGAACGCAGAAATACTGATACCTGTCAGAGGGAGAAGGATGAAAACAGAACAGGACTACCGAGGTATTTCCAAGAGGCAACACCAAAATGTTCATAAAGGGACTGAACACCACAAATGGCAAGAAAGTGGATTATTCCAATATTTTCCTTCAGTTTTGACTAGAATGTATTTCTTTGAACTTATTTATCCAGTATTTTCCTTTAATTAAAACAGTCTTACTAAAGATATATGATAAGGAAGAGACAATTAATTGAGTCAGGGGCTAGCTAACATGAAGGAGTATTACAGGTAGGTTGGTGATGCTTCAAAAAATCCCCATGAGCCAGTGTAACTCGTGGGGCTTTTTTGAAGCATCACCAACCTACCTGTAATACTCCTTCACATAAACTGCTGCATCTAAGAGTTATTTTCAACGAGCAGAAGGTTTTAGCGCTGCACTCAAGGCAGGTAGAGTGTTTTAATAGCTGGTTACTGAGATCTTCAGCTGTGGTTACCATCTGCCACCATATTAATCTCACTCCGTAATTAGCTGCCTGGGAAAAACGCGTATTATTCAGAGGATCTAGGTGAAAAAAAAAACAAAACAGTTCCACAGATATGAAATTCATGATTTATCTCCCTTCCAGAAGAGGGAGGTGAAGCAAGGCACATCTCTTGCTCCATTATATGCGATTGACAGTTTTGCTCTGCACATTGCAAAGTGCAGTGCTGAAAGATGAACCAAAATAGTCCTCCAGAAAATCAAAACTACTTCTTTCAGATACAAGAGAAGAGCATGAAAAACCCTGCACTTAAAAGATCTCCACCCGCAAGTTATAAAGAGGCTGCGAGGAACTCTACAATATTTATGAGTATGAGATATATGCTATAGATTAATTCATAAATTCTCCATACATAATTTATAGTCTATTTACAGAGTAAAACAGTCACTGCACAGCAACCGCCACAAATGCATTCACTTAAACTTAAGGGCATCTGGAACGACCGCTCAGGAATAAGAGGCCCATAATAAACCAGTCGCAGTCGGTGACAAGCTGAGTAAAATGCACGGGACTAGAAAGAAAGGAAACGCATTTTTAAGGCAGTTGATGTGCTATACATTTTTAATGCTGTATAAAATCTTTCATTTAGTTAGAAATATTTATATGGTATTAAGTACGTCATTCCAATTCAGAATAAGAAATTAGCCTCAACTTGTTTTACAGAGCACCTCGATTTTCTTTCCTAAATGTTACCCTCACACAAACACGCTACGAGTTGTGGCTCAACAAATTTGTACCAAAGCAGCAGAATTTCTCCATTTCCTCAAAAAATCCTCCCTCAACACGACTACTTTTTTTTCTAGTAACCAATAATTATTTTTTTAGGCATCACGTGCAATAAATTTGATGCCCAAAATCCGGCAGGTAACACACGCGGGTGCAAGGCCCAGCTCACACGTTTGGATGTAAGACCCCTAGGAAGTAACTTACTTAAGTCTGTGTTTGTAACCTTAAAATAAAAGCCCAATTTGCTCACTAACAGGGAAAAGCAGCTCCTGTGACTGCTGCGGTTCCCACACGCTGGAGGAAGACAGAACCGATCCGGCTCTAGCCCAAGGCGCCATCGCTGCACAGCAATTAAAACAATCAGTCCTTTAGTTACACATCGTTCCACTGTTTCCCCATAAATTAGCTGTGAATCAAAGCCCTAAACGCTATGCTATCAGGCGCACATACATATTTATTTCCTTACATATATTCTAAATTTCCGTAAGAGGAATGGGGAACATCTCCTGAGGAAGGTGGAGGATGTGCTCCCCGCTTCATTAGTGGCTTTAAGGAACAGTGAAAGGATCTTGTTCCCAGACAGAATGTCTCCCTTTAGAAAAAAAAAAAACCCACCCTCCTAAAAAGGGGTATGGTTACCCTGGATCCCAAGGCCCTGGCCACACAATTAGCTTTTGGGATTTGGGTGGAATTACTGCAATAAATGATGCTGTATGCCCTGGCACAAAGCCAACGGATCTCACTCCTTAACTCCACAAGCTTCTCGGTACAATGTACGCTATCCTCTTTTGGATGATTTTTGTTCTTTAAATGTCTTCATGATGTTCCTCCGCACACATACAAAGGTTTTTAATTGCTATTTAATATTAATGCAGTTTTCAGAACTGGAGAAGTTCTGATTTTTTGTTTGGTTTTTTTTTTTTCTTAAAAGAAAAAGTCCACATCAGCTTCAAAGTTAGAGCTATAAATATGAGTGTTAGAGCTGGACACACCCAGGAGCTATTCAAGGGTCTAGTTTTTCCTGCACACAAGACTGTAAATTACCAAATATCTAAGGTGTCCTGTTTTTAGTAGCAGCTCCTCAGAGATCTGTCAGACCCCACACAACCTGGGAGCGCTGCCGGGTTCTGCCGTTGACACTGTCACTCCCTTGACGAGCTTCGTTATTTACATTTCGTGTTAAGAAGTCACAGCTCATTAGTGAGCTAAAACTTATTTAACTCATTTGTGTTTCCATCATTTTAACTGTCATTTTGGACATGTCTGACAGCAGATCAATTGCTTCTGTTCCTAATACTAGATTTGCTGTGATAATAAATCTCCCAGCGTGGCATTTTTCTTTCTCCCAGTGACGTTTTAATTGACTTCTATGGACAAAGCTCATTTTATGTATTTCAGCTTCTTTAATTGCCGATCACTTTCCTGGTTTTCTTTAACACAGTCATACTAAGTATTAGGTTATTTAAGCAGATTAGTGAGTCTTACCATTGAGAACCACACTCGCAGTTACAACTGAAATACACTGTGGTTTAGAAATGGGCTGAGCAATAGCTTTGAAACCTATTTTGAACATATTCTCTAAGTCTGTTTCCCACAGTTTCCTAGATGGGAGCCTAAGGATTATGTGAAAGAGTAAATCTGACACTGCTTAATGTATCAGGACTAGCCTCCACCTACAAAACCTGTAATTATGTTTGATTTGCATTAATCCTTAAAAAGAAATAGAAATCCCTAAAAGAAGCAGAAAAAGCAGATTAGGAGCAATATTCTGTCGACAGACCTCAAATGATTTATGTCAATTACGATTATTCCCATGCTCTGATGAAAGCCCCTCTCACTCCATCAGTGAAGAAGAGGGGGCCGCTGACTGCCAGGACACCTCAGCACAATTCCGGTTCCCAGAGAAAGAACGACCCGTCTTAAAGTTTATCCAGTGAAAAGTCTATTACCTTCAACGCAGCTTCCAAGCGCAGGCTTCAAAGCTATCAAACAGCAACAAGAGAAAAGTCATTTTTCATTATACTTCCAAGACGGCGCTGAGATAAAGCTATTAAACCCGGCGCCTGATGTATGCAAAAGGCTGAGCTGTTCCCAGGCACAGCCCGGCGTCCCTCTCGCTCTGCCGCTCCAACCACCAAAGGTCACCAGTGACGACAGGAGTCAGAAATTGAGCTATTTTCTTTCAAGAGAGCTTGAGAGCAGGTACGCCGATACAACTTCGAGCCACGTTCTTCATCTAAGGGTAACATCTTCAGGAATAGTTCTGGCAATTGATGAATCACTTTGCAATTCAAGGCAGAAGAACTGTCCTTGCAGCTCCCTCACCGTTCCTTCCCCAGGCTGCCTCGCCAAGAGATCCGCTTCAGCTCTCATTTACCAATTAATTGCTTGTGACTTTGGGCAAAAATTTCCCCACCTATCAGTGGCTTTAATTTGCCCCTAGATATCAGAAGAGCTTAATGCCAACCTACGAAACACCTGTTAGAAGTATCTGTGCCATTGGAAAATATCCCTTATCTGGGGCCAGTCTTTTCTCAGTGGTGCCCAGGGACAGGACAAGAGGGAATGGGCACAAACTGGAACACGGGAAGTTCCATCTAAACATGAGAAGGAACTTCTTTCCTGTGAGGGTGGCAGAGCCCTGGAAGAGGCTGCCCAGAGAGGTGGTGGAGTCTCTTCTGGAGACATTCAAACCCACCTGGATGTGTTCCTGGGTGACCCTGCTCTGGGAGGGGGTTGGAGGAGATGATCTCCAGAGGTCCCTTCCAACCCCGTATCATTCTGGGATTCTGTGGATACATTAAAGACGGGGTTATGTCTCCAAAAGCAAGAACAGACCAGCGCTCACCGGGAAAATCATGACTATTCATATACGACCCTCACAGGGATTGCCTGGGTACTCGTCAAAACTGCACCGCAATGTTTATCCTCAAGGAAAACCGACTAAGAGACACGACTAATAAAATGCAAGAATATTTAACTGGCACACTGTTAGGTGACGAACATTAATTGCCAACTATAATATGCTGAATAAATTAGCATAGCCAACAAGCCAAGGACTGACATGCATTATCATGTACTTCACACTGACTTTTTAGTTATTCAGAAAGCAAATAAATTATTTTCAAGCTTGCGTTTTCTTCTGTTTCATGTTGTCCTTGTGGCTTTTAAATACATTTCAAAAATTCTTCCTTTTGAATTCAAGTGTACCAAGCATCAGTAATCCAGCTTTTTTTTAGCTTCTACAGAAGCATATAGATGAGAACAGAAACCCTTCTCTCCCCTCCAATACTTTAGTCATATTTATAAAACCTAAAACTTTAAATCCTTCAACAGCACAAACCCCACCTTTCCAGAGGAGGAGGAAGAGCCTGCTGACGGCAGTTTAAGGTCTATCGATGTATTAATACGGTGCGTTTATGGGGTTTTTTTTGAGCTCCTCTACCCAAACACGATATTAGTCATATTTAAATCTAAATAAACATAACGTAGCTTGGATCAGTTTAATTACATTTTAAAGCGACCTTTTTTTTTCGAATGCCTTCACGAAAGGGCCATCCCTACAAGTCGCTTTGTTTCTCAGACAAATACCCCCACGCTCTTCTCTTACCTATAAATCAGAGGCTTGTACACATCTAGATCTAGTTCCTCCTTTCAGTCCCACTTATAAAGACTATTTTTAGCCAGAGCAAATGTCAGTGTACAAATAAAATTAAAAATGCAATTAACATTACCAGATATAATGAGATGTTTAATTACCCTTGAAACTAAGGCCTTGTGAAGATCCAATAAACTTTAAAGTGCTTTTGTTACCAATCAAATTAATCATCATAAAGAATATCAGATGTTTGCATTACCCACGTACAAGGTTCTAATAGTCAGGACACCAGAGCAAGGAAAAGATTTTGCCATTAACCTCACAGAGAATGTTAAAGAAACTTCAGTTTTTCTCCTATTGTTCCCTACCTGCCAGAAGCCAAGCCCTTCAGAGAGGACATTGTCCCCAGTGGGCCTGGCAGCACCATGTCCCACTCTGCTGAACCTGCTGGAGATGACCATGGTGCTCCACCATAAGTAAGGAGAAGCTGTTCCCAAAGGACTCCAGGGTCTTTTGGAGAAAAAAATCTATGTTTACTAGAATTTTGAAGCTGTCACCTCAGCAGGGAATTGTACACCAACCCATTGCCTCATTTCAGGATGCAAAAATCCTGGAAAACACTGCAAGTTTCTCCACATCCCACCAAAATCACACAACTTCAGCTCTTCAGTTGTGGAACCACACCATTTCTGGTGTGAAGTCATTCACTGCAGGCCCCATGACGAGGTAAGATAACAAAAACCAAGATAGGAACCCATCTCTCTAACCTCCAGTCTGGGACCCTGTGGTCCTGTCCCCTGCCCAGGGAGTTGTTCCACCGCTCCAGAAGACACAGCGCTGCTCCCTCCCCAGAACACCCTGGAGCACCCCCTCTCTGGGATGATAGAGATGGGATCCAACGAACTCCCCTTCCATTTCTCCTGGGGTCACCTTGCAGCTCCCAGGAGATGCTCTCACGCTCTGAGGCTCTTTGCTCAGCACCTCAAACCCAACAGCAGTGGGAAGTTTTGAAAATGTTGTTAGTGAAGCTGTTTTCAGACCTAATTCTAAAAAGAGACGAGAAAAGCCTGGAAAACTGTACAATTTATAAAATTTTCTTCTCTACTGTTCTGTGTGCCCAAGTGCTGAACCAAAATACTCCGTATTGAACCCTAAAGCACTGTAGGGTAAGACAGCAGAACCAATGCTGCCAGATCCGCCAACCTTCAGCATCCTCCAGAACCAAAATTCCAGCTCACAGTGCAGCTGACAGTGCTGAGGAAAGTAAGTTTGTATTTTAAAACAAATGGATTGTAGAGTATTATCTTCATGATCTCCACAGAGTGTAAAATCTTTAAACATTAGGACAATGCCAATCCCTACGAGATTTTTGAATTTTGTGCACAATTGGAAAAGAACCAGATGCAAGAGGGGCTGAAATCTAAAGTGTTTTTTAAAAATAACTTTTTTTTTTTTGACCACAAGCTATCTTCTTCAAAGTAAACTTTGAATGTCTGGGTTTGTTTTTTTTAACACTTCCTAAATATTGAGACACTTAAAGTGACAGACTGGAGAAGGAAACTCTGCACCCCACTGTAGTTACACAGTACCAGGAATGTCCTCTGAGCAAGAACGTATCTCATCCCTGTGAGTATTTAGCATGCAGCTTGTCTGCCTGACCGCTGAGTATGGTAATTCCAATTACAGCAGTGACTCTTGTGACATAAATACACACCATTTTAAGAGAACTTATTTCTAACAGAGCTACAAAGCATCCATCAAACACTAACTCTTGTCGTTTCTATCATTCTGGGTTGCATTTTGTTTAAGTGACCTGAAGTAAGTTCATATAAAAATATCAATGAAAAGCTCAAGAGCTTATCCATTCACTAGAATAAAATGAAGTTCAGCAGAATACAAAACAAAACAGCTTTGCACTGGCTGTACCAGATCTGAATTCCAAGCAAACAGCTATCATGTAAGGTTAGATTAGCCTTTGTAACCACGTTTGTTGTAAGGGAGATCCTGACAAGGCCCTGTTTATAGTGGCCAAAAATGGCAGCAAATAAATTACTTTTCATCTTTGTTAAGATAATCTTCTTGCAATTGCGAAGCTTTTAGCAGAGAATAAAATGACAGCCTTGAGTAATTCCCAGTTACAGCACAGTCTAGCATCTTTCTGTCACTTCACTGCATACTTCTACTTTATTATTTGAGAGCATCATTGCACCCCTGGGGGAGGATGACCTCTGGAGATCATCTACTCCAACCTCCGCTCCAAGCAGGGAACTGCCCTACTCATGCAGTATGTCCGGCAAAGCTTAGAACCTGTCCTGGTTTCAGCTGGGATACAGTTAATTTTCTTTCTAGTGCTTGCTGTGTCTCAGATTTGGTAGGAAAGGAATGTCAATAATGCGTATTGATTTAGCTGTTGCTAGGTGATGTTTATACCACTCCAGGACTTTTTTCAGCTTCCCACAGAAGCTGAGAAGGAGCAGAGACAGAATGATGGAATGGCTAAGGGAATATTCCGTACCATAGATGTCATATAAATGGGGGGGGCAGAATTCCATGATCCCAGCTCAGGTTGGGCTGGGCAACCAATTCACCAGGCAGTGAGTGACTTGTGTCTTGCATATTCTGTTACCTTTATTATTATTACTTTCCTTTTCCATTATTGCTCTATTAAACTGTCTTTATCTCAACCTATGAGGGTTTTTTTTTCCCCTTTCCCCCCTTTCCTCCCTCTTCTCCCTGTCCTTCTGGGGACAAGGGGCAGTGAGTGAGTGGCAGTGTGGCCCTAATTACTGCTCGGGTTAAACCACGACAGAACCGAACCCACATTTGCTGAGTTTTAAGGCCAGCTCATTAATTGCTTGCTTACATTCTTTAATTCATAGAAAATACTTTAAAAAACTACTAGCAGATAGAAGACCAAATCTCTTTAACTGGTCTTAATGAAGTGCCCTTGTCGTGGCACATATTTCAAACACTTCCAGCCAAAGACTTCCAGCCACCAGTCGTTTCAGAGAAGGGCTGAGCTGGTGTCCTGGCACCTCTGCAGCACATTTCCCTTCTCATTTCAGGGCAACGTTATGATCAAAGTTTAGTTAACAACTAATTACAATGCAAACTAATTACTGACGTGCTAAACAAATCATTATTGAATCAGGAAGAGTGGTATTTCTGACTGATATATCAACTTAACCCAACTGCCCATCTAGGCATGTAGGAAAAAATCAGCAAACGAGATGGGCAGTACAGCAGCTGGCAGCAATCCTTTAAAATACTAATCATAACTTACTTTTCTGACACTCTTAATGATTTTGGAAATTGCAAATGCAACAAAGTTGGTTTTAGCTAATTTTAAAGAACTGCCACTGTATTAAAGGTATTTCTAAAGAATACTTGTTGGAATCAATGACCATACGCTTCCTTGACACAGCACAGCAACTGTACACCACTTTTTTGCTTAATTCTGCCTTTTTTACACATTTCACAGATCAACATGCCATCAGACACTGCGTAAAATTCTGCAAAACATTTGTCAAAATCTGGTACTTCTCTAACTGTGGGAATCAGCAGAGCCAGGGAGTTTGTAGGTTGTCCTACAGTCCAGCGCTGAGCAGCGTCTGTTTCCTGCTCTGCCCCAGCCTCTTTCAGCTCTAACCAACACATCAATAACGGTGACAAAACACAAAAAGCAACCCTGAACTCCAAAGGGGCTTCAGTCAACAGCATCTCACTCAGAACCACCCTGACCCACACGAGGACGTATTAACTGGTACCAAAGACTGCACTCAGAGAACTCAACGGGTCATTTGTCACCGGGCTCGGCAGGAGCAGAATTTGTTCCATTAAATTTTGATGCAGGGAACAACAGTTCAGGAAAGTCAGGACTTTTTTTTCCTCTCATTTACTTCTACATGTATTTCCAGATTAAAGCCCTCGCATCAGGTTTAGTTTTATTTACACTAGTGAAACCTCTAACGAGCTCAAGGGAGTTGCTCTGAATTCATGGATTAACTTGATAGAAGAATTTTGTGTTCAACCCTTTGTTAATAATATTTTCTGAAGGTTAAAGACAGGGAAAACTGTCCTCTTTTTTTTTTGTTAATTTAAAAAAAACAACCACCAAACCCTGTATGGACTTTTTGCCCAAGTTCACAAGATGATTTTCCACACAGGGGAAGCTGTTTATGTCACTGTTACTTTTTTTCTGGACAAAATCAACCCCTAGAAATTTTTGATTAATTTGAAGCTCGATGCATAAAAAGTGAGCTTGCGAAATTACCAGAAGAGGTAAATAAATGATTCATGCGGGTTGGTTTTGCATGAATAAATTATTTGTTCCTTCTCTGTGTTCCATTTGATAGAAGAATGCAAAATTAATGCTACTCTATGCAAATAGAAAGCCTTTTATAAAATTCTGACCTAATTATAGGTGTTTGCTAAGAAACACACACTTGAGTTTTCAGGGAAAATAATTTCCTGGTGCCATATGAGTGTCATGGAAGGAAAGATTCAAACAATAAAATCTGCCATTTTGGGGTATTTAACAGAGAGAAATACACATTATTAATATTCCTGTCCTCCTAACCCATTTTCACCCCTTCGGAGAGGGGACTGGATTGGTTCCCAAACCACTACAACCCTGCAGCCAGTGTTTTAACACAGCCTCTGATTCAACCGAAATCACTGCGTATCATGCAAAGATATGTATCCCAGAAGATTTCCATTAATGCCAATAAAAAAGAGGGCATTAAAATTATCTTGTAGCCAAGGAAACAGAAGAACCTGACAAGCATCACCCCTTTTCCTTCGGAGGCAGCCGATGCGAGCTGTTCGGTGCAATCCTGCACCAGGCGATGGCCAAAGGACTTCTTGATGCTTCAATGCCAAGGGTGCCTGCTGGCTTACAAAGACTCCTTCAGAGAAGGAATGATAAAATTGCCAACTTATTCCTTGATAACTACCATTTGAACCAATGGAAACCATCCCCAGCCGCAGCAATGTGAGCTCTCCTGATGTCCCACTCCCCAGGTCCCACAGCCCCTCTTCTACAGAGAGGTTTCACTTCAACAATGTTTTGCTTTGAAGCTTTCTAAACACACAACTAAGTTTTTATTCATACCCTGGCTCACGTCACAGCACCCCAGCTGTGTCCCTGCCCACCTGTAGGGATGCTCCCATCCCTCGGGTTTTATAGCGTCCTTTTGCCGATTTAAATGGGAGTTTATGCCATTGCCAACAAGAGCAGGATTAATTTAGATCTCACAGCTTTCCTTCTTTATCCACTAACCGCTGAGAAATTCCTTCAGCACGATTTCATCAGAATAACTGTTCAGCAATTTGGGGGGAAATAAAAAAAAAAATCCATCAAACAACTCAAGGATTTAGACATAAGTAGAAATCATCAAACTGAAAATTATTCATTTGCAAATATGAAGGTACAGAACATTCCAAATCTAAAGATTACCTTTAATCTGCATCTTAGAAAGTGAAAGGGAACTTTACCACATAATGTTAACAAGGAGAGAGGTAGGAGCCACAATAACTAACGAATATTTGTGCTCTCAACCACAGTATTTTCAACAGCAGTATTGCTTTAGACATTCTAACTAAAGCATACAAAGCTCTTCAAGAATGTACTTTAAAACTTATTTTAGACAGGTCAGAATGAATGAAATGGATATTTCCTGTTGGAGCAGCGCTGCATATCCGGGGTGTGTTCATCCAGTAGCTTTGGCGTATTTGCAGGTATTTTCCCCCAAGGCAATGCCCCTGCTCTCACCCTAACTCCAACAACCCCTGGTTGTAGCCGTGATAGACAGACTGATTGACTGACTCAATCTGAGGGTTGCAAGGGGTGTTTTGCTACAGAACCGCCCAAGAAGTTCCCATTAGTGACTTTTCTCCTCCCTCTGCAGGGGCAGGTCCTGCAGGCACCGGCTCTCCCCTCCAGTTAGGGCCCTGGCTCCTTCATCTCCCTCCTGCCTACTCTACATATTAAACATGGACGAGGATGTAATAATTACTCTATCAGTCTTTCTGTCAACTGCAAATTTAAAGAGCAATAACTCATATTGGTTATGGAAGAGCAACCAGACACCGTTCCCCAGCAGTGACTCCTCTCTGACAATAGTCCCTGTGTAGCTACGCTGAGGGACAGAATTCCACCTCAAATGTGTGATAAATATTTAATTCAAATTTATGGGAAATAATTATTGGAAAGGTCTGTCCACAAAGCACTGAGACATCTCTCGAGCTCCAGGCATCTCTCGCTGGTCGTAGGCTCCTCACCAGGCGTGATCCCGCACTCGGATCCTTCCCCAGCGCCGACTTACAGCTAGAGAAATCTGGCAGATTTTACAATTAATGGGGGTAATTAGCAAGCTAGAGGTTAAACAATCACAACACTCTGGTACTTTATTCTGAGCTTGAATGCCCTTGATAGAAATCACTGAGGTATCTACTCCAAACATTTTTGTTTCTGTACACAATGTGGCTGCTACAATTCAAAACAGACAATTTAGTGGGTGGATCTGTAATTAAATTATTATGGCTCATATCTAATTAAAACAGATTTCAAGGCACATTTCAAGCTGTGGTTGGATGTCAGTTTGAAGTTGCCTCACACGGCTTGGCAAGCAGTCACACTGAAGGAGGGCAGAGGGAAACAGCATCCAAGACTAAGAAAAGGAGGATCTAAAAATAAAAATGTTTTGGAATGTCTGCCTTTCGTTCTGAACCCAGCGCTTCGTTACTGGCACCGAACCATCCCACACCACAGCTCTCTCAAACAGGCCCTGAGACTCACAGAAAGAAAGAAGAAACAACTGAAAATGCACAGACCATGGCTATATCTGGGTTTCATACACAGTTTAACAAAATTCAGCTGAATTCCTGCTTCATGGGAAAACAGCTTCAGAGTCAATATGTAATTACAAGCCAGAAAGGTACAGATGACCCTGGTAAGACACACTACCAACACATGATCTTATAATAATAAAAAATTATCAGGTTTGCCCTGGCACAGATCATCTCAGTTGCTTTTGCTGGTGCCACTGCACGCCCCCAGCAAGGGGTTACGGACGCGCAGCGTCTTGGGGCATCAAGACAAGAGCAACCATTTCAGTTCTTTGCAGACAGACTTACCCTGTGGAAGGTAAATGAACACCTCGAGGTGCTCTGCACCACACTGTCTTGCAGCTCTAAAAGGGCGGGGTGGGAACCCAACTTAGATTTAAAATCAGAATTCTACACTTCACTAAGATCTGGGGCCAATAAGTAACTCAGCTGAAAAGCAGTGGCCTTTTTATATTGCCACAAAAGAGGCACTCCAATTTCAAAAGCATTCAGAAGTTGAGAGTCAATATAGTTCCTGTTCAGAAAACTATTTATGACTTACTTTGCTCTTACCAATATATTATTCCAAAACATTGATTTTATTTCTATCAACTCAAGCCTTTGAAACACGTAGGGCCTGATTCAACAAGTACTAACCTAAGGAAACTCGGAATTTAGCCCACTAGAACAAACTTCTGACCACTAAAACTATACAGCCTTTTTTATTGCTGCTCTTCATTTATAATTATTGTTCTACATTCAACTGTAAGACTAGCAAAGGCAAAACTATTTGTTAAGCTGAACATACACCTTGGATTTTCATAGAATCATAGAATTGTGTAGGTTGGAAGGGACCTTTAAGATCATCTAGGCCAACCATCAACCCAACTCTGATAAAAGCCATCACTAACCCATGTCTCTAAGCACTATGTCAACCCATCTTTTAAATACCTCCAGGGATGGTGCCTCAACCCCTTCCCTGGGCAGCCCATTCCAAGGCTTAATAACCCTTTCAGTGTGAAAGCTTGGAATTCAGAGAATTCAGCCAATAAACAGTAACAGGAGTTCCATGACCGCCTTTTACAAACTAAATAGAAGGGGCGTGAAACAATAAAGTTTTAACACACTGCTAAATTACACTTTATTCTTTCATTTTCTTCCATTCCCCCAAGTGGGATTTTATTTCTACATAAAGTTTAATGCTAAATAAATAGCTGTTTTCAGAAGACCTCCAGGTGCTGAAGCCACCATGGGACGTAACCCAGGAGAAGAACCAGCAGGAACTGAAAGCGCAACTCCGGTCTCCTTTGGGACCTCCCCAGCATCCTGCTCACTAATTACTTCAACTCCTCCTTTTTTCTGTATTTTTCCTTATGCACTTAAACACATTTGAAATGTAATTGTATTAAAAAATCGCCTGGTTCACCCAGGAACTAATCAGTCCATGTAATGGCTATTACAAAACTCGACTCAAAGGCAGTGACTGCTGCCATTGCGCAGTAATTAAGCCAGAAAAACTATCGGTGACTTGAAGTGCTCTTTCATTAGTAAAGAGAATGCAATTATTTTTCTGCCACTTTCTCTTATTCTATTAGCCTGGCGCAGAGGAACAGCCTCACTGAGCAGGCTGATTTCTCACGCGGCTCCCTGCCCCTCAAAGCACATTTCCGCGCCGGGTTGTCCCCAGTGGAAGCCCTTCTTCATGCCCAACGGCCCCACTGATGGCCAACGCTTCGGCCCCACTGTCAGGGCTTCGCACATGGCCGCCGAGCTCAACCATCTCCTGCCAGCCGAGCCCAGCAGCAGCCTTAAAGCCTTTCCTTTCACTGAATATTAAATAAAATTCCAAAGGGTTAGGGAGGGAGCGCACATAGCATGAGATGTTTGTGGGAAAAACTCATACAGCATTTTTTGCTTGCTTTGTTTTTGCTTTTTTTTTTTTTAATTTTTTTGTGCTTCTTATTTTTTTACTAAGAGCCTGATGTCTTCAGCGACAAGAATAGATGTATTGCTGAAACAGCCACTCACAGCAGTGACACACTTGCATAATATCATTCCAGGAATTCTTTCTGAAACCCTGTGTTGCCATCGAGTATATTGCTATCTCAGCTCACTCTTTTTTAACCTAATTCTGAACATATTTTTATGACAATAGCGTGCGAAAATGTAGTTTTGTAATTTCTAGCTATATTGCAGGCTCTTGCCTTCATCCCAGCTCCTAAGCTCAGCAGTATCACTCGGCAGTGCTATTTGTATTGATAACCTTCACGGGAAAATCAAGACCCTACACAAAGTGACCTGAATAATTCATGAAGCCACCCAACTGCTACTGTAGAAAGGAGACAGCGAGTTTGAACCTCGTATGAGGGGTCTCAAAACAAACAGATGTTAATAGATGCCTTTTAAATTATTCACAACGCTGACGTTTCGCTGCTCACGAACCTTCCCAGAGCACGTTTCGGTGCTACAGGCAGCCGGGCTCGGGACCAGACTCCAGGTCACAGGTGGGAAGGGGGTTGGTGGAAGCATCATCCTCTCCTGGACAGTCCTTGTGTCCTTTACCCCCTCACTGCTCCAGCTGGAAACACCAACATTTCTCAAACCCAGTGATGGAACAGCCTGTTTCTGACAAGCATGCCAAGTTTAACTGTCCATCCATCAGCGACCTGGGCAGTAAGGGCCAGTAGACGCTGGGAATTGGAGGAGATCCACACAGGGAGGAGCACTGGAGTGTGCAGGATGCCAGACCCAACCTCAACCATGGAATAATTCCATCCCAGGTATCTGCTGGCGTACAAGACTGGCAGGCGACCAACTACCAAAAGCTTTGATTTGACACACTCAAAGGAGTTTTGTTGTAAGGAAAATAGTGACAGTACAGTACCCCACACCCTCCCCCCAGATAATCACAGGCACAGCTGGACCCAGCCAAGGACCCAACAAGAGGGACCCATTCAAACCACACCACGCTCAAACACCCGCACGGGAAAGGAGTTCACATTTTTAAAGTTTTGGGGTTTTTCCTCCCCGTAAGTGCCTTGGGGCACGGGAAGGAAAACTAAATCCTGACATACGGATTGGTAAGGAGAATTCAACTCTAATGACAGGCTTCTGACTGACAAGGATGAAATGACAATGTAATTAAGGATATTAATTGAAGAAAATTGACCAATGGCTTAGCTACAGATTTGCTCTAGCAACCAGAAGCAGAACTTAAATGAAGATGGAAACACAAGTTAATATATTTGTCACTAAAAAAAAAAAAAAAGCAGGAAGGATAATTCTCCTTGATTCCCAACGTCCCAGAGCAGTTTCCACGAAGTCCCAGTAACCAGAGAACCCCATCAATGAGGCTAATTTCTGCTGAACTTTGATACTAGTGGTTCACCTTTTAGTTCTGAAGTTGTATCCAAAATATTCTCATCCCTTTCAATAATAAACATTTGCAGTGGTAGTGCTGTTACCTGGATAGCTTTTATCTTCTACCGAGGCAGCCTGGGAGGCGTCATCATTCCATGAGCCTGTCACTAGGGGAAGAGGTGGCTAAAAGTTGCTGGGTTTTTCCCCCCCTTCTTTAGGTAACACCCGAAGTTAAAGACTGATGGCACAGAATGTTATTGCCCTGTAACGTGAGCAACACGTGAGAACTCAGCCGAGCCCTCACCCAGAGCAGGACCAGTCTGACTGGGACGGCCCCAGGGACACAGCCCGGGCTGAAACAACCCGTCTCGGTGTTGACATTTAAACCAGCCACGCACAGCACCCTCCAAACCAAGGGCTGACACCGCCAGGACCGGGGCTGCTGGAGCCTCACAGGAGTTACTCAGCAGCGCGGGACAGAAATACAAGTAACCAGATTAGACAGTGAAATCCATTTGAGATTAATTGGTGAGTAACCAACCTGACAAAGTTTATGGTCCTTGAACTAAGAGTAGTACAAAGGTACAACGTCAACGCTGAAGTGGTAACAGCTGATGAGAGTACCCTTCTGCGAGGAAAACAAAATCCCTTCTTCTTTGGCTGGAGGCAAAGGCAACATCAGACAATTTCCAAAGCGACAAGTGCACTCTCTCTTGAATGGTTCTAAAACATTCAATTAAATAACGGCTTTGCTCTTTGAGTAACCTTTGGTAATTGTTGGGAGAAAAATATATTTGTGATGCTTTTCGACTTGAGTGCAGCACGTATCAAAATTTATATTGAGACATTTGAGCAGTAATGGGAACATCTTGCAGGAGAAAATGAGTTTATTTACAAAGGCACAGAAACTATATCTAAAGTAACATGAGGGAAGCAGAACAAGCCATGAAAAAAGTATAGTGGGAGATTCCCCCATAATTCCTTCTCTGTCTAAAAAGAAAGAAAAAAAAAAGAACAGTGTCAGACTTAAAATCTTGAAATGGATTCATTCTAATATAAATAAGCAGCAAAGCTTAACTCGGCTCTAGGGTCAAAGTTGCAATTTCTGATATAGAAATGAAGTTCTCCCCGACCTAGACCCATTCTGATTTAGGAAATCTCCTCTTACCTTGTTTTTCATTTCATGGGCTTTGTTTCAATTAAATGTCAGCAAACTTTAAACACTGTGGTATTTTAAAAAGGATTAACCCTTGAAGTACCATGGAGGACTAAAGCAACTTGTCAGTGTTCCTCTCCACCCAGGACCAGCAGAAAAGCTGCTCCAGTCCTTGAATCCCACAGAGCCACCATGCCTTGTGGCTGCTCGGAATCTGGCATCAGATTTACTTCCTTGCAATTATTGATTTGGGACAAAAGGTTTCAAAGCCACAAAGGGCCACCAGAAAAAAGTGGAAGTCTTCTATGCGTGCCTTTAAAACTGCCACCTGCGTGTCCCTTGCCCCGCACTGAGCAGAGAACCCCTCCGAGCCTGTTTATGAGCTGGGACAGGACCTGGTGAGGGTCTGTTCAAGCGCTTCAGGTACAGACCAGCATCTCTCCTGGGATTATTCTGGCACAGGAATTGCCAATTCACTTCTTGCTAATGTCCCCATTTCCCTCTCCAACTTACAACTTGTCCGAACAAACCCACCAGAACTCACCAAGCTGCCAAGCAATTCTTTTGGATCATTACTGCATTCAACTGTTTGCACATTAAGATTTTTCTCGATGTTCCCCAACCAGTTTCCCCTCCTCACTGTGCTCTGTCTTACAGGAAGCTGCACTCCTTTCTTTTAAAGCACTTATTTCATTGCCATCTTACTTGACATCCACCTGATCTGTGCAAAAGCACAGCTAACAAGTTTATAGTTTGATTCTGTCTGGAAAAAGAGCTTTTTAAAAAAAAAAAAATTAAAAGAACTATATGAGGAAATTAATCAGAAGAAAACAGTGCTTTCTATTAGCGTTACTCAAGTCTTCAGTACTGGAAATATTGATGACCATCCTCCTACACCGAAAATCAGATCTCCCTTCACAGCACGAGATGGGGAGAACTTGGAGAATGATTTCTTTTCATTTCTCTCTTCCCTCACTGGTTATAAGAAAATGGATTGAGTCATCTGGCCTGTCCCTACCAGTTGTATGTCTTGTCCTGGGAAGAGAAGACACTAAGGAACAAATACATGCAAAATGCTTAACAAAGAGAAGCTTCAATAAAAGCCAGAAGAAAGCACAAGCTACCAAATGAAAGAAATCGCTTGCTGGGGAATGAAGAAAATGCATTTTACTGTGTCCATCATCAGCAAAGCACATCTAGCAGAGCACAATACTGAAGTAGAAGGTGTAGAGCTTGGTGGGAACAAAAAGCATTTCTTATCATTGATTTGTACACGGTGCTATTCACACATGAAGAACTTTCTCCATCATTCCTAAGAGACAGCAGGAGGTGCCATTTCATATAAAAATTCTTTTCTTAGCTGCTAACCTCAGGAAACCCTTTAAAGATTATCCTCACCTCCTCAGCAACGCTACAACAGACAGAACTGAAGTCTCCCATCTGCCATCAGGGCTGTTTCCCCACGAACCTCACTGCTCAGCACGACAGCACCCAGAACACCATCCAACCCTCTTCATCTTGTATTTTTTGACTATAATTGTGTCTCTTCCACAAAAGCCTGTCTCAAGACCCAGTTATTTCTGATCGAGGGTTTTATCTGGAATCTGGCTGTGTGCAGTTACGCCTCTGTCCATGTTTCCCATAGCAGTGTCACTCACCACGGCCCAGAAGTGCCGGAGGAGTTTGCAGGGCTGAGGAACACCAACAGGTACATCATCTTGCCAGAGATGAACCCTCTGCCTTGCTCCATAATTACTCATCTTTTTACTTAATTTGAGATTACAGCAAACTTTTGCAAACTTTTTAAATGTACTATACTTTTTGCCGTTAAAAGGACAGGCGCCAAGCTCAGCTTTCCTCTAACAAATTCCAGACGTGGTTTCAACTGGGTGTTACAAGAGCCGCCTTCGGCTATATTGTTCCGACCGTTTGAAATCAAGTTAAACAGCAAGAGGAACAGAGTTACATTTGAATCTGAGTAGGTTAGAAAATAGAAAACAAATACGCTACGCGAGTAGCGGCTCTGGCTGTGCATGCTGAGCCTCTTTAACATGCATATTTATAACCAGGATTTACTGCGAAACTGTCAGTGCATCTTAATAGTAAAGAAATTCCAACTGAATACTGAAAGAGACAAAGATTGCTTGAAATTCAGCTAAATGCACGCTTCTCTCTGATAAACCGGCAAACCAAATGAAAAACAGGTTTAATTCCAGTGGGTGGTACAATCTTATGACAGAAGGAAATGAATTTTTGTCGGGCGTGATTGACATTTGTGGAAACTGCGTTAGCTTTGTTTCCAACCACCACGTCAAAATAAATTTGGGTGTTTCTATTCAGATCAGCACCGTAATCAAAAGACTAGAAAACATCTCCTTCCTACTACCCCACTCTGGAGTCATCACTTCATTTTGCATTAGGACTTCCCTCTGATCTTGAAAACTACAATATTTAATAAAAATCAAATTCTTTCAAAAGCCAGGGCCAGTTTTCTTCATCATCTTTATAGTAGTCCCGGTGTGACAAAACAACTTCTCTTTTGAAATACTACGTTGTCTCACAAATATTCATTATTAAAAGATTTTCTATGCACTCTCAGAACATCATGCAATTTTTTAACTGTGATTACTTGTAGAAAGTCATTTCCAAGCCTGGCAACCTATGGAAACGCTGCCTGCTGCATCCCTGCCGAAATCCAAGCAGTGGGGAGTGGGAAAGATGCTTGAAGGTCACACGGATGGTTTGATACCAACGTCACGGTTTCATGGGATGTCAATCTATCAGGAAAACTCCCTGTGGAGGTGCACAAACAGGTCCAACAAGGGAAGAGTGACTCTGCTCTCACACATACTGGGAATCATGGTATCTACAACGCAGAGGACATGCTGGTTTGTTCCCTCCATTCAGCCAACACAGTTCCGCTTGGAGATGCTGCCACGGAGAAAAAGAGCAGATGTGAGGGGAAGAACAGCAAACTGGGGATGGCTGATCTCAGTGAAAGAGGAAGGGCAGCAGCAGGGGAGCACTTTTTTATATAGTGAAAGAGAACGCTGCATCTGCTAGAGTGACAGCATAGCCTGTGACAGCATGTCCCCAACTTTGAGGACGATTTGATGAAAGGACATCCAGTTCATGAGCTGCTCAGAAGTTTCAACCCCTCATTTCTGAGGTTTCTGATGTTTATGATTTATCCAGTTGGCCACTGATTTATACCGGTGTAACCTTACCACTCAATTAAAAGGTTCAATTAACAGTACTGGGTTTATGGCCTCTTCACAACATCTTCAACAATTCATCATCTAAACTACAAGAAATTAATTTTTGAATTCATTTTCCTGGGTTTTAACTGATCTTTCTGAAAACTGCAGTGATTCAGCAGCAATGATTTGTGATCATCTCAGTTGGCCATCCTACTGCATGCTCCCTGGCCTCTAACAGTATTGAGACCATAGTAAAGATATCTTTCTGCCAAAAGGCCATTAATTAGAGGAAATTACCTTCTGGGACCAACGGCATAACGTCAGGAGACAGAGGGTGAGTGACCGCTCATTCACTTGAGGAGGGATTGGTGCAAAACATTCACACCTAACTAGCTCACAATTCCCAATTACTGGTTTATTTCCAAATATTAAGGGTGTTTAAATTAATTTAGTTACAGAGAATAAAATCATAGAATCATAGAGCCACAGAATCTTCTAGGTTGGAAGGGACCTTCAAGATCATCTTGCCCAACCATCAACCTAACTCTGACAAAAATAAACACCCACACAACAAACAAAATGCAACACCATCACTAAACCATGTC
>JAOXNO010000003.1:14119715-14130812 GCA_028565335.1 Limnodromus scolopaceus
TTCAAACGCCGCAAGAAGGATGGGTGAGGGAATCTTTCATGTGCCCTTCCTGAAATCTGCACAATGAGAGTTTTAAGGGTTAAGGTAGAAAATGCCAAAAGCCTTGTTCTAAGCCATTCTAGGAGACACATTTGCACATTCTCAGCATTGAAGAGAAACATAAAATTTTATAAGGTTTACATAAAACAAGGCCAGTATCTAATACTAAACGCTGGCATTTTACCAACTGCCAAAAGCAGATCAATAAATAACCATCTTAAACTAAAAGAAAAAAGGCTTAGCAGTGTGTTATCAGTAACCTGCCATCCAGGAGAAGGACATGAGGGGTATAACATGCTACGCAGATGTTGCTGTTGCAGCGGGAAAATGTGGAGTTTCTGTACAGCAGTGCCTTTTGCTGCCAGTGGAGGTGACAAGCAGGTACCTACCTGGCCTCCTGGAGCGCTGCTGTCGCAGGGAGATGGAAGCTACAAGCTGCTGAAGGCTGGGAGGCTTTGGGGAACAGCCAGAGGTGCCTGCTCTGGTCTCATTCCTCGGGCATCTGTTGAAGGAGACGCACTGCTGGGCTGGAGGAGCCTGGGGTTCGGCATCGCAGAGGGACTCCCGCTGGCATCAGGATTAGCCGGAGAGCACTGCAACAGTCAGGAAATCGTGGTAGGAAACTGTACTGTACATGGTACAGAATCAACTGGTACAAAAGTGTAAGAAGTTAACCTTAAGCCTCACATATGAGGCAAAAATAGCAACAGCTTCCAATGCCTGAGAGCACAGAATTTATACAGGAAAATGTAGAAGTTTTTTCTGCTGTAGAACAGACCATACTAGGGGAGACATGCATGCTAAGTCTAAGTTGAGGAAGCAGTTTTGAAGGATTTCCGAAGCACAAGTTGATCCCTAAGACATCCACCACAGCAGCAGGCAAACACACCCACGGTTAAGCGTCTTGCCCCAATAAAACACTGAGAACTTCAACACAGGGCTCATCAATATCCGCAGAATAAACAGTAGGAGATGTGTTTGTGCCTGTGTAATGCAGGACCAACTGCTAATCTCAAAGGATTGTGACAGATTTTTGGCAATTCACAGTGAATTTCAGAAAATACATAGCACTACTAAATCAGTGCCACATTACTTTTCATATCAGCTCAAAAGACAATCACAAAATTGTGACTTGTTCCATTGAAATCTTTCCACTCAAAAGCCTCTCAGAACTGTCCTGTGCTTCAAATACCATCACCTTGTCTCCAAGAGATCACTTGACTGCGCTGGGCCTTGCACTGTCCCATCGCTGACACCACTGCTCTCTTTTATTTAGGTAGGTTTTTCTACATTGTTTTACAATGCAATAAACAGAAGGTCAAGCACAGAAGTTATTTATAACAGCCAAGAGCCCCTGCGAGTCGTTCTCACCTCAGGACGCCGCTGCCAGCACCTCACCTCGCTCTGCCACTTGCTCCTTCCAGCCATTTATCACCCCAAAAGAGAAACTGTTTCTCCCTTGGGTATTTTAAAAACAGGATCAAGTAAAGGTCTAACAATCATTTGGTCAATGACCCAGCGTGCTGGGCAAGGTCACTCGGTGCTTGTGGAACTTGGAACCAGGGGCTCTGCCGCCTGCACCCAAGATCATCTTCAAAACCTTAGGTCACTGGTTTCCAACACTGGAAGCCTGAGTGGGATGTGCTGGCTGGGCTGCAGGGGACACCAGTGATGGGGGCAGGGGACACCGGTGACAGACTGGGAAGCAGGAAAAGGAGCCAGCACTGGTGGAACTCCCTGGGGAGAGACAGAGCATCTCCACTGTACGCGACACTGCGCCTCCGGTTATACAAAAACAGGAGAAAATGAGCCTGACGTCACAGGCTGCATCACGATGACAGAGGAAGAGGATGGATGATCACGGGCAACACGTGTTCTTGTGCATTCAGCAGGAAAATTCCTGTTGTTAATCAGAATTGGTATTTACAGAACAATTAACAAGGACTCTTTTTGAAGGAAATGCTGAGTAAGGAGAATCTCAAATAATTTTCATCTTCTCTGCAATTACATGACATTAAAATAGACTTAATTTTCCAGGATTTTAACTAGCAGAATTCCAAGGCACAGAGCTAACAATAAAACCCTGAAATGGCCGTGATGGCAGTGACAAGGGAATCTCTATAGCGTCAAAAAGCAATACCAACTCATCCAAACGCTGAAAAAAACACTCAAGACTCAAAAAGATGCTAATGGGATGTGACAAGAGCTTGAGAGGTGGGTCTGTGCAAACCTCACGAAGTTCAACCAAGCTGAGTGCAGGGTTCTGCACCTGGGACGTGGCAATCCCAGTTATTCTACGTATGCACCAGTGAGGAAGGGCACAAGGTGCTGTGTCGGTGGAGACTGGATATCTGCAAACAGCCTGTCTGGTGTTGGATACACCAGACCTGCTCTGCTGGCCATTGGCTATGTTGCTAGGACATTCGCATGTTAAAAATATAGTGATTAAAAACATAAGTTACTAAGCTTTGAATGTTCATTTTTATTTTTAACTGTGGTTTTAATTAGGGAGTAATTTTTTTTCATAAGGTGAGATGCTCTATACACTATTTTCAGGAAAAGTTACTTTTACTGCTTTCTAGTGTACGCTGCATGAAGTACCTGTTCATTCTTGAACTACACTCTCCAGGAAATACGAGCATCTCAAAAACCAGAAATCTCAGTCTCTAACTGCATTGTTTAATACTCAGAGTGAAAACGCACAGTGGTTCTAGGGAGAATGAAAGTCATTTGGCCCAGCATGGGACTATCCCTTCCCTATCCCATACTCCCTGCCAGGCTGACTAATTAGCGGTTTGAATGACCCAAGTGTTTTTGTCACAACAACCTTAATTAAAAGTATAGAATAGCTTAATAGTTATCTGGAACAAAACAGAACAAAACCCAAGAGAATTACTCTGAAATATGCAGTTAACATAGAGACTAAATTTGCAGCAAGAGAATGAAGTTGCCTACCATGTAGTGACCACGAGGTCCTTGAGAAGACACAACTGGAAAGGGAATGAAATGTTTATTGGAATCAGAAGTTCTTCAAAACGAACAGACAGAAGAACAGATGGATGCTAAGCAAAGAATAAAAAGAGGATGGCTTTAGCAAACAACATGGGGAAAGAAGGCTCAAATCCGAGCAGTGGTTTCTTTCTCTCTTACTTCTTGCAGAACACTGGGAAATGGTGAAATAATGGGAATTGTGAAAGTTTCATGGAATTGCTTAAGGACTAATAACTAATAATGAAGACAAACACAAGAAGTCCTGAGATTTGGTGCCACACTCACCAGCCTGTGCAGGCTTCTGCCTTTGCTATGTGTCTCACGCATTTATCTTACTGATAAATGCACTCAGATTTCTCTGACACTTAAGTTCTTTGATTAAAGTCTTTCAAGGAGACTCAAACCTTTTCTTTGCCTCAAAACCTTTCCAGATTCTCAGATGTAACATTCCCAGCTCCTTTGGTTTGAAGAAGGAGAGCACACCACTTCTAAAGCACAGTCTTTTCTAAAGACTACTGCATTTTCATCAGATAAAGACTAGTAAATACCCAAAGTGTCACAAAAAGTAACTGTTTCTAAGTAACAGAAAGCACAGGAAGGGTGACATAAAGCAGAAGTAAATTGGTTTCCTTCTTCAAAGCAATCTTATGTTTCACTAAAAACTCTATCACTTTTGAATTAAAAAGGCACAGTAAGGGGTGTGCAACTTCCACACCAGCACGTGAAACAAAAAAAAAAATCATCGTCCCATGCAGGCAACAGAAAAGCCAATATTACATCATTTGTCAGCAAACAAACTAAGATTCAGGATTCTTCATAAAAGTAGTCCTAAAAGTGTTTAATCTTGAGTCTCTCTCTTAAAAAATAAAAAGTAAATACAAACTCCAGATATAAACCCCAATAATGAACAGTAGACCAAGTTGAACGGGAAGGTAAAAGCAAAGCAGGAATAAAATCCTATTTTCCTCCCAGACCGTGTCAGCATTATACTAATAACAATGGGTTTTCACCAGAAAGCCAACAATTCTTCACTGGAGCCCTCGCGATGGGACTCCAGTTGGTGCTTTGCTGTCAGGGCCGAGAAGCCAAAGTGGAAGGACAAGGTGACCCTACCTACCCGACCCTGCCCACTGTGTCACTACCGGATGAAACAGATTTTAGGCCACGTACAGTTCTGAGAATCAAGCAGAACCGTTCCCTACATCATGAAAAGCTCATAAAGCTTTTTTATTCATTGGGCATAAAAAAAATCAACCCAAAAGTACCTGAGAGCATACGTCAAGAGGCGAGTGGAGCAGGATGCAGTGCACTAAGCATAGGACTGTATAAAGATGGAACACAAGTTACCAACTTTAATTTCATTGCTTTGTGGGCTTTAGTTTAAGGCCCAATGTTATCTTAATGTGCTTCCTGGCTCCCATAATTAAATTCACTAATCCCCAGTCTTAAGGCTGCAGCAAGTTAAGCTAATTTAAAGTTAGTACCTGAGCTTACACCCTTTTTTTTCTTTCCCTTTCCCTTTAGCAAAGAATCAAAATTATTGAACCCTTTCTGTGACAAGTAGGTATTTTTGGCTCTACTTTAATCGCTCGTTTTTCACTGTCCTCATTCTGTACTTTAGGGGTTAGGAAGGAGGCTTAATATATTAGTTGGTGAAGATTTAGATGTATCTGGATACTTAACCAAGCTACAGAAACATATCTCACAATATTCTCACTGCACGGCTGCTCGATACTCCCAAGCTGACATTCACGCTGTATTTGCAAACCCACACATCTGTTCAATAGCTCTTATTTCCTCATTTCAAGGTGCTGGGATTCCTGAAGGTAATACCTGAAGAATCAGCATGTCAGTCATACCTCCTAATTCCCTGATCCCAACAGACCCCACGAGCCAAGCGGGATCAGTTCCCTATCAATCTGTACACCGCAGACAAACACAATTACTAGATAAAAATCTCCCAGAAACATGACTAGCTGGAAAAATAAATTTACCTCGTTATCTGCAAAGAAATCACTGAAGTTTCTCCATCACTTCAAAATAATGTAGGTAGCTCCTCTTTTTAATTACACAGAGAACATTTCTCCAAGTATTTCCAACCTTGCGATATTCCAGTGGCCTTTTCTATCAGCACCGTTAACCATCTTATGGCCCCCTTTTACCTTTGGCAACTATTTGTCCTCCACTTTAAATTGCAGTTCCAATTAACACAGTGTCATTTGTTTCCTGTCCCGACCCACAGCACGGGTTCGTACAATTTCCTGCATGTGATCTTTAAGGTTCATCTTCAGTATTTACACCATCTCTTAGGCCCAAAATTTCAGTAACAACTGCTTAACTAACAATCTCATTTCATGCCAAACTGTGATTAATCTTCACAGCTCATGATTTTCTGGTAAAGCTTTTAAGTAACGTGCCACTTCCCAAGCAGATTTTCCCTCAAAACACTTGTTAGATGCCACACAGTTGTCCTTTTCTTTCCCAGACGCTTCTCAACCAATGCAAACCCCAATAACTCAGTATGTGCAAAATTAATAAATACAGATCCTTCTTTCCTGTGTTTCTAATTAAACACCAGTAAAGGATAAAGACCTTTCCTGTTGACAATGAACTCACCCTTTGGCCTCAAGCCTCCTAAATACACTGAATGACGAGGTTCGTTAAGCAGCACCTCACCAGAAGCTTATTTTTCATTAGAATGAGTTCAGAAAATCCAGCTTCAAAGGCCGCAGTGCACCCTCACTGTGGGTATCTGTCCAGGTAAAGCCTAAGATGTGGATCACAAACAACATTTTCAAGAGATCTATATTTTGTGCCCTCAAGCTTAAATAATGCAACTACTGGCAAAGCACAGCTGCAGCAGAGGTACCAGCCCCAGCCAGCTCCAGCTACCACAGCTTTTGCCTCAAACTGGTCCCTTCTGGGTCTCTCACCAGTCAGGTGACAGCTCAAATTCTTTCAGCTGGGAAGGCAAATTCTCCAAGCCAAGAGTGGGGTCTATTTAATACCCAATATCTCTTCAAACCTTAGTTACCAGCAATAAATAACATCAGAATATCTCCAATGGAGCATTTACAACGGTATTCCAAATGAATATTGATGATGTTTAGCAGATACGAAAGAAAAATAAGATACTTTTACCATTTATTTTTGCTAGAACAGCTTTGGCACATCTTCCTGCTGATTTTTGTTAGTGCCAAACCCACAGCTAACATTATCTGTCCATATGAAACCAAAATGATGGATTACAAAATTTGCACACAAATAGCACCATATCTATATTAAAAACAGACCTTCAGCGACTTCTATCTCAATTAACATCTTATCTTAGTAGAAAAAAAAAAAATGCACAGAGCTAACTCCAGAGGTTTCCTCCTGTTTCCCCAGAGGAGCGGGAACGCTGCTGGTCACTGGGGCGAGGGCAGGATGGTTCCCTCGTTACCCCCAGAGCCCGATCGCCCCCTTGTTACCCCCTGAGCCTGTTCCTTCTCCGAGCGAGGGGGACAAACCACACGCAGCAGCACGTTTTTCACTGCCACAGCAAACAGCAGCTCGCAGAGCCACGAGCAGGCAGGGATCATCCATCACTCTAAAGGATGGTTCTGCTTCTTAAACTTTGGCTTATCCCACCACTTTCTCTTTTCTCTTTTTCTTTTTTTTAACATTAATTAAACTTTAAAAAGGCAGTTAGGATAAGAAATTGTAGAAAAATTATCATCATTTTATTGTTTATTCCCTAATTGCACACGTAATGAGGCAAATTTAAAGTAGTGTACCTTCGAACTTACATTTTAATGATGCTTTTATTGTGGTCTGAGTGCTAGTGCCCTCATTTTTATTATTGATTATGGCTTTTTAGTGACTGCTCAAGAAAAAAGTCTTGTTAAGAAATGCTTACAAGGCATTGTAATTATATATTGTACAAACTAAGGTTACTGTTACAGAAGCCAAGAATCTAGTTTGTGAAAATATATTTATTGTACATTACGATTTCC
This sequence comes from Limnodromus scolopaceus, assembly GCA_028565335.1. Taxonomy (NCBI): domain Eukaryota; kingdom Metazoa; phylum Chordata; class Aves; order Charadriiformes; family Scolopacidae; genus Limnodromus; species Limnodromus scolopaceus. Next base: position 14,126,741 of record JAOXNO010000003.1, read on the forward strand.
TTGTTATAGTCTCCTTGTACAAGGCACAAAGTCTTGGCAAAAAACCCTTCTGAAGACAAGCTGGTTTCTGTTTAAATAAAAAGTGGTAATTCTACATAAAACGACGCTGTACTGTTTTCCTAACTTGATATTCAGATGTGTTACTTTAATGAATGAAATCCCAACAGCACTTTACCTTATTCTCCCAGCAGTAAGTTCACGGAGTTGAATTTAATATAATTTCAAAAATAGATTTTCAATGCCATGTCTATCTGTATTTGTACCTTGATTTCCAACAGCTGCCAACAGGAAACAGGTTCCCAAATTCTCACCATGGATGTATCCTCCCAACCACCTCCTTCCAATCCCACATAAGAAGGATACCCCCTTCCTTTGCTTTTCTATGAAACTGGTACAGGACTTCCACACTTCCCTGGAGCCTCACAGAACAAATACAGAGGCTCTGGAGGATAAATAACTGAATTTTAAATTCTGCTCCAAGAGGAGTGAGGAATGCTTAGTTAAAGATAGAATTATTAATGTAATGAGCGACAGTGGAACAAGTCACGATTGCAAGCCTGACCTTGAAATAATCAGTGTATCAACAGGGACTGAACATCTTTGTCTCCATCTTTTAAATCCTGAAAATTGTTTCAATTATTCTTATTTCCTCTCTTGACCTTTACAGTGGCAGAGCCCCACACTGCAGTGCAGGACGCCGTACCCTGGAGGAACATGCAGTTACAGCCTTCTCCATCTTTCCATTTTTAAAAAAATGTACTGTATCACTCTGCATCTTTCCCCAGGCCAGCGGTTAGTTCAGAACTAAACCAAAGGCTTCTGAGGACAGATGAAGAGCATGAAAAACAGCAGCCGTGTTCCTGCTGCTTCTCCCAAAGTGACATGACATGAGGTACACCCTCACCCACCTTACAGCCCTCCACAAAACAAGAAAAATAACATGAAGTTTTCAAAACTGTCAAGATCCAGTCTATTTAACACCAACAAGCTCCCCAGCTCCTGTGAATAAAATCTTCCTTCTTAAGTGAAAACTTTTCAAGAGTAATAAGTCCTTTTTTAAAACATCCTTTTCAATATAATTACTTCTGTTGTGCTGGACAAATACACGTTTAACCTAATAAAACCTGCAGAAACTATTCCTATGAAATATTCCCAAAAGCCCTGAAACATTTATAACCAGACAGGGCTTGTAAAAAACAATAAAGAACCACTAATTGTAATGGGATACGATCCTTAAAACTGAATAGTGACCCATTTCCTCGGGTCCCATGGGACATCTCCTCTGCTCAGGCAGACACCCGTCCTTTCAGAGACCCTCAAATACTTTGCATTTTGTATTGCTCAGCCTAAAACTGCCCTCAAGATAGTTCTGCTGAGGATGTTCAGTTCAAGGACATTTAAAAGAAAAATAAAAATCCCAAGCTAAAGCAGCAAAATCAACATTTTGCTTTTTACTCCTTTCACAAAGCCCGCAGCAGGCAGTGGTAGCAAGAGGATTTGATAGACGGGGTGCACAGTTTTCCTATCAACCTGTGCAATGAGAAATTAGTGGTTTACTTAAGTGTTCTAACATTTTCTTCTTCCAGTTTGATTCCTGCCCCATCCCCAAACACATCAAAAAGGTCATGTAACATGCTCAACTAACAAGCCTGAGAGCTCCAAGCAGGAAGCAGTAAAATAATAAACAATAATTTACCTCTGCTTCATGCTAAACTTCAATGGCTTATAATTTAGCTTTCTCAATACAAGTCCTCAGCAGGAGGCAGCTAATGACTTTTTCCACCCTACCAGCAGCTGTTCCACACTGTGCTAGGTAAAGCTCACTTAGCTTTGTGTGGGAAGCCTGGGTAAAACATAAGCCTCTTACGGCAAAAAAGAGAGAAAAGAATATTCTAAAACTAAAATTAGTCATATGGTTTAATATCAAATTCTTAGGTTGTTTTTTTTTTTTCCTGCTTAGATGGAATTGGAAGTGTGTTACCATAAAGTAGTGCTATTCAGATTTAGCCTGAAGCAAGCAAGAGACAATTTTAGTAAGGAACTAGAATAGAAAATGCGAGAGCTTATCCACAGTGTTTGTTTACAACGTGCGTCACTGGAGAACACCTCCTTTGGTTTTAAAATGTTTAAGCCTCCTTCAACTGACACCAAGTTTCCCCAATTCCAAACTGTATGTATGTACAACAGCTACACTGGTCAGAGCAAGGGGTCTGTTAAATCAAAAAAATACTACAGGATCAACCATCAACTTTTTTTTAATATAAAAAAAAACATAAAGTGGGTCTGAACACTGAGAAAAATTATTATGAATCATTCTCCAAGGTCAGTTATTTACATAAAGGTTCAGACCATGAAAATCTGAAGGTAGTTTTATGTCCGTTTGTGCCAACACACCTTCAGGAAGGGAACCCCTCCTGCCTGGGTTACTTTCCCTCCCGTTACCTTCTCCCTCGTGAAGAGAGGGACAGAGGGAAGCAGGGGCTGATGAAAAGGCGAAGCGACTGAGATGAGTTTGGCAGCAAATGGGGAGTCATTAAAGCTGGAGACATTCCCCAGTGCAGTCCAGTTACATGATGTAGAATTCAACACAGCAAGTTCTCTTTCTCCCAGCATTTTTTTCCTGGGAGCCTACCAGGCTGGATAACTTCCAAAGACTGGACATGTGCCTTCAGTTGAAAAAATTCTTCACTTTTCATTAAAGCATAGCGACTGTTATTTCACTATTTTGATTCCCTCACATAATTTTCTGTCTGGATGGTTATAGTTTCTTTTCAACATCTAAACCTGCAACTCATCCATTCTCACGTATCTCAGCAATCTCCGTTGGCGTGACTCACATTAGCTACGATATGAATTCTCACAGCTCAAAAGAAAGGTGGCTAAAATTTACCAAAAAGAGATACTTATCTATGAATAGCAACACAATCCCTCTGTCAACAAGGCTGCTAATTGCTTGGTGAGAAAATACTTAACCCGCTAGAGTCAAACTAGACTTTTTATTCCAAGTAGAAATCTAAAAATACTTTTCTCACACATTAAACACACAGTTTGACACCAACATTCCCATTTCTAGCGCCAGGAGGCTGCAGCAGACAGCAATACTGCTGACTTTGCAGTGGTTACACAGTCCAGTCATTAGTGAGAGTAGACCAGTCTAACGAGCTGTAACGAGGCCTTCACTGCTAGTTTGCATTACTTTCCCTATTTTACTGCCAAGCTCTGCTGCTCTTACTTCCCCCCAGCATTAGCTGTGCAGTAGATAAATATAAATGTCTCTTCTGGCGCAAAATTTTGGAGGGAAGGGAAAACAAGTTGAGTCTCAGATCCCAGCCGCAGCCCAGTTGATATTTCGTGCTATCACCAAGGCACCACCAGCGTACCAGGTCCCAGACCCACAGCACCCATCCCTGGCCAGTGCCCCACTGCCACCTTCCCACGTGTACGGACTGGGAAAGGAGTCACCCGGCACAGCCAGAACCATGAGATATTTACCTGATCGCATGAACTCTGACGCCGAGCCGGTGACTGAGCCCCTTGCACAGCCCGTGATGTGTCATTTCAAGGTGGTGGAGAAAGCCATAAGGAACAAGGAGAAGTGGCGACGTGCTTTGCTAATGCAAAGTGCATGATTTAACAGAACCAAACCTCTCATTTTGTGGTTTCTTCCAGCACAGGTGAAAATGCTCAGAGTGGTTTGGCTGCTACTTTCTGCTCAAATAGGAAAACGCTTCTAGAGCTGTATCTGCAGGTCAGTGACACCGCAGAAAGTACTATGTCTGTCTACAGCACAAATAAGGACAGCTGATGAGTGCAGGACAAGAGTGCTCAACACAAAAACCTCCGAGATGCTCATTCCCTGAAAATGGTGGGAAGCAGTTTATGCTCCCCTCTGTCCACAAACACAAAACCAATTTAAAAATATCTTGAAGTTGCCAAGTCATTTTGATAGAAGATACCCTTCAAAATTAACATTGTCTTGCCCAAAGGTTTTGCCGAGCATCATTACCAGGTCTTAAAACAAACACCCAAGACCGGGAAGGGAGAGGGGAAGGGAGAGGGGAAGGGAGAGGGA
>JAOXNO010000003.1:14130912-14144503 GCA_028565335.1 Limnodromus scolopaceus
CCGGGAAGGGAGAGGGGAAGGGAGAGGGGAAGGGAGAGGGATCAGGCAGAGCTCTCTGACAACAGCCAGCTGGACGGTTTTCTGACCAGCTTCAAATACAATCATCCCTGGGCTGGGGAGCTGCTCAGCCAGAGACCTGCACTGAGACGGTTTTGGTTAATATTCACCAGTGAACTCAGTTTCCCAACAAATCTGTTGAATCTTCAAATGTCTGTAACATCCTGTGCTGCTGAGCCCCATGCTGTAATCAAATGCTGTGGGGAGAAAGACTGCTTCCTTTGGGTTGTCTTAAATCTACTGCCTAATAATTTCACTACGTAGTCACTGTTTTGTATGAAATGCTGCACACTCATTCCTGAGGAGCCTTCTCTCCACATGCTGTTGACAGAGCAGTGCGTATGGTCACGGTTAGCCCTTCACTATTCATTCCTTTTCTCACCAGCTTCAAATACAATAACCAGCACAAATCCAGTAATTATCTGTTTGACTAATGGAAGTCTCTCTCAATTAAAATAAAACCCCCTTTATTCTTACCTTGTGTGTTCTATATGCTAGTAAGTTACTAATCCGGTTTACACTATAAGTAAAATGGTTTCTTTCCCCCCAAAGTGACCTTGAAGAAAGTGCCCTGAAAATATTAACGTACACTATATTGACCAGATCACCCTTATCCAAATATCCATTAACTCCTTCAGACAAATCTGATTGACTTGTCAGGCATGACTCCCTTGAAAAGTTGTATTTTCCTATTATACCCTATTTATGCACGTGTCCAATAATCTTTATTAACTATTCCTGTGCCGGCACAGAAGCCACACTTGCTTACCAGTAGTTCCCCACATCATCTCTCCTACTCTCTCATCAAGAACTATGTCCTTTTTGTCTCCGTAACACCGAGGCTGATTTAAATGACAGGTTACTCTCCAGTTAATAGTCCATATTTAAGTTCCTTTTTCACCCAAGATGCTGCCACCTGTTCCTGACATTCTGTTATTTTATCGATTGTTTTGACCACCTTCTACTGACACATCAATTTGTGACAGTTCCTTAGAGTATTCCCACATGAAAAGGAGCCGATAGGGAGCCTCCCGAAGCTCTCTCTTGCACGCCAAGGCAAATCATGTATTTAGCTCTTCCACCATCACATTACTCTCCTGGAATGTGACTTGTATTATTGTTTATTACTTTACTATTGATTATCTATTAACTGCAAAAAGCAGGACGTGTACCAGATTGTTAAAGACTTGGTTTCAGAGTGCTTGGGTTTGTGTATTTTTCAATTACGACTGTCAATTCATCTGAATCTTTTTAGCTTTTCTTGTGGTTTTAAATTTAAATTCATCAGAATGTATGGTCTTTAAATTTTCCTTCTTGTGCTATGACACCCACTTTTGAAGAGTCTCTCTTGCTTCAATTTGTAATCCTGCCAGCTTTTGGTGTCCTTTCCAAGTCATCCTGCCCGAATGCATTATACTCTCAGCTGTTCCTTTAAAATTGTTTTTAAAGAGCCTCTTAAATAGGTGTGATTTTTGAAGTTAGATACTTTACTGTGCCAGATTTAATGGTTCTACAAGGAGATCGCATTTGAATAACATGATGTCCAACTTCATAGCAGTGTCTTGAATCAGGTCCTGTTCGTTATGTAGGATTAATCGAGATTTGCTCCACCTTTTCAGATTAGGTTATTTATTTTGCTCAAAAAATGGGAGGTTTGTAAGATTAAAAATCTTTAGTCTCTAACCTTCACCCTCAGACCCAGCCAATACACCCATAATTACAGTCTAACTTCTTCTTTTGCTGCTTTTCTAATCTCACTTAGCCCTTGATGGATATTATCCGCAGATTGTGATGATAGTTGATGTCACTGAAGATCTTTCCACACAGATATGTTTTTTTTAATTCATAAAATTTCACAGCTCCTTTTGATTCAATTTATTAGCTTACTGTATTTGACTCAAAGCTGTCTTGAACATATAGCACAATTCCTCCACAGCACGTCCTGCTCTACCAATCCTACGTAATTTTTACCCTGGAAAAAAGACCATCTCTCTAAGTATACTTTTATTTATTCTCTGAATAAAAGGGAAGTTATGATGCTTGCCTAAACAGGCAATTGCATGATATGTGGGAATTTAATTCAGACTTATCATGCATGTAACACTTCAGACCTGAGAATCCATAGAGATGAGGGTAGACAGACTTTGAAAAAGGTTTTGGTCTATCTGGTTCCTCTATTGTACTCATGAAAATAATACCTCTATACCTAAGGCTGGATTGAAAGAGAATCAATAAAACAATTTAGCACACAGAGTGGAAAAAACCATACCAAGCTTTTAAAGAAGGGAGAAATAGCACCCCCGTGAGAAGGGGAGCCAGAGAAAGCAGTTCCACAGGAGGAGCCCGGGGAGCAGAGTGGGCACAGCCTGGTGTGTCCCCACCAGCAGCGCGCTGGAGGTCTCCCCAGCCACATGAAATGCCATGTGGACCCAAGCATAAAAGATTAACATCAAAATTCACAGAGATACCCAGAAGAAGGAGAAAATAAACAGATAAGGACTTTGAGCGTTATCCTAAATGAACACTTTCCGAGGCTCAGAAAGCTGGGTCCATATTCCTCTCAGCATAAGGTGCCAAAACCTACTACTGATGGAGAAAGTTAAATCCATGAAACACCCAATCCCTGCAAACATTTCAGCTGTTTTCTCCAACAGGATTGATGAATCACACCAAAACCTTCACCATTCTTGCTGAGGCTGTGATCTTTTATTTTATTTCACTTACACATCCGCTGTGCACAGACAGAGCTTGCAGTCCGGGCTGTCACAAGGGAATACCTGTCATCTCTCTGGTCCATGAGAGAAAAGAAGAAGAAAGCTCCTTTCCTGACAGATTTTTTTAAATAATCAGAGCTTTCATCATCCCTGATCAGAGAGTAGAGCTGATGCCCCCAAGACATCCAGCACAAGTGACTTCCCTCTGTTCTTCCTGAGCTCGCTCCAAGGACAAGGGCACTAGCCCCTTCTCCCCCCAAGCATCCCCTGAGCCTGCCGGGCTCCTTGGGCAACACCATAAATGAGCTTTGGTTAAACCAGGCAACAGCATCAAGGAGCTTTTGTTGAGATGGTTCCCAAGTGCTCACCCCTTTACTCGCACTTGAGACAGGAAGGAGACTTAATTAATTTTTCTCCTCACAAATCCAACCCGTTCTGCTGAACCCCCTCAGCTTGGGGGGCTGGGAGAAGGGAAGATGATGGAATTCAGCCCCACTGATGTGAATATGGTCCACCTACAGACCAGGAGACCGGGAATCCAGGCAAGGACCTTTTCCTCCCTTGCAGCTTGCAAATATTCAACTGTTAAAGTAGACCAAGTTCCCTTGATTACATAAAGAGATACAAGGACTGTAGATATTGTGAAACTATTTGGTATCTGCAGATGAAAAGGCTGCTTTCAAAACCAACCTGCTGCTCTGAAACTGGGGCTGAAGCTTCGCGCAGCCCGTGACGGAGCTCCATCACCTCCTCTGGGAGCAGGACACCAAGCACACACTGGCCCAGCCCCCAGAATGAGTCACACCAGTTCCAGACCCAAACTGGCACCAGAGACCCAGCTCCGCTGGGGAAGTGCCACCCTGGATGTTTGCAGACAACTTTCAGCCAATTATAGACACAAAATTTAAACTGCACTCAAGCAACCCCATTAATTCTCCAGCCAGAAACACGCTGCTGTAACTCTTACCAGCTCGAGGGTGCAACTGTCTGCTTGGTGTAAAACTCCTCCAGATACTAAAATAAAATATTTCCTCAGCTGAAGTTTCTTTATATCCCCTGGGTCATCCTCTCAGACTTAACAGTGTCCCGTAAATCTGACTTAACTACGTTGCATAAATCTAATTTTTCAGTGACAAAAGCTTACATAAATGGATGAGAAAATCGTCTCCTTTCCCCCACTGGGGGCCGGAGCTAAATGAGAGACAGATTTAGGGTTTCAGATGAACCGAGAATACTTACAGGCTCTTCTAAATAGGGTTTGGGATTAAAAAGAAAATGTTGTTGTTTTACCTCAGGCTGCCATATTTCTGTCTCAGCACAGAAATGCATATATATGCACTATGCTGGTGCAGGCACTCCCCGCACCCCCGCGAGGAGCGGATTCATGGCACACACATGGCACACACAGGTACTGGCACCTCTGCCCGCGGGGCTTCCTGCAGACACACAGCTTCCCGAGGGAACACAGGACATCCGGAGAAACACTCGGGTGCATCTCGCTCCTTTACAAATGCAATCTCTGAGCAGAGGTCAGATGCAGAACAGGGTTATTTTGGTTTGCCAAATGTTTTAAAAACTTAAATACAAACGTATAACAGCAAACAAAAGAAGCTATTTGCAGTCAACCGAAATTCTTGTTGAAATCAAACACGAATTGTTATTGTGCCAAAATAACATTTTTTTCCAGGGCACCTTTTAACCACGCTCTTATGAAAGCTAAAATACTGCAGATCTCAGTCCGTCCCTCAGCCAAGCCACAGCCTGAGGGAAGATGCTGCCCGGGGGCAGTTCCCGTTCTTCAGCATCACCATGGTAGAAGAACCCTCACTTCTCCCTTCACCTGCATCAGCCGGGACGCTGCCCCTGGGGGAACCACCACAGCCACCAGTGCTGTGCCCTGCCCTGCTCACCCCCCTTCCCCTCTCCTCATCCCCCAGGCAGCCCCCACAGCAGCCCAAAGCCTGCCCAGCTCAGCTCCTGCGCTGTCGAGAGGAAGACTTTTTTCTGTTTTTCCTATGGAGCCTCTTCTTTTTTGCATAAATAAATATTCAGGTGAGACAGAATTAGAATCCAGACTCTATATCACCCTGTCCATCCCAGGAGTCCTCTCCCCCACTGGCTATAATCACTCTTTTCCATCACTGCTCTCTCAAAAGACCAAGTTTTCCCTAATAAGCAGAATAACTTCAGTAGAGCAAGATAGAGAAATTCATTCTGTAGAATACTCTTTAGCACAGTGCTCAGAATATTCATTGGACATTATAGGAAAATAAAGAATTGAGCACAAATCCCTTACTAGAAGAAATTAATGATGTGTATACAGCACTCTTAGCACTGAGTAAACTATTTGTACAAAGCAATCCCAAAGATACACAGAAATGTACCATGAAGAGTGGAGAAGAGGGATTTGTACCCAGAATGGCTACAATACAGGGACAAACAGAAAAATAAAATTCACTGCATGTCCTGTTCCCCAAAACAGATTTTCCAGCAAACCAGATCATCCCTACAAGACGGATTTGCACAGGAGGCTGTACCCTTCCCCAAATTACTGACTCCAGGCAGTAATTTGAGCGAGATGGGGCCCATTCCAGCGTCTCCCAAGTCCCCAGCCCAAGTACCACCACTTATCCCAAGAAACGCCAACGGAACCAGCAAAAGGCACCTCTGCTGCAGGGTATTGATTATGGGAAAGAAGCTCTGTGAGATCCAACCCCACCCTCCCTACACACACTTTCCTTTCTGGGAGCTTCTATCAATACTACCAGCTACCTCGACATATTTTAATCATCTAAAAGTGACTTATTAAGAACTGATAATAATACCTGAGGGAGCTTCCAGGGAAACAGTACCTTACTGAACAACCTGTATCTCTAAAAACATCAGGAACTCCCCAGAGCAGTGGCCCTATCACCACTGATGAAGTGCACTATCACCCACCAAACTAACTTGACGATTTATGTACTCCCTCCACTGTTCAAAGGTCTTAGCAGATGGATAGATCGATTTTTTCCTCAGAAAAATGGGTTCTATATACAGATCGACCTGCAATTCTCTTCTGCCATCTTTGGCCTCCTTTTTTGATCCATAGTTCCAGCTAAAAAGCTTCCAAGTCCTCCCTGGGATATTGTGCTGCCAACCTGGCCAAGAGCATCGTGGCTGAGAACACAGGGGCCGATTTTCTAATGGCCATGGAGTGCTTTATGCTTTTGCAACTTTTGCCGTCTTCCTTCAGTTCATGTTTAGGATGGTCTCTCCTGACATGTAACGGTGCTGCCATTTCACTTTGGCCTATGCATTTTTAAAGGTCTTAGTTTTTCAAGCATTCTCCCAACTAGACACGCTTATTAAATCTGTTAGGAGCACAGAAGGCTCTCTGAATACCTCCACAATTTCAAAAAGTGAAATACGGTTCCTTATCAGTTTTTTAAATGAATTGAACTCAAGCATTAACATAAAAACAGTCAGACACTAATCATCCAGCTGAAGAAAATGACATTACAAACCTAATGAAAACTGCAGGGAAGCACAGGGGAAATAAGACGAATTCCTTGCCAGCAGCAGCATGTCTGTGGGCAAACCAAAGTCACCAACGAGCTGCCGTTTACTAAACAGAGCACGGATGCAACCAAGTTTTCTACGGGGTTTCAGACCTCCTGAGAATTCTCCATCAGAAGGATCTCAGCTCTGAAGAGCTGATGGCATCCAGCTCAGCGCAACTCCTCTGCAGTGAAACACTTGAGTTTCCATCCGCTTTGGGTGGGAGCGCAGAGCAGGAGGCACCCACTGATCAGAAGGCAGACAGTGTACACAATTCCAACACCAGAAGGCAAGCAAAATGTCTTCAATGTAAAAACATATTAGTTTGCTTTTATTAACACATAACTGTGCTAACAAGTCTTGGGCACAGACTGACCGGGACAGAGGCCAGAGCTCTCTCCAGTCCCCAAAAGCAATATACGGTGCCATATAGCTTTGCTACATCATGGCTCAGGCTCTCTCACTGGCAAATTTCAACTCCAGGGATGCAATAGGATTTAACCCCTGGGAGAGGCTATGTCAGCCCTTAAACATAAGCACCAAAACCAAACCACACCTAGATATTGCCTCTACTAAGATATTATATTGCAATAATTGCTTTAATAGAAATCTTCTCTCAGGGAAGATAAACTTTACAGGTTTCCTGTAGAGACAGCAGCATCAAAATTATGTGTGATATACCTTTTCCAGAACACATAAAAAAAAGAGGTCATTATGTTCTTCAGGCCATTCTGGCAATACAATTTCAATAAGGAGTAAAAAGAGGAGCAGCTGATGCTCAGAGGTTACCAAAATACTACTAATTTTTTGCAATAGTTTATGTAGGTTCTTATGCTAAAAAAGCATAAAGTCATTTACATGATTTCATTATTTAAAAGCAGAGAGAAAGGAAAAAAACCCAATGTGCTCAGGTTTATAACTGCATTTCTTGGTATAGTCCTTAACTTTCCCTGCATCTGAGGGCAATACCCATTTCTAGAAGTCTGTATTAGATCTTCACTGAAGTGCCTCTTGAGGAGCCTGGATTTAGGAGTGGAAACAGCCCAAAACAATGCTAAAGGAACACATGGACTTGGTTCATCTATATCAAAGAACAAGGCCAACAGTCACTTGTGTTTATTCCAGCTGGGTACTCATTTTCTAAAGTTCCATGAAAATAAGGTCATCAAAACAACTACCCTGTGTGAGGACTTTGTTTTCTCTCTCTTTTCCCCTTTCCAGCAGGCAGTGGGCATGACCTCAACACACGGGCTGCCAGGTACACAGCACACTAATGAACGAGGGAAGCAGCCAGGAGAAATGCTGACGTGTTGGGATAAACTCAGCCCTCAAGGAAGAGCTGGGCAGCTCCAGGAGAGGGTCCTGGCTTGTAAATGGGCAACGGGCTCTCCTTTTAGTGGCATTTCTGACTTCCATGTTTGGGGGATCCCAGGATCCCAAACCCCGCTGAGGCACTCGGCAGCTTCATACTGTCAGTGGGGGGAAATTCTGCACACATGGAAAAGGTCAGGGCATAACTGACTATAAGTAAGGAAATGAAAATATCACTTACACATTCCCCGTCACCACCACTGACTGCCAGCACAACGTGTCAAATATAGGCAGGTACCCACGTCTTATGACTTCATTGGGAGCTATTTTTTTGTCTCTAGCAAGAGCCCTCTTTCCCACAGTAAACCTGCTGGAATGCAGTTAGTTGATTATATGGAGGACTTTAAACCCGAGGAAGCAGTAATCCACAAAATAGAGCTAAGCCTAGAGCAGAAAACTGTGTATCAGACATTAACGCAATAGTAATAAATCACACGAGTTTCATCCTGGAGAATTATTGTTACGTGCTGTTACTTGCCACAAGTACCCTTAACAACTACAGCGAGACAGTCTCTGCCTTTTAGTATTTCCTAAGTGTTCAGTGATAACAAGCCAGATCTGATTAACCCTCCTTCCTTTTGGGAGTTACGGGCACCAAGCACAAAGCAGTCAAAGCAAGGGCTCTCTGGCCCATTTGACAAAGAACTGCTGCCAAATCCCACTGACAGAGATGGAAGCTGATAAATCTTTAACCAGTCCCTTATAGCCTGTGTTTGCATTGTCTTTTTTTTTTTTTCTTACCTGGTAGCAATTAGAACACCATACACCTTGAGAGAGTGAAATGTTACAAGGAGAGATTGCTATTACGAATTAATGTTCTTATTTCTGTTAAATGATAAAATTCAGAAGCAAAGCTTCAACCCTAGCAGCACAATAGTCAGAAGGCCAACAATGAGCTAACAGAAAGGACACATTTTTCACAAATATACCTCCCCCTGGCTCTGCCTTTCTTCTTGTGTGCTCAGCTGTAGCAATTAGGAGAATAATCTATAGGAAGCCTACCCCCAAAAGCCTCTCACAGCTTTCTCCAGCTGTTTCCTTCTTTTTGTTGCCAGCAAACTCAAGCTCTGAAGAGATGATTCACCTCAGCAGGACTTCAAACTCTACATCTGCTCTGGGGGCATAATCTTTGCTGGGTACATGGAAATGGTCTTTAAACTAATGGAGTCACCAGACTAAGAAAAAATTCTCTTCTCTGAATCTACATACTAACGTTTTATTTTCAATTATTTTTCTAGCTGAGTATTTTCAAGATTATCATCTTTCTTCTTTAATCTTCATAATGCTACTCTGCAACACACATTGCTCTTCTACAAGTTCTTACTGCACTCTGTAAATGCAAATCTGCATCACCTTTTTTAGGGACAAAACCCCTCTATACAGTGACCTGTCCAGCACCACAGAGAAAATCCCTGGAAAAAGTGGAATTGGCATCCAGTTACCACAACTCTCCCAAACCACAACATAATGCTGCCCCATAAACAACACTGTTATTATTGAGCATTACAAAAAAAATACCTTTTGAAAATGGATTTGAGTTTTCCATTCTTCAAGGAAATGGAGTGTTCTCCCTTATTACAGCAAGTGATTGGAAAAAAGTCATGGGGCTGTAATTCATATGAAGTACGGCTGCAGAGTGCTCCTCAGCCCAGGGAGAAAAAACAAAGCTGAGGCAGAGGGAGAGGGGAGAAGGACACGATGGGTTGAGGAGGAAAGCTCTGAAGAAGTGGAGCTAATCTGGACAATTAAAAAGCACAGGGTTTTTTTGTGGGTGATAGATACAAGAAGACATGGAAGAAAAGCGATATGGACAAGACCATGGAATGACAGATTACACAGCCCAACAACCCTCGTTGTGCCTCCACGTAAGAAACATGTTATTACAGGTTGAGGAAGGAAAAATTAAATGATTTTTCCCTATTCATACAGAAGGAGTTCAGATATTTGACTCCCAGAACATGTGCAGAAGAGTTTCTGCAAATCAATATTATACCGAGAAAAACCACACTGTTGCTTATCACTCAGGACAATGTACAGAGCAGCCCCTCAGTTATAACTCTGAAGGAAGCTTACACTGATCTTTATGTTTGATAAATATGATTTTTTCCTTCTCAAGAAAGAACACATCATTTTTGTGAAGCACAGAGAAGGTGGAAAGAGAAATACTCACCTCCATCCTAATTTCTCTCCTCCAACTGAACTGAGAAAGACTGCACGGGAGGTCTAATACATGACTTTCTTCATGTTACAGAAAATAAGTGGTAAACTAGAGTCTTTTACTAACAGAAAAAGAATAGTCTTTGGAAAAGAGCTGGTGAGAAAAATCATAGAAAATTTCATGGGTATTTAAATACTGTTTAAATGGAGCCTCAACAATTTCTTTGTTCATAAATGCAAGCCACAGAAGAATATCACAAATAACTCCATTATTGAGAGAGATTTCTTAGCCAGAAATGAGTCTGGGATCCATTTAGTCCAATTCTTTCATTACCACATGGAATTTGTTAGGTACAAAATCCTGTTCTGAAGAACAAGGCTACAAATAGGTATTAAAAATAATTCAGAGAGCAGGAAAAAACGGCAATTAACAGTGCATCAAAGCAAGGAGAGGCTGTCAATAAGGCCGCTCCTCCAAATGACGGTAGGTTCCCCAATATTAGAGTTACACATGTGTGTGAAAACAGCTCGAACTTGTGAAGTCTGCTGGAAAAGCAGGACATTACGCACTAAAAGATCTTGACTTAGAATTCAAAGGAAAAACAGTCATACAGAAGCATAAATACCCATGAATCAACACTAATCTTCACAGAAGGGAAACGGAGCTAGAGATAAAACATTCAGATTTATGTGCTTTTCTGCAAACTTACACATTTCACTAACACAAAGGATTATAATAGTTTTCTTCCCTTTCTGGTCTTTAGTGCATTCAAGACCACAGATCACAAGAACCACCCCATATTCACAATATCTAATACAGAAGAACACAGTCATAATTTTCACCACCCAACGGTTTCCTGGTTTATCTGAAACTTCTCTCACAGATGCTGAGCAGGCCCTTTTCCACTCTCTGGAGACCGAAAATTCTCTCTTGAACTACTGGGATTATGAATTGTCACTACCTCCACACTCATTACACAGTCACCATCTGCCAGTAACTCATAAAAACAACAGTTATCTCATGCTCCTAAGATAACTAATCTCATCACCTTCTTAGAATCATTAACAGTGAAGAAAAGCAAGCTTAATAATCCTTCCCTTGGTACTAGGAGTGCTAGGAATGTATTATCAGAAATAAAATTCATTTTTATTGTATACTCCACAACATGAGTTTCCATATAAGACACAGAAAAACTGAGGACTAGGAAACAAAGACTGAGAAAGACTGTTCAGTCATATATTATGATTTTCCTCCCCAGGGAGGAGAGGATGAAACATGGCCGGAGCTTAGCTGTGGACCAACCTCACTAAAATAATTTAACAAGCATAGAACAGGATCCCGTAACACCCCAAAAGAACATTACAAGGACTCTCGAGATGATGTATTTTAGCTCCTGAAACCTAACAATAGGACCTACCCATCATCATGGCATAAAACATGATTCTCTCAATAAGGAATCTGCTGACTCCCACCCAGGTAGACACTGTTACCCACAAAGAGCTCAACAATTTGTTGTTTGAAGTGCTTCTAGCATCTACTTTTGTGTTTGTCATAAAAACACTGAAGTAAACAGCCAGCTACAATCAAACGCATCAGAACATCCTCTGCTGGATGTGCTGGGAGACCAGCTGGGCCCCAGCACACAGCTTCACCCTTCACCCAAGTTCTACTAAGGTTTGAAGGATTAAACTTGCTACGACCTTCAATTAAAAAGAAGCAAAAAATATTTTTCCATAAAAGAAGGGACTTTTTGACTCAAAGACTGATCTAACAGCAATGGATCACAACGAAAAAACAGACCTTCAATCCCAAAGGACCGCCTTTACGTGACCAGTCGCCCATGTTCTGCTGCAACGAACCCACCCGGCCCCAATCACGTAGCGCAGCTCGTGGCATCAAAGGAAGCAGAGGAAAAAAGTTTCAACACATTCCACATTCTGCACTGATGATGATATAACCTTTTTCTACAAATCTCACCTCTGTTATGGTCTCTGAACATCAAGGCTATCTTTTAATAAGATCAACTGATATAACTTAGGGGGAAAAAAATCCAAAAGTATAAACTTTGAAGTACCCAAACCCTGAAGAAACACCTAAAGCAGGACCTATACACGCAAAAGCTGCTTGGTTATTCTTATCCTTGTTGACAGAGTTACTTAAAAATAGTTTATATATAGTCCTCATCAAACTTTGGATTTCACTTAGTTCATTATCAGGATCTGAGGCACTGCTTGCAATGCAGAATAAAAGGAAGTCCAAGCAAGTGACATATTCAAGCTGACAGCACCTTATTCCAGGGCTCCGCGTCAGCTATCAGTTCTTCTCGCTGGAGCCAGTGAAAGATGAAGCTCTCTTTGGCAAATGTACTTCTCCGTACCATAATGTCCTCATTTACTTGTTGTGTATTACTGTTCATATCAGAAAGTTTAATTAGTCTCTTACAACTAAAATGACTTTTGACAAATTTGTATTAGACAGGAGGGATGGATAAGAACGCTTTATTGACAGCTTAAAAACATTAAATATGTTTCCTGATGCTGGGTCTCAGCGACACTTGGATCCTGCTTCATATTATTTTAGGCCATTTCAGGGCAGTACCCTTCACTGTGAAACTCCTGTTGTCTTTCATGCTCAATTTTTCTTTTTTTTCACGTCTAGAAAGCTAGAG
Organism: Limnodromus scolopaceus; assembly: GCA_028565335.1. NCBI lineage: Eukaryota > Metazoa > Chordata > Aves > Charadriiformes > Scolopacidae > Limnodromus > Limnodromus scolopaceus. The sequence goes on from JAOXNO010000003.1 coordinate 14,143,421, forward strand.
TACAAATTATAAATCAGCTGAGAGAAATGGGATTCTTGCAAAATATTTTAAATTAATCAAATATTAGTAAAAGTAAACAACCACAGCAGTTTGCACGCACACATTGCACACACCCTTTATTCCCCGAAGTCCCACAGTGGCCCGCTGCAGCTCTGCAGGCCAGGAATCTCCTGTCTCTCCGAGTCCTTCCTAGTGTGAACTCACTTTCCAGGTCTCCTGCAAACTTCTACCCGAGCAGACCAGAATTCCCAAACAGTTTTCCCAAGGTCTCTGTCTCCTACTCATCCTTCAGGCCCCAACAGCACTCAGCCTTTCCGCGACAGCTCAGGAAAAGCTGCCCCCAGCGAGAGCCTGTCCCAACACCCGTCCCGGTGCTTTGTGTCCCACCTGCTGCGACGAAATCCCTAATTCTTCCTGAGTGAGAAACCTAAGGCAGATGGAAAGCGGCAAGGAGGGTTAGAGAAAACTCATTATTACAGAACATGAATTATTACCCACAAGTCTCTCAGGTCACATCTGCTATGCTGTGAAACACACATACTCTTAGCACAAGGCTTATTAAAATACAGACTATCTGACAGAATGGGGCTATTTTTACCTAAGCTGAACAATATCCAGGCATCTTCCTCAAGCAGTTAAATCAAACTCATACTAAAAAGCACATTAGGAAGGAACGTAAACCAAGCAAAGCATCTCAGAGACCATTTTTTGCCCATATCCCCACCTTTCTTTTGGTTCTGCTGCTAAACGTGGTGAAAATTAAAATGCCAAGAGCCACCAAGAAGCCACCAAAATGCTATAGAGCTGAAGCTGGCTGAGATGCAGGCAGGGAGCCTGCCCTGAGCTCCCTGTTACCATGGCGGCACTGCAGCAGGACCAGCTCCAGCCAGCAGAAAGCCAGCTCATCTATGTCCCCATGGGTGACAAACCCACGTAACACAGGCACCCCCTTAAAGAAAAGGTGGTGCTTGCTGCCTTTGTGTGCTGCAGTGGTTCCTTGCAAAAGAAACTGGGGAAAACGCTTCACTAGGAATTAGGATTTTCTCAGACACTCCCAGCAGTTGTTCAGCAAAAAATATGAGC
>JAOXNO010000003.1:14144603-14165366 GCA_028565335.1 Limnodromus scolopaceus
AAACTGGGGAAAACGCTTCACTAGGAATTAGGATTTTCTCAGACACTCCCAGCAGTTGTTCAGCAAAAAATATGAGCATGCTACAAGGCATCTTTGTGTGGACAACCACCAATGCTTGAAAAAATTAACAGCTCATCACACACTAGACAACTAATAAAACAATTCTGCCCATTATCAAGAGTGTAAATGGTGGAAGAGGGAATGGTCATCGATATCCCAACCTCCCTCCTTCAGCAAGATGAAGAACTGCTGTTCTTAAAACAGACATTGCCTGGAATATGTTGAAATCAATATTATATGATCTTTGCCTTTTGCAGTAAGCCAGATATGAATATAACAAGCAAGAACAAGTATGTGTTTTCAGCCTGCCCATTATCAGGTATCAACAGACCGATAAGAGCTGCACACACAAGAACTGCAGTGATAAAACTGTATGGACAAGTTGTCTGGTTATGACGGTGTTCCTTGGGACAGCAATACATTCACTCACAGCCCGTGTCGATAGCATTTTAGTCAAGATTCCTCCTGTGAATCTCTGCTGGGGAGCATCTCAGCAGTGAAAAGACTGGCTGTTGTCATACCCTTGTGATGGCACTTTCCATGAGTCAAATGCTACAGAAGAGGAGGAACTGCTGTGTTCAGGGGCTTTGCTCTTAACCCTCAGACTATGCAGTCTCAACTGGCCATAGACTGTGATGTGGGACACAGATGCCTGTTAAAAACACAAATAAATCTACTTGTTAAATTTTTAGCTGGCCACAAGGGAGGTCAGAAAGGCTGTCAGAGCCCTCCTGACACCTTATTTCACGAGGTTCTCTTTGCTGAGGTGTGCATGTAAAGAAATCTCATAAGTAAATATACCCAGAGCACCATCATGCTTCTCAACTTCTGTACACAGCAGCTTATCTGAAATAAACTCACTAATTTTTATTTTTTTTTTTACTAAACAAGGCTTCAATCGTATCAGATTTAATCACCATGTTACAATCTTTTGCCTTCTCTTATTTAAGTACATAAACTACTGTCTTCCCTTTCACACACACAATCCTACTGAAAAGCGTTCTCTTCTCACCTCCTCCACCTCTCATGTGCCTCTTCTTACCCCTGGGCACGCTTTTAATGGCATTACCGACTGGTTGGTAATTAACTTCTAATCTGGTTTAGTTACTGACCATTTCCCAGGACAGACTATGCAGAAACAACTATTTCACCCATAGCAAGGTTTTAGCCAGAGGTAAAACACGGTACCTGGTAACGGTACTTTTTTTACCCTTCTGGGAGAGTAAGTAACCATGGATGCACGAGAAACAATGCCTGCAGATAAAAAGAATGCCTCCAGACAACAGTGTTTGTCAGAAGAGATTTGCACATTTCTTGAAACTGATGTATTTATATCCTTACTAATTATTTGAGAAAAATCTCAGAGACCTTATCACAAAGAAAGTCAATGCTACAGTTTTATTTTCCCCCCTCAACTCCAGGTTTCTTTCTGAAGTATCCTCAAACTTTAAAGTTTGCTTTGAACACTTTTCAGTTGTTTTGGTAACTGACACCTTTGCAAACATCTATTATGCAAACCTCTACCCTAGAACACACCAGTACAACTTGTCAGGAAAAACATCTTTAGAATTTCAGTCCATTATACATTTTCACAAACAGCTTAGGTCACATTTTGGAAGACCTGACTTTGCTGTTAAATACTCACTCCCTTGTTCTTACTCTGCTTTTCCATGAAAAGCATGGGACATTGCTGTTACCACTACACAAACACCACACAATACAAGTGACAGCTTCAATAAGTTGTACAAGAAGGAAGCAAACAACAGTAGGTCACCTTGGGGTCTTTTTTTCCTTTCTAGCCACTGGAATGGCAATTTAGAGAATGTTCTGCTCAGCAGGTTTTCAGCTTCTGATTTTCCCTCTACTCTTAAAGGTGTAAGGGAGGGAAAATATCAGAGGAAGGATTGTGTCACAGGCTTTGAAGCAACACTACACATGGACCAGAGCAACAGCAGAGATTGAGGTCATCTCCCCTCCCAGTGTAAAAGAAAAGTAAAATATTTAGCCCTCACCTGCAGACCCCACCATTTTGCTCCATTTAAGTTGCCTTCACCAGCCTGAGCAAACTGAACTTATACACAACTGTAGGAAAATAAGCTTTTTCTTAAAAAGTCCAGGAACTCTATGGTATTCAGTACCAATACATGTACATCTCACCCAACAACCGCTGACACCACAGAAAAACGATTCCACATAGAAAAGCATCCCTTATTATAAGGATTAAAAAAAAAAGGCTGAACGACAACTGCTTCTTCACCATTAGGGCAACATTTGCTAAAGGAATGTCAGTCTGCAGACTGTGTCATGGAAAATGTCATTATGTTCTACCCTACCAATGGGAGTTGACATATTTCAAAAATAATATGCTTAAAATAATTTTACTCTACCAAACATGCAGAGTAAGCAGAAATCCAGGACATCTTCATGGAGGGGTAGATACCTCACACACAGAGCAATTCCTTTTCTAAAGCCCAGAGTCTCAGTAATTCAATTCCTATTTTGTTTAAATGCTTAAAAGTACTCATTATACTACTGAGCGCTAGTCTACAAAATCTCAAGTGAGTAACTAAGGACCTATACAATACATAGAGGTGGGGGAAAGGATGGCCCAGCTTACCAAACTTCCTCAAGCTGACAAAATCAAATCAGTGTGTACCAGAAGTGTATATCGAAACACTGATTTGTCACCCTCAGAGACCGTGTCAGGCTCCTGAATTCAGTCACTTTTCAGAAAAGAAATGTGGAAATGGCAGTGGCAAAGCTAACATAGAACAAAACCCAACACCAACCAACCAAAGAGATTCTAACACAACCCCAATATTTCAAATCATTCCTTCAGTTCACTAAATACCATAGTACTTTGTATGTTACCATAATACCTTCTATAGTACTTTATTACTTGACTCAAAATTAAGAGGAACAAAACCAATTAGACATGGTAAGTCAATCATATAGAAGCTTATCTTAATTTTATATGAAAATATTTCATTTCTGTAACCAAACAACCACCAACCTGATGTCCCTTAGTGTCAGACCCTCAGCGGGCACCAACTGTCACAATTCTCTTGACGCCAACAAAGGCAGGAATATTTGTATCGCCCAGGATCCATTTCTCACTGCTTTTATAGGGGCAAATCACAATCAATCATTTAAACTAGTCCAACAACTATTTTGTCATTTCTAAAGTGTCTGACTGCTTGGGACAAAACCAGGAATATATATATTTTATGAAATATGGCTCTTTTCACCCTTGTATACAAAACAGATGCAGACACTGTAAATACAGCAAAAGCTGGTACAGCAGCTTGATTGCAAAGGGACAGGCTCTACCATTTCCCCCAAGGAGTCTCAAACTGTGACCCCAGGATTAAAGGCAAACACAATCTCTTCTCTCTTCTGAAAATTTAGTTACTATATGTTAGGTTGAAATTGCTGGGTTTTGCTATATATGATGTTAGAAATGCAAAAAGTAAGTCCTCATTGCAGCCACTGCAAGAAAGCCAGTGTTTCTTTCCCCTTTTTGTTATCTCTTTCTCATGCATTAAACAATTTGACTGCTTTGTTTATATTGTCAGTGGTACTGTGTGCCAAGTGTGATATAAAAATTTATTTAGAATTTAATTAAATTTCCAAAGCCACCGGGAAAACAATGGCAAGTGGGCACGTGAGAAGCGGGAGGGAAACATTCTCATCATATGAAGTTTGAAGCTTTTTTCCAGTTCTTCATTTAAAAAAAAAAAAATATATCTGAATCTTGGACATGAACTACTTAGTCAAATTCCTTTAACACAGTGTACATCCTTCTCAGGTGACTGGAATTAAAATTCAAGCCACCAGAAACAAGCTGAAGTTCATTTCATGATCACAGGCTTGTGTATTTGTTTATATCCTGGAGTCAATCTGTAAATACCTGCTCAAAACAGGCCAAAAGCCCAGAACACCATCATCTTCACTCAAAAACCCAAATTACAAAGCACTGCAAGAACATAACTGAAGGGCAGCTGCCTCTAATCAATACTACCAGTTTGCTATTTCTAAAGCTTGGGATGCAGTTAGTAAAAGAAAGCCAGCAGTGATTCCCATCTCTGTTATCGCGAGTTATCCAGCGTAACCCAAGGAAGTATAGCATTTATACCAGCAGGAAATTCAACCACGTTGACTCCCATAATAAAGAGGGGAGGGAAGAAAGCCAGCGAGGAAGTGGGGGAAATATTTCACACAGCTCAAAGGACTGCTCAACTAATTATTCTCAGGGATGAAAGAAAAGCTATTTCAACCATACCAGAAAATAACCTAAATCACACTAAGATTATGCGACAGAACTACAGGAAACACACAGTTTGGAAATGACACAGTGAAGGCAGAATAGAAGAGCAAACTCAGATAAAAGGCCACATGAAGAAGTAGGTCCTATAAAAAAAAAAAAAAGAAAAAAAGATTTTCTGGTTTTCCTACTTTCTATAAAAATCTTGTCAGAGTCTTTTCACTGGAAGGAAAGTGTCTATATGTCAGAGAGAGACAGAGGAACAGAGAGAAGCAGATCTGAGTCGGGGAACAAAAGCAGATCAGTACAGTAGGAACAAGTCAGCAGCCAGTCCCAAAACAGCCTGGCACACAATCAAACCTACCAGTAATTACCAGCTTCTGAGCAGACTTCGGTGAGAGACAGTGGAAGAGCTGCAGATGAGATGAACAGATGGAAAGACAAAGCCAATCAGGAATCAAAATACAGAGTCCCAGCAAGGAGGATCTCTGACAGTGTACATTTTGCAGTCTTTATTTCCATATAATTAGGTCAAGTGATTTTTTTTTTACCCCTTAACTGCCATCTGCAGTAAAAAGTTCGGAAGTGAGGATGGATCCCCAAGAACCCCAGAAAATATTCGGAGCATATATGGAAAATAAAGATATGGATGAAGCACGTTGGAAGCCCTTTAAACAAGGAAGTGCAGCACAGACACAGTAAATTCCAGCAGTGTAAACCTATAGGTTTGTAGTATAAAATTTAACCAGTTTACAGAATGGTGAAATGCATGAGAATATTTGGAAGGGGATAAAATATAAAGTACTTTTCAGAATGATGGGGGAGGTTGGGGAGGGCAGGAATTATGCTGACAGACGGCAAGAACCCTTGGTAATTGTGTTCCATTTTCATATCAACAGGAATTACTTTCCCCCCTTAATCATAAAAGTCTCTCAATACTCTGCTATCAAAACAAATTTGCGATATTAATAATAACACACTTTATTCATTAGCATTCCACCACCACAGGTTTGTGAATGTATCAAGTAAAAACTCAGGAGTAAACAAAGGGGTTGTTCAGATAAGAACACAAAATCTAAACTACTAAATGATGCAAAACATTTCAGCCCATACTGTACAGAAATTATCAACAAAAGGCTTTCTCCCTCTGTCCTACCCTGCAGGCTCAGACGCTGCAATACTGGCATATGCCTAGATCATCCTGAGCAGGGCTGATTCCGAATGTGAAGCAACAGTTTCTTCTGAGTGGGAACACAGATTGGCCACTGTACACAAGTCTCCAAGTGATAACGCACAACAGCCTCAGCCTGCTTTTGGCACAGGACACAGCCCATCAGTTCCAAGAAACAAGAATTTAGGCAATATTTGATCTAAAAGGCCCTGAACACCACAAGAATTACACAGATGCTTAATGCTGAAGATTACGTTCCCTCCTCTGCAAAACCAGGCCTAACCAAATGCCTGCCGATGCCAATGGAAGGTCTCCCACTGCCCTCACTGGTCTTTGGCAAGAACATAGAAGGGACAAAGAGCATTTCTGGAGCCTGGGGGTAAGAAGGACCATGGCAGCAGGCACTGATTGCTCTGCTCTAGCTGTGGCAGCTTGGCCAGAAGAGCGCGATGGACTCAGAAGACCCGAGTCCCATGCAACATCCTGCCAGGCGATCTGTGATGAGTCATTTGTCCTCTGGACCTCACTTCTCCAGTCCTTCACTCACCTCTGCTGGAAAGTTCTCCAAGATCTCCTGATGTGGTTAGAAAAAGCCAAAAAGCCCAGCACACTGAAGTCTCTCTGGCCTGTGCTGACACAAATCAAAGTCCAGTCCTCTCTGGACTTCTGTTCAGCAGCTTCAAACTTTTCTACCTTGTTGGCTAAGACCCAACTTGGTTTCCCTGCCAGGCATCTGCAATACAGCCGAACAGAGACACATAACCACTGAGATCATGGCTGCGATCATGACTTTGTATCAGTAACATCAATGCCAGCACCATGAAGGACAGCTGAGTTTAAGTTGATTTTTCAAATGGTTATAAATTTTATTCACTCATTTACAAGGGTTAATCCTTCATTTTCTTCAACTGAAGAATGTCTTCAGAATTACCACAGTATTTATTAAAGCTTTTAGACCACTAAAATTCAAGAGTAAATGAAAAAAAGACAAGATGTGCACTCGGTAAGAAACCACATGCACTCAGAAGTACACGTTATAAAAAGCTATGAAATTGGAGTAAGCATATAAAATATTTACTGTAGTAAGGGAGCCATTAGCTAGCAGTATTGGATTGCATTAGGAAACAGAAAATTTAGACTGAATATTAGGAAAGTGTCCTGAAAAATTGCTATTGATTAGAGACGTAACATCCTATGTGAATGGAGGGAGCCTCTTCAGCTAACAATTAAAATAATTTTAGACTGAAAAAAAGCCCAGTAAATGTACAAGGGGGAATAATTCAGTAAGAAGCTGGTTGTTTCTGCCCACAGAAAGCAGCAGTGCCTGCCTCACATGGTACTTGCATTCTCTTCCCCTCCCTTCCAAAAAACTACGCGTTTTGGAAACATTAGGAAGTTAATCTGAGGTAGGACCCTAGCCATAGAAGCAGGCTGATGAAACCAGGAACATGACATTTAACATCTCCCATGTGCAGCTATATGTGGCAAATTCTCCATATAAACGTACTCCAAGTAGAGTCTTTCTCCAAGTTCAGATGAAAAGAAACCAATCTCACACCTCACCATGTTTTATTAATGTTTTGTTACAGCCTTGGGTTCATTATCGTCAGCCTTAGAAGCTTGGAAAAGAGCCACTGCATTACAAATAAAAGGCACAAGCGCATCAGGTGAAGACCAGTTTCTCACCCAAGGTGAGCCAGTGTCACAGGTCCGGATACACTGATATCTGGAGAGGAAAGAAATTAAACTCATTACCAGGTTTTTCTGCCCTGTGCCCATTACTGGTAACTTTCGGGTCATTCATGTGGAACAGTGGAAAGCTCTTGAGAAAGACTTCAAAACCTCCATTCTGTCTCGGGTGATTGAACTCCATCGCTCTCCTGACCCCACTGTGCGCCGGAGCATCTGGAGACCGCTCTGGTTTACATCAGCGCCATCTGCCCCCCTGAGAACCACGAGTCTTCAGACGAGTCAATGGACAGAGCTGCACACTCACACCCCTCCTGTGTCACCTCAGCCAAGGCAGGATCACTGTGACACGTGCAGCAGCAGCTTCCAGCAACTACTCTGCATTTTCACTGGCACGTGAAATGCATGAGAATGTTTGGGGTTAGAATGGCATCCTTAAGCAGAAAAGCTAAGGAACGCTGCGGCCAGCTGGAGCGTTAGTACAGTAACGGGTTGGGTTTTTTTAAATAAAGCTATTACTGTACCTTTCATCAGAGATACCCAAATATATTTTTACAGAGACAAGAAGAAACAGTGTGCTTCGTTTTGGCTACTTCACAGTCTACTGCTCCTGTCAGGGAAGCAGTCTCAGATTTTAGCAATGAACGGTACCCAACTGACACGTCTTCTGTACAAATATTTCTTTTAAAGGGGACATTCTCAAAGAACAGGCTTCCAGCTTGAATTTAAGCCTTTCACATGCAATGACAAGGGAGCAAATGCAAGAGGATTACAGTGCAGCACAAACACCAGGGTCCCTGATACAGAACCCAATGCAAAACCAGACATGGTTAGCCCTGCAGTACGATGTCTGATGGCAGGTTAGCCCAGGTCAGGCGATGGTGTTTATGCACAAGATGAACACTAAGGCTTCACTTGCACCTCATGGGCTTCTCTTCTAAATCAGAACTCTATCATCAACACCAGCACCAACAGACTGCCTCTGACTGACATCAGCAACTAAATTACACTTAGAGGTAGAGGGAGGTACAAGCACCGACACACTATTACAGCCTTCGCATGCATCTGTCAAACGCAGGTACAACCCACCCAAACGGAACAGGGAAGCCTCTTTCAGACATCATCTCAAACCCATTTGATACTAACAGTGAAATGGAGCACTCTATACAGCTATCCCTCTGATCTCCTATCCACCCTTTCCAAGCAAGGCTTTGGTATTCGGAAACAAAAAAAGAAGTTTTTCAGTATTAATAGCTCTGTGCTCTAGTCTGTCTAGAATGTTTGAATGCCCAATGAGAGTTTGAAGAAGTTCTTTTGTACCAGAAAGCTCACCTGTTCTTGTAACTCAGACAAATAGGAGAAATAACCTCTTTCTACAAGCCGTATCTCGCCTGAATATATACAGCACCTAGTAGAAATACAAGGCGATTCATATTTGAGGGTTTAGGATTTATCTTTTTTTAATACTCCACAGCGAACAGAAATCAGTGTTGCACCACAACTGTCAGTGGATCTGCATCAGCTGTACACACTCTGGAAAGGATGCTGGCCTTGGAGTTACCTTTGGATTTCTCTTGGGAGAGAACCTGAGAAGCCAAGGTGCACTTTAGAAACCTACTCTGCACACAGGATGGAAGGGAAATACTTCCCAGAGATGAAGAGAGTACTGCAAAGCAGGAAGTTATTTTAAAACTATACTATAGCATATAGTAAGTAAGCAAGCTGATAAATGTGTCGGTCTGTTCTAGGAGACGCCACCAAAAACCTCAGGGAAGAAGGCTCTATATTGTCATAGCTACTAGATGTTCCTGTAATCTCATCCAGCATATTGAACAGCACTGCACTGCCATCTCTTGGCAGATATTTAGATAACAATTTAAGTTCTACACAAGTACAGGAATAAATTGACATTAAAAAGACATTAAAAGATAAATATATAGAGAGACATATTTCTCTTACTAGCCAAATAAAAACAAATTAAAGCTCCAGATGAAGAGTCTATTCTATACCCACTCTATTTCCCTGACTCACAAGATCTGTATTTTATGTCAGACACACACCTAAAAAAAAACCTGTCAACAGTTTATATATGGTCTAAAATTCTTTTTTAAATTTTTCCACAAATGAGATCAACTGATTTTTATGGTCACATATGAGTAGCACATAACCACTCTGGTTATGAGCCCTGAACTTATTAGAACTTCCTGTTTTAATCCACTTGATTAAAACAGCATCAAAAAGCTAGCAGAGCTATGGGCAAAAAACACGGCTTAAAGTTCTTGGTCCTTTCAAGTATATAAAATCATAAATAACATTATTTAAAACATACAGCAAAGACAGAAGTACAGCCTAATGCCGCCTGCGTATACTGGAAATGCAAAGGCAGGAGAAAGTAGTTACTAACCGTTTCTGATGTACAATGTTTACAGTCCCTATAACATGAGGTCTTGGAGATCTAAGCGTCACCAAAATATCGCAAGTAACAGCTCCAGAAACATCATCAGGATATGAATTTTAACAGCTACCAGTTTGAGAAAGAATTCAGCACAAAGAGACATCACCACCCACTGGCAGAAACACTTCATACTAACATCCACACATTCCCAGCTCTAGTTCCACATCCGTGGTAGGGAGGTCTGGTACCCAAGATATTGCACCCTCTGCTGCAGACACCTTCCTCCTCTACATGTACACATTCCAGGGCTGAAAATCTCTGGTATAAACAAAAAAGAATTGAAACACAAGTCTCTCTCAACATCAGTAAGTGTTTTAACAGAGACATCACCTTTCTAAAGGCCTTTATCAAGCCTTGGGAAAAGAGGCTCTTCACGTATCTAACTCAGAGCTGTAAAATCTAGTCTAAGAGCAAGTCCTGAAACAACCTGAGAATTTGATCACACTGAAATCCAGTGGCACTTAGTGTGCTCTTATAAACACTATCCATAACTTCCGTAACTATGCCTAAGTCATCAACTACAAAGTACAATTCAGCCGTAAGTGACTCTGCAGCGTATGACACAGAAAGTCCTGACAGGCCCGATAGCAAACGCAGAGTAACACCCATAAAACACTGCCTTCAAGCATTGCTTTCCAGGGAGACAGCGGACAAAGAGCAGGTGAATAACAACTCTTACAAAGCATCAAACTTTGCACCAGGGCAATTTACTATTATTCCATTTGAGTGAACAGAAACAATTTGCAGCAGTTAAAAGTCTACCCGTCAAATGTGTCTAACTGCAACGTGTTATAAAAGAATGACAACAGCGTGATCTTTACAAAAAAGCCAAAACACAGAGTTATGAAGTTGCGAACACTGTGCTGAGCTGAACAAGGTCACTGTCCACTTAGTTGAGATGCAGTTATACGAATCTGACCTTTCTGTAATAAGTGGTAATTTCAGTGAGAACAACCTTTCAGTTCAGAAGGAAAGGGAAGCGAGTCATGTATCCTGCAGTTGCAGTTTATGATGAGACTCCCAGCCCTAATTTAAAGGTCACCAACAATCCTTTGAAAGCAAGATTGCTCTTCACTTTTTCCACATTTCATAGAATGTCAGGGCTGACTAGTCCACACCAGCAACACCACACAGTTGCCTGGCCAAGAACTTCAGCCTCCCCTTCAGTATTTATCAATTTATCAGGCATGCTGAAATTATCAGCAAGAATGAATCAGTATGATAAGAATGTTGGTACAAACAATTTTCTAATCTGGATTACAATATCTATATCCATATTTGCACTCTGATATAACAAGCAGAGGAACTGAAAACCTTACTGTGCTGGGTGGTCTACATAAAAGTTGGGACAGGACAGTCAGTCTTTGCTTCCCCTTCCCCTGAAGAGGGTCATAAACTCCCATACAGATGGAAGCTTCATGGGTTTGTTTGGGTTGTTTTAACCCATTCCTAAACTGATTCTGGAAACATCCTGATCTCTATCAAAATTGTTTATTCTCAGCAGCAATGGCATCAGGAATACTATCTGCAGCCAATTAATTTTCTTCATTTCTAAGATTAAAAAAATAGGTGGACATGAAAACTAACTACAGCTTTTCAAGCCACTGTGTTCAAATTAGTTAACAGTTTGCCCTGTGAGAAGACAAGCAGCTCACCTGCAGCTTTGGGAAGTACAGGTCTTCTACCTCTTCCTTATCATTTGACTTCTGTGATGAATGAATGCAATGCACTCTCAGCCACATGATAAGAAAGAAATAACCATAAATCAAGAAGTTGGGAGGAAAGGTGAAAAAACAAGCCATGGCTGAAAACATGATGCGATACTGAGAAATATAGTTGTTACATGCAATACCCCAAGCATACCTGTCAGCTACTAGTTTGTAGACGTTGCCAGTGAAATACTACCTCTGAGGAAGATGCTGCCTCCTGTGTCATTCATGTGGTGTCTTAACTATGTAACTGTCTCTTTGCTTATCCAAACTCTTTAAAACAAAAGAATCAAATGGCATTGAACCCAATTAAAGCTAACCTAAAATCAGAGACTATTTCCTCAGCAGTTCAACTGCTTTTCAAACAGGAACAGTGTTGACTCCCTCACCTTTGCCTACGCAGCGGTTTGTGACGCTGTATGCAAAGGACACGCGTCATGGTGGTCAGCATCAAAGATGGGATTAATGATGTGATAAATTCCTAAAATGTTCACTTCCTACATGGAGACTGCCCTGTGTAACACTGGGATCTTCACATTTGTAGTTTTAGATTTGTATGTCTGGCAATAGCTGCTGCGAGATCCTTAATAGAGCTGGAGAATGCCCATGGGGAACTCTTAATCCATGGGATGCCAGAGCCTGGAAACATGCAAAGAGCTGTTTGTGCTTCTAGCCTAACCTGAAGAATTTCTTCTAACACACACTTACCCCAGTAAAGCTCTCTCCAGGGCAGAGATTCCAGCAGCTACTGAAGATAGATAACAAAAAACCTGTGACCACACAGCACAGCTAAGTAAAGGACTTTCTTGAGACAAGAAGGGTGCCTACTTTTTCTCATCACTGAGTTTGACAAGCTAATTAGCGGGGAAAGCTCCATCCCATCCCTGAGGAAGCAGGCCCTAGCAAAGAAGAGGCCATGGGTAGCCTGGTGCAAGGGAAGGAATGGTTTACCAGTATCGATGCACTGGTGCACCAGTCGGTCTAGCTCTTCAGTTCCTGAGGGCTATTTCCTTCTTGAAAGGAAACATAAAGTAAGATCTGCTGGTTGCTACCTGAAGCAGGTAACCATGGATATTTTTTCCTCCCCCCATACTGACTGTTAGATTGTGCAAACTGCTGTCCTCTGCAGAAAACAAACCCTGCAGAATGGAAGGGCTTCAGTGCTCCGAGCTGCCTTACGCAAAGCCTCGGGATCCTGCTTTCAACACCCTTACCCACACTGTCACTGAAGGCAGAGCTGCATGTACACATGTACCTGACTTGTACCGCACACAACCCCACTGTCGCCTGCTCATTTCATACGGATGAGCACTTCCAGCCATCAGCGTTACAACAAACAAGGATGACAGCAGGCTGGAGACGACTTAGAAACATATTCAAAACATGTCCTTTACCCAGAGCACTGCAGATGGTTAAGACCAACATTGCTGACCTTATCAAATAAAGCCTCCTCTTCCCCGCCCACATTGGTAGCTGCTGGCCCTACTCCCCAGGAGCAGGAACGGGCAAGTAACCTGCCACAGGGCAGAGAACAGCTAATGATATTCAACAGTTTGGTGATGGTGGTGATTTCAGCTTCTTCCCAGAAAAAGAGCAACTAATTTGTCTGTGTACATCCCCCCAAAATTACATGGAAAATTGTTTCTCTAGCTAGACCCTCACTAGGCAAGTAATTTCTGATCTATCAATCCAGTTACCAGTTTCGGGAAAGACTGTTACGGGGAAAGCAGTGTTACAAATGTAGCCACCAAAAGCAGGACAACATCAAGACAGATTCTTCATATATTTAAAGTTCTATACAGAAAATAGATTTTTACTTGCTCAGGTAAAGCTCAGTTCCAACTCTTTTCTTTTTTATTCCCTTTTTTTCTGCTTTAGGGCCTGCAGGCATCATTAGAGAGCAGCACCCCACAGTGCACATTCATGGTCCCAGGTTCCCTCATGAAGGTCCCATGGTTCCCTCATGACCTCAAAAGAGAAGCTATAAGGGCTTCTGAGAAGAAACCAGTGGCCAAGGGCTGAACAGAGACCATAACTGTGGATTCACTCCCTGGGAATCCAGGCCTGGCCTCCTCTACCTGGGTTCTGCACACACAGTGCTGTCACCTACATGAGACCTGCCCATGGTTTAAGGGTACAGAATTAGACCACTTCTCATGGTTCCTGGTTATTTGGATTGCACTTCACTGTAAAGCGTTCAGAAAGACTGATGGGTACTTGAAAATTTCACAAAATGTGCAGACATAGTGTTGCAGAGAATATTATGACAAAAATTGAGATATTACATCAAGATTAACAGCTTTGAAAGGTAATTAATCTCTAAGCAACTGGAATGCTACATAAACAAACTTTTTTTTTTTTTAGTAAGGCATTATTTCTCTTTTTTTCTTCCTAAATTTTCTTCTAGAAGGAACATTTAGAAAGTTTTAAGCATTATGCCTTTGAGATAAATTGTATTTAAAGGTTACAGTGCAAAACTAGGTATCTTAGTCCTATACAAGATGGTTTATTAATTGCTCTACATACGCACATAGTCATAAATTTCTTCATATAATTTGACGAGGAGTATTGATTTACTGTCACATTGAAATACTATATTAAACACACATAATTCTTTCTTTACACGGTTCCTCCCCTCTTAAAAGCATTCTGTTTGACTGCATGCCATACTGAATTATTATTCTGTAATCATTAAGTGATTTATTTAACTGCTACAGCACACAGAGTTAATATCCATCTGCATTCTTACTCCAATTTCACCTTTATGTTTTCTCTTGTCAACCCAACGCAGAAAAATGATTAATTTCATTTAAACCAAAGTACAGTTATGGAGCACACAGATAAGGGACTTTTTTATTCTCTTGTGACACATCTTTCTCAAAAATGCAAAATACAAGCTTTTTGAAAGCATAAATAGCTCAGAATCATCAGGTTGAAAACTCTGTAATATATTAAGCAAATATTGCTTGAGAAAAAAAACACAAACAACCCAAAAAACCCTCTCAACCCATTTTTATTACTGTCATATCATTTAATAAAGGAAAGAAAGGCTGAAACCACGATGCTACACGTGACAAGAACTGGAAGGAGTTGTTCTACAATCCATCATGCCTGACCCAACATTCGCTGAAGATAAAATCACTATTCCTCACTCAAACTCCTATTTTCTCCACAGAGCAGTATAGTTTTCCATCAACCTTAGCTGATGTGCATTTTTAGATGAGTTGCACTCCGGTAATTCTTGGGAGATATTAACCAGCAAGATGACACCTGGTTAACACTACAGCATCAGAGCATTCGGAATTCATTTCACATTCAGCGCCACAGCCTTTGTGTGTTCCTCTTTTACGGCTCAGATCACCCCAGTGTTTGCCAAGACAAAAATCACAGAATCACAGAATCTTAGTGGTTGGAAGGGACCTTTGAGATCATCGAGTCCAACCACAATAAAAAAAAAAAAAAAAACCACCACAAAAACAAACAAACAAACAAAAAATGTCCATTTCCCTCTAAGCCTACATCAATTTTGGACTCACATTGACTGGAAATATGGCTGATATACACCACGTGGGCCTGAAAACACCCCGAATCAGTACAACACACAACAGACTTGACAGTAAGCCACTGAAAAGTAAAAGTCCAACAAGAATATTTATAAGCACTAGGTCACGCTAGCAATGAGAAAACAAGAGCAAGAACCTAAATTATTTTTTTAACAAAGGAAGCAAAAAAACCCCAGAGACTTGATCATAAGCGATTTTCATTACACTGTTATTTTATGGGGTATAGGGATGAGACAGTCAATGTCATGAAGGTTTCCAGAGTGACAGCAATTCTGAGGGAAGGGAGCAGAAGGGAAAGCAAGTGTACAATCTCATCCGTCATCTGAGATCTTTACTCAACAGAACAGCTTGAAGTAGACCTGGAAAAAAAACAGAGCCATCTAGACTCTCAACTCTGAGAAGATGACTTCAATCAATAGTCCTTTGGAACAAATTAAGTTAGAAATTTAAGCAAAGATGAAAAGACTGTATTAAACGTGTATATACACACAGACCCAGAATGCGTTTGTATACAAAGGTACCAACCAGAATACTGAGCTACACACTCAGCAGCAGCCACACATCTCTATACCCACAAGGACACTGAGCCCCACCATCACGGTGACTGCTCTGTGCTACCAAACCAGGGAGCCTCCAACAAGCTGCAGCCACAGGGACAAGATGGTATTGTCACTGTCAGCTGTAACAGGAAACAGAAGCCTGACCTCAGTCTGGCAGTTCTGGCTCTGGCAAACTGCTGAAAATAAACAGCATGGTAAGTGAAACTACACACCAATTTCTGCAGCAGAACTTTGCTAAGCACGCTATAGTATTAATACATCAATGTGAAACATTGGGTCTGTCCCTTGAAACCGTCATTCCATATGTAGTCCGTAAAAGCCCTGAATGGTGTGCAAATACATTTTCCTTATCTATCCAGGGCTTGCCAGAGGTCACTGATGTCAAATGAATTTTTTTTTCATACAAGGCAGACAGGGAGCACAGAAGAAATTTGATGTGCACTTCAAAGGGAAGAGATTCCTTCAGTCTGAGAGTGCACCTTTGTGTCTCACTTCGGAATGAGTTTCTTTTGAAGAAATATTGTTACACAGAAATCTATTTAACTGGAATGCTGTTATACAGTATTCTATATTAACAAAAGTAGAACAATACGCTCAGGACAGATTCCCTGCAAAATATTATTATAATTTTAGCCAGTAGATGGGTGGTCCATGTAGCCTTTGCAAGTAGCTCATCTACTGCTGTCAGGCCAAAATAGTTTACAGATGCTAATTTATTTAACTGAAATACATCCTGAAACTAATTTTCACTGAAATACATTGCTATTAATCATTTGCATGGTGAGATCTGAATTGTTCCCATTGTTCTAGACTTTTTTTTTTTTAACAACTGAGGATGTGACAAAACATTAAGTTATATAACTTTTTTACTCATATGAAAGTCAAGACTTTGTGTACTGGCAGTGATTTATGTCTCATATCACCTAATCGATGCTGCAAGAGCAGCCTCCGATGATCGATGAAATGCAGAGCCCTGAGATAACCAAGAACAATAGCTCAACCACTGGGTAACTCATTTCATGTGCTTCTGCGTCAGTTTTCTTATCTCTACAAGAAAGGAAACAAAGTTCATCTATCTCTGCAAAGCACTTGGAGATATTTTGATAAACTATGTTATTCAGACACAGCATTTTCCAAGGTCAGGCTTCTCTGCACAACTACGGCATACTTAAGTAAACTCATCTTCAGCCTCTCCTTCTTTGGATTTACAAACACAATCACCAGGCATTTCATTCCAGTGTCCATCCACTTCTGGCAGATTTAGCCAGCTCATTAGCACACAGCAGGGGACGCTTTCACCAGGCAGGAGCCCAAGGCTCGGGACTGACCCTCAGAAGTCCAGCTTCCAAACTTCATTAGGGCCAGGTGTGACTTGTAGATAACGAGCTGGGCCCTGCAGAGAGCAGGCAACATGCCAGCAACACGCCACAGCACACACACTGCTGAGACTGCACTCTCATCATCTCAAATTCACAGCCCATAAAGCACTTCAATGTACTTTATGAGCTACAAAGCATAAATAAATGGAGCTGTAAATGGACAAAACCTAGTTTCCTAGCTAAAATTAGTTGAGAGTATTAACATATTTGTTATTTTTTGAAAAGACAGTAAGAGCAATCCAGTGGTGGAGGGGAATCGTGTCTGTGCTCAGTCAGATGTTTTCGAATAGCACTTAAGTACAAGCATGGCATCTTAAAATAACTGCGGACTGGTCTAAGAATGGTTCAAAAGCAGGAAGTAGAAAAATACGTGTGTTTTGATTCCCCATCTTCAAATGGCAGATTACTGTGCAGAGAGCAAGGGGCAAGGCAAGGGAGCTGCATTCATCGCCTGCATGTGGTAGGCATCTCATACTGACCAAAAAAAAAAAAGAAAAAAGAAAATCTTTACACCTGGTCTTCTCCACAACTCTCTAAGCACTTAAGAGCAGACCCTGGCATGCACTATCAGATTGTTCATGTCTATATATCCTGCCTAAATACACTGGAGAACATTTATATTCTATTGTTTTACTACTAAAAAACAACAAACTGCCAAGTGTCACAATAAATCGAAGTACCTTTTTACATTTCCAACAATTTTAAAAAATGTGGTTGTCTGTAATGGGTTTTCCAGCCATGAACACACGTGAACAAAACCCTAACAGGATTTGCACATTTTATCCTACCTGCCTAGACAAGACCACTTCGGGGAAAAAAACATCACCTCGGTGTCTAGACAGCAGTCTTTGAACTTGCCTAGCCTTAGAACATTGTCACTCTACCCCACTTAATGGGATATTGATTTTTTATACTTCACTCTCTGTAAATCAATATTCTAATAGATGCACAATAGACTGGCAGAAGGATAGAGAGTACATGCCCACTAGCCTGCTGGAGATGATTATCCAGAAATGAAGGTGAAATCAAAGGAAAATTTAAACCTGACATGAGAAGAGTAGCACAAAGAGAAGAGTCAGTAAGCAAGAGAATTAAAAAAAAAAAACAAAAACAAAAACAAAACAAAACAATCCAAACAAAACTATCTCAGATTAACTAGAGAAGGAAGACAACACAACCTGAAGAGAGGACGGATAAGGCAGCTAAGAAACGCTCAACCTGGGAGTAACAGACTGAAGTCCCTCTGGACTGTCTGCACTCAATGCCACAATTTAAGAAGCACTCAAGGTCTCCTACAGGAAGTTCCTCCAGTACATCACACAGAAGATGTGCTTCCTTTAAAGTAAAATAGCAAAGACAGGTAGAAAAATTGGAGATGATCCAGCAAAAGCCTACCAAGATAGTCAGGACACTAAGCATATGACCAATAAGAACACTTTGAGGGGCATATGCTTGTTTATTCCAGCAAGGAGGACACTATGAGGTCATCTAAATGAAGGCTATGAAGAGCAATTAAGAAGATAACAGTCACACTCCTCTCAGTGGTAATAAATAAGGCACAAAGGCAAAAAAATGCAGCTAGAGAAGTTCAGGTTCGACATTTTGAAAAAACACTCACTGTGAAGCTGGTACAGCCCTGAAACCAGTACCCAGAGAGGCTGTGAAATCTCAGGCCTTGAGAGTTTTCCAGAAGTCAGCTGAAAAAACCACAGCTGAACTGAGTATTGGCAACGCTCCCAGCTGGAGAAAGGGTTGCATCAGATCACCAGAGCTCCCTTACAACCAACAGTACTGATGATGACACTATGAATACACAAAATCACTGTATTATGTATTAATCACTTGAGATTTCTTAGCTTTCACCACACTGACATTAGAAAGAAATCTCTTAGAAGAAGCTTCCTTGACGCTAGGGCCTTCTGCCTACCAGAAAAGACAAGAAACTTTACATCTGATTTCTTCTAGACTAGGATTATTCCTAGTTTCCTGAGCAATGCTCCCTTAACTTGCAGCCTGATGAGTCTGGTTCACACCCCCCTGAGCTCCATCACCTCATTACAACACACAGTATCAGCCACAAAAACTCAGTGATGATGGCAGATGAAGACAGCTCTCAAATTAACTCCCTGTTCCAGGCACCGTTAACCTTCCCAACTCCAACTACGAGATGGATATTAAGAAATCTGAAAAACTGAAGAGAACAGTCATAAAAATGATTAATGAGCAGAAAGCATTATTTGTATAGGGAGAAAAACCAACAGCTAAATGCACGCAACATTATCAAAGAAAAATGATTCATATAGTCTCATCCTAGATACAGCATA
This sequence comes from Limnodromus scolopaceus, assembly GCA_028565335.1. Lineage (NCBI taxonomy): Eukaryota > Metazoa > Chordata > Aves > Charadriiformes > Scolopacidae > Limnodromus > Limnodromus scolopaceus. The sequence continues at coordinate 14,163,778 of JAOXNO010000003.1, forward strand.
GTGTGTTGCAAAAGAAATTCACAGCTGCACCAGATGCCTGAGTTCAGCATCACAAAGTTCACACACAGTTCACTTTGAGCCTCATTTTAAGCTTTGTTTCAACAACAGTTTTACATAAAAAGTTAAAATGAGCTTTCATCAATCTTTCACCCAACCTGGACACCTCAACAGTTCAACCCATTCATAGTTTAAACCCTGAGTGGGAGAAGGAGGAGGAGAAAAACACTGGATTTTCCATGACCTTTTGCTAATTTCCAAAACCCTGTCTCCTGTACATGTAAGCAATCTGTTTCTTTTACTACAGAGTAATGACTCATTACTTCTGTCATTTAAAAATGGAAAAGAATTCCATCTGGCACTAAGGATGAGCAGCCAAATTATGTGTGTCTTGAGATAAAGGTCAATTTGGTAATAACAGAAAGCCTTCAACTACAAAACCAAAGTCTATTTTAATTTCTGCAATCACTCAACACTTCAGCATCGATCTCAGAACGGATCTACTGCCATCCCCACAATGAGAAACGCTCTCAGGAGGAAAGAATCAGGCCCAAGAAGGCAGGGCTCAGAGGCACCCACGGGAAGGAGCTGTACGGCTGCCGGGGTGGACAAATCGTGAGGGACAGGCTGTGAGGGTTTAAAGCCTTCCACCATTTTCATTCTGTTCAGTTTTGAAGTGCTGATGCTACAGGTACATCTCCTTTACCTTCACAGCAGCACACACTGATCCAAAGTTTAAACTGATCAAATTCTTCCTCAAAACGATACTGGCCAGATACTGGGAGGCCCTGACCTCCAGAAGTTGCTCTTCTGTACCTTCCTATCAGTTACCTTCCCATCAATGCTGCTATCCCCATTAGCTGTCCAACCCACAAACTTCACCATCCGATCTCACCTGCGCCTCTCCTGGTGCTGCTGAACTCTTCACAGGCAGGAGGAAGGGGACACAATAGGTGAAGGCTCTTCCCATTTCCTGGACGCTACAGAAAAGAGGGATCAGAAAAATCAAGTCAGAAACCACCACAGGGAAAGAGACACACAAATAAATAGCCTGTTGAAAGGGCACAGAGCATGCTCCAGGGACTTCTGTCTCCTACGTCTGAAGAGATCATTTCTGGATGTGATAACTGATTTCAAAAGGAAAACACACAGTTCATGCAAAGGGGAAAAGGAGGTGAGGAGACAGTAAGAGCTTCCTCAACCTTAGGCCCCAAACAACTGACCCAAAGGGTAAATACAAAAAGCAATGGAACCACCAGCATCTGAAGAACCCAAGTCTGGCTCCTTTTTCCCAGCTACAGCTGTTTGCTCTTCACAGAGAAAAGAGAAGGCAAGACCAAATGTGACTGCTCTACTCTTACCACACTGGACGCAAGCAGTTTTGTCATGATTGCTTTAGAAGAACATCATATATAGCACCCCAAAGGCTTCCCAGATCAAGCCAGAGCTTGATTCCGTGGGTCCCTATCTCCCTTCATCCAGAGAACGAATTAGTTAACTCCTGACGAAGTAGCTGGCCTTTGTAAACAGGCTCTCCCCAGCCTTCCTGTAGCCCCCCTCAGGTACTGGGAGGCCGCTATTAGGTCTCCCCG
>JAOXNO010000003.1:14165622-14182783 GCA_028565335.1 Limnodromus scolopaceus
CAGTACTGGTCCCAGCACAGACCCTTGAGGGACACCACTTGTCACTGCTCTCCATCTGGACTTAAAGCCATTGAGTATTACCCTCTGGATGCAACCATCTAGCCAAGTTTTGAGTACTTTCACACATATCACACAAAGCCGCACCGGTTTCCGGAGGGGCAGCCCCATCGCAGGGAGTGACCCCAGCTGGCAGGCACACCGCCTTCCCCCAGCCCCTGGCCGAGGGCAGGCTCATCCCAGGGGCGCAGAGCGCCGCGGAGCTGCCCCAGCCGCCCATCCCCTCCGCGGCGAGCGGCACGGCACGACGCCGGCCTCGCTGAGGGTGTGAAGGCCACAAGATGGCGACTCCCTTCCCGCACCGCCACAACGCCTGCGCGCCCACACGCCGTGCGTCCCTCCCTCTGACCAATCGAAGAGAGGCTTTACCCCCTGAGAGCCAATCCCCGCGCGGCTGGGGGGCGGGGTCATGGCGTTGGCTGCCAGGGCCATGGCGGACCTGAGCGGCGGGCAGGAGCCGGTGGCTGTGGGGTTATGGCCGCCCGGGGAGGCCCCGCCGGCCTTTCAGGTACGGGTGAGGGCCACGTCCACCCCGGAACCGGACCGGGGCAGGGAGGGGGACCAGGGGAAGGAGAGGGGAGGGAGAAGCGGCCGGAGAAGCGGCCAGCGGCACCTTAGGGAACCCGTTTGCCGGCGGCGGCCCCTCAGCCAGCCCGTCCCGGACACCCCCGAGGCGGGGGCGCCAGGGAGGGTTGTGGGGCTCCTTAGACCTCCGCGACCGGCCCCTCGGTGGTCTCGTTACGGTCTCTTTCTTTGTAGTGCACTCTATTTACATACATACGTGATTTCTTTCCTCAATGTATGGCATTTTGTAGGTTTTAATCACGCGGTTAAGATGTCGCCTTTCAGGAGGAATAAAGTGCTTGTGCTATAGGCTCAACCACAGGCTGACCCTAGACTGGGACTAATAATCTGACGGGTTTGGCAGACGCTTCCCGATGCCCAACCGTGTGAAGCAGTTTACAAGAAAAGGTATAATCTAGAAATATAGGACAACACTCTAAACTCTTAACTTTTGTCATACTTTCTCAGGCACAGCCCAGTCTCTGCTGTCTTCCATAGTACTTGTAGTAAGTTCCAGCCTTGTTTCCTGGGAGTACACCTTACTGCCCAGGAGCTCGCTTCAGCGATGTTAAGAGCCTTCACAAATCAGAATGACGTAGCTTCTAGTAAGGCTGGGGGAATAAAAGAAAGACCTCATCCAAGCAGACCCCAATCTTCCTAAATTGCATGGTGTGCTCGTGTTTAACAGAAATAGGAAAGCTTGTAGTCAGTGAATGGGAGAAGATGGGAACAGATAAGGGACTATTAAACTTGTTTTTGAGTAAAGCCATATGACTGAGAAAGCTGATGTTTATGAAAAAAGAACTTCCTGAATGAACTGGCAAGTTTCTCAACACCCAGAAGCTACCAGACATAAGCTACTATGAAGCGTAATATTTAGTAATAGCACATACTCCAGGTTTCTAAATAAAGCTTTGCAAGCTGAACGCTGAGAAGAAAGTAAAAATATACATGCAGCTGTCTTTATATTTTGATTCTCACATGCAGCAAAGTTTCTGTTAGCTTTTATTTTGCAGCAGCCTGTGGTTTTATAATCATTCACCTGCTGGGGGCATTAGTGTGATTTTGAGAACCTGATTTTCAGCTTGGGTTGCTTAAACTGAACTGCATCTGTTCCCACAGACGGAATTTAGGGTGAAGCAAATGCCATCTCACATTCTACCCTGACGATAGAGTAGTCACTGCATCTTTTATTAACTATGTAGAGGTGTGCTAGTGCAACACAGAATTAGCAGGAGCAAGTTTGAGTGCAACACTGTGAAGAGATAAATTGAAAGTATCTTCATTTTTAATAAAAATGGACATTTGAAATTCTGTGACTTAAAATAGCTATGGACTAATCTTATAAGTAGCTTATTGAGCATTTTTAAGGGGGAGAAAATTACTTTAAAGATGCTTTGCTATTTCTATAAATAAAAATAGCATCTAGTAAACTAGCTGACATTTTTCAGCTAAGAATTTATTTTTCTGGCACTTAGACTATTTTGAGGAATTCAGTCACTAAGAAGCTATTGATTCTTTTTTGGTCTATACGGAATATCTGATTTGTATTCTTTACAATGTTTGAGAAATGTTAGGCTCGTAGTTAGAAGTTTACAGGAAAGTGAAGTGTTTGTGATTTCAGTTCAGTTCAGAGATCAGTTGTTGCCAGACGTCAGCTTCTTAAAAATCGGATAGCCTCTGTGGAAAGCAGCACTGAAGGTGACAAGGATTTGACTCTTGTTCTCTCCGCAGTACAGCGCAGACAACGTGGCTGGAGCAGATGGACATGTTGACCCCACTGAAATCACCTTTCCAGGATGTTCGTGTCTTACCAGCTCCTGCGTGGTGCATGCCTGCTCGTGTCTGTGCCGTGGTGAAAATTACAACAATTTGTGCCTCAGGCCTGCAGACAAAGAGGAGGAATACGCCAGGCCTGTATTTGAATGCAATTCCATGTGCCGGTGTGGTGAATCCTGTCCAAACAGGGTTGTGCAGAGGGGGTTGCAATTCAGGCTCGAGGTGTTCAAGACTGAGAAGAAAGGGTGGGGCGTCCGCACTCTGGAATTCATAGCTGAAGGAAGATTTGTTTGTGAATACGCCGGTGAAGTTTTAGGCTTTCATGAGGCACGTAGAAGAATTCAGGCTCAGACGTCAAAGGATTCGAACTATGTTATAGCGGTGAGGGAGCACCTCCACAGCGGGGGGATAATGGAGACGTTTGTTGACCCCACATACATCGGTAACGTGGGCAGATTCCTGAATCATTCCTGTGAACCAAATTTATTTATGGTGCCAGTTCGAGTTGACTCGATGGTGCCTAAACTGGCACTTTTTGCAGCCACTGATATTTCTGCTGGAGAGGAACTTTCCTATGATTATTCTGGGAGATTCCATAATTTACCAATAACTAACGGAGAACAAAAATCTTCAGAGGAAGATAACAGATCGAGAAAACCTTGTTATTGTGGTTCCCACACATGTGCTTCCTTCTTACCGTGGGACAGCTCCCTCTTTTCCACACCAGACACCTTTTCAGGGAGCTCTCCATTGCATTTCAGTCCCTGAGCGTACCTAAAAAATGTCATTTTCCCTAGTTGTTAAATAAAACTCTGTGTATTCCACCAAGGAAGCACACGTGGTTTTGAGGAACAGCTAGAATACATGATTTTGAGAATAACTTCATGCAGCCTCTGTTTCCATGGTGGATGGTACGATATGAGGGAGCACTGGAGCTTTGAGATGTTCCAAAATCAGTTACTAACCCAGGCCTGGGGTTTCTTTTCTTGTTTCCTGCTGCCAATTTGCTGTAGGATAAAGCACCTCTCTCAGTCTGTACCTTTCTGCAAGAATGGACTTGAGCATTGGTGCACAGAAAGGACATGTGGTAACAACGAGAAATGTTGAAAATTACACCAGAGAATGAGACCAAGGAATGTTGACATTTGCACAAAGGGCATTTGGTTTCTTAAATCCTGTTAAAATAAATTATTTTTTTTTAAATTACTTGCTATAAATGTTTTTTGTTCCATAAAGCATAACTAACTAATTATTATTGATGTAAAAAACTTGCCCAGAAAGATCAGCCCGAATGCTTGGTCTCCCTGCCCTGCGTTGTGTCTCTGGTCCCATCGAGCTGCGTGCTAAAACCTGGCTTTAGGTCACTAGTTCAGTTTCGTTACCATTTAGCTTTGTGTGAGCCGCGCTGTGCTGCGGGCTCCGAGATGCACAATCATCCCCTCTTCGGGAATCCCACCTACCGTGGGGCTCGTCTGAGAGGACTTCTGCAGTAACAGCGACCAGCACGTCCGTGTTCCTGTCCAGCGCTGTGGTTGCACACTCGGGACGCTAGTTCCGACTCCGCAGTCTAAAGCAGCGCGGTGCTGCTGTTCTGACTTCGGAAATGGATTCGAGTAGGAAACCGAAAAGCACATCTGAACAACAAAAAATTGGTCTTTCTACATTGTTGAACAGATACACGAGCATTCCTTTCAGCTACCAACTGATGTGTTTCCACTCTTCCTGCAGAACCAGACAGCATGAAGCAAGGCCTGTCCTTTCCCAGCAGCAGGAGAAGGTCACTGCCTCTTTTCATCGCCCCTGTACAGGTGGAACAGGCGTACGGTGCTTGGCGGAGCCTCTCCTCACACCGGGGGCACAGGAGAGCGCTTGCCAGATGGGGTACGTTCTGCAACTGCACGATTCTTCACTTCCTTTCTAGAATGATCAAACTGAGGAAGCTTCAAAGAGGCTTGTTTTGAATTTCCCACAACTTTGATAGACAAGAGAGATAAACTGCAATGTTGCTTTTTGCAGTCCCCGCAGTGTGACACCAGTGGCACAAACCTGTGCGTTATTTGCTCTGTACAGTTTGGTCTCTATCGATAACCTTTGACAACACACGCACACGGAGCACATCTCAGGGGGATCAGCTGTTATGCAGGCCATTGGTAACTTTTATTTAAATAAAAGACAACTTTGACTTGGGATCTGAAAGATTAACCTGATACTGACAAGGGATAAGGGACATTTTGCTGTTATTATTTTTGCAATTTGCTAAATGATCTTACTTTGTGTTTACCTATACTTGGTAAGCTTCAGCATTAGCTTTTCCCCATTTTATATAGATCTTCATGCTTCTGTTATGAAGAACTGCTGGTGAGATTTACCTACGGCTGGGGTTTTAGTTTAAGGTAAAGATTACCACGTGGTTTTTCTTAGGGTTAATCACTAAATGTCACTCTGTCAGTACAGAGAGCTTCCAGAGGATTTCAGCTGCTTGTTAGAAGTAGTGGCCATTAACTGTATTCCTTGCCTGATTAAGGGCACCTCCTTCTACAGAAGTTCTCCAGGTCCCATAACACACTAGATACCAGAGGATAGCTTAGGTTGCGAGGTCTCTTGTCCTATTTCAAGGCTTTGGGGGGTTTTCTCACGCCGGCCACTGTCTGCTGGCCTGGAGGGCTGGGAGTGGACGATCCAATCTGCTTCCTTCTTCCCTGCTGGAAAAAGTGTCAGGACTAGTTTTATACCATCTGTATTCCTAGTCCTCAAGATTAGATGGTTTTTCAAGATGACGGCACCGTTTCCTGGCTTCCTGTTATGAATATGTACTTGGCGTGACTTTGAGTAGTTAAGGAAGTGTAGATTTTTTAAAAAATAAGCCCAAAACACAACCCCCTTCAAACAGCATGAGGAATATCTGGTCCTTGCATCGCCAGCCGTAAACCAGAGAACACAGCGGAGCCTCTGTCTCTCTGCAATCCCACCCTCTCGGGCCTGGCCAGCCCACGCAGCTCTGGGAAGTGAACTGAATATCAATTACCTGCTTAGAACAAACTTCCCCAGCACGGAACAAGAGAGCCTTGTGCTGCTGGAAGCAGCCAGCCGCCTTCCAGGCCTTGCAAGAACAGGAAATAATGCGCTGTCATCGAGTTCCGAACCATCACAGCAATTGTTAATGGTCTTTTCCCATATAGCACATGCATTAGACTTCGTTCTGCCCTGGGGGTGTGAAGCAAAATCCTACTAAAAAATTAAAAAAATCCCTTTAGAAGGGACTAAAAAAGAAAACAGACCCTTGTTTCTACCTGCTGCGTTTCCCTTCACTTTTCCCTTCGGGTTCCTCTGCGCTTCACTGGTTCCCAGTCTGCCCCTTCCCAGGCCAGTGTGCTCTTCCTCGGGGCATCCCATCAACAGCTCAGACCCAGAGCTCTGTGTGATCCCTCCTTCTTTCTGCTCCCAAAGGGCAGTAATGATTAGCAGTATTTCAGTATTCAGTGCTCACTCAAGCTTGGAGGTTTACTTTCCCATTGGAATCTGATCAGAGTAATCCAAAGACGTTTGAAAGACCTTGTGGTAAAATACAGTAACCACGATGCAGGCAAAAGCAGCAGGAATGGACACATTCCCTCAGGAAGACTTGCCCCACGTGCCGTCCACAGCACGACGAGGACTGACTGACACATACCTGATGGTGTGGCATCAGGAAGCTGTTTATTTAAATGAAGACATAAGAATTTTCCGATACGTGGAATAAAAAATAAGACCAACACTAAGCAAAATCTTTTATAAACTGCATTCCTTCTTGCGGCAGTGACATTCCTTTTAGAAAGACAGAAATAGAGATAGACTCTTTCCCTATTGCTTCCAGTAAAAAAGTTTTTAATGCATAGATTTTAATTAAACGGTTAATGCTGGTAAGACAGTCTTTATTATGCAAAGTATTTCCCACAGCTTTTATCACACTCCTGCGAGTGCAGAGTCACAGTGGTGTCTTCTGGAATTTGTTTTCTGCTTCCCAGAACGACCTCCAGCCCCTGCTGGAGGCTGGTGGAGGTTCCCCAGATGTTCTCCAGTATCATCCTTTCAGCAGGAAACACGGGGTGGAGCAGGAGCTGGACTGGGATTAACCCCAGGTTGTGTTAATCCAGAACCCAACTCACTACAGAAAAGACAATGCTGGGAAACGCTGGCCTTGATGCGGAAGGTTTTGTTAATCTGCCACAGTTTTCCCGGGTAGTTTTTTGGTCTGGGTTTTTTGTTTGTTTTGTTTTAAACAGAACAGTTTCAAAGTTTACCTTATTAGGCCCTAAGGCTGACAGTTACACCTGCCATCTTTTCATTGTAGTGATCTTTTATTGGGGTGAAATCACGTGTTAGCTCCAGTTTCTACTGACACCATGCTTGCAATTTGCAAGTCTCTAAAATAAACCTGCCCCACCTCCTAGAGAAATTCAAAGGAGAGGGCCAGTGTTTTTCCGTTAATGAAAGTCTTCAGCAGCATAAACAAATGCTTGAAACTTTATTCAAATATGTACATCCTTTCTGGCCATCACGACCCTGAGGATTATCACCCCTCAGCTGCAGAAGGCACTTTCTAAAGAGGATCAAGTATTTCACTGGAAAAAGCACATTTCTGGAGCCGATTTTCAGGGCAGCAGGAATGTGAGAGGAGGGCTGCACTCCCTGCCCCTGCCCAGAGCTCTCTGGGGTCCCGTCCTTCCCTCTTCTCCGCCCCTCCCCTTTCCTCTCAAAGCTGTCTAGAATGTCTTAACTGCTTCAGTTTTCTTTTAAAGCTGTCTAGAAGTTTATAAAGTCCTTGTTTATTGGAGCTCAGTGTTGAAATTCAAACTCTACATAAATAAAACTACTTAATGAAAGATCTTTTCTAAAGGAGCTATTAATTAACCTTTTAAACCGTGATGGGCAGAGTTCAGCGATGAGAAGTTTGGTCAGGAGAAGAGTCCAGCTTCCCCAAGGATAAATACAGGAAGGTTCTTCAAGCAACGCTGAGCAGCGTCGGATTTTCCTCCCTGAACAGGGACTTCAAGGACGAGATGTTTCTCTTCAGTGTCGGCAGCCCGTGACCCTCCACACGTCTGTGGCTCCTGGGGTGAGGCTCAGTGTCCCGGCAGGGTGTCTGCGGCGCAGCGGAAGCCCAGGTTGGAGGCCGAGCTGTCGGGAGTGTTCTGGCTGCGGGCTGCGCAGCGGTACCTGTAGCAGTGAGACTGGCGGGGAGAGGAGAAGGTCACCTTAGGCAAGGGTTGGGTAGGGTAATGCAGAGAAACATTTCAAATGCAGCTGGGAAGGGCAATGAGCTGATACCGGTCAAAACCTCCATCAGAAATCAGAGAGATCCCACTGTATAGGGAGATCAAAAAGGTAGTTTGAATGGCAAAGTGTCTGGTAACAGGAATGTTGACTCAAAACACACCCTGCCCTGGGAGAAAGCTAAAGGGATCATTCTGCTCCTCTTCTCGGAGAAAAAGGGAGCATCTCGGTGCCTCTGTCTGTGTATCCGTGTGCCAAGGAACCACTGGAAACCAGCAGGTACCGGCACCTGCCAAAAACCATCTCACCAGATGAGATGCAACAAGGAGCAAGGAGTAACTGGAGGCAAACTCCTTCCCGGTATCCCATGGCAGGCACTCCAGGCATATTTATAATCAGATATGATCTGGACTATAAAACTGGCTATAAAACCAGTAACATTTAAAATTAAGCTACCGATAAAACAATTCCGCTGCATCTCTGATACTCCTAACAGCCAACTGCGAACACCACAGTCTCCCAGCGGCTGCCTCTCAGGGAAGGAAAGGAGGAACCACCCTTGTCATTTCATTTCTTTATGTGAGAAAGGAGCACAAGATTATGTGACAGGGCTTGTCCTCACACCCAGGCGCAGCCATTTGATGCCCCTGATGTGTGACGGTGGGAAACACCTCCGTGCTCTCATTCCCACCAGCGTCTGGCTTGTGCTTGCAGGATTTGATGTTCCCCTGACAGACCAGGTTAGATCCAAAACGTTATCTTAGCTTCAGCACGGGGCTGCTGTGGGGCGCGCTGCACAGGCTGCTTTGAGAAGGGCTGTTCATTTAGACACAGCCAAGCGAATCTGAGGAGGAGGAGGTCAGACACCTGAACAGCAGGGTACTGATGCTGGTCATTTTCACCCTGCCTGGCTGCACAGATGTGCCCATGTCAGTGTGCATTTATAGACTTACACCCCATGAAAAAAGAAAATCTCGGGCTATTCACAGTGCTACAGCTTCCCCATCATCTGCCATTAGGGATGGTGGTTTCCAAACTGCAGAACTAACCCGTTTAAGCGTTTGCTAGGTGAGGCCAGACTCACTGCCCAGAGGCGCTTGTCCCTCGTAGCACGGAAGGAGGACACTCACGCTGCTCATTTCACTAATAACACGCTGGGGTGGCCGCCTGTGAGCTTACGCAGCCACCCCAGTACAACCCACCGCCCCAGCTCTGCCCCGTTTCCCTGTGACTTCAAAAGATCCGGCTCAGGCTTTTTGGTCCTTATCCTTCCTCTCATCTCCTCCAGCCACAGGCTCCTGCCTCCGACAGAAACACATTGCTTTCCTTCAGGCTGTGAACCAGGTTTCTGGAACAGCTGGGTTAAAAACCAAACACCTTTTTTATTTTTTTTTCTTTTCCTTTTGTTTGTTTGGTTGGTTTTTTTGGGGGGGGAGGCGGGGGGAAGCAGGGGAGAGCAGGGAGGAGGGGGAAGCATTTCTCCTTTAAACCCAGACCCTTCTGGAGTGTGGGCACAGCTCCTCAAGCAATGTGTGTAACAGCGAGGGCGGTGACAGCTCAAAGAGGCTCTGCCATCAAGGGCACAGCCCCGGGACCGCGCCGTCCCCGCAGAGCAGCGGGGGGACCGATGTTTATCTCCCCGAGCTCACAGCATCTCCATCTAAGGAGATTCCAACAGCGGTTCCCCCCAGCTCCCGGGTCGCAGCACACGCTGCCGCCCTCTCGCACACAGAGTCCACCCCGAACCTCAGCAGAGCACGGCAGGACTTAAAAGCTGAAATATTTCAAAAAAAAATCAATGGGAGCTGCAAAGCGTACAGGCTAAAATTGCACCTTTTTAGCTCTGTCAGCTCTGCCAGGCAGAGCAGCGTCTGAAAAAAAAGTCTGAATAGATTTTTAGTCACCCAGTAAAAAGCCCTCCTACTAATGGTGTTCACTGGGATCTTTTTTGTAGTGATACACAGCCTAGTTTTATCACCTACAAAAAAAAAAGGTTAGGACAGACTAGAATCTTCACAAGCCTTTAAAATGGGTCACGTTATTCATCACTGAAGAAGAGTCTATTCCAGTGTTAATTTAATCAAAACTGCTAATTAACATCTGACATTGATTTCACCTAAGACAGAAATCAGTGTAGAAAAATGGGATCTCGCTGTGGAAAGTTTAATCTAATTATGAGAATGATTTGCCAGCTGCGGGCTCTGGAAGGGAAAGAGCCCAGGACAGCTTTAATGAAAAAGGAGATCTACGACGAGCATGTTTTTCCCAGCGTTGTGTGAGCGGAGTTTAAAGCCTGATTTGTCTCAGGAAGAGCTATTGCACCGTGGTGCCATCCTGGCTTTTCAGAAAGAATTTCGAGTCTGCTGTCACCTGAGCTGAAACGCTCATCTCCCAGAGATCCTTCTGCAAACACCCGATACCCTTTCTGAACGGAGAGTCTTTCTAGAACTGAAACAAGTCACCTCCATGCTCTTACAAGTATCACTGGAGCACTATAATGAAAATAGCATTAGAGGCATACATCAATTTTAACTGCCACATCTAAAAACCACGCTGGGTGAAGCAGCTTGGGTTAATTCCAAGCTCACCAGAAAGAATTCCTTAAGAACATTAGGTATTGCTCTTCCTTAAACTGCACAAAACCCCTCAGCAAGCCCCTGGGCTGGCAGGAAAATCTGTCAGAAGATGGTTTCATTGTCAAACCAGGTACTTTCAGAGGAAATATGGAAATAGCCCAGACCTTTCCACATTACCTTATGGCACATATAGGATCCGCCCTTCTTCACTCTGTCCGTCCCCGACGGGGGCCCTTTCTGCGGAGGAGAGGACACTGGTCAGTGCTCAAGGAAAAACAACTGCCAACTACAGAATAAAGGTAAAGAGCTGTAAGAACTGGGAGATGGGTAAGGAGCAGCCAGAAATAGTCAAAAGTAAACAAATCTCAGCTGTGTCTGTATGGACCAGAGAGCCTGAAATAATTGGGTTGTGAAAGACTCGCAGACAGGCGATGGCCCTTGTTCTCCCTCCCCACTGCCACAAGCATTTCACATCCCAGTTGCTGCCCACTGGCCAAGAGCACCTTGTGCTCTGTTCCTGCACAGCGCCTGATTACAGGCTGTAAAACGCACAGTGGCAACCAGGAGCGAGTAAGGATCTACCAAAACAGGTAGATTCCTGTAATTTCAGACTTTTCCTAATAAGAGATTAGGAAATTTTCACACACCGACCAGCACGTGTAGTGAAACCTGTGATTCCCATCAATTCCACCGCTTTGAAACAAACCCATGGAAACCCGTGAGCCCCCAGAAGGGGACTGGGGAGAACTTCACTTTTCCAAGCGCAGGTACAGCAGGTGGTGGCCAGTCGCGGCAAGGGGCTGTGATGCCCAATGGCTGGTGCTTGTTCTCTTTCCAGCCCAAAATCAAGTCTGAAACACATTAGTGACTGAGTGGCAAGACATTCTGTGCCATCTCCCTCTCACCGTGCACTAAATTCATTACCGTGTGAGATCATGGCAGCTGAAGAGGCTGCAGAAAGCACTGCGCTTACAAACAACAATTCTGTAATCGCGTGTGCATTTGCAGCGTGATTTATTTGAAGCGTTTATGAAATTGGCCCTAGAATTGATTTAACGAGGTTGTTTCACTATTCTTGTTCAATTCCAGCGCCGAAGGATGGCCTAACAGCTCCAGAAGAAAGCTGGGCTTCCTGGGGAACACACTCTTTCGCTTGCTTTGATGCACATTTCTTCCTCGCGTGCAACAAAAATGTTTTCCTATCATGTACAAGCCTCCAATAACAAATCTTTCTCTTAACTCGAGGTACAAGCTGTTTCTTCACTGGTTGGTAGCGTGTCCCAATCATGCCTGTATTTCTAGACAAAGCCTTATCAGAAGAACGTGTGGAAGACAGGAAGAGAAAAAAGAGCTGTGACGTTCTCCAAATCCCTGCACTTTCTGCCAAGAACATCACCTAGATCAAAAAATATAGGCTGCGAGAAAGTCATCAGCCCAGTTTTTACTGGTTAGGAAAAAAGAATTCATTGCTATAGAGTACGTAACTGATGTAAAATAGTATATAACTGGAATAAAATAGTATCATTAAAAAGTACCCTAATAGGATAAAACCAGACAACTACAGAAAAAGGCACTCCGCCTGCTATTTTGTCTCCTCCGTTTCTCCTGGCGGTACCTGAGGGGTCCTGTGCCTCCTGCAAAGCCTTGAGAACATCGCCCTGACCAATACAAACACAGTCGCCAAAGAAAAACTTCACTTCTGTCCTATCTCCTTAATCCAGGAATAATTTTCCTTCAAGACGTAGGTTCCTAAAGAGGGGATTTCACAGGGATTTCACACCTCTCCTGCTTTTCTTGTTATCAAGGCATCTCATCGTCTCCCCCCCAGCTCCTGCGTTACCAGAGGTGAGGTTACAGAAGACAAGCCTTTGTAACACTGAATAAATCCCGGGGACTGTAAGAAACCCCTGAAGAACACCCTGAATTACTACAGAAGGCACTGGCTGCAGGCGCTGAGCTGGGCTGTGCTTTGGGAGCCTTCCCAGGGAGCACTTACCCTGCTGAGACTTCAGCAGTTGCACATTCATTGCAAAATGCTATGAGACAGGCAAAAAAAGATGACAAAGCAAAGCCCACACTGCATTTGTACCCTACAAATCCTCAAGGAAAACCACACCCAGAGTGTCTGCTCCTTTCCAAGCCGGGGCTCTCCTCCACGGGACAGGATTATTCCATTTCCAAGGGCTCTGGAAACGTTTTCACAAAACCCATGTGTCGATGCTCCCAGCCCCGCTCTGAGATAAGCCTGAGCACAGTCACCCCCACCAGCCTGGGAATCTCATTTTGGGGGAAGCCAGAGCCAGCCGGAATAAAACCGACCTAAAAAAAGCCACCTGAGAACAAGACAAACCAGAGAACAATGGAGCTGCTGAGCAGGATTTCCCATTAAAACCAGTAATGCAAACGCAGAGCTGTAATCGCTGCTATTCGCTCCAAAGTCACTTTTATAAACTAAGAGGAGCACCCTAATTTGGGATTAGAAGGTTTATTGTCCAACCGTAAGACTGTTGTATGTTTCAGCAATTCCACGGGGGTAACACCGACTGAAGAAGGGCGTGAACCAAAGAAAATGGTAATTGCATGAGCTCTTTTTATCAACTAGAAATATCTTCTGCCAGGCAAAAATTAAGTGAAGGTTATTTGGTAACGAAAAACCAAGTTAAATTGAAACCCCCCAGCCTCTGAAGCAAGATCACAGCACTGAGACGCTCTATCCCCTGGAAAAGTCCGGGCAGACCATGTCACAGCTCAATAGCACAGATTTCAGATCATTAAAAGAAGAAGCCCTGCAACGTCAGCAACTGCCCATGCTGGTGTCTCCAGATAAAGGAAGCCTGCTTTAATTGTGCTCACCCATAATAAACAGCTAATCAGAGCACGGCAATTAAGGTCCCATTTGATTAAAATAAGCAAATCTCTGTTCCATCAGGCCATGTTGTTTGATGCCGTTATCTGGAGAAGGCACCGTCTGGTGCTGAAGCGGGAGGGCGTTCGCTGTCGGGGCGCACAGCGCCAGAGCTGCTCAGACTTCGACCCCAGAGGTAAAGAACAGGATTTGCTGGATATTGGCACGTTCATTTCGCAGAACAATGTTGTAACAGACACGTTATAGTCTGATTGCACGATTACAAGTGCTTGTGCATTCGATTACCACAGCTTCTGAGCAGGATTATTCTTTAAAGAGTTATTACAAGACATCATAGAAGCTTTTTGTTGCTGTGTTTTGGGTTTTTTATGCAAAAAAAAGTTGTATTTCTGTCATTGCATCAAACAAATGAAACGCTTTCTGAAGTTGCATCATGATTTTCTATGCACAGTCACCTACATGGCCGCTGTTTTATTGAGCTAAATCGGTTTTCAAGCAGAACTGCAGCCCATAAGGAACTACACACTGTGTGTAAAATAAATCTGAGCCAGAAGTCACCACGATTAAAATGGCCCCACAAAGGGAGTGGGGATTGATTGATCTCACACACGCACTCGGCTGCTGTCTGCCAAACGACAATTTAGATTTTTCAAACACCACCACCCAACTCCAGTGCTTCCTAGTCCTGCCCTTGTGCACCCAACAGGAGCTGCAAGATGTACTAAAGCAACATTTTTTTGCGTGTCTGAAACTGTGGCGTTTTTTCCCCACTTACTCGAAAAAAAATCAGCCCAGAAGCACTTGCAACTCCAAGATGGCTTCAAGGGCTGAGAGGCAAGGGGAAATTAGAACAGGTCACAGTGGAGAGACACTATTCCACTTGAAATTGAGACACTTTAGAAGTTATTTCTCAGTGTAAAAGACTTTTCCACAGAAAGCTTTTTTAGATTTGGCTTATCCTGGTTCCTTCTGGCTTCCTGATACATGAGATTTCCACCAGACTCTCCTGCTGCACAGAGGGAATGGCGCTGGCTCGGATGCTTCCCATTTTTTCCACAAGCCCACGACCTCCCAGGAAATGGAAGGACCATTCACTGTGGTCCAGGTGACGAGGAAGGTCACATTCCCCAAGTACAATCTGTGACTTAGACCCCGTCCAAATACAGCACTGTCTATTTACTGTCCCAGCTATCCAAGTCCAGCACACCGACCCCCACTGATCCCCAGGGCTTGTGAAATGAGGGCATTTAAGTCAAAACCGAACAGAGACATTTGCAGTTCACCACACACGTCTGGTGAGAAGGAGAATTCCAAACCAAAGCCACTTGCTCCTTCTGTTCTGAACAAGGCACTGCTACAATACAAACGTCTGGACTAGAACAGCTGAGGAGACTTTTCATTGTAGAAGTCTCTGATTAAATTCTTACAGAAAAGTCTGTACAAGCAAATCTCGGGTTATACTGACGCTCTGCTCTTAAAAGTTGCACCTATAACATGTTATGATGCCTGGAGAGTTGGGGCTCCATCCCCAAATCCACGATTGCTGACAGTGTCCACGTCGTGGCCCTTCACAGCTCGTCACTGCAAGGACACAGCACCAAGCTCTGCAGCCTGTCCCCTTCCTGAGCCACATGAAAACCCTTCAAGTTTGTTTATTTGGCATCAGTCCTTACCTGCACAGGTCCTATGCCTGGCAAAGAAGGGGAAGAACACTGTTTGTTCCACTGTTGGAGCATGATTTAAATCCAATACCTTAAAAAGTAGCAAACAACTTCCAAAGCACTCTCAGTGTCCCCACTCAGTTTTGCTCTGGGTAATTACTCGTGAACACAAGCCGATCGATTACAGAGAAATAAAAAAGAAATCTGTGTGCAAAGTCCCACACATTCCTTGTAACCAGTCCACGGTGTACCCCAGATCTCCCAGTACTAGAAAACTGCTTGGAAGATTTCAGATGTTAATACTAAATATGTTAAAAAGAAACTTTCAGTGAGTTCTGACCCTCTAGAAGAATTCCTAGGCTTTTAGGCAGAAAGAGCACATCCTGTATATAGGTTACGCTGCCGTGTACTCTGGAGAGACCGGGGAGATTGGCTCGGATAGATACGGTGCTAATCATTTTTAATGTCTCAGAAGATAACGGCAGCCTGGCTATTTTGGGACACCTTTTCACATTGTGAGATTCAGTTTCCTTCTCCATTTAATCAGAAAAACCCTTTGGAACTCACTTTGAAGTGCTCTGCCTCAGACACTACATTCTGACAATTAGTTTCCAACTGAAAAAAAACTCCTATAAGCATCATTGTTAACACCTAATTTTTTTAAAAAACTTTCTGAAGTGCCTGCAAAATGTTTGTGCTGAATTTAAAACCTTCAGCAAACTCAATAGCCTTGAGTTTACCAGGCAGAAGACACACCACGCTCGTTTCTCACCAGCACCTTAATTCAACACCAAAGCTCTGCTGCATTGCCTTTCTAAACACAAAAGCCTCTCATTTAAATAAGTCGATCTAATGAAGGTGTTGCACTGCAATATTTAAGAAAAAGGTTTTTTTTTTCCTAAGCATGGTACCACAGTAGCCATACTTCAACAAAATATACCAGGGTGGCAGAGCCCTGGAAGTGGCTGCCCAGAGAGGTGGTGGAGTCTCCTTCTCTGGAGACATTCAAACCCACCTGGACACGTTCCTGTGGGACCTGCTCTGGGTGGACCTGCTCTGGCAGGGGGTTGGAGGAGATGATCTCCAGAGGTCCCTTCCAACCCCATAGCATTCTGTGATTCCTCCACAGTCTGGACCGGAAAGCCCAGCTTTGCTCACCCTCCTCACAGTTTGCTAGTTGTATTCTTCACTTTCATCTAAATTTACATTCTGCCAGTTGCTCAAGGCTTCATCTTTAGAAACATTGCTCTTAATCTGGCCTTGTTTCCATTCCTGAGGTACAGGAAAAAAAATAATTTATCCTTAATTGCATACAAAAACCCCAGCAGAATGGAAACAGAAGTGCAACACAGCAGATGTTTCTTCCCTAATCAATCAGTATGCAAACAGGGAAAAAAATAAATCTAAAGAATCAGTTTGAATACTAAATGTAAGCTCTATATAAATTCCAGCTCTGTGTGTATGCAAGCCATGAGTCAATGCTGGAAAAAGGCAGGTGTTTATCCATCAGAGAGACAATTCATGCCATGCAGCGTCCCATTACTGCTGAGTTACAGAAATTGGCAGAAAATTTTGACTACTATGAAATATTCAAATCCCATCATATGAATTTATGCAATATGTGAGAAAAGTAGGAGAAGGAGATACAACACAGCCAAGGTCCAAAGGAAAAGGAGGGTTCTTTTGGCCACAACTAGGCCACTAACACTGCTCACCAACAGAAATTAGAATCACAGCATCATCCAGGTGGGAAGGGACCTTTCAGATAATCATGCCCAACCATCAACCCAACACTGACAAACCCACCACTAACCCACGTCCCTCAGAACCACGTCTGTCCAGCTTTTAAATCCCTCCAGGGATGGTGACTCCACCACTGCCATGGGCAGCCTCTTCCAAGGCTTGATAACTCTTTCAGTTTAAAACTTTTTTCCTAATATCCATCCTAAACCTCCCCTGGAGCAACTTGAGGCCATTTCCTCTTGTCCCATCACCTGTTCTTGAGAGAAGAGGTGGCACATCTCATAAGGGGATACCCAAATCCTGCCAACAGACAGCTCCTGCCCTGTGAGGTTTAACTGGTTTTCTCCTTACGGATAGCTGTGTCTCAACAAAACAAGCTCTGTGAGAGCAGAGCAGGGCATTTCACAGGTTTAGTCATCCTGGACAAATGAGAGAGGAAGGAGATGGAATGTTAGGACTTGAATCTGCAGAGAGATATGCACGAGAAACCCTGCACACAGAGCTCACAGACCTCGGTCTCTGCCTGCCACAGAGAAAACCAAAGACTGACCTCTCAAAGCCCAGTAAGCTACTTCTCCTCATACTCTCACCTGGAGCACTGTGTGCAGGTCTGGAGCCCTCAATATAAGAAGGACATGGACCTGATGGAGCGGGTCCAGAGG
>JAOXNO010000003.1:14225540-14243871 GCA_028565335.1 Limnodromus scolopaceus
AAATGCCAGTGGCATCTGTTAACTTCTGGATGCTTCTTCAAGCCCATGGCAATAGCTTCTGCCATGAAACACTCCTTTGCTTGCTTCTTGGTTGTCTCTCTGCTCTTAAACTCTGATCTTGTGGTTGGTTTTTTTTTCCTGTTAAAAATGGAACCAAAATTAGACCTTCACTGTGGAGTTTCCTGTCTGCAGGAATGAAGTTGAAGCAGTTAAGTAGGGTTTGAGATTCTATTCTTACCTAAGCAACCTAAAAAGACTTTGATAAAGTGCTGCCCCAATTTCTGTAACGGTACACACAAAATTGCCAGTCTCCATTTAATTGAGCACTAAACCACAGTGAAAAATATGATAATAGAGAACTGAGTACATCATGGGACTGCAAGGCACAGCAAGGAGCTTTTTTGCTTGAAACAAACATCATTAGAACCATCTTAAAAAGATTAAGTCATTTGCGTCCCAGTTGCTGGAAATCAAACCGTCAGCAATGAGGCATATTTGGTCTCGTTTATTTTACAAATGGGATTTGCAGTCAGAGGTTAAAGTCTTAAAATCCCCCACAAAGCAGAGATGTGGAACACGGTATCGGCAAAATCGCTTTGGATTCTTTGCAAAGGCTTTCAGCGTTCGATTGCTGGGGATGAGGAATAGCATCCTGCCCAAATCTGGTCACAAGCAGTCCCCGAAAGGAAGGACTTCAAAGGGGACCTTGACTCCGCTCTTCAAGGAAAGCAAACTTTCAGCATTGCTCTGAAGCCCATTTTTTTTTTCTTTTCTAATGTAGCATCGAGATCTAGATGAGTGATGGGAGAAATTAGAGTGTGAAATGTTTACAAAGCAGTAGCATTTCCTAGTCTGAGATCTTCAGAAAGCAGCTGTCTCATTAAGGTATTTGATATTTAACAGTCAGTTTGATTTCTGAGTGTTTGCACTGTTAATTCTGCTTTAACTACCATTATGAAATGTGTTTTCATGAGACGCTGAAGTGTCTCAGAGCTGAGTTTCAGTGACTGTATCAAACTTATACTGGCTTAGTCAAGGCCATCAGGTTACGGATACAATCTGTTTGTGCCCTCAAATGTGGCCGAGTCCTTTCAATCTGCCTGACAGGCAGCGGGACCAGTGATACGGGAGGGTCTGTGGTGGTGAAGGGCTTGGACAAACCCCCTCAAAGGGCTTAGTTTGCATTTCAAAATTGGTTCCTTTCGTTGGCTCGTTTTGAGGGTACGCACAAGATAATCTAGAAGTAAGAAAATAAGGAAAGGAAAAAAAAAAAAGAAGGAACCCCTTAATTCCAGCACTTGGTGTGGAGTCAGAAGACCAAACTGCCCGTCTTGTGATGGAGATTTGTGTTCTCCAGCGCGGTGCGGAGCAGTGGGGGAGAGGCAAGTCCTGAAACTCTGGAGGGGAACAGAGAGGTTTTCCTGTGTTTAATTCACCGCCTGGATTTAGCTAATGCCTTTTCAGATCCAAAGCTACAGACTGGCAAAATGACTTGTAAAGCAATACCTTGCAATTCACATCAAATTCAGCAGGTTTCTGTATTTGTTTTGTTTTGTTTTTTTTTGGAGGTAGCTTTTTAAACAGACACTTAATTTTATTTTCCCATGCAGATAAAAGGTACATAAGACATATTTAAAGACACACTTTTATATAATATACATGAGGAAGCCATCACCAGCATAATTAAAAAAAATCAAGCTGTGAAGGCTTAAAAAATGCTGTAAAATTTGTGCAACTTTCAGGTGTTTTTTGATGCTTATGGGGACATTCAGTCTGCTTCTCCACGTACAGTCCACATTTAGGTCACGTTTCATTTCTCATCTTAAAAAAGTCTGTCTTTCTGCCTGTCAAAATCAGAGTCTTCGGCTTAGTGGGAGAAGAACATTATTTTAATAACTTGTGTTGCTGCTGTCGATGTTGCTGCCACCTGAGTTAAGCCTCATGATACTTGTTTGGAGAAACGTGACTGAC
The DNA here is from genome assembly GCA_028565335.1 of Limnodromus scolopaceus. Taxonomy (NCBI): domain Eukaryota; kingdom Metazoa; phylum Chordata; class Aves; order Charadriiformes; family Scolopacidae; genus Limnodromus; species Limnodromus scolopaceus. The sequence continues at coordinate 14,227,512 of JAOXNO010000003.1, forward strand.
TTTTGCCCGATTTGTACACCGGCATTGCCATGCTGCTATCCTTCCCTTAGCAGAGTACTTTATTTTTTATTTTTTTTTTTCTAGCAAGTTTATCTAGAAGGAATCTTGTTTTGCCCCCAGTGGTGAAGGGGAGGAGGATGATGATGCTGCTCCATGGCTGGGATGCTGCCAGGTTAGGGCTGGAGCGTGGTGGGTTTCTTGCAGGACCCTCCTGGTGAGGATGTGCCAATGCCATTAAAACGGGGGCTGTGCGTAGCGAACGTTCTCTTCGGGCCGTCCCTCCTCTAGTCTTCATCGATTGCTCTTGGCACTGGCCTATCTAAAGTAAATAAATGGTTGTATTTGTCTACTGAGCACAATTGCTTTTGGAGCCGTGCGGTTGGGCTTTTAGCTGTTAAGAGCGTGTGTGAGAGCCCTCCTGCCCTGCGCTTCCAGGGGGGCTTCTCGTGGCCACCTCATGGCTTTGGCCAATGCGACGTGGGAGGGAAGCATCCCCTCCCTGGCCAAGGGGACGCGCACGGGTGCTTTGGCTGATAGATCCAGGAGGGAACCTGTTCTCTTAAGTCGCTGTGGTCCGTCTGTGCTGTCAACTTGGGATAAATGTGCCAAGGTTGACAGGTTTTTAGGGCCTCAGCTTCTGGGTTCTCCAGCTGAAGATTCCCCTAGGTCTGATCCTGGGGATTTTGGCCTGGTCAGCTGATGTCAACAGTCAGAGCTGTTTATAAAAGGCTTTCAAACTGGATACCTGGAAACTTTGCTCTTGAAAACCTTCCAGTTCTACTTTGTCTCAGATATGCCAGTTGTGCTTCTCCTCGGAGCTGGAAAACATGCAGTTAGTTATAGCTGATCATGTAGTATTTAATGCAAATAATCGGTCAATTAGTGATTATTTAGGTGTCACGAGTCCCTCGTGAGGAGGCTACGAAAGCAGCTTTGAAGTAAGCTGAATCACTTTAGAAATTATTCCCTTTACTTGTAAATCTTGCTTGTACGGAGACCTGTTGGGTCATTCAGTCCCTCACTCCATCTGCCAGTTCAGCATGTTCCTGAGCACCGGCCAACCTCAGAAACAGCGGGTTGAGGGACAAATGTTAAGGGGACTGAATCTTGATATTCAGTTATTGAAGAATATAATAGATGTAGACAGTGTTCATCGTACCAGGTTCGGCTGTGGGTACGCTTCAGGATAAATAGGATATTCAGGATATATATTCAGGATATTTTACAAAAAGTCTCACCCTACTTGGACTTGGCAGCGTCTTCATGAGAGCAGTGGAGTCATGCTCCATCCCAGTTATCTCCTGTTGTGCTGGAGAGAACATCAAACTGATGGGCCCTAAAACAGTATTCAAAAAGAATTGGATGAGTGAGGACTTCAGTACCGTATGCTTAAGAAAAGCCTTAAAAAATCAGGTCATTGTAGCCAGGTCAACCCTTTGAAGCCTTAAGTGCAGCAAAGCCAATGACCAGCAGGAAGCCTGAGGAGCACGGCTCTCCTGGTGGGGAGCAGTGGAGCTTGGGGTTCAGCGGTGAGGTCCACACAAGCAGAACCCAACTCTGCAGTGATGGCTTTGCATCTTGCCCAGAAAAAATTTAAAAAGAATCTGGTGAACAGAACTGGCAATGAAATTCAGTCGTAGCATGTACCTGAGCTACCTCCAGACTTAATTTTCCATAAGCATATAACGGTTATAGGTAAAGGTGCTAAACATTTTATTAATGGAAATGTCAATAAATTGCAAAAAGTCTTATTTTAGGGATTATGCTATCATGTTATACAACGTGGTATGTCGGGGTTACTATTTCCTGGTATACGACATAGGATGTTGGGGTCTTCCTCAGTAAAGAAAATACAAGGAAATTGAGGCTATATTCTGGAAAGTAACGCAGGAATATGATTGTCCATCCTTGGGCCTGGTTTTGGTCACTGGTCTGAGATAATGGGTTTTTTTTGCCAAAAAAAATTTCTTCTCTAATGGAAGTGAATAGTTTTGACCTTCACATTCTCTTGGGAGCAGCTGTGGTGAACATCTGCCTCTTCTAAAGGAAAAATGATGTTGCTCAGTAAAATAATCCCCCTCACACCCTGAATGGGATACCTTAAATGACTTTGTAAAAAGGGATAGTTTAGAATTTTCTCTGTCTCTTGTTGACTTTGATACTTTTTGCTTTGGGTTGTATTGATTTAGGGCAGAGCTTAATTTTGAGGGCTTAAGTTTTTCGTATGACTTTCAGAGTTAACATCCGAGTCAGGAAATGAGGAAAGCTGTATTTCTAGTGATGCTAATTCAGTCACTCAGCATATTTCTGTACGTTTCGTGGCATATATCCTAAAATAGGTAGTGATGTTTTTCCATCCACTTATCAAGAGAGAATGGGAACGGGCTGTTTAACATACGCGGTGGCTGAAGGACTTGGCATCAAACAAGCAACCTGAAGCCAAACCGTTTGCTTCTGTGTGTGCACAGACTTGGTTTCAGAGGGGCTGAGACCTCTTTACCCTCCATATGAGCTTGGGCTGTCATCTTTTGGTTTTTTTTATTTTAATTGTACAGGTGACACAGCAATTTACAGCCATGAGAATGTCTATAATGTGCTTTGACTTAATTATAACAACAATTGTCATTATTATTATTACCACCACCAATCCCCTGGGGGTGAGGCAGTGAGGAGGGATCATTTTTTTGTAGCTTTTCATAAGAAATATGTCCCTTCAGTTTTTTGCTCACACTTTCGTAGCTGCAGTGCATTATCAACATCAGCTTTTAAATCTCTGTGAATCTGTCCTTGTTGAGCTCCAGCCTTGCTTAATAAACTTGATCCTTACACTTTTGGTAAACAAGATAATGTTCGGTGAAAGGGAATATTTATCCCCTGTACAATGTCAGGGCTGTGCTCTATAATAAGCATGATTTCCTGCTGCTTAGTTCTCCCGGTGGCAGACCGTTTAAAACTGGTTTGGGTGTGATGTCGGAGAGGGTGAAAGTGTTTTCAGTTATGTTTTTGGTTTTCCCTTAAATCCGGGAGCCTGGTGCTGGGCAGTGTTTGCGGAGAGCAGAGGAAGGAGCCTGGGAGAAGGAGCAGGTTGGAAGGGCTGCGTTGCTCCTGCTGTTTGAAACCTCCAGCACAGAGAGCTATGTCAGTGTTTGGAACTCAGTGATCAAAAAGCATGGCTTAGGAGCATCTCCAAGAAAGCAGTAAATGGCCTTGGAAAAGGCACCTTTGAAAATCTATTTGGTTAGGCTTCTTTTTGTCTGGGCTCACGTTGTTTGTCTCTTTGTTGCTGTGACAGATGAAAACTTGCTTTTCTGTATTAATTTAAATGACAGGTCCTGTATCATTCCGTCCAGGATTTGGGGCTTTAGAGAAAATATAGTTCTTAATACTGTGGAAGTTGACAACACTAAGTGCCTGTCTCCTCAGTGTTACATTTAGGCGATCTATTTTAAAACCAGGGTTGAAGCATTCTTGATCTCACAGTGATTTGGCTTCCTGATACGTACGTAGTTTAAAGTATTTGACTCTCAAAAACCTTAATCTTTATGTCTTTACGTGCAAAAAATCTCTTGTTGGGCATATTCAGTGGGTCTTCACCTAATGCTGTCTTTGGGACCGCAGCTGTAAGCGGGTGCCTGCTTCAGTCTTTGGCACGTCAATATTTTGACATGACCAAAACATGTTGACATGAATCATGCCAATATTTTACATTACAGTTCCCACCAGAGAAACCTGTAAAATCTGCTCAAACCTACCTTCAATTTTCACAAAGAATCTGGCGAAGGAATCTGTTGTGATTTAGATGGTGCAAATAATGTCTTAAACCACGGCAGCCCACTCTTCTTCCCCCTGTCCCCCCCGTGGGGGGATGGAAGGGGTCGGGACGCTGGGGCTGTGAGCATCTTTTGGGACAAATAGGGGTACCCCTAAAGCAGTCCCACACCAAACAGGATGCCAGTAGCTTTTTGGTTTTTCCCCAGTTTTATTTTCCTAAGCAGGCATTTTGACCTGCTGTGTTTTCTTTGATACCTGAAATTCCACTGCAAGAACGTGTTCGGTTTTTAAAACAGTTGAGGAAACAAAAGCGAAGGGTCCTGTTGTTGTAACCTCCCGAGACTTGTACCGAGAAATTCTGCCTGAGAAATAGTAACCTTGTGCTTTATTCTTCCAGGGGCAGTAAGCCGGAGATGACCGACAAGATGTCGAGCTTCCTTCATATTGGAGATATTTGTTCTCTCTATGCAGAGGGCTCAACAAATGGATTTATTAGCACTTTGGGGTAAGAGCAGCTGTTCTCTTATACTGAAACCATCCGTAAGAAGGACTAGCAGAGCTCAGCTACCTGTCCTGAGCATGACTCCCAGGAAATGCGAGGTAGCTTTCTGTACAGATTTGACCCTGAATTTAAGAATGACCTGAAGCTGATATGCCAAGTTAGATTTTGGGAGGATGGAGAGTGTATTGATGGCGATGGTGTGGTTTTGACATTCTTGGTGGGGAGGAAGAAGCCTGTCAAGTCAAGGTGTGGGCAGGGGGAATGAATGCAAGCAAATGATTTTTTTCATGTTGTTGTCTGTCCCGTGTCCATCCGTGTGTCCCGTCCTGTCCCTCCCTGCCCTCCCCAGTCAGGAGTGAATATGCCCCAGTACAATCTGCTGACTGGAAGAAAGCATGTAGCATAGGCAATGTTAAGTAGTTTTAAAAAAACAAACAAACAAAAATAATTAAAAAAAAAAACCCAAACCAAAAGCCCTGAGCCAAACCGTTTCTGTACCACTGACATACCACTATGACTAGTTTGGTCTTTTCTTACAGTATTTGAGGTTTCTCACACAGACAGAATTGTTGTTCTCCACTCAAAGGAGGAGAACGTGTTTGGAATCTCCAGCTTTGCCCGTGGCTGGCCCCGGGAGCTGCGGTGGGAGCCGTGCCTTGCCAGCTCCTTCCCCACCCAGCTCCTGCGCGCTTTCTTCTGCAAAGGCATCCGAGTAGGTGCTCTGTAGGAGAGTGCCTCCCAAGCAGTGAGAATTATATGCCGCTTCATTAAAAAAAAAAAAAAATCATAAAAATTAGCTGTTTGCACAGGAAAAGGAAGAGTTTGCAGAGAAAAGCCGTGGAACTGAAACAGAGCTGCGAGGAGGGACAGGGTATGTTTCGTTCCGCTCAGCCGCTGCTGAGGAGAAGTCTCTCCCAACATCAGAAGCTGGCAGCGGAGCTGGGCGCGCATTTGGAAGACCTTGCAGGGGGCTGGGTGAGAGGCTCAAAGAGCACATCTGCCACCTTGTCACAAAGCAGTGAGAAATTAGAGGGAGGGAAATCGCGTGCGTGACGCCTTGCCGTGGTTCTTCAGTGCTGAGCCAGCAGCAAAGCAGCACCCGGGAAGGTTGCTGATGTGGTGAGTGGGTGCCCACACAACATGCTCTTTCTCATTTCCAGTAGCCATAAGGGCCTCAGGGTGGGTACAGTGACAGCAGATTATTATTTTTTTTTTGATGCCCACTGTCCAGATGCATCTGATAAATGGAGCTCCCAAGCAGGGTACAAAGACAGCATCCTGGTAAGTCTCTCGGCAGGAAACGATGGGCTGGAATCTCATCTGAGTGACTCCAAACTAACTTGTAGGTTTAGTCCTCTAGCTATTAGGATTCTGGAAAATAAGGGGGCAGAGAAAGAAGCAGACACTGAAGATGCACCATGATCTATTATAGGAAAGAGAAGAAAATATGGGATGCTGCCAGAAAGGAAAGAAGGTATGATAAAAGCAAGGGATGTAGTAAGTAGGGTTCGGTCGAATAGTATTTGGCAAATGTATTTGACAAATTTCCCAGGTACTCGTCAAATATGACATGTGCACTCTGCAGTATTCGATCAGCTGTGTAACTGGCCAAATACTATCTGCTGAAAACTGGCAAAACGAATTGAGCAATACTATACATTTGGCTATTTTTTTTTCTTCCCAGTATTGAAGCAAGTTTGGCAGTAAATAACTCCAGAACGAGTAGAAAGTTGTTATGTTATGTTTAATCCCGTACAGTGCATGATGAACATTATGCAGTGGCTGTGGCTTTTGATGGCATTGCTGAGCAGATATTTTTCACCATGGGTAGTCCTTTTAAGACATTACATGCCCTAAGCACGTGTATTTTTTTAGGCTTGATGAGATGTTCTTATGGCGGGTCTAAAGATCCGTTAGTGTTACAAGCATCCTCCTTGATTTGATTAGTGCTGTTTTAAGGTAACTGCATTATATAATGGCCACACATCTTCTGAGCCTAATTTAAGCCAGAAATCCCAATTGCTATGTGAAACATGAAATGCATTACCATCTTAATAAGCCTTCATAATCAAATTAGTTTTGTCCCATATTTAATTTAGTCTTTGTCCTGGAGAAAATTAAAGAAGCAAAGGAAAGATTTGGTGTAATTGTACTCTATACCATGTGGAGTTTTGACAGTCTTATGTCATAACAATGTGTAATGACTTGTTCATGTGGTTAATGAAGGTTGAGAAACAGATACCACTATACATTCTAATGTTGGTCTAAATCTTTGAAGAGTGTTCCTATTTAATATTCCCGTGACATGACTGTTGCTTAATCGGGACATTACTCTTGCTGTTTCCCAAACTCAGTGCTGTCATCATTACGATTACCGGTGTACAATATGTCCTCTTTTGTGTTTTGTGCCCTTTAAAATTATTTTCTGAGTAGTTTGGGAAGTTCCTCTTTACTTTCAATTTAATCTCAGGATGAGAGGGATATATTGCACTGAGATTACCTCTGTGTGGGATGATCAGAGTAACCCATTCAACTTTTGATACTTCTTTTTTTGGCCCTTTTGTGCGCTAGAAGCAGGTGTTTCAGTCAGCTCAAATGTTAGTACTACCATTCTTGTTGGAGCACATATATGTATATATAATCCTGAATAGGGAGAAAATCCATGGGGAAAAAGCGATTTACTCTGAATGTTTGCATATGCAAATTTTAGATGCATAGAACTGTTGAGTCCACTTAATCTCTCTGATCTCTTAATTTTTATGCACTTCATTATTTTCCGTAATTGTTGTCTCAAGATGCTCCCTGCATGTAACCAGCCTCTGCAAGGAACAACTCTCATATTCTAGGTCTCAATCTTTCTCAAGTTACTCTGCATGAGAATGGACCTCTCAAACCTTTAAGACCTTGGAGTTTTACTTTCTACTTTTGCTTAGAAAGCCTCTTTGACAGATTGGTTCTAAGGGGTCGGGTCAAATTGAGCCATTTAGGATCAAATCAGAACTACAGAGCCTTTGGTTACAGTTGCATTTCACAATTTGGAAATCCTGCTTGGTACAAGTGCAATTCCACATTGCTCCAAAGCATGAGAAGGGCAGAGCAACAGTGACGGGCACATTTTAACTATTTTCTTTAATTCTTTGGGTTTTGAATGGACCCTGTGGGTTTTTTGCTGATGTGCATTCCCGGGAGAAGCTCTGTCCTGGCATTCCCTGTTGGAATCTCTTGGGTTAACTTGTCCAATTCACCTCCTTCCTGGTAGAACAGGAGGAGGTTAGCTCAATCCCTCCACTTATCTCGTGTTTATGACTGGGGAGCAGGAGGGTGTATTTATGCCTTCCTTTCTCTTGGGAGTCAATTTTTATTGTGGCAGTTATTGTTTCTGCCTTTTCTTAATCCTTGAGGGGTCACAGGGGCAGTGTCCAGTTTGCACAGTCGTCACATTTTCCTGTTCTTTACCCTTCGTATAAACATTTTCAACGTTATTTGAATCTGTCCAAGAGGCACGAACTGTTCTAAGGCTGTCTCTCACCTAACTAGAATATGGGCTGTTCTGTCTGCACCTCAAGGAGGGGACATAAAGACGATGCAGTGTCCGGGAGCAATGACTTATTTATTGTCCTGCCTATCCAGGAGCATAGCTCTGGGCAACACTGAAAATTAGCTGCATGCTTCTGAGAAAGATCTGGCATAAGATGGCATTTGGGGAATGTCTTCTGCTGAAGCGGCCACTCGGATAAAATATTGCAAATAAACAACTTTTGTTTTTTGCTGGCAAGGAGGGAAGCAATCGTGAGGGAATAGAACCTGACTTGACTTCTCGTTTCTTTGCAGCCTTGTGGATGATCGGTGCGTTGTGCAGCCAGAAGCAGGTGATCTTAACAACCCACCCAAAAAATTCAGAGGTAAGATTGTTAGACATCTAATCACCCTTCCGGCTGGAAGAAATCCTTTATTTTGTGCAATTGTGTGTGTCTATTTTTGACCTCCGTGCTTTGTGTAGAATATTTTAGTGTCATCTCCTTCCACGAAGGGCAACCCATGAAGAAAAATAAAGTATATGGGTGTGAATGTGTGAAGTGAGTTGTGGGACTTTTTTGAGGAATGCTTTGTGCGGGGGTGGAGATGGAATTGCTGTTTTGAGGTTGGCTTTCAGACCTGTTCAAACTTACAGGGTCTCTGTAAGTTAAATTTCTTCCTATCTTGGTGAAGAGGAAAATGAAAAGGAGCAAACGTTTGTAACAATTATTGTTGTCTGACCTCATTTGGTATCAACTACGTTTGACTTTACTTTCATTCTTCCAGGAAACTTATGCTTAGTGATAAGAAATTAGCGCCTGTTTCTTTGCACAGTTTGGCTAGGGCTGATTTGTTTAAGAAAAATCTCAAGCAGGAAGATAAGCACTTCTGGGATTTTTATTTGGAAAAGCCTTCTTGAATTCTTCATTTTTTACCCTTTGGTTGCATCTTTTGCCCAAAGGGGAGCTCAGCCAAATATTCTATAAATTTCATCTACCTTTTATTACTGTTCTCAGATGTAGCGGCAACAGTTTCTCTTGATTTTTTTTTTTTTGTTGGATGAATCGCGTTTCCTTGGTTATGCTCTGCCTTTATCAGGGACTCAGAATTACCATAATTCTATGTGGGTTTGGCCAGAACTGCAGGTGATTGACCTTGAAAATCATACACCTTCTGTACTGCTCGGCTTGGTTGCTGGTAGGTTTGGGTGGTTTTTTTTGGTTTTTGCCATGACATGAAGATTTCTCATGAAATGAAACTCGCTTTTTAAAATATCGCTGTGAGTTCTGGTTGGTTTTTTCTCCCTTTTTACTGGAAAACTAAGTCGCTGATGATTCAAATACTGAAGAGGCAACCTGGGGAAGTTTTAGCATTCAATGTTAAGCTCTCCAGAAAAAGAACAATGGTGTCATGTGAACCGGAGCCCTGACTCTAGGCATTTCTTGACGTGAAAATCATATGAAGGCATAAAGCCAGGTTTGACTGAGACTGCTGGGTGTAGAAGGAGGAGAGAGAGAGAGAGAGAGAAAAGAATGAGAAAAAGGCAATTCTTGCTAGCACAGTTTAGGAACTGCAAGTACAGAGAGACATTTGTCTGACATAAAACATTGTGGTTAGACATTGTAAATGTTCTCATATTACTTATAATTTATACACGGAGAAAGAATGGTGTGAACCTTTTCCAACCTTTGTAGTCACTTCACTAAAGCTTTCATGGGGAAGTTTATGCTTAATGGTAAATGGCAACAAAAGTCATAAAACTTTAGCAGGCATTTCTGTTCTTTATACACATGCTTTGTCAGTGTAGTCTAAGATAAAATGCTTTCCATGATAAATACGTTTAGAAGTAATAATGAAGTTTATCATACCATCTTTAACACAAATGGAAAATACCCCCTTTTTTTTTAATGATGAAGCAGAGGCTCCAAGAGGCTGGTGTGGGGTGTTGCACGGGAGGTCTCGGGCACGGTCAGGAGCTCCAGCCGTGTCTCTGCGGTTTCACTTGGTGCTTTAATGGCAGGCTGCAAAAATACCTCCCCTGCAAATGGAACACAAGGTCTTCCCCAAGGTGCATTTATCCAAACAGCATTTCCATCTGGGATATAAAGCAACCATGGCCATCTGGTGAGTGTCATTCAGTAGTGGCAGTGTTTAGCTTTGTCATACTTGGGATTTAGCCTTGGTTGCCTCGGGCAGTGTCACAGGTACAGATCAGTAGCACAGGATCCCTTTCCACCTGCACGAGAGGGCCAAAATTAATCAAATGTAAGTGGCTTACATTACAGCTTTACACAGCGCTGGAAAAACACCTCTGTGCTGTAACCTGTTTAACAGCCATGTACAAATCCTCTTTCAAATGAGCTGTGCTTTAAGGCGTCCAGAGGCAGGTCCGTCAAATCTGAAGTCACCTTCTGGGGGGAACACTGGACGTGTGACGTCGTGGCTGGTCTCAGGGATCCTGCTTTGGGTAGTATTTTTAAGAAACGTAATTCTAAGCTTCTCTGAGCAGATCTGTCTTCTGTGGGCAAATGTAAACCAGTTGTAAATACAATTTTCATGCTTAATCAAAGTGGTGAGAGATCTCTGGAAGGAAGATTCACTGCTTAGGTATGCATACACAACTCCAAGAAAATTCAGTGTGAAACCAAAGCATCTATTTCCAGTGGCAGAATTAATCCATCCTGCTCTTTTTTTTTTTCTTAGCCATGGGTGTTTCAGGTTTTTCAAAAGTCTCGTTGCCTAGGCTACACTTAATCAGTTCCACCTCATGGCAGCGGCAAGGCCCTGGTCTGGAGGGTGGTGGGGTTTCTTTCTGCTTTAGACCCTTGAAATAGAGCAGAGCTGCTGTACACAGAGTGGTGGGAGATGCTCGGAGATGGGAGCGATGGAGCCTTTCACTCTGCTTGGAGGAAAACGCACAGAGGCATCCTGAGGACACGAGGGCTTGCGGTGTTGACAAAAGTTGTGGAAAAAGTAGGCTGACAGATTAATGTGGTGGTGGTGGAGCCCCTGAAAGGCAAGAGGAGGCTGAGAGTAAGATGGGATGGAGTTCAGATAAGATTTGGAGTGTGGTGCGAAAGTATAAATGAGACATTAAATAAAAAAAATATTCAGAGGGTGTATTAATTAGATGGAAAAAACCTGAAGTGCTAGAGCTGGAAAGAACTCCAAAGAAAGATATAAGTTCAGCACCCTCAAGTTACTGAGTGTTTACTGGTAGTTATTTCACGTATTAAATGCTGTTGTGCCTCTAGGTCCTTAAAATATTAGTTTGATCACTTGAAGGTGTGAAGGCTGGTTTTTTTTTTTCCTTTCCTGGTCCCAGTCAGAAGCAGGTAGCACCTGAAATAAGTGGTTTGAGGTTGGATGGTAATTATGGTCTGTGAGATTTCAGTGGAATTTTTTTTTTCTGTCTGGCTTTCTGAATCCACTTTAAATCTGGTGGCTTTTTGTTTTAAGGTACAGTTTTTCTCTGACCCTTTATGTTTTCAGCTCCAACTGCCTTGCAAAATGTTAAGACTTAGAGTGCATTCATTAGGGTGCTTCTTTTTAAAAATGTTCATATGAAAATTCTTGTGAAAGAGTATTTTACTTAACTGGTCTGAATATACTGTGTACAGATGAGATTCCTGGAAAAAATCCTAGTTGTATGAGTCTCCAGAAAAAGCAAGTGTGACACTTCCTTGGTCATCTGCACTGCTTTGAACAACAACAACAAAAAGACAATTTATTTATCTTATAAGGCTAGAGTTGCTGCTCTAATTGCTCTCTTTGAGTAGGACTGTGCGTGTGAATAGTGACTGTAAATGAACATCCTTTTAATATGCATGGGTTTATGTGGAAAGTATGAACTGCAGCTGACCCTCTGGCAAGGCTAAAAGCACCCGAGTTTCATTAGAAATCCTTCTTTTCCAAATTAAAGTCAGACCCAGCGATAGCTGCGAAGCTGAAGCAGAGCCCGGGGCTGATTATTTTGTGTTTTAGCTGCTGGTTCTGTGCTGTATTAGTTTGTTCCTGTGTTCTTTTGCAGAGGTTTTGTTTGTGCTGCTTTTGCGTTGGAACTTCAGTGCTGCTCCGAGACAAATGTGTTTGCTTCGTGCAAGACACGGCTACCACAGCAAACCGGGCTGTCTGAGAGCCTTCTCCCGAGATTCCCTACAGCGCTGGGTTTGGGATGCAGATCTCTCTGCCAGGGATCCGGGAGCTTTGCAAGAACTGCACGGAACGCAGGGAAAAAGGGCACTTACTGGGTTAATTTGTCCGGCAGCTCCCTCCTTCCAGAACATTGTTTTAGTAGTTGCTGGGCAACACTCTTTTTTTGGCAAGATGTTCAAGGAATGAACCCATATCTTAGACTTAAAATACCCTCATGGTGAAGCAGAAGATGAGTAGTTCAAATTCTGTTTGTTCTTTTGATCCTAATTTCTGAATATTGCCTTTCCTGAAGCCTTCAGTCGGGCTGGGCTGGTGGGTCGGGGTTGGCACTGAGGGTCTCAGCCGTATGACTGCAAGAGCATCTTCAGTAGAAGAAATAACCTGGACATTAGAGAAAGATGTATAAAATATATATATATATACCCCCCAATTCTTTTGATGGATTTCTGTTAAATTCATACTAAGCTCAGCATTGATGAAAGCCAATGAGCTTCTTCGTAACAGACATATTTTGAGTTATATTTTGTTCTTCATAGCTTTGCCATCAATGATGTGAAGCCCATACACTCCTGCTTTGATTCATATGAAGGAAACAATATCATTTATGCAGTAATGATAGAGGCTGTGGGGTTATGTTCCATACATAGGGGATTATTTAGGCTTATTTAGCCAATGCAAGCTTGTTTGGAGTTTGGTGTTAGAACTGAGATTAAGGGAATTTTCAGCTGAAGGGTCACATACAGAGTTTTCCCAAACACTTCAGAATATTAAAAAACAAACCAATTACACAGATCCCTCTGCCTGGTAGTTTTGGGAGAATAGTAGTAGTGTCTAGAAGTGCACTTGCTGGGTACCAAGGTAGTTCAGTACCATCCCCTGGGCTCATCGAGGAGAATTTTTTGCAGTATAATAAGCCTTCGGGTTATCATGTGTTCGGCTTGAGACGAGTGTGTAGCCTCAGGTCCTCCTGTTCTCTGTGTGTTCTCCACTCAGACTTCTCCAAATCCACTCCGGTGGAAGCAATTCTATCAGTTCAGATTGCTTTTAAACTTTGATGTGAAATAGTCTGCATTGTGTGACTTTGTGCATACATTAGAGGGGTTCGAGTGGGTGTTGTGCAGAGGGTTGAGGGCATATTCCTGGAATGATGGTGAGAAAGGAGGGGTGAGAAGAAGACCTGGGCTGCATGGCCAAATTCAGGCTGCTTTTTCTCTTTGAACATGGGATTTCTAATGCTGGTGAAATGTTTGGGTATATTATTAAGGTGACTAAATTCCTTTAAGGAATATTTAAACTAATATCCAAATAATGGCTTTTTTTCACTCTGATCAGTATATTTTAGCAGATAAAATAACAGGATTTGTTTTTTGTGAAGGAGGCAGCACTTCAGAGAGTGCTTGAGTGCTAAGTTCAAAGCTTAGCGTGGTGATTGATCTTGAAGAGAAATAAATCGCCTGCAGTAGGAAGGTGGTGTCTCCTCGGTTTTGAGATGTCCAAGACAGACTAAAATGCACTTGCTGAATACCAAAAGTAGGAAGTGGGGCAACACTAGTTAACACCTACTTAATTAACTTCTCTGCTTTTCCTGGGACCCACATGCCAGAAAAATAAGAAATGATGTTTTTTAGCCTCTTTTTAAAAAGTGGACTAAGATCCTGGTTTGGTGTAAAACTAAAAGAAACTTTAGGGGTGGTACAATGGAAGAGAAAAAAAAGATAAAAATACAGTCTAATGCTGTGCCTATGATTTTCTTTATTTAAAATTGAAGCATTGGTCACTTTGTGTAGGAAAAACCTTTCAGTCTTGCTGAATTAGGATATGGTTATAATATCCAAAGCACATTTTTGCTGCCTTGAGGAGGAATCCTTTGGTATGATTCTAAGTATTTATAGAACTGTACTAGAAAACTGCCAACTGCTCGTACGCATTTGAATTTGGTGCCCTTTATACGGTGAAGAAATCCTGAGCACTGTCTCTAAAATGTGCATCTTTAGCCCACTGCATCCTACGTACAAGCAGATGTTACAGGCAATTGTCACTCTGGCATTTAGGTATCTCAAAAAACTGACAAGTCAGAAGCGTTGCGCTTTCATACAGAGAAATGCACTTTGTAGCTGCTGAAGCTTGGAAAACCCTGGGAGAGAGGGGATCCTAATCAAGAGGGGATGCACCAGTTAAACGAAGGCATTAAATGAGGGGAGGTGGTGGTTGATGTGCACTGCTGGCTCTGCTTGCCCTTGGTGGCTTCAGAGGGACACCGTGGACACCTCATCTCCAGACGTTTTTGACCACAGGCTTTGTGGTAGTGCCAGGCTCATCAATGACCACCCACATGGCTTGCTCTATTAGCAAGAAGAGGAGGAATTGGAGCTTTCCCGTTACGAGCACAGCTAGAGAATAGGTCTTGGACTCTGCGTAGCTGCTGTGTTCTGTAATTTATTTAATTGTGCAAAAATAGCTTGCCTTGCCTTGAAATCCAGTAGTGATTGGATGCAGCAACCAAAGGGAAGCCCTTTTTCTTTTTCTTCATGGGATAGTAAGTTTTGTCACGGAGAGTGAATCAGAAAGCTGGTTTTATTTAATTTGCCATGTCTCTTGCAGTGTGGTTCCTTACCGGCCAATTAAGCAAGTCCCTAGTCCAGTGGGTGGCTCTGGGTGCTGAAGCACCAGGACATCCTAAAGACATTCCAGCTCCATGATGCTGATGTGCATTGCTGATATAGTGAATAAATGATCAGCTAAATAATTACTGGTTTAATTAAGATGGTTTAGCATGTTTTTTTTCCTTTGCCTTAGTGATGGGGTACCATAAGATACCAAGGCCATAATGGGAAGGGTCTGCGTGGCACAGATTATGAGAGGGTCGGGTAAATTTAGTGTTAAAAAGTTGTCGATAGTAAACAGAGGAGGAAGAGGAGGAGGGTTTGCTTGGGGTACAAGGCAGAGGCTGTGGTCAAACAGCTGCCTGCCAGCTTCTGCTGCTAAAGTGCTTTCATCTTCCACATTTCACATCTAGATGAAGGCAGAGCGAAGCCCCTTTGAAATAGCAAGTGGCCATTAGTATGCAGAACCGGAACGCTGTATGACAACCGCAATCTGTTGGTGAAGGTACTGCAAAGGAATGAGGGGGGATTTAATTGAACTCCTAGTGTGAAGTTATACGATCTGTGCACTTTGTTTCCCCATCTGAAATGCCATTCCCATGCAGGGTATCAGGGAATAGGTGCTGATGTTGTGACCGTGTCCTAAAAATGAAGAAATCAGCAAAGCTCTACTTTGAACGTTGATTCTTTCTCAACCGCTCTCGCAGGTTTGAGGTTTTTTTTTTCCACCCCCCGTGGAAAGTTCAGGGTATTTCAGGTAGGATCAAGGGAGGGATTGCCAAAAAGCAATGCTTAGCTATTAAGTAGAACAGTACTGTTAATAAACCTAGCCCCAACCTTGTAGACAAAAGAATACTGTGGCTTTGTTGCCATAGTTTCAGTGCAAAATCTGACCTTAGCTACAATAACATTCGGTTAGAAAGAACTAGCTAATCAGTTTTCTAAAATTAGTGTGTTCCCTAGTACATAAGCCAGTATGAACAGGATATTTAATGAAATATTATACTTAGTCACAAGAGCCCAAGGGAGTGAAATGCCTTGATGAATTGTGGGGGTGGGGTGACATTGGTGCATATCTTTTAATATAGCAAAGTTATTAAAATTTGTGGCTTGCTTAATATTTAGGGTAGCTCAACCGTTGCGTTCTTCTGTGCGCACAATCTACTTTGCTCTTGTTCCTTTTAAAAGCTCTCAGGGTCTGTTCTGTAAGCTGGGAAGATCGAGCTGCTGGTGAGTCTCATCGATACTAAGTACTTCCAGAGGACCTTCAAATAAACTTCAGAGCTCGCGTTGGGCTTTTTGTTAGTGCAGCCCCAGTGCTTTGCAGATGAAGGGCTCTTACGCATACAGAAGGATGCAAATGCTGAAGCAGATGGGTAAAGTCATGAAGTTTGTGGGGGAGAAAAACTGAGGGAAGCAATCTCTCAGGTATTCAGTACAAGACAACTTCAGCTTTTCACTGTTTTGTTTTTTTTTTTAAAGTGCTGAGAAACTTAAGGGAGAGATTCAGAGAGGCTGGTTGGTGAGGTCTGGCGTGTCAAATATTGCCATTAGTCCAGAATGCGTGACTTGAGAGGGCACTTATTACGCCTGAGCCTCATTGACCTAGCCTTGGGTGAGATTTTATCAAGCTGTGGTAACCTAGAGTCAAAGATTGTTTCTCGGCAATATGGGAACTGTGATGAATTATCAGGTTTTTCTTGCGTTGTCCGGGTTTAATCCCAGCTGGCAGCTAGGACCACGCAGCCGCTCAAGCAGTTCTCCTTCCCCCAGAAGGGCAGGGAGAAGAGGGAGAAAAGGAGGGGAAAGGGAA
>JAOXNO010000003.1:14278072-14304188 GCA_028565335.1 Limnodromus scolopaceus
AGCCACAGCTTCTCTGGGCAACCTGGGCCAGGCTCTCACCACCCTCACACCAAAGAAGTTCTTCCCCACATCTCAGCACAATCTCCCCTCTTTCAGTTTAAAACCATAACCCCATGTCCTATGGCTCCCCTCCCCATCTCTCCTGTAGAGAAGTTAGAGAAGTTAGCCTTTAAAGTCCTTTTTACAGCACCATTGCGTTTGGAACATTTTTGAAGTGTCTTCCCTCACCCACTTCCAGAAGATCAAAAATTAGTTACAGCAAGAAGTTAAAGGATCTGTTGCATTTCTTTAGGAAGTTTATTTTAAGACCTAGCGCAAACATGTGCTTTAATTACATCTCTGCCAATTTGCACCATAATCTTCCTGCCGTGACTCACCAGACTCTGGTGGAGTCCCAGCCATGGTCGGTGACTTTGCAAGCAGATACTGTCACTTGTTCATAAATGGTTTCCCTTTATTGCAGGTGGTGCAGCACGATCCGTGCCGTGGTGGTGCTGGCTACTGGAACAGCCTTTTCAGGTTCAAACACCTCGCTACTGGACACTACCTGGCAGCAGAGGTAGGTGGTGGGGCTTTGCTGAGGTTCTCTGCTTTTCCTCCCACGGTATTTTCTTCCTTTTACACCTTCTGAAATTCTGTCATTTCCTGCCCTAAAAATAGACACAGGGGAGGGGAGGAGAGTGGTGTTTGGGTCCTCACTATTAACACAAAATTAGATGGTTAAACACAGAAAACACGATGGAAGAGACTTGAAAGAATATCACGGTACAGGAGTACTCTTGAGAGTTTTTCACTTTTTGTATGAATTCTAGAGGCAATAACTCTTCTCCTGCAAAGAATAGACACTAAATAGTATCCTGTCATGTGGGCAGTAGAATCAAGATGAATGTATTAATAGATGAATAAAATGGCTGAGAGCCTTTGGGGCAAAATGAGTTCAACTATTGTTAGTTTCTCCTGAATCACTGATTTCTGAGTGGGATTGTAGAGCTGAGTGTAAAATGAAAATGCAGTTAGACCAGTCTCGTAGAACTGCAGATAATTCTTAGCTGGCCAAGCATGAAATAAATAAGTCTTTTTTTCTCACCATAGTGGACGTGTTTCCCTCCTTGAAATGATTTCAAGACATTTTATTTAAAAAAAAGTCTTAAGGGTTATAGTTTTGTGAGTTTTGCTGCTTAACAGTTGTAAACGTTTATTAAAACTACTTCTGTTTACTTTCAAATGTGGATATATCAACATGGCAATACCCAAACCTTTGTAAGTGACAGCTGTCCTGGATGTAAGAGCGTAGCAGGGCAGAAGAGCTGTCTCAGCCCAGGCTGTTGACCTGAGAGCGTCAGTGGGAAAAGTCCAGATTAAATATCCCATTTTATATTCTCCCAATAAGCAGATTGGGAAAACAGCAGCGTTTTGTCACATGCACACTTGCAAATCCTTCTCAGTAGAGATCCCGTATAGAGCTTTTCCAGTAAATCTTGGGTTTGCTAATCAGCCAGAACCAAAAACATGGTCTTACATCATGCAGAAATGTACCGGAGGAGATTGCTCACCTGATCTGTGGTTAGAATAGTGTTTGTTCTAAAAGACTTCTGCCAAGCCAGTAATTCCTAGTTGGAAGTTCCACTCAGGATTTTTTAAAAAAAAAACACAAACCCCCAAAAAACCCCAAGACCTGCAACTTGGTCACTCTCTACCCCTCTTGCTCCTTTAGTGATTATCCCAAAAGAAGGTAAATCTCTCTGCTTAATCGATGGGGGGAGAGATGCCTGATGAGAAGCGAGCGGGTTTGCACGGTGTGTTTTCTGCATGCCTGGGAGCGCTGTGGCACTGGAGGGCATCTTCTAGAAAATAAGTTTAGAGGTTGTTTCCTGCTTCCAGCTCTGTTAGAGTTTTGACGTGCCTGTGATTCTGTTCCATCAGGTAAACCCTGACTATGAGGAAGATGACCTGGAGTGTCAATCCTCAGTAAGTATAGGCAAGAGTATGATCTTGCCCCTAATTGAGGAGGGCTGGACACAGGCCCAGCGATGACCTGGCCAGTGTGTAGATGGTCCAGGCTTTGTTGCTAGTGAAGAAACTAAAGAACTGAGGTCTGGAGGCTTTGAAGGCCTATCCAGAGGGATGAAGACTGGAATCTGGATTAGGCTTTAGTGAAGAGCAATGCACTTGAGACCAAATTTATGTTACCTGGACCCCCTCGCCTCCCCCCTTTGTAGCATCTCTTTTTCTGTCCTCCTGTTTCTTAAACCTTTGCCTCCCTGACGCTCTCTCTTGAAAAGGTTTGAAAAGCATGTTGCTCGAGGTGACACTGAGTGGCATGTGTCCCTGCCGGGATGTTCACATAGTGCTGTGCCAGTCAGTTTTCTACCTCCTCGTTTAAAAAATGAATTCCCTCTCTGGTTGTAGCTTGTCACAGGAAAGCCAGGATAAAGGGTCTAGAGAGCGGGAATGGCAGGGTGAGGATGATTCCAGTGCCATTCTGCTGGTTTTCCTGTGAAAGCCAATCTGTGTCGTTTTCGGTAAATGTTGTTGTGTCAAAGATTGAGTGTTTTCGTGCTTTGTATTAATAGAAGCTTCTCTTTGGTGTCAAAGGGAAACAGCATTGCTTCAGCAGCTGGAAACAGATAAAACTGGAACAGCACTTTCCATTGTGGATTATGGGGTTGGTTTTTTTTAAGCTGGATTTGATTGTAGGCTTATGCAGCTTGGTCATTTATCCTGTATTGTGGAAGATTTGCTCCATCTGGATATGAAAATGAACCACTCCTCTGATTTTTCAAGGGAGATGAAGGCACTGTGATGCTTTGAAATCCTGCAAGGTGCAGCTTTCCTACTTAAAAGGATTTGTCACTGTAGCCTGGCCATTAAAAGGCTAACCCTTGCCCCCAGGTATGGAGCTGTTATCCTGATTAGTTCTTGGTGCTATTTGGCAGCAAACACGCATCTTCTGACAGCTTGATTTCAGTAAACATACTGAAATAACGAAAAAATCAATAATTTTAGCCCAAAAAGCTATGGGGGGGGAAGGGCATCCAACATTGAACTATTTTGGTGGCTTAACTTTTTGAAAGTTAATCAGTGCCGAGGTCTTTTGTGTAGACATCCATCCCACTGGTGTTTTGCTAATGCCTCCTGATAAATGCAGTAATAATCTTAACACACTGCCTTCAGAGCTGTGGATTTTTTTCCTCTGGTGTCTCTTTACCACTAGGTGGCAAAAATAGACCATAAAGAATAGCATCGGGAGCACATAATTCATTTCTGACACAAAATTACTGCCTCGCTTAACATTCACCAGTGACAGGATGGTGTAGGCTGCTCTATCCAACTTCACCTGAACTCCAGCTCTATCCGAATGTGAGAGCTTGTCTGAGAGACAGCTGGTTTCTTTGCACAGCTCTGCTTTAATGTTATGAGCTGCCCCAAAATGGGGTTTAAGTGGGCACAGCTGAGATGCCAGCTAGTACCCCTGTGACATCCGAAGGGACAGCTTTTGTCAATGATGGGGTTGATGTCTTAGTTCTCCCCAAATTGCCCCGTATCCTGCTGCCTGATTTACTGCTCCTTTTCAGCTTTGTCACAGTTTCAATAACTGACCAGTTGTCTCCTGAAGCACAAACTGGGAATACAGAGCAGCTGCCGTACTGTGGAGATGGCGACAGCTGAAATTTGGAGAATTCATTCCAAGTGAGCGAATTTCTCTTGCTGTAAAGCCTCCAGATGGACTCTATTCAGTCTATAGTCGCTTCTTCTCTTTCTTGAAGGCACACTCCCAGCGTGTGTTTCTGTTCCATACAGCGAACTGTCTGCTCCCATGTGCAAAATCAGACTTCAAATGTCACTGCTTTGCAGCCAAGTTCATTGACTGCAAACGTGCGAACTCCAGAGCATCCCGAGGCACGAGCAACACGAGAGAACTTCTCTCTGTGTTTAAGGATTGCAAGGCCTTATCCCAGGACTGTGAAAGGACAGGTACTAGAGTGCTGGCTACCTTGGGTGCCCGCCTTCCCCTGGTGCCAAGGTCACAGAGGAGCTGATGAATCAGTTGCTTGATCACTTCGAAAATTCCATCTAGGATGGAGGTGTTTATACGTGGACATCTGGCTCCCGTGTTGTGTCAGACAGTTAGCAACTTTTTTTATTGACTCATGAAAACTGGTAGTTCCCTAGGAAAGGTTTTAGGGAAAGTTGTTGTTAATTTTTCCCAGTTTATCTTTATTTTTTCCTGCCCTTTTGTACTTCCATCTGAAAATCCAGGGTGTTTTATTCAGTTGATGTTAGTATCTTTACTTTGTTAAAGGGGGCTGGTAATTTGCTGGCACCTTAGGAATAAAGATACTTCTGATACTGTGTCTTCTGTAGCACATCATTGTGTCGGAGCGCACCATAAGCTGTAGTGTGAACAGCAAGACAGCTCATTTCTTGATTAGCTTTTGCTTCGTTTGTCTGCGATTGGTAGATGAGAGTCCCCTTTTTGCTGCTGAAGTTGATTATTTCCCAGCAAGATTGTTGATACATAGTGTTGCTGATTTTTGTGTTCGCAGCTCACATAATTACTTTGTTGGGGTGATAATTGCAATATGTCAGATACCTTTCGAAAGCCACTAGTGTCAGGGGTGGGGATTTTAGCAGATGTGGGTCATCTGAAACCAGTCTGAGCTCCCAGTGCGCTGTGGGATGAATGGCCGGGGGATTCTGAGCCTCTTCTGGCGCTGTCTGCAGGATGTAACCGCTGTGATTTAGTTTTTATGGTGTTTGTGATCCAGAAACACTCAAAGTGATTAACACCAGGGGAAGTGAAGAAGTGGTTGGCAAGAGCAGCTCCGTGTCAGTTTTACTGGTGTCCTAAAGCCCAGCTGTCTTTAACCGGTACTTGGAGCGGTTGAGTTGTGTCTACAAACTGCAGGAGATGTCTCTTGGACGCTGGGCAGGTGGGTCTGGAGGGCTTGCTCTGACCGTGTGTGTTGAAACCTTCTTCCACAGCTGGACCCTGAGCAGGATGCCTCCAGAAGAGGCCTGCGCAGTGCTCAGGAGAAGATGGCCTACTCTCTGGTCTCTGTGCCCGAAGGGAATGACATCTCCTCCATATTTGAGTTGGACCCCACCACCTTGCGAGGAGGAGACAGCCTTGTCCCCAGGTACAGTTTAGTGTTAGAACTGACTTTTCTTTGGAATTTTGACATCTGGTGTTTTTTTGGTTTGTTTTTTTAATAAGGTAAAGCTGTCTCCCACTTTTTTCTCTTTGGAATTAAGGTTCTTCCTCAAATTAATACAGAAAGACTTGGCAAGTGCCTGGAGCTGCACTTCACAATGGAGTCATAAGTACTAGAATCCCATTCTACAGGTGGGAAAATTGAGGTTAAGCGACTTCCTTGCCAGTAACCAAACTGGAACTAAAAGTCTTGGATGTCCTGTCATGCCATTCCCATGACCTCACTGTATTATATTAACTAGGGCGTAACATCAAGTATTTAGCACTTCAATTTCTGTTGTTTACAGGATCTTAACTATTCATGTGGCACCTCTTGCTGCTTAAAGGATGCTGTACCCTTCAGAGATGCACAGTCTGAACGCAGGCTCTTTGCTGTCAGTTCCCACTGAGAAGGCATGGCATATTTGTTGTGCCTGCTTTATCCTAGCAACTCTAAATCATCAGACACTCTAAATTACTAGAAGTTAATGTGGTCACCAAATGCAGCAGTCCTGGCTGCCTCTTCTCTCCTTTGGGCTGCCATGGTTGTGTGGAGGGAGGAGGCTGTGCTGCAGCTGAGAGAGCTTTCTGGCCCAAGATGCTGGTCTGACAGTGGCTTGACCTCTTGTATCCAAGAGCTGGTACATGCAAAGCAGCGTCATTGCCAGAAATACCTGAGAAAAATAAGTTTAGGACCCGCTGTCCCCATAGGGAAGACTCCTTGACTTTTGCTAGGGAAAATTGTTGTGTGCTGACCATGTCTTCTGGTGTCTTAATGGACCTTTGATGCTTCTACAACACCGACCCTTTGTACAGCTAGTCTAAAAATTTTCAGTTCAGAAATATAAAATAGATAGCAGGGGGTTACGGGCTGAAAAATGCAAAGGTAAGGGAGGAAGCTGCCAGCTCGGATACACGGCAGCATGTGGAAACGGGAGGATTTGAAGAGGCTTCGTTTGTTACTGCGTGTGCCGTAGTTTGAGCTGGCTGAGTTACAGCGACAACATACAGACCTAGTTCTGTTCTGCAGCAGGATCCATTTCATTACATAAGAAGACTTTTTAAGGTGAATTCATAGAATGAAATAAGGAATGAAAAGCTGTATTCCCATTATGGTATGCAGCATGGATAAAGATGACACTTTTTTTTTTTCCACTTATTCCTGCCAACATCTTGCAATTGGAACAATGTGAAGATTTCCCGTCTGGGAAGTGACTCATGCTTTGAAACTTTTGACTTTCTTTCAGGAACTCCTATGTCAGACTCAGACACCTTTGCACTAACACCTGGGTCCATAGCACCAATATCCCTATTGATAAAGAAGAGGAGAAGCCTGTTATGCTTAAAGTAAGTCCTGTTACTTTATATAAGCACATCCTTTGATTGCCTGTCTTTCACAAAAGCGGTGTTGGTGGTAGAAGTTCCCAGTCCCTTGAGACCGCTGGGTTTGGCAAACAGCCAGCAGCTTAACAGCAGTGAATAGTGCCTGAGCAAAATGTTTTATCTAAAAAGACTAGGTTTTCATAGGAGTCGACCCTGTTCAATTTCTCCGGTATGACAGTCACCGCAAGGAGAATTTTTTTCCCACTGTTTATGGCAACGTTTTGCGATCTCTCCTGATGTTTCTCTGGGTTTAGGAGCACCTTTGAGCTTGCACAGAGGGGTACTCTTCTCAGAGTTTGACTTTATCAGAGCGTGGCTTTTCTCCCGTGTTATTATCACTGAGTACGTGAATCACCACTTTGTTTTCTGCCTTTTGGTTTGATGATAAAACTTCTCTGGGTTTCAGATTGGTACTTCTCCAGTGAAAGAGGACAAAGAAGCTTTTGCTATAGTGCCCGTTTCCCCGGCAGAGGTTCGGGACTTGGATTTTGCGAATGATGCAAGTAAAGTTTTAGGTTCCATCGCTGGCAAGTTGGAAAAGGGAACAATAACCCAGAATGAAAGACGGTAAGGAAGGAAGAATTTGGTTCAGATAATGTTATTTCCTTTACTCAGTGTCTATTTCTCTAAAAATTTTATCTATGTACACTATCTTTGGAAGAGGATTTTTTTTTTCCGACCTAATTAAATATTTTTTTTAAAACCCAACTTGATGGTTTTGTTGTTGACGTGTCCGTAGTGGAGGTTCTCAAGCCCTCCCTGCTCTTCTGTGAAACGAGAGCATGAGAACTGTTGCTGTGGGCTTGGAGGAATAATTCACAGCATACCTTTCTGGCTGGGCTTTGCAAACTGAGTGTGGGAATTCATAATCCATCTTGTGAAGACTGAACATATGACTTCTTGCAAATCCTCCGACAATATCCGTGAAAAGTACGTGGCCACACAGAAGGAGCAGAGAGGCGGCTGTGTGAAACCCGGGCCCGTGTGCTTCAACGGCCAATGTCTTTTATTTGGCCTTGGGAGAGATTATCACCCGATTTATTTTTTTTTTCTGGCAATTAAAAGAACTGCCAAATTGAACTTGGCGAGTGTAGAGTTGCCCTGAAGTGATACTGTTGTCTTACTGCTGCTGTGGTTTAGTTATTAGACCGTAAAGCTACAGCAATAGGGAGCGTTAATTCCTAATTTTAGGTTCTGTACAAACCCATGTGCTTTATCCAGCGTCTGAGTCACTCTTTAATTGATGCTCTTTTTTCACTTAGCGTTTTGAAATCTGTGTAAACTCACACTGACACTGCTCTTTGAAAAGATAGAATATGTAGTCTCGTATTAACAACTTCTGGCTTTCCTGTAGATCTGTTACCAAATTGTTGGAGGATTTGGTGTACTTTGTTACTGGTGGGACCAATTCTGGACAAGACGTCCTCGAAGTGGTATTTTCTAAACCTAATCGAGAACGGCAAAAACTGATGAGAGAACAGAATATTCTAAAGCAGGTAGGCTACATTTTTCTCTAAACCCTGCCTAAAAGAAGGGTTGTCAGAAAAGAAAACCTAATAATAGAGAACCTGGCCAAACTACTGGGACCAAAAAGATCCTTTGAATTTCTAGCTTTCAGCAGGCACTTGGTGGTGACTGTAGGGAAACCATTGCTAGAAGAAAAAAATTACAGAATATGGTGTTGAATAAAGGGGATGAACAATGTCTTTTGCTCAGCCCACTCTATTCCCCAGAAATTCTGTAACTACAGTGTATTTCTGGTGTACGTTTTGGAAATGTAAAGATGCTGGCAGAGTGCTTTGACGCTAATTTGAATTAGTTGAAGGCGGTGTCTCATGGGATTTTGTTTTTTAATAAATCCATAGATTTTCAAGTTGTTGCAAGCACCGTTCACGGACAGCGGCGATGGCCCCATGTTGCGGCTGGAGGAGCTGGGAGACCAGCGTCATGCTCCTTTCAGACACATATGCCGGCTTTGCTACCGGGTGCTGAGGCACTCTCAGCAGGATTACAGAAAGAACCAGGTTTGAAATATTTCTGCAGTTTCCGGTGGCACTAACATCCTTCCTGTGCTTCAAAGGCTGCGTCCCGTTAATTAAAGGCTGCTATGCTGTGCAGTCAGCAAGAGATTCTCAGATTGCTCAGGTTTACTCTAATCTGGCATTTTTCATCTGTATGCAGAGTAATTAGTACCGGTTCTAAGGGGAATTTAGGAAAACAATGGCAATGCTAACTGCCAAATCCAGGTGAATTATGAGAGTTTCTTTGCTCTTGTGAAAGTCCCCGTGAAAGCTGGCCTGGGAATTGAGGCTTTTCATTTTTTGTTGCCTTTCTTTTGTTTGTATTAGAAAGAAACTGATATCAGATAAGGGTAAATGCCGTGGTGGTGTCTCGCCCGGGAGGGAGGGGAGGCGTTAAGGTTATCTGTCATCACTTGCTTTCCCTCAAAAGATGAACAATTAGAATCTACTCCAGTTCGCTTCATGGGATGTTGATATTGACAAAATCTTCCTGTTTTCTGCTTTTGATTTATTTTCTTAAATTCTGAGAATTGATTACACCTCCTTCCCTCCTTCCCCCCGTGTTTTGAAGGAATACATTGCGAAGCAGTTTGGCTTCATGCAGAAGCAAATTGGCTACGACGTCTTGGCCGAGGACACGATTACAGCCCTGCTCCATAACAATCGCAAGCTCTTGGAGAAGCACATCACTGCTGCTGAGATCGACACTTTTGTTAGTCTCGTGAGGAAGAATAGGGAGCCCAGGTGAGATCCACGTGGCTGAGCGCACGATTACCCTTTTCCTCTTAATCTTCTGAGGGAAATCTGTACCTGCCAACTCACTAGCGAGGAAGCGGAGCTGCTTCGCTTCTGGTTTGGCACTCGCCATAACTTCCCCCTCGGGCAACAGTCTCGCTCTGCAACGTTAAAAAGGGTGTTCTGAATGTTTTCTTCCTGAAATGTAGATTGCTTCAGTCTAGATCTCAACAAGGATTGATACCCTTTTGGCTCGCGTTTCCCCACCAGGTTTTTGGATTACCTCTCGGATCTGTGCGTTTCCATGAACAAGTCTATTCCAGTGACACAGGAGCTGATTTGCAAAGCCGTGCTCAATCCAGCAAATGCAGACATTCTCATCGAAACCAAGTGAGTTAATGCCTTGGAAGACGGTTTTCTTAGTGTGAAGCAGAAGGAAGGTGATTTAAAGCTGCGAGCACTGCTGGCGTGTCTAGAGAAAGCAGTGAAATACGTGTGGGGTCCTCTCCAAATACACAGTACATGGGGACTGGCGGCAGCAGGCGCCCGCCATATGCGTTCCCAGTCCTGCAGTCGGAGAAATCTTTCAGATATCTCACGTTTGATCAAAGTAGACAGACTTTGGGTCCCACGGGCCTGATCCTTCTCTGGGCTTCAGGCTTTGCTCCGTATGCTGCCTGCAGGGAGTGAGGGCTCCGTGGGTGCCTGCCCACCCGGCTCAGCTCACGGCCAAGCAGAAGGTGATGCATCTCTGCTCCCCCGTGTCTCCCTCTGTGGTTTGGATTTTGGGCTCCAGCTCTAAGCGGTGCCCTGCATCACAGCAGGCACCAAATCCCAGTTGTTTTTCACAAAGATGGGTTTATTCGCTCTGTGGGATAGGGCACAGGTTATCGTAGAACGGTTTGGGTTAGAAGGAACATTAAAGATCCTCCTGTTCAAGCCCCCGTGCTGTGGGCAGGGACACCTCCCCCTAGGCCAGATAATCATTAGCAAATTACTGTAAAAGGGAAGCAGGTCTTTTTCACGTAGTGTTTAAAACACAAATGGATGAGAGTATTCTTGCACATTTAGTCCTCTTCATGAAGTCATAAAGACTATATTTATTTCTACCAGCACTTAAAGTTGCTATGTCACTTAGTTGTTCTTACCCTTGTGTATTTAATTTGTCTTTTTTTTTGCTGAAGGGCTAAAAGCCCCCAAAGCATTTTTAGTTTCAGTAGCTGATTTGCTACCAGTTATTTTGTCACATAAGCAGAAGGAAGTTCTGATCTAATTGGTATTTATGGGATACAGAACTAATTGATTTTTAGGTATTTTTGCTTACTGAATCCTTTCCTAGCCTGTTGTTGTTGTTAACCAATTCTCCTGTAAAGATGTTTGTGAAAGTCAGTGAGATGTGTCTTTAACTTCCTTGTGTCTTTGTCTTCAGCAATTGAAAGGAGCTGAAATGTGATCTCGTTAAGGCTGAGTGGAAAGCTTATAGGCTAAATTCATTCTAATCTAATGCTTTTAATAATGAAGCACAAAGATTTTATGTAGTAAACTGCTACTGCTGAAGAGTAAGACGCTCTGCTTTTACTTTGCAGAGTAGAGGAATAAAATTTGTGTTTTCTGAATGCAGGTGGGATCATAAAATTAGTTATTTCTGTATCACCAGTACATTTTAGCAAGTGTCTTTTTTTAGCAAGTGTGGAAATGTTCTAAGGGATCTGCATGGGTCTTGGCAGTTTGCAGTCTAACCCGTCTTCCTTCTGGCAGGCTGGTCCTCTCCCGATTTGAGTTTGAAGAAGTGTCAAGTGGAGAAAATGCCTTGGAAGTTGGAGAAGATGAGGAAGAAGTGTGGCTGTTCTGGAGAGACAGCAACAAGGAGATCCGCAGTAAGAGTATCCGGGAGCTGGCCCAGGACGCGAAGGAAGGGCAGAAGGAGGATCGGGACGTCCTCAGCTACTACAGGTTAATTCATGGCCCCCGCAAGGGTGGGCGAGCAGAGTTCATCAGGGCTGTGAGGAGATGGTCTATAGGCTACGGTTGGGTTGGGAGAAGGGATACCGGTTTCCTGGACAAAATAGCCATTAGAGAATGAGGATGAGGTCTCCTTGAAGCGAGAGCTAAAAGCACAAAGTTATTCATGGCGAGAAGTCCAATTTTAAACTGATTTTAAAAAAAAAATAGTTGAGGCTTAAAGTGCATTGAGTTTTCACAGCACTTGATGCCCCTATTTTTATTTGGTTTCCTGGTGAGTGTTGTGAGACAGCCTGTGTTTACTGTTTAGGTTACCTGTATTCAGGTGGTAGTTGGGGTGAACAACTTCTTGTGGGAAGAGCAGGATTTCAGCGTGCAGATGGCTTTGAGTTTGATTTTAGAAAGTCACTGCTGCTCTCCCTGCTTCCTGAATTTTTCTCTAAGCTCAAAGCCTTCACTGGTCCTGTAGTTCTCAGCAGGACAATGTATGGAGTTACGAAAAGGCCACAAGTTTGGTTTGATTAATGTGCAGTGCTCTTTTGTACGGCTTAAGCGATGCTTTTAGCCGTTTCTAACATGAAGCGATGTTTCCAGATGACTTGACGAGACACCAAGTTCTTGGCATAGTGTAAGATCAGGTTTCAGCCCAGACCAAATTCCTGTGTCTGGGTTATAAACTTCTGAGAGGAGTTTGACGGCCTCGATTCTGGTGGTGCAGAAAGTACAACTAGATTATTTTTTTTTTTTAAATAGCTATCTTCACGTTACCTCTTCCATTGGAATGGTTCTTGAAGTAGTCTTCCTAATACGTGCTTTTATTTGAGCCTGCTGGAGAGCTGAGCTCAAAAGGAGACCTATATATATTTTTTTTTAACTGTATCTGCTTTCAAAATAGATTTTCTTGTGCTTGCTTTTAAATAGAATTGATAATGTTAATTATTTTAGTCTACATTAGACTCGTAAACATGCTTAGAACAAGGGTTTAGGGTATGGTTTGGTCAAGCTCCCATGAGGAGTGCTGAGAGCGAAAAGGCGTCTGCTTTCAATTAAATCTTCATTTCTTTAGGAAACCTCACAGTTGACACTGTTCAACATGAGCCTGTATGACTACTCATGAATGTTGGACATGTGCTTTATGGCTGAAGGTTAATTATCTGTCAGTTGAATGTGCATACCTTTAAACTAAAAGCAAGCAACTGGTATTTATGGACTGAAAAGCTTAGGAATTAAGTTAAATTTTTCTCTAGCAACTCTTTCACTAAGGGAGCAGATCTCAGTAGTTGTTTAATCAGCTCCCTGATTTTTACTGATTGTCCTCCATCTACATCGTTCATTGTTGCCCCAGGGAACAATTGTGGCTTCAGCAGCAGTAAGAAGTGCTTGGTCTTCTACAGTATTTGGGCTGAGTTGCCTTGAAGTCTTCTTTGGATCCTTCTGTAGCTTTCATAAACAGCATTACTGAATTTGATGTAACTCTATGGAAAATATGACAACTCCATTTATTCTATTTTTGCACTGTTACCTTTTATTAATTTGATTGGTACTTTATTCTTTCTATAATAAGCATAGCTATACTACTGGAAAATATAAGACTCATTCTACTAGTGCAAACAATAGCATATCAGTACTACACCCCTTTCTGGAAATTAATTAATTAATTCTGTTTGTTTATGTATTTTTTCCCCTTGAAGATACCAGCTAAACCTCTTTGCTAGAATGTGCCTTGATCGACAGTACTTAGCCATAAATGAAATCTCTGGCCAGCTGGATGTGGACCTCATTCTCCGCTGCATGTCTGATGAGAACTTGCCCTATGATCTGCGAGCGTCTTTCTGCCGGCTCATGCTTCACATGCACGTTGACCGTGACCCCCAGGAGCAAGTAACGCCCGTGAAGTACGCTCGGCTGTGGTCTGAAATACCGTCCGAAATTGCTATTGATGAGTAAGTAACTTGCTGGAACGGTGTGGGAAAGGAAATTGCATCACTCTTGATTTTATTTTTTTAAACAAAACCAGATCAATCCTAAACTCATGCATTATTTATACTGTTTCTGTTTAAAAATAAAAATAATAATTAAAAAAATCCGTAATACATTCTTGCTGGTTCAGTTATTCAGACCCACTGAAAGAAGTGATGTGCTGGAGGCAGTCACGTTTCTTGACCTCCAGTGGAAAATACTCTGATACAGTGGGGAAAAACCTATACAAACCCACCGCTAGACTGGAGAATTCTTGACCATAGACTTGTATTAACTCTTTATGGTACAAATAATTTAAAATTTATAGTACTTCAAGTATTGGAGGGTGTCAGGAGGATGGGGCCAGTCTTTTTTCAGTGGTGCCCAGGGACAGGACAAGAGGAAATGGGCACAAACTCAAACATAAGAAGTTCCATCTAAACATGAGGAGGAACTTCTTGACTTTGAGGGTGGCAAAGCCCTGGAATGGGCTGCCCAGGGAGGTGGTGGAGTCTCCTTCTCTGGTGACATTCAAAACCTGTGGGGACACGTTCTTGTGCAACCTGCTCTGGGTGGACCTGCTTTGGCAGGGGGGTTGGACTAGATGATCTCCAGAGGTCCCTTCCAACCCCATAGCATTCTGTGATTCAGAAATCAATTTTTTTCAATTGGAGAAAATGAACATTTAAAATTAATGTTTAATGCTAGGACTTTGAGTCTTGTCTGTATTAGCACTGGTGTTTAGTGGTTTCTTGGTTTTCCTTCCCTTCCCTCCTTGCTTCGGCCAGTTCTCTTTCCGGAGGGAGATGAGTAGATCAGACTCAACTTCAAATGCCAAAATAGAAAAACAAATGGCTTCAGCTCTGGCAGAGGCTGAACAGTGGTACATGATCAAACAGGAAAACAAAAGCAGGGAGTGGAAGGTGCTGGGGATTGTCTTTTTCAAACAGTCTCTGCACACACCAAGAAACAGACCTGGAATTTGTATTAAGAAAAACTAATGTCTGCTTCGCATATATATTTTTATTTGGAGGAAAAATAACATCCACAGCAGCATCTGTTGGCCACATCCGTTCTCCTCCATGCTGTACATTGCATTGTTTCCACTAAAATAATAAGGGCTTCTTTTTATATTTATTGGGACAAAATGCTCTTTTTTTTTGTTTTCCTCAGACATTTTTAAATAGTGCAAAATAAGCATATGGGATAAACCAGCAAAAGCCAGTAAATTACAGTGGCAGCTTCCTGACTCCCTCATTTGGTTAAATTATTTAACAGCCTTTAACTTCTCTTAGATTTTGACAAACCAATGAAAAATTGTGTCGGAGGGGAAAAGAGCCCTGTGAATTTGCATGCTAAGTTTTGTGTTTTGTTTTTGTATCTCTTCAGCTATGATAGCAGCGGAACTTCCAAAGATGAAATTAAGGAGAGATTTGCACAAACAATGGAAT
This sequence comes from Limnodromus scolopaceus, assembly GCA_028565335.1. Taxonomy (NCBI): domain Eukaryota; kingdom Metazoa; phylum Chordata; class Aves; order Charadriiformes; family Scolopacidae; genus Limnodromus; species Limnodromus scolopaceus. The sequence goes on from JAOXNO010000003.1 coordinate 14,292,778, forward strand.
TTGTAGAGGAATATTTAAGAGATGTGGTGTGTCAGAGGTTCCCTTTCTCTGACAAAGAGAAAAATAAGCTCACTTTTGAGGTAGTTATCCAGTTCTGATTTTTATCTTCTTTTTTTCTGTGTGTGTGTGGAATGTTGGTACTTTGATATAAGAGCAGGTAGATTGGCAAGTAATCAGTGAGTGCTGAGTCTCAGGGGGCTGCTCGTTCCCACCGTAGCCCTTTCTCCTCCTGCAACCCCGCTGAAGTTTGTGGGCTTGCAATTCCTGAAATGCCATTAATGAGCGTGAGCTTATTGCCATAGATTGGCGGCAGCCCTTGGTTACTTTTCATGCTCTCGGTGTTATTGCAAAATCAAGCTTTACTGGAATAAATACTCTCAAAAGTGAAACGCGATGTCTGCATGCACAGATAGTCTCTAGAGCCTACAGAATTACTCACAAAGAGAATAATGCAGCGTCCTGTGACTTGCTGCCCTATTAAAATTGTCTGTGCGAGTAAAGGGTAGCAAATCCGTGCAGTAGTATCCCCTAAATGTCCATTGATTTATGAAAGATGTGTTATTTCTTAAATAATTAAGGGAATATACTTCAGATAATGGGGCTACATTAAATATTTGTGCTATATGTGAAATTATGATGTGTGCATCTTGAAGCAGTGCATGTGGAGGACTTACGGGGAAACTTTATAACTTGGTAGCAGTAAGCTTTAGATGTGTGATACTTTATTTTAAAAAAAAGAAAAAAACCAAAACATAAAAAGCATCTGTACATTCCCTCTAGTCTTGAGCTATCTCAGCTTTTCTGTAATGAGTCAAATACGTTATGATTTTGTAGCTGTAGAATATCAGCTGCAGGTATAGATGGTTATTCCAGGCATTGCGGTATTTGTAGGCAAGTAGCAAACTGTCTGATAAGAGCGTACAGTTCTACATTTTATGGAATTGGGAATTATGATAAGAATATTAATATGACTCACAGCCAGGTTCTTGATCTTTTCACTGTGTTAAGACAACTTGCTTGCGATAGCAAAATGTTTAGTATTAATCGGGCTTTTTATTGTTATTTTGGTAGGTTGTTAACTTAGCCAGAAATCTGATATATTTTGGTTTCTACAACTTCTGTGACCTCCTCAGACTAACCAAAATCCTCCTTGCTATATTAGACTGTGTGCACATCACTACCATCTTCCCTATTACCAAGATGGCAAAAGGCGAGGAAAGTAAAGGTAAGGCTTGAAAAGCGATGGGCAGAACAGACCGTTCTTTAGTAGTTTTTAGCTCATCTCAAAATGTCAATGTGGGTTTGAAATCTTCTGTTCCTTTATGTCTGTGGCTTGGCTGTACAGCTGAGTAATGCCAGCAATGGAAAAGGGAGAGGGTAGGGGCGTTCTGAAGGTCCTGCAGCGCTTCTGGTGACTTCCATCTCTTCCAGGGCTTTAGGTGCCCACCCAGCCTTGTTTAATGTTGAGACAATTTCTCTTCGTAGGATGGGTGGAGGGTCCTTGCCCCGTTAATGCAGCCCCATTACACCATCATAACCTTACCTGTTTGCCTACCTCTCTGAAGGGAGCAATGTGATGAGGTCCATCCATGGTGTCGGGGAGCTGATGACCCAGGTGGTGCTCAGAGGCGGGGGGTTCTTGCCCATGACTCCGCTCGCTGCTGCTCCCGAGGGTAACGTCAAGCAGAGTGAACCGGAGAAAGAGGACATCCTGGTAATGGACACAAAGCTGAAGATCATCGAGATACTTCAGGTACTGGCAATGCAAATAACGTAGCATCTTGTGCTGCCTTTCATCTAAGCATTAACGTAGTGCCGTGCGGCCTTTTAATTCATTTTTGCCTTGTCTTCAACAGGCAAAGCGTGACAAAGGTGACTTTTTCAGGCATGCAGCCCTCACCTTGCACATGACAATTTAATAGAAACAAGTTTGCAATAGACATCTGCATATTTAACAGGGATTTGTAAATATCTGACTTGAAGTGGAGCGCTCATTTTCCACCTTATTGTCCTAGCAGTTTCTCTGAGTCTACAAGGCCACCTTGTTCAGTGCCCTGAGGAAGGGGGAGATATCAAGTCTCCTCTTCTCCCAGCCACCGGCCTGCAACGTGTTTCAAGCATGCGCGTTTGTCCAGCCTCGCTGTCTCTTCCATCTCTGTCTGGCTTTTCTCACTTAATCGCTCCGGAGTCTTTTTGGGATGCAGAGAGAAAGGTCTGTTCCCTTCCCCACAGCGCCGCTTCCATCTCGATGTTGCTGCAGGATCACTGCGCTGAAACCCATCTTCCCTCCCGCGGTGCAAAAGGGAGCCCCTTTGCTGGTCCGTAGCTTCACGGGCAGGTTCACGGAGGGCAGAATGGTGCAGCCAGCCTTGTGGGCGACAGGACGGGAAGCAGCAGGAGAGCCGTGCTCTACCTGCCCCCGTGGGAGGCTCCGCACGAGGCTGGGTTTGGGGTTGTGCCCTTCCCCTCAGCAGCAGATGCGGCCCAAAGCCGGGGGGGGCTCGATTCACTTCCTCGCACCAGCGCTAATTGTAGTGAAAGCCAGGTCTTCTCTTATGGCCTGGCATGTGCAGTGGGATATTTCAGCCTGCCAGCATTCCCCCTCTTACCATGGTCTATTAAAACTGGCGTTAGGCGTTTTTCACAGAATTGTAGGGGTTGGAAGGGACCTCTGGAGGTCTTCTAATCCAACCCCCTGCCAAAGCAGGCCCACCCGAAGTATGGTCACACAGGGACATGTACAGGAGGGTTTGGAATGTCTCCAGAGAAGGAGACTCCACCACCTCTCTGGGCAGCCTCTTCCAGCCTCAAAGTGAAGAAGTTCCTCCTCATGTTTAGATGGAACTTCCCATGTTCAAATTTGTGCCCGTTCCTTCTTGTCCTGTCACCAGGAACCGCTGAGAAGAGTCTGGCCCCATCCTCCTGGCCCCCACCCTTTAGCTATTGCTCAGCAATGATCAGATCCCCCCTCAGTGTGCTCTTCTCCAGCTGAACAGCCCCAGGGCTCTCAGCCTTTCCTCAGCAGAGAGATGCTCCAGCCCCTTGATTGTCCCCGTAGCCTCCACTGGACTCTCTCCAGTAGTTCCCTGTCCTTCTTGGACTGGTGGGGCTGGAACTGGGCACAGTGCTCCAGCTGTGGCCTCCCCGGGGCAGAGCAGAGGGGGAGGATGACCTCCATGAACCTGCTGGCCACACTCTTTTTTTTTTTAATGTGCCCCAGGAAACCATTGGCCTTCTTGGCTGAGTCATGAGCTGCTTATCCCCCAGGACTCCCAGGTCCTTCTTCACAGGACCAAAGATTCTCCCTAAATCTGGGAGAACTGTGAGTGTTCTTCGGTTTGTGTTTCTTTCCTCAAGAGGGAGGAAGCCCACCAAGAAGGTGATTTCAGTAGCACTGGCTCCTACAGCCCACCTGGACCAGTGGTGGCTGCAGCCTGGCTCTCGGTGTCTCGCCTTCGGCTGCCTCTGCCCCAGTGCCTGGGGACAGCAGTGCTGCTTCTTGGATTCCTGCTGGTTTCAGAACTGAGAAAAATTTCCTGCGTTCCTTTCTCAGGTGTCATCGGGCAGTAAAGAGGGATCAAAACTCTGCCAAAGTCTCTTATTCATAAGTATTTATTATTGTGTGCACAACATGTTCTTTGAAATCACTAAAAAAGAATTGCTGAGTTCTGGACATTTTCAAGAAAACTTTTCTCCAAGTTAAACCCCCATCATTACTGTGATGTTACATGTTGGTGGCACTGCATTATGTCTAAATTGTGCATGTGCTGGAAACTGGCAAGTTATTTCAACACTTTTACTTCTTCTGTATCATCAGTTTATCTTGAATGTGAGGCTGGACTACAGAATCTCCTGCCTGCTTTGTATATTTAAACACGAATTCGATGAAAGCAACGCCCAGATGTCCGAATCCCCCACTGGAAGCAGTAATCAAGAAATGCCAGCTAACGTACCAGGTTGGTTATGTTGCAAAGAATGGATTTTAATCTTAGAGGTGCTAACTGGATAATGGATTCGGGTTCTTGCTTTGGCATAAGATGGTCCCAAGTGAGGCAGAGCACCCTGCTAGCAGCAGGAATACTGATAGAGATTGTTTCCATATACTCCTAACAGTACCCAGGATTTATTTGTACATTCTCCTGCTTGGTTCCATGTGTTAAGTGTGTCCCAAAGCCTGAGATCCATCCTTTAAAAAAAGCCTGAAATAAACACTGTCACGTGTGATCTTGTCATCAAGCTCAAATTAAATCTTCTGTATGAATGTTTCTGGGTGAAGGCAAAGGGTCCCCACAGTAATCTGATGTTCTCCATCCCTTTCCCCTGGCCGGATGATGCCTCAGCCCACCCAAATTTCTCCTTTTCCCAAGTCCAGGTGTTGTTAATTGCTGTATCACTTTCCGGGGAAGAAGTGTCCTGTGGTGGTGACGTGTACCGTGTAGGAATAACTCGACTTTAAAAGTGCAGCTTATTAGACATCAAACAGTTTTTCTTCCTCAATTTGGGGACTGTATCTCGAGATGCAAAGGAGAAAGATAAGGAAAATGTGGTTTAGATGTGAAGTCTTCAAAGGGAGGGGACTGTTTCTTTTGATCTCACTTCAAAGGGAATGTGTTTATTTTTTTCTTGGGCTGCCTGTCCAGCAGCCCCCCCGGGTGCTGGGGCCTTGGAAACGGGGCTGGCAGGGAGAGCCAGAGCTCTTAGTAGGGGCTGAACTTTGGAAGAAAGAAGGTAATTTTTTTTTTTTTTCAAGAATGTAAAATCCCTGTACTCTCTTTCCCTTCCCCTTTGCAAATCTGTGAAATATTGAGAGCTCCAAGTCTGTTTTACCTTTTTTTAAATTTTTTATTATTTCAGAATATTGGTCTTTGCCCGTGTGATAATATATACCTTATACTGAAAAATGCAGAGACCTTTTTGTATGTTGAGCTGCAGGGGTATTGCTGTCATTGCTGAATTTATTACTTTAGAACTTCTCAAGGCTGAAGTTTGGTGTTTCTCGTGGGTGACCCCTCTGAATGACACCAGGTCCTGGAATGATGCTGGTGCAATCTGAAAATGGGCAAGAGAGGCATAAACCTGGATGTTGCTGAAATTATGGTGTAGTTAAATTTGTGAGCTGAGAACAGGTTCATTTATTGGTTTATGTTATCTTAGCAGGCTGCTGCAGTAATCTCTCAGCGTTCCTCTCAGCTTGTTGTGACCCCCTTGCTTACACCTACGTCACCACTTGCACTTTAAGATGTTTTTAGGCTGCAAAACCATCTCTGGCGCAGCTCTGACCTAACGTATTTGTCTTGTTATTTTCTCAGGAGCCCTAGACTTTGAACATATTGAAGAACAAGCTGAGGGGATCTTTGGTGGAAGGAAAGTATCTCTTCACTGGTGCTAATAAAGGGGTAGCTCAGGAGTCCCCAGGCTCTGTTTTCCTGAAACGCCTTTGATCCAGCTCAGAGTAGTGCCCACGTGGATGAAAAGCCACAGATAAGGGACAGGGGTCCTTCAGCCAGAAAGATCTTCATGGGAGAACTTCACTTGTGTGGGGGCTAGCCATGTTGGAGGATTAGTGCCTCTAAGCTGAATGCTGCAGTAAAATCTTAGGTGGAAGACTTCGTATCAGCAAGAATTGGGTCTTCTGCTGAGATAAATATATACTTAACCATGAGTTTTTTGTATAATGCAGCATTAAACTGCACACGCATGACAGAACAAGGCAAGCTGTACCTTTCCTACCTGCCTTCCTTCCGGAGCGGCTTATATCCTTCCTTAAATCAGGGGACAGCAAGTCGGTGACAGACTCCACATACTTGAGCTTGTCCTTAAGCTGCTCAGAACTGCAGTTGTTTTCTGTAAACCCGAGATAACTGATTTCTTAATCAGGGGAGAGGGGGAGATTCACTTAAAGAATTAATAACCAGAATTTTTAATGTAAGCCTGCAGACTCACTTGGAAGCAGAATCTGGAAAAGATTTCAGGTGGCACTGATAGGAGAAAAAAAATGAGAGTTTCTTATGCTCAGGAAAGGGGTGCAGGGGAAAGAGGGGGAAGAGGAGGATTTCAAATGCTTGACATAATTAGCATTGCAACCTGGATACTGAGGTAGGGTTGTATTTTGTAAACAGTGTGAAAGGTTGGTACCAGGAATGGGCAAGAAGTATTTGAGCAGTAGGGCGAGGCTGACACAGGCACAAATATTTTGGCATAGTTTGACCCTGAAAAATGTAAGTTGGATAAGGTGAGCTGAGTGAACCCTGATTAATGAATGGTTCTGGAATGGCCTCTCTATGAAGCAGCACACCAAAAACCCCTGTGTGTCTTAAGATAACATTTGATTTGATACATTTCTGCCTTATTTAAAGTAAGAAAAAGGGTTTTCTGCCACTGCTGACTGGACTTAAGAACCTGCTGGGATGTTTGGTCTCGTACACTGGTTAACTCCTACCTCTGTTTGCAGTGAGGAGAACACACCACTGGATTTGGATGATCATGGTGGCAGAACGTTTCTCAGAGTTCTGTTGCATTTAACAATGCACGATTATCCTCCTCTGGTGTCCGGGGCACTTCAGCTACTCTTCCGGCACTTTAGTCAGAGACAAGAAGTCCTTCAAGCTTTTAAGCAGGTATGTGTGTGAATTAAGAGCGTTATTCCTCATCTGAGTGTATATAGAGAGAGCTGAAAACAATCCTTCTATGCAACTAATGGCTTGCATTCATGTAAGGTTCAACTGCTTGTTACCAGCCAAGATGTTGACAACTACAAGCAGATAAAACAAGATTTGGACCAGCTGAGGTCTATCGTGGAGAAATCGGAGCTTTGGGTGTACAAAGGCCAGGGCCCCGATGAGACTATGGATGGAGTGCAAGGTGAAAACGAACACAAGAAAAAAGAGGTAATTGGGTTCTGTTTGCACAAATCAATGTAATTTCTTTATGGAAGTGTAACCGTTTCCCAAGCATCTTTCCAGCAGACTGCACAGCCCGGTGAGACTGAATTGCTCTCTAAGGCAAGAGTAAGAGGAGAACTTGAGCTAGTTGATGGCAATGAGTCTCAGGTGGAAACTGCTCAGAACTAGCACCCACTGATGTGGTGTCCTTAGGCTCTAATAGAGCAGTTTGGGTTTGCTCTGGCTCCTGAGTCCTGTCCTTTCACTGGTGAGAGATTGCATGTTTTTCACGTGGTGGGAAGTACCTCAAATACCGTAAGGGCAGAGCTGTGAGCTGTGTTCAGGTGGTGCAATTTGAATCATGGCACTATTATTAATTGGCCGGAGAGAACAGTGCTGGTAAGTGTTGGTGCTTTATCTATACCTGATAATACTGGCCTTTCCTGGCATACACATCTGGCTTAGAACTAATTAAACACCTTTTGTCTCAATATAATTTGCAACCAAATAGGGGAGACCAGGTGAGGGAATGCAAGTAGTAGTCCCTGGGTTATGAACATTTATTGTTGGCAGTAAATAGAAGCAATTTACTCATTGCTTTCCTAGGGTGTAGTTCCGTGAGGTATCTCTGGGTATCTATGCAATGGCAGTTTAATAATCGTAGAGAGGGCAGAGAAAGTAAGGAGGTTTTTTGGGAGAGACTTGATTACAGACATAATGTGACAAGCACAGGAAAGCACAGGAGGTTGCTGTCTCTAAAATCATCCCACTTTCGCTTTATTTTATGATATAGAGGTCACTGTGGCTTGACAGAGTAATTATATGTATTTATCCAAGGCTGCCAGAAAATTGAAGGATGGCACTCCTTTCCAGGAAGGGAACATGCGCTATCCTAGAGTGGTAATTTTAGCCTTCACAAAGGTAGCACTACAAGCTACTAATAAACTGTCTGATTTTACCCACAGGAAGGTCACAGCAAGTCCCAAAAGCCTGAAAGTACTAGCAGCTACAACTACCGTGTAGTAAAAGAGGTAAAATTTTGCTTCTTGATGGTTAAATGGAAGTGTAAATGAGTAACGCAGCTCTGGAGAGCTTCACTCCGAGGGAGACACCCAGGAAAGTCTGAGTCACTCTTCCATTGTGGAAACTATTTGCTGAGTAATAACATATCCCAACTCGAATGAGAAGCCAGGAATATAATAAGCACGACATGTGTGTTCTTCCCTTAAGAATGGATTAGTGAGAAACGTGACATTTTGCTGCTGTTTCAATGGCAACACAATATTTTTATTGTTAAAGGCTACAGAGGAAGTCAGTGAGCAGAGACGCTATTTAATTTGCCCTGTCTTGAGTTCTGTGCACGCAAACTCACCGGGCTGTTGAAATTTAATTAAAAAAATACCAGACAGAGAGACAGAGAGCCTGCGTTGGCACTGGTGGGGCAGTAGCTGATGGGCTTTCCATGGCACTGTGCTGCAGAGCCTGAATTCCATGGGACCAGCCCCAGTCAGGGATGCAATGGGTGGTGTCCAGGCCAGTAAACCACCAGCTGTGGTGATAATGCTGTTGCCACACTGCTTCTCTTGCCCATGCCGAGTGGCACAAGGCTGTGGTGGCTGCTGTGTCCTCGGGGTGGTGGCTCGAGAGGGCAGCAGACACCATCCCTGCCTTCTGCCCCAGCGTTTTCTGGTGGCTCTGGGTTCGAGCTCAGTCCTTTTGCACCTTTACTGGTGTTGCAGGAGCAACCAGGCCCTAGCCCAGTCTTAACCTCCTTGCCTTGAGACCATAAAACCTGATTTTGCTAGATTTTTGTGGCCTGGAGCTGTTCTGGTCCGTGCAGACGTGTTGTTGCTGCTCTCTGGGAGCCACCTGGCACGTTCTGAAATAACCCCAGAATTTCAGCTCCTGAAGCAAATGTCTTCTGCAGATCCTGCTGCGGCTCAGCAAGCTGTGTGTTCAGGAGAGCGCCTCGGTCAGGAAAAGCCGTAAACAGCAGCAGCGACTTCTGAGGAACATGGGAGCTCACGCGGTGGTGCTGGAGCTGCTGCAGATCCCTTACGAAAAGGTTGGGTTTCTGTATGGCTGTCGCCTTGCTTCATGTCACGTTGATGGGCTTTTAATTCCTCCTCTGAGTCTTCCTGAACCTTCCACCTTTATATTGGGTTCAAAGAGACTATTCTAAGTATTCAAACTTCAAAAATAACCGAGTCTTTGAATATATAGCGTTAAGCACTATTTGGTGAAGAAATATTTGTCTGTTGTAGCTCAGAGTAAGACCAAGGCTCAACTCACAGCCTGTCAAGGGGGCTGCCTGGAAGTTAAGCTGTGCTGGTGGAAGCAAGACCCTCACTGACGCTATGAGGTAGCTGTGTGACATCCCGAGAACACTAAGGGAAACACGGGTGCCTGGTCTCCCATGGGGTTTATCAGGAGCTCTGCCCAGTATTTCGAGTCCCAAACTCCCCTTTAGAAACGAATAAATATCGACTGACTCTCCAGGTGAGGACTGCTGGTGATAATTAGCCGTGTAATGTCAGTTTGAAGCCCCCTCTGGCTGGGCTGCCGTAGGGTTTGAGCTTGCACGGCGTGGTGTTGTGCTGATGAAGCACACCCTGAGCTCATGGCGGTGGCCGCCCATTAGTCACGGGTGACAGGTTCTTATTGCATAGGTGAGGGAGCTCTTCATGTTTTCCCTGTCACTCTGCTGTCTTCTGTCCCAGACTCTGAAGGTTTCTGAGAACCAGTAATTCTAGACAGCAGCTTTGATTAATGTCGTGCTAAGTCTCCTGCTGTCTTGCTTCGTATTTTGCAAAAAAAACCAGCAGCAAAACCACCCTCCCAGCACCTCTTGTCATCTTTCTGTCCCATGAAAATAAGAACATACTGGACAGCCAGCGTGGAAGGTGTTTCACCCTTGGAAATATATGAAACTCCTTAAAAACAAGAGCAGGCAGCGATTTTCCAAGCTGCATTTCATACCATCGGTGGACTGGTAGGTCCACACTGATGTCAGGGGAAAGGCACCAGTTCCTGAGCTGTACTTGGAAGCATGCAAGTAGTGTGCGGATTCCAGTAAATATAAATTGGGCTGAACCGTTGCAATAACAACTTTCCGTCCCTTCTTTGCCATAAACTACCTATCTGTCGCTGCTGAAATGCATTTCAGCGGAACGTGGCAGCTTTCCTGCGTAGCCCCAAGGTGATGATGTGTGGTTTGGCCAACGTATTGCTATGTTCAGAAGTGCAAAAGTGACTAAAGCACGTTGCTGGCAGGATTGGGTATGGAATTTGCAGTTCTAGAGAATAAACTACTGTAATTCCTATTATGGCCTTTATTTTTGATGATATTTAGAACTGTGAAACAGGCCAAACTCATCCCTAATGTCTGTGAACTGGGTGGAGGTTTGTTTTTCTTTGGAGTGTGAGGGAGATGTGACGGTTCCCTTGCAGAGCTGGAGCCGTGGCTCATCCAGTCCTCACCTGAAAGTGAACCTGCAGATTCTTTTTTAACCCCATCTTGTGTCTCGTGCAATCACAGGCTGAAGACACGAGGATGCAGGAGATCATGAAGCTTGCACACGAGTTTTTACAGAACTTTTGTGCTGGGAACCAACAGAACCAGGCATTGCTGCACAAGCACATAAACCTGTTCCTTAACCCAGGGGTAAGAATAACCTCATGCCATGATTTTTTTTTTTTTCTAGCAAGAAAAGATAGTCCTTGGTGATCCCTCTGGGTCTGTTCTGATGCAAGATTGGTTGAAGGGGTCACATTTTGTTTCCATTCCAAAGCCTCGGAAGTTGGTGAGATCTGTTTGTTTAGGAGCGTTTCAGTGTAGAAAGTTCAAGAGGCTGAAGTGAACTGAAAAATGGGCTTAAGATACGAGCTGTTGTGGTGAAAGATTAGGTCCTCGGAAATGATCTTTTCAGCCCTGCACCCTGCAGGAGTGTTGACTTTGCCCTGACCTCCGCGTGGGCTCAGTGGTTTGTTTATTTTCTAATGTCTGTCTCCCTCATTCATCCCCTCCATTAGATTCTGGAAGCAGTGACGATGCAGCACATTTTCATGAACAACTTCCAGCTCTGCAGCGAGATTAATGAACGCGTTGTTCAACACTTTGTCCACTGTATAGAAACACACGGCAGAAATGTTCAGTACATAAAGTTCCTGCAGACGATTGTCAAGGCGGAAGGAAAATTCATTAAGAAATGCCAAGATATGGTAATGGCTGAGGTGAGAGCTGCAGAGATTTGCGAGGTCTGAACAGAAGTTTTCACATACCATTTGGTGAAAATGACAAATTGATCCTCTCGCTTCTGGGGCTGCCAAGAAGCTGACAGGCAGCTCTCACAAAGCAAAAAGAGCATACAGCTACCAGAAAGCATAGGCTGCTTTGTGACCCAAAGCTTTCGGAACTCTTTGCCTGTGGGTATAACGAGTGGTCGCTTATTAATCACAGAATGCTATGGGGTTGGAAGGGGCCTCTGGAGATCATCTCCTCCAACCCCCTGCCAGAGCAGGGTCACCCAG
>JAOXNO010000003.1:14320484-14337232 GCA_028565335.1 Limnodromus scolopaceus
TCTTCCAGGGCCACCCTCAAAGTGAAGAAGTTCCTCCTCATGTTTAGGAGGAACTTGCCATGTTCAAGTTTGTGCTGCTCCCTCTTGTCCTGTCACTGGGCACCACTGAAAAAAAGCCTGGCCCCATCCTCCTGACACCCACCCTTGAAGTATTTATAGGTGTTGATCAGATCCCCCCCTCAGTCTTCTCTTCTGCAGACTAAAAAGTCCCTCAGCTTTTCCTCATCAGAGAGATGTTCTAAGCCCCTCATCATCTTCATGGGCAATCATCTGGTGCCGTAGTAAATCCCATGAAGTTTGGGCCCAGATCCCAGGGCTTTTGGGCCACCAGCTGCAACAAGCCCCATTACAGCATTTAGCCCTTGGCCGCAATGACCCAACATTGGTGAAACAGGCTCCTTCGGTGAAGCTAAATCCTGAGGTTTGGTGGCGTTCACACGAGGTGAAAGACCCTGAATGAGGTGTCTCCACTCGTTGACCATTGAGAGCCATTACTCATGGCCTGGGTGTCCTGCCCATGGCCGGGTTCTTGAGCAGAAACCCGGCTTTTACCGAAAAAGGTGACAGTCACGCAATCCCTCAAAGCATCTCGCTGTCCTTCCTGTTGCTTCTTGGTGGGGTTTGGTGTGTAAAGCCACGTAAAACGCTGGGGTGCGTTGTGAAAGCCGTGTGGTGTAACTTCTGAAGTTACCGTCTTCTGAAGCTGTTTCTGCGTGAAAAGCTTCCTACCATCGAAAACCTGCCTTGGGTTGGCAGGGCCACAGCCCGGGCTGTGTTCGTGCTGCCTGTAGTTCTTCTACAGCCGGAAAAGGCCATATTTGAGTGAGAACTTTCAGTTTAACTGAAATTAGGCTTTCTAAGGACTTTTGAAAGCGGTGTGTCTGGTTGGGGCACGGGCTGGAGGGAGGGAGCTGAGCTGTCTCTGCTGCTGCAGCTTCCTCATCCAGCTCAAAAAAGCCCCACGTGTGGGTGCTGAATTTGAGAGCCTTTTTGCATAAATGTATAATACTGAGAAAGTGATTGACTGGCACCTTATTTTACTGAAATACCAGGGGGGAAAAAAAAAAAGAAATATTTTCCTGTCTGTGCTTTGTTTCCTGCATTCTCTCCCAAGCCAACCTTTTATTTGGAACAAAATTTAACCACTTAAAATGCTACTGCTCTTTATTCAATAGAGTAGATAATGAAATAGTCCCTAAATTGCTTTCTGTAGAACCTGTTAATTTTGATGTTGATGAGCTGAGTTCACCTGGGTGAACTTCCTGCTGAGAACCAAATAATATTTGGGGATCTGGCCTGTTGGAATGGATTCTAAATAAGAACTGTTTGTCACAGAAGTAGCCCAAAAGGCCTTCGTGTCACCCAGGGTTGGGTTGGAGGGATGTTTCCCTTCAGCAGAGCTTTTAGGGGAGGGAAGGAGCAGAATTCCTTGCGAGAACAAAGGGGAGTTGTGGCTTTTTGGGTTTGTTTTTCACCTAGACTCTGGTTGGGATGCTCGGGGACCCTCTCCGGGCTGGAGCAGTAGGTCCCAGCCAGGATCTGAGATACTTTTCCGAAGAAAAATTCCCTGGCTTTCCCATTGCCAGTTTCAGCTTCAAGGAAAAGCTCTTTCACTGCTCTCCCGTTGCCTCCGACCTGTGCATGAGATACCTCAGGTCCTCTCCAAGCTTCACACCAAACTTTTAGTATTGCATAGCTCCAGAGGTGCTGGAGTGCCCAACCTCTGCTGTAATTATTTTCTCTTTCTCTTTTTTTTTTTTTTAAATAAACCAGGATTTTTTTCCCCCTCTCTTACCTGGTAGGCACCAGCAGTGCACTCTGTTTTTGCGAAGTCAGTCTGTAGTATGCGAACGTTTCTGTCTCGGGCACTAGACCCCTCAGGTTGGGTGGTGCTCCAGCTTCCCAGAATAGCACATAAATACATCATTTTATCTTGGAGAAACTTCAGACAGAAACCCGAATTGTTTAATTGCAAATTAAGTCATAATGTGAAACTCTTTCCCCTGTAGTTTCTGGCTGCAGTCTTTGCCAGCAATAAATCACAGCCGGAGCGTGCGGAGCAATTTAGGATTTGCTCTGGAGGCTGCAGAGGAGGAACTTTATTGCTCCTGGATGGAGCGACTGGGTGGAGGGAGCAGGTTTACACCCATGGGCAGCGAGTGCTGGCTGCTTAGAGAGAGGGATTCGGACGGGGCTTGAACCGCTCACAAGTTTCAAAGGAAATCCTGGGGTTTCCTCCCCACCCCCCTCTGTCAACCCTGGAAACTAAACATTTAGGGCAAAGAATGCAGGAATCTCCATTATTAGTAAAATTATTAACTTCCTTTTCTATGGAACTGTGCACAACTTAATTTTTCTGATCAGCTGAAGTGCTCCTTGTTCCCTCAGGGTAAAACTCGATTAAAGTAACTGTGGTGTGATTTCATAGCCTTCATGTGACCGTATACATAGAATCATAAATATAGGTTGATTTATAGATCTTAGTTTCTTACTGTAAGGTAATTTCAGTGAGTGGTGGGTCCAAATAATAAAAGTTACTAAAAATGCCAGGAGGCCTCTGCATTTGTTACTGAAAGTCAGGTTAGAAAATCGGTGTTCCAGTCCCCCTTAATGTTTTTGCGAGTGAAGCGAGGGAGTGCCCCCGTAACCGGGTGAATAATGCTGGAATTCACCTTTCTGGTAGGAAATCCCCCGCAGAACAGGAAGGAGGGTGAGCCCTTGGGGCTGGGGAGCATCTGCAGCGCTGGAGAAGTGCTGTGGAGATGAAGGGAGGGGTAGCGGGGTTTAATGCCTGATTCACGGGTTTTCTGTCGAGGGGGTTTGTCTGGAGTTCCCTTTTTGTTGGGAATGAGGGACGGTCTCCTCGGAGTTTTCCAAGGAGAAGTGGTGTAGCCTGGTGTTTTCAGCACCTGACTGCTGTAGTCTGAGGACCGTGGTTTGGTCCAGCAGAAATGTGGCAGTGGCATCTTTTTGTAGGTGTTTTTAGAACTCTGCGGCATCGCTGGTGTGGCGGGATTCCTGTACGAGGTTTTTCTTCTGGGGACAGGCCTTAGGATACACTAAGCGTGAGAGTCATCTTGCAATATTGGCAAAACATTCAGGTTCCTGTAAACTTGCCAAAGTGCACGGGCCTTTGGGATAGGGGCTGTGTAAGACCAGTATTAAAATAAAGAGCAATATTTTTGAAAGATGGATGGAAAGACAGAAAAATATTTTGAAAGCTCGATTGTTTTGGTAGAAAACCAGAACCATGAGAAACTGTAAACCATTTTGTGTCTTATTTGTGCCTTCCTTGCGCTGTGATTGTGTTGAGTTTTGGTTTGTCCTGATCTTGGGGACCTGTGTGGTCCTGGGTTTGTGGTGGGGGCTCCTCTTTCTCCAGCTCCAGGGGCTCTCCCGGATCATCAGATGGGTGACAGGAGCTGAGGAGCTGAACAGGGTGGTCTTAGCAGGGGCTCTGTGCAGGCTTCTCCTGCAATGAAGCAGGCAGAGAACGCCAAGGCACTGGCACGTTGTCTATAGAAGCCCTTGGGCTGAGTCTCTCTGGATGGATGGGGCTGGAACTGCTGTGATCCTGTTCTTGATGGAGCTGGTGGCTCTTGCTGGTCTCTCGGAGAAGAGGTTCAGTACAGCTAAATTTTTCTCGAGTGTTATCAATTGTGAATCTTTACCCAACAGTGATAACAACCCCAGCTGTAATTAGCCACAACAGCTTAATTTACTTTGAATTCAATCCCCAACCCACTAAAGAGTCCAGGCACGATGCAGATGCAGATTTTGTGGTGTTTCACAGCCAACCTCCCTGGGTTCCCTGTGGTCTGGGACAGCTCAGGCACCGCAGCTCCTTCCCAGTGAGGCGTTTCTGTTCTCCACGCCACGTTCCCGTCCCCTCTGCCGGGGCTGGACAGGCCTCTGGGGACAGCGTGGCCCGGTTCCCACCTGCGGCGCGAGTCCTGGGCACTAAACCATGCACATCCTGGAGAAACACGTTCATATTTTTATGGGCTGAGGAGGAGAGAAGTGTCAGAGCTGACCTGCAGGTGGCACGCTCAGGATGCCGAATGCGGCTGGGAGATGTCCTACTTTATTTTAATTCTTTTTTTTTTTCCCCCCCTCTCCTTTCCCCCCCCCCCCTCCTCGCAGCCACATTGCAGCGAGCGGCTCCGCTGGGCACCAGCCAACATTCAAGCAGCAGTTACATAAGAACAGCCTTTTTTTTTCCTGGAATTTAGACCCACTGCTGATGTGTGACCTTCAGCGGGAATTGCCAATAGACGCGCTGGAGATGTTTACAGTCACGGTTGCTGGCCCCGCAGCCCACGTCAGTAGCCACCGTGCCCCGTGGGGCTGCCCGTCCCATCCCGTTGGATTTAGATTTTATTTCTCAGGGTGAAGAGGGGGTGCTCTGCTGCTCCCTCCCCCCTCCCAGGGCTGGGACAGGGGCCAGAAAAACACCCAAAACCAACCAAATCCAGCAAAACTCTACAAGCACCTGGAGTTCCCCTTGTAATTATTTCACTTTTTTTAGGATTTGAAGTTAAAAAGCTGAATTAAGTAAAACCCCGTTTGTTTTATTTTTTTCTGGGGTTTTTCTATTTTTACTCAGTAATGACACTTCTTTATGCAGCTGATAAAACGGTATCCAGCAAAATACACCTGCAGACCCACTCGATATAGTTGTGGGGTTTTTTTTCTTCACCTCTTCACTTGGGTCTCGAGGTTTCAAGTAGTTGAAAAGGGAACTGAAAATCCTGGTTCAAAGGAGTTGGCTGAATTAACCTTCTCGTGCTCTTTATCAGTGATGAACTAAAGCTACAACGGCTGAGTAAGGTGCAAAATATGTGCTATTTTATGCGTCTCCTGATTGGAGTTGGAAAATGTATTAACCTTTGAAGTGCTGGAGAGATGCAGTTACAAATGATTTTACTTGTAGAGACTCCCCAGTCATTTCTCTTGTGTGTTTTGCACTTAGACAGTGCTTCACTTGTTATGTCTCAGGCAGAGGAAATGCAGGCTCTCATAAATTTTTGTGGGCTGCCTTATATTTTTTTTTCCCCTTCAGAAATCCTGCAATCTTTGGACAGCTTCTTATTGCACGAACCGGCATTGGTGAGCTCTTTGGGAAGGGAGGCTGGAATATTTCTTATAGGTATTTGTCACCAAAAAATGAGAAATATTTAAAATATTTACACCGTGTTACTAGTTAATTAAAACTGATAATGAAACGTGTAGTGAAGATAGCTCTTACTCCATTCAGTTATTGTAAGGTATTGTAAGTTACTGTATTATCCTCAATAGATTGAGGATTTAAAGAGGGGCGGGTGATTGCACTCCCATTGAAGGTCAGTGGTGTATCGGAGACCGAGGTCTCTAGCTCCAGGAAAGCCCCCGCCCAAGTAAAACATGCTTTTTCATCTGAAAACTCTGGACAATGAGAGAAGGCACTCCCGTAGGCAGCTCTCGCTGACCTTTCAGTGCAGGCACCGGCAGCTCTTATGCCAGATTTCCCACCTCATCGTCTGGCAGCTCACAAAGTCTCTGCAAATTCACTGAGATAAGGGAGGAGGAAAAAAACCATTTAGCCATGTCCCCACTCTGGCCGTGTGCTGCGGCGGCTGGCCAGGGGGGTGGACGTGTGTGGTTCTGCTCCATTATGGGCCGGCAGGAGCTGGGGGTATCTCTGCACCCTCTAAGTCCCACAGGTCTTCTGGGAGGGCTGCAGGACTTGGAGCAGGACAAGGTGCTGCTCCACATCTCCCACTGCCTCTTAATTTGTGAAGACTGTGAGATCCTCCATCACTAAAAGCACACAGCTCAGCAACTTTTGGGTAAACTGTAATGTGGGAAGTTTTTTCAAAGCAGTTCAGTGCTTTTAGTTCCCAGTTATTCCCCTCTGCTCTGAAAGTCATCCATAGCAAGTCAAATGTGTTTGACAAACACCTACATATCATCTGCAGAGGCTAGAAATTTCCTATCCAAATTTTTTTCTCGGTTCTGTGAGGTACCAGCGTTGGCCTTCCAAAGGAGACTTGGCAGGCAGGTAACCTACGGGGAGTTTCCTGCTGTGATTGAAGAGTTATGAAGGGCAGCAGCTTAATTTGTGCCCTAGTCTGTTGTCGTGAACCAGACAAGGTGGTGCTTTTGCCGGGTGTCTTTCAAGTAGGAGCTACATTTCCCAGAGAAAAGAGGAGAAATCCAGAAAAGGGAGGGAAGTGTGGACAGGGACCTCCAGGACTGTGTCAGCCAGTCAGTCCCACTGAAACTCCAGCTGAGTCTGCAAGAGCTGAGGCAGAGGGCAGTGGTTTCAGAATAATGTCCAAGATCTTCACCGTAGTTCTTTGCATCTGGATGTACAACCTAGCTCTCAAAAGCTTCATGTGCTCCTTGGCTGGCTGACTCTGCAGTTGTGTTTTTTCCCCTTTTTATTTCCTCCTCTGTGCCAAATCTCTCCCCCTGCCACCCTGATAATTAGATGCCATATGCACAGAGTTGGGCTGGTTCCTGAATTCACAGATTTCAGAACCAGAAGGGAGCGCTCGATAATTTAACCCGACTTCCTGCACAGGGCAGCTCGTTTCTCACCACTGCTTCCCTCCAGAGCCAAATCAATTGAGTTTGACTTTGACTAAGCTTCTTCAAAAGGCTCGGTGTTGATCTTGAAGACCTCCCGGGACAGGTATCGGTTTACTATTGCCTTGCACCAGCCGGTCACCTTCCTGTCCGATGTAGGTGGTGATGGGCCAACGACCTAACAGAGATGTGCGGTGGTTTGGAAAGCGGCATCAGCGCATGGAAGCTGGACAGGCTGAGGTTTGTCACCTCTCAGTCCTTTGGGCTCGGAGAATGGCCTGAAGTGGAGGAGGTTTGTGCTTGTAAACATGCTGGTTTGTCCATTATTTTGTCAAAATTCTGATGTTTTTGGTGAGGCTGAGGAGAAAAGGATCAGGTTTTTTAAAGTGTTTGTGTGTGTGCCCACACAAACGTGCAGGATTTACTGAGAAGGTTATTTCCCACCCATTTGTAACGTTAGAATATGCAATGTTTTCCCTCCTGTTTTGCTGAAGCCACTGTCCAGAGCAGACCCCAGTCTACGTGGACTGGAATCTCCACCTGCCTTTTAAATTAAGTGCATTTCAGGCATTTTCAGCACTCACTGTTCTGGGTGTTTTACTTACATAGTTGAATTTTAAAAATAATATTGAGAAAAAAAATCCTAGGGCTTTAAACCTCAATGAAAGTCTTTCTGTGTTTCCTCAAACCATTTCCACTTTTTTTATCCCCAGTGGTAGTTGTTTGGATTTTCTGTGAAAGACAGGATTAGACAATTTACATCTTGACTGTTATTTTGAAACCAAATGAAAATCGGACTTTCGTACCTTCCTCAAAACCATAAAGGAAAGGGACTGAAACCTCTCCCGTATCTCATGAGTTGAGCTGTAGTGAGTTCACACTAGAACTGTCACTTGCTTTGGTGGTTTTTGAGGTGGATACATCCACTGTTGAGTCAGATGAAGACCATTCTGGGAAACACACGTCGTGTGCGTTGGGGGAAATGGATGCTACACGGTCACCAACAGGTCAAAGAAATTGTAATTCTCCTGTTATGGCTAATGATGAGTGGTTTGTTTATTTGCCAGCCTTGTGGGAATGGAAACTTCAAAGGAAGAGGGGATTTTGCACAGCAAGTTGAAAGGAACTTTTGCTATTGCGCGCAAAAAGTCAAGACTTTTCTCTGACCCTGCCTCCCACTAGGTTTCAGATTAGAACCTCCCCGCTGTGGCCGTGGCACTCACCTGGCCACGGTTCGGTATTCCACAAAACCATCCCTTTTCTTCCAGGTGGAGGAAGTTCCTTCTCTCATGTTTGGAGGCATGAGAAATGGAGCAAAATTACTCCTGCAGCCTACTCTCCCGCCGTAAAATCCTTCTTATAAAGCAGAAGCGGAGACCTTGCTGTTGCGTAGTGTGAAGTGTAGCACAGTAACTACAGCTCAGTAATTCTTTGCTGGTTTAGCCCATTTTGACTCAAAGAATAACAATTTCAGTAATCTGCAGTTTATTCTTACTGAGAGGTCGCTGGAGCTGTGTTTGTTTGGAGTAATCCCCCCAAGCACGGCCAAGGGCAGCAGCTTTTGCATGTGGAGAGGTTTGTGGGGCAGGTTCTGAGATGCTGATCTGTTTTTACGGGCTGTCTGCGCTGCGGTGGGAAGGCACAGGAATTCCCTCGCCAGAATATGTACTTTCTCCTTCTCCCATTTAAGCTGGAGGGATCAGACTAATTTCACACCGATTCACAGAATCCCAGAATGATACGGGGTTGGAAGGGACCTCTGGAGATCATCTGGTCCAATCCCCTGCCAAAGCAGGTCCACCCAGAGCAGGTTGCACAGGATTCTTTGTCTGTGCTGGTTTTCAGCCCCGGAATGGTCACGGATGGTTGATTAGTTTGGAGGTATGGTATAGGGCCAGGAGTAAGGAAGCTTTCGCTGGGAACCCACAGTCCTGTGCGTTATCTTGTGGCCGTGGTATCCACTCGACCTGCCAACTTCAGCCTCCCCTGCCCTGGACACAAGGCACCTGATTTCCTTTCCAGGGAACACACACAATTTCCTCACCGCTCCTGACTACTTAAGAAAGGAGGAATTTTTGTGCGTTGCTCCGAAGGGAGCAGTGCAGACGGTGTCTGCAATCAGACAACGTGCCCAGACTCCCCGATGACCTGATACGGCCTTTCCAGGGCCCAGCCCACGGCAAGGGTGGACAAAGCGGGTTGTGCAGGAACTGTGTGTTCCTCTGCATAAATGAGGTTCTTCCTGTTAACTTTTTTGGGCCTCTGGCTTGAATACTCCCTGCTTCCATCCCACTGAGGGAGAAATGGTTTGCATGCTTGTGAAGGTTCCAAGAGTGGTGACAATGCAAGGAAACGGTGGACCAAAGGCCGTGTGAATTAGCCAGGGGGAAAGTCCATTAGGAGAAGAATGGAGAGCGGCTCTTCCTGGCTGAGGAGCTCCTCTTGGCTCCCTCCTGGGAAGCGGAGTCTCTCCGTATTTAGATTTCTGGATCCCGTGGCCTTCCTCTCTCCCTCTGCTCTGTGTTTCCCAGGCGGTGGTGGATATTGGGTTAAAATTCCGAGTCGCCCTCCCAGCCCATGCTTGATTTGTCTGTCTAGTCCCTGTGCCCTCTGGGCAGACAGGGAGGACCAGTGGCTGACTTAATTTGGTATTACTGTATCGTCCTTGTCTTATTTCTTAGTGTCTGCTCCTGAGAAGTTAAATCAATTTACCCACGATTTAGTAGGCAGCTTCATTTGAATGTTTAGGTCTCTGTCGTATGTCTGAGCTCTACCAGATAAAAGTTCCTCGTCTTCATCTGTTTCAATGTGATGATCAGCATTTTAAATTTGAAAAGCTGTCACCGTTAAGCCTCTTATCCCATTGCTGGTGTTTGGTGCTGTATCGTGTATCTTTTATCTCGGGAAAAGAATGTTTATAGATGAGAATTCACTGAAAGCATTGTTGGTTTTTTTTTTAAACCAGCATTGTAAGGCTGCTGCCTTTCTGTGACATGCAGCCCTGGCTTCCTCCTCCTCCTCTTCCTCCCCGGCTGGGGATGGATGTGCTGCCTTCATCCCCTGCCTTGGCAGGTCCAGGGTGCGTGGTCCAGGCTGCCCAAAAAACGCATCTCTGCCCGGCAGACCTGTGTGCACCTGCAGCTAAAAGCTTTCTGCCTCTGCCTTCATGCAAAGTAGTTGGGGATGTTCAAAGGATACCCGCTAAATTCTCCAAATGCAGCTCTTTTAGGAGGTGGGTGGGCGGGAGGGTGTAAACAGTAATTATGGCTATAATTCGTTTGTGATGATTCAGCTGAAGTCAAGTGCTTTGCTGCCTCCCTTCCCCTAAGTGTTGACCACTAGATTTCTGTTGGGATGAAAGATTCTTGAAGAATGACTAATTTCTCTGCATTTTACTTTCAACTAGCTGCCGCAGCCTCCTGAAACGGAAAGCTCTGTAGAGGTGTGTCACCCACCTATATTTGTACAAACAGGCAAATATTGGTGTTTTGAAGTAGTCCTGGTGGAGTGTCTTGTTGGTAAAAAAAAAAAACAAAACCTGTGAAATGTGTGTTCTTGCGTGGTGTTAGACAGTGAAAAATAGGTAGATTTGGTGAAGTGGTTTAATCCGATACAGCATCATAGTATAGTCTGAAAATATTAAAACAGCCCATGTAAACCAGTCTCAAATTTGAGTTCCTTCCAGCCATTCCCCTTACGCTTTTAAGAAGGCACTGGTCGAAAAGTCTCCTCTCAAATCCCCCTGCATTAGCAAAATGAGACTTCGTTTCTCTGGTTCCTAATAACAGAATTTGGTTTTCCCTTTGTCTCACATATTTAAGACCCTCGATAAGGAAATGGAGGTGTCAGAAGAAGTTAGTGGAAAATTTAGAACCCCAGAGCAACTGGGTGTCCCGTTCAAAATGCCACAGATGACGGTCACTTCGCATTTTCAAGGTTCCTAGCTCTGTGGTGAACCGGAATGAAGGCACGTTTCCTTGATGAGATACCCCAGCATCAGTTTGCTTAAAACAGATTATTTGCTCTAAATAAGATGCAAAAATGTATGAAATCTGAAATTCTTTTGAAATTACTGGGACATCCAGAGATGGCGTTGGCAGACTGTACAACTGACCAGTGCAAATCTGAGTTAAACGACATGGAAGTCTAATTCTAGGACAGTGTTGATCCTCTGAGCTATATAAATATTAAGACTATAAATGAGTTTTGAAGTCATGAAGGAAAAAAAGTGCAGTTTGTGGTGGTTTAGACCTTTGTATTTGTAATTTTTGTGGAATAGTGTTTAAATGTAAACTGAAACTCTGAGTGGTCATAGAATGCCTTTGAGATGTTTGGGAGATGGCTCCTGGTTGAAGATCCTACATGTTTTCAGAATATCTTAAAGCAGCAAAAACTTGACATACTTCACGTTGACAAAGTGGAAGTTCCGTTCCTGAAAATGAATATCTGACGTAAAACAGATTTGATCTGGAAACATGCATGTGCCGAAGGACTTTGTTTGGTTGAACCCCGTCGAAATCCACGGCACGGGGATGGAAATCCCACAGGTTTTGCGGGAGGCCCCCTGTGAGTCTCTAAAGAGCTTCCTTGACCACGGTCAGACGTGTCAAAGTACCTACACTTCCTCCCGAAGTGTGTGTATGGTGGGACGGGGTGTTTGTGTGCGTACCTGTGTATCTGTGTGCATGGGCATGCATGGTTTGGGCTCTTCAAAACTTCCCCGTGTTACTGGTAACCGTAAAATTAGACGGACTTTGTGTTTTCCTTGGATCCGTGAGAATGTGGTGGGCCACGTGCATGCCGTGGTGGTCTGCCAGAGGGGTGGCAGAGCGGACTGGTTGAGTGCTGCCGGAGCTAAGGGAGGGCAGATGTCCTGTTCTGGTAGCTTGTTGGTCAACCTTCCTCATCCTCCCTCCCTGCTTTCCGCTGTGACTTCCCTTGATGTTTTCCCTGAGCGCCAAGATGTTAGTGTCTCCGTAGTGATGCTCTGCTTTACAATGACATTTCTGCACGCACAGCAGGAGCTTGATCAAAGTCTACCACAGAGGCAACTGGAGGATCATAGAAGGGTACGTACAGCAGTCGAGCGCCTTCACAACTAATCCTCTGCCTTTTCTTTTTAAACAGTGAAGAGTAAGTCGTGTAAGAAACTTGTGTGGTTTAACGGCTTGCTGTGGGTCTCCTGGACAATCTATAGCCACCCTCGCAAAAGGGGGTGCTGGAGCACCTTCTCTGGTGGGAAATGGAAGGAGCAAGGGCTTGGCCGCTCTAAACTCAACCCCAGATCCTGATTTGGTCTGATTTTTTTCAAAGCACTCTCCTTTGGAGATGATCACGCAATTATGAAGTGCATCAGAGTTCACCTGCCCCTTCCTCACCAGCCAAGCTGCAAATTCAGCCTTGTTCATACATTTCTGGATTTCTTATGCTTTTGTAGCTGGGAACAGAACAGCGGCAGCTTATAACTGCTTCACTCTTAAATATTATTAAAAATTCTCTGTTTTAAAGGTAGCAACAGGTTTTTGATATCGCTTAAACTGAGTTGTGTATTGCCTCTGCTTGAGGAACACGGGTACAATAATGTTTGGATGCTGCTTTCTGTTTACCTGGATGGTGAGTGCAGATGAAACCGAATGCTGTTGGGTGGTTTTTTCCTAGGTAGCATATTTGATTTTTTTTTTTTCTTCCTGCCGCCAAACATCTGATATTTGTTTGCATACTGCACGCATCAAAGCGGTGTACAACAGTAACATGATGGTTAAAGAGCTGTTCTGGAGCCAAGCGTTGCAGCTGAATTAATTACAACATTTCTTAAATACCACTTATTTTTCCTCCCCTCTCCTTTGATCACAGACTGGTTAGCTAGCGCAGTGGGTTTGAATAATTTTGTAGGAAACTGAGTTTTTTCTTCCCAGTTAGAATTGGAAAGGCTGGTGAAATGTGTGTTGCCAAACCCCCGGAACCGTGGATGAGCACGCTTTCGGGCTAGAGACAGCAAATGCTCCATACGTGTTCCCACTTGTATTTTCTGGCTAATTGTCCTGTTTTGGACATGCTACTCCTAGTCAGCAGAGGTGCTGCAGGTCTGTACTGGGAGCTCGACCTCCCCGAGAGGCTTCTCCGCTCCCCCCAGCTATTTTGAGCAAGAAATAGAAGTTCCTTTCTGCTCCAGGATGGACGAGAAGGAAAGTCCTGGAGATGACCCCAGGAGCTTTAGGTTACCCCTCTGAGGGTAACCTTACCTACAGGGACACCTTCAGGAGGAGTTTATTGAACAGCAGCTCTTGGGGTTCAACACGTATTGTTATCTTTGTAGTAAGTAGCAAAAATTGCTGGGTTTAAATGCCCTTTGATATGACGACTGCCAGTTTAACAGAAGAGGGAAGAGGTAATGGGAGAACTCCATTATAACTTGATTTTTGGCACAGGACTTACAGGGGTATAGAGTTGCCTTTCTAATCAGTACACGTGTAGAAGGAAGATGTAGTTGAGGGGTTTTTTTTTGTCTGGCTTGGCCTTGTTCTGTCATGTAGCCTTCCTTACCTGCCAGACCGAGAGCAGGAGGGTGGTTAAAGCACTACATGGTGTACTAAACACTCTCGTGTCGCTGTCAGTCAGAGAGGCTCCATCGGGGTAAGATTTTGCTTAAGCTTTTGAATTTAGTCTCTTGCCTCTCCTACACATTAACTCTTTGGCCCAAGCAGTGATAGGAAGTGTGTGCCCCTTGGAAAAGCGCTCATTTTCTACTGTTGCTTCCAAAGGAACTTGCTTTTTTTTTTCTTTTTTGGGGGAACTTTTGGAAGCAGCTGGTTGGAAAGCTCACTTGGTGGTTGTTTTACAACTTGTCTCCCCTCCTGCTTCCCCCCATCCTCATCTGATTCCATAAAATGCGGCTCCTGTGCTGCAGTTTTCACCTTAATAATCCAGGGGAGCAGTTTTTAATTTGCTGAATTGTAGTGGTAGAGGCGGGCGGTGGGAGCCCTGGTTTGGCACCAGCCTCTGGGGAGGGCAGCGATCCCTGACGGGCTGCAGGCAGGTTTGGGGCTTCTCCCTTTGGAGGGGGTGGCTGAGATTTGCTAAAGGGCTGTTCGCTTCCAGACCGGTTTTTGTCTTCCCGGTACGTTGGGGTATGAGGATTTCTCTAAGCTACCTCTTATGGGTGCCAGCTTTGCATCAGAAGCAGTGTGGCTGTGGCAGGGCTGGGGTTCTGTATCAGCCAAATGATGCACGTTTGTGTTATTCCATTTGTTTATTTGTGTTGTAGCCTCATGTGAAAGTTTAAAAAGCAAGGTTTCATTTCCGTGGCAGCTAATATTAAACCTTGTAGTTAAAGACATTTTGAATCTCTAGTCAGACAACTAATTTCCTATGAGATACTAACTGAAAATCAGTGCCAAGCACTTGTTTTGTGAATGGAGATCAAGATACTTTAGTTCACCCTGACAGATTTTTTTAATATGAAATTTCTCTTGGCTAGATCCATTTTTTGAAATGTATTTTTTATTTTTGGAAATCCCCTTCCTCCCCTCTCGGGGTGATATTGCTGCAACCACAGCACGCTGCCATTAGCAGAGCAGGAGCTCCCAGTTAAGATAATCACCACTTTTCCTTTCCACACAAAGACCGCATTAAAAAAAAAAAATAAATAAAAAAAATCTGTTAATCCAACTGCAGCGTCTGTGTATCTGCAGGCAGTGCTGCCAGCTTTTGTGCAGGGCTCTGAGTTACTGGGAATTCCTGTCAAGCCTTAAGCAAGGGCAGCTCGGGATGCGCAGGTTGAGGTTCAGGCTGGGAGGTGTTTTGATCTCCCCGCTCCGTGCTCCTGGGGACGTGCCGGGTTCTCCCGCGGCCCTCGGGGTTATCCGAGGACCGGTGCCCCGCGGTGTCCCCGGGCTCATGTGCTGGGATGCTGACTGCCGGCGTGACCGGGGCGGCTGCCAGCGGGGGACAGGGCGCTGGGCGGCAGCGGGGACCGCTGGGGTTTCCGCTGTGGCTGACGGCGTTAATCGCATCAGCTGCTGACGAGGGGGGAGGACGGAGCACGTTCCTGTAGCACTGGTGAAATGGCAAAATAGGATGGGTTTGGGAAGCAGATCGCTTGCTCACAAACCCGTTTCTAATGTCACTCTTTCTCCAGTTCTCCTCTTTTTGTGTTGGTCCTGTAAAGATGCTGCTTTTTTTACATTTAAAACCAACACATTAGGTCTTGATTTAAAAAAAAAAAAACAACAACCACCAAAAAAACAAACAAACAAAAGCTCATGGAGAATAAAATCTGCCTAGAAAGCTTTAGCAAAAAATCTGAACTGTAGCTGTTTCTGGCACTGGGAACACATGATTTTCTTTGAGCCCTGCAAGACCCCCGGTGTCCCAGCCTGCCCAGGCACATCGAGAGATGCTCAGTGGATTTTGCCAAATCCTCCCGGGTTTCGCTTCTCCTCCCTCCCCATGATTAGGCTAACGATAACAGCAGTCCCCCTGCTACTGAATGTTAGTAGTTAGTTTGTTTGTTAAGCTCACATCATGATTTCGTTATCCTCTTTGACTCAAGGGGGAGGCACTCAGGCAAGTTTTGGTCAACCGTTACTATGGCAACGTGAGACCGGCGGGCCGGCGGGAGAGTCTCACCACCTTCGGCAACGGCCCCTTGTCTGCCGGCGGCGCCAGCAAAGCCGGGGCAGGAGGTAGGACGTGCTCCTGCTCATCATGGTTCGGGTGATCTGCCCTGCCAGATGCCGTGTGTCTGTGTCTGCCTGGCAAATCAGGTGAAATTGGGGTTTTTTCCCTTTTCTATTCTGTGAAATCCCCCCAAAAAGAAGGAGCTATGCACAAGGATGGGGAGGAAGTCCTGCTTGTGGGTTGCTCCTGGATTTGGAAACCCCAACGTGTTTTAACTCTCCTTGAGGGATTCCACTCCAGGCAGAGCGGAGCATCGCTCTCCTGTCTCTGATCATAGACTCATAGAATTGCCTAGGTTGGAAGGACCTTGAAGATCGTGTAGTCCAACCATTGTGTCACCTGCCCTTTCCTCATGCAGATGAGAGTGATGTTCTCTTTATCCTGACTGCATGTGAGAAAGTAGAACCGTAGAATCACAGAGTGGTTTGGGTTGGAAGAGAACTTAAAGATCATCCAGTTCCAACCCCCCTGCCATGGTCCCACCAGACCAGGTTGCTCAAAGCCCTGTCCGACCTGGTCTTGAAGTACCTTAAAATTAAACAGGCAGAGCTTTTTACACTTTTCAGAGACCGTCCTGGGTTGGCTGGAATATTGTGACTTTGATTAAATGTGCCTAGAAAACCTGATCCATTTAATGTTTGCAATAATATTTGGGAAGTGTGCTCGTGGGGATATCAGATTATTAACTGTATCTGAAACAAAGCCATTTCCTTGTATTACAGAGAGATTGTGGGTGGGATGAGCAAAAATTTGATTTGAAGTCAGTTATAAAGTGCAGTTTATTTAATTTGAGATCATTGCTAAAAAAGCCAGTTATGTCAAGCACGTTTGGTCAAAACACAGTTCATTGGGTTTTGTCTTTTCAAAATACAGTGGGAAATTCTGATTTCTGATCAGAAACAACAACAACCAAAACCCCCAAAAAGCCCAGTTATTTCCCTCCTGTTTTCAGAAGTTGATATGTATTTCACTAGTCCTTGTGCTGTGCTGCCTGCCACCATACTCTTCTGCTTTCTAGAGCATTTTGCTTCCGTTCTTGTTCTTCCTGCCTCTTCCACAGACTCTCACTTGCTTTTCGTTTGCTCTGTTTATCCAAGAAGTTCACGGCTCTGTAGTTGCACAGAAGCGTAGTGTTGGCTTTGCCATCCTCTGGAATTTGTTTCACCTTCTTTCCGTCCCCTCCCTGGCCCTGCAGAGCCTCTACCTCTCTTTGCATCTCTGAATCCATGCTGTTTCCAGAATCCTCTTCCAATACACCAGCCTCCTTTCCATTGTCTGCTGCTAACGAAGGCAGCTGTGGCATTAGCCATTTCCCATGGCCAGCCCGGGCTGTCATAGAATCGCAGAATGATGTGGGGTTGGAAGGGACCTCTGGAGATCATCTCCTCCAACCCCCTGCCAGAGCAGGTCCCACCCAGAGCGGGTTGCACAGGAACGTGTCCAGGTGGGTTTGAATGTCTCCAGAGAAGGAGACTCCACCACCTCTCTGGGCAGCCTCT
>JAOXNO010000003.1:14337332-14348486 GCA_028565335.1 Limnodromus scolopaceus
CCAGGGCTCTGCCACCCTCACAGGAAAGAAGTTCCTCCTCATGTTTAGGTAGAACTTCCCATGTCCAAGTGTATGCCCATTTCCTCTTGTCCTCCTCCAGGACACCACCTCCCGCAGACTCGCACACGTTAAAGCAATGTTAAATGCTCATCTTAAACATGCCCAATCTGTGCTTTGAGTTACAAACTCTTCCTCGCAGAAGTGCTAGGAGCCGAGTTCATCACTGTTCATAAACATGTGCGTGTCATTGAGGATAGGAAAATAATTTAAACCAGAAGAGAGGTGCCATCGCTGTAGGGTTTGAATCTCAGCCTGTTTCTCACCATCGCCTTTACAGGAGGAAGCTCTGGATCGAGTTCAATGAGCCGAGGTGAGATGAGTTTGGCCGATGTCCAGTGTCATCTGGATAAAGAAGGCGCGTCCAACCTGGTCATTGATCTCATCATGAATGCCACCAGTGACAGAGTCTTCCACGAGAGCATCCTGCTGGCCATTGCCCTTCTGGAAGGTGGGAACACGACAATACAGGTAGGGAAATGGAAAACTTCAAGCTTATAACTAAAACATGTTGGGAAGGGAAATGTTTTTATGAAATCCAGGAAACTTGAGGAGGTTAAGGAGGCCGGAGGGGAAACGACTAAATGATCTTTGACCGGTGATTAAGAAAAATATCAGTGTCTGCCATGCAAAAGTTAACTTACGAAGTGTTTGCATGGGCACTGAGTAATTGAGGTATTTTCCAGGGCAGCATAGAGGAATGTATAACAACAGCTCTGTAGCGTAAGTTAGTGCTTCTGTGAGGAAGCTTAGGCAACTGCCACATGCTCAGAGACCTTACAACCACCTGTTAGATTTCAGACTGGAATTTAAAATGACAGTAAACTCCAGACCACCGCCGTTCTCCTGGAACCTCACTGTCCTTCATTCTGTGTTTCAAATAAGGATGTGGTTTCCCTAGATGAGCGTTGTGCCTGGTACGGATTTTGACGAACGTAGACCAACTAAGACTCTTCCAAGCAGGAAGTAAAACCTTGTGACGGCAAAACCTGCCTGCGAAGGTTATCGAACGTGTCATGTCTTACTCTTTTGAGCTTGCGTGTGTGCTGTTTGCAGTCAGGCTGTTTCTGTCTTGGACAATGGGCTTTTATGGGTAGCTGTTCCAGAGAGGTCACCCCTTTCCTGCCTTGCTGCGGTGTCTCGTGGGTCTGAACAAAACAGTCGGTGGTGTATTTAAGATCCATTTTGCAGATTGCTCCTTGTACTTGGAGAAGTGAAACATCCAAATGTTTGCTACAGGCACAGAGTTAGGCTTCGAATTTGATGCCGTTTGTGCTGCATCCCCATGAGAAACGTTTATTTAGGTACTTAAAGATAAAACATGCTAT
Source organism: Limnodromus scolopaceus (assembly GCA_028565335.1). Lineage (NCBI taxonomy): Eukaryota > Metazoa > Chordata > Aves > Charadriiformes > Scolopacidae > Limnodromus > Limnodromus scolopaceus. The sequence continues at coordinate 14,338,718 of JAOXNO010000003.1, forward strand.
AATTTTCTGAATAGCTTGTGCAAAGAGAACGAAAAAAACCTCATACGTGTGGCCCACTGTTCCCAGTATGGTATAACCACTCCCCAGTTCTTTCTTTTTTTCCTGCCCTGAAAACCCAGCTCCCTGAAGGTCTGTCTGTGGTGTGGCTGCAGCAGCACAGAGACACAGCAGTGACAGAGTTACTCATAATTAGACCTCGATGGCAGCCTCTAGGAGAAATATTTGACCAGCCGGGGGGTAGTGCCCCTTCTGCTTATTCTGCTCTCGCTGTGGCAGCTCTGCTTGTCCCCTCCTCGCCCGGCTCGTGCAGTGTGGGGTGAGGTGAATTTGGAGTGCTTCGTCCCATGGAAAACCAGCCTGCCAGTGAAAACAGATTTAATCCCATCGAAATGCCTGGCTCAGAGCAGAGCAGAGATGTGCTGGGGAGCAGCTGTGTCCTCCGGGCAGCAGTTCGGTGGTGAGGGCTGGTGAAGCGGGACGTGGGGCTGAATCCTGACTAGTTGGAGTTGATCATTAGGGTTAAAACTGCACTGGATCCCTACAGCAGCACCCTGTGCCTTCATGGAAACTTCCCTTGAGAGGAGAGGGAGTGTTTTCAGGCTCCCTCACCCTCAGTAATCAGTACCCTCTTTTTCCCCCTGTATACCTGCTCTAGGGTGAACAGAAGTTGGAATCAGGCATTTAAAATCTCACATCACCTTGAACTGCAATGATGGGATTAACATTCCTTGGGGAGAGTCACTCCCTTAAATTTCCTGCTCTTCCCCAACGTAAAGGAAGCTGAGCTTTGATCTCCCTGGCTCTCGGGGAGCCTCAGGTAACCTCACGCTGTCATGCTGGAAGGAGAAACAAATTCTGCACCAGCCTGACGTGGAGAGATCCTCTGCTTGTGCTGGAACCCAGAGCTAATGGAGTGAGCGGAGCCACTTCCCGCTGTGTGCCAGCCAGGGTTGGAAGCGCATTCCTTAGCTCCTCTGGTCAAAGCAAACAGGGAAATCTGCAATCCATCTCCAAAGACACCTTTTTCACCAAAAAGGGAGATTCTTTAGCTTGCATTTGCTGTCTATAGCCGGAGCTGGGAGTCTGCAGCAGAGCTCTGTGGTTAGGAACGAGCTGCTGGCACGGGGCACTTCCAGCAAGTGCTGTAACACTTTCACATCCCCACCTTACGGTCCTGCCAGTTGCTGCTGCGCTCCTGCCTCCGGAGATGGTGCTTCCCCAAACCAGAGGGACTGTTTTCCATCCTTTCCCGCTCGGGGATAGGTCCTTGGCAGTTCTCTTGGCCTTTAGAAAGGGTTCTTTCTGGGCAGCAGCGGTTACTGGGCGCACGTGCGGGTACGTGCTGTAACGCAGCGGCGAGGGGCTGGGAGGGGGCTCTGGTGGAGCCTGCTTTTCAGTACGGAATGTTTTGGGAAACCAAATGACTTGCGACGCCCACAGCTACTGAACGCCGTAAGCTCCGAGGTCTGGGGCACACCCAGCAGCTCTTACTCACGCGTGCATAGCGCAGACCAGCTTTTATTGGAAATATCCCGTGGATGTAGGTATTCTGTGCTCCAGCAATCCGGTGGCCTGATAGCAAAATGGAAAAAAAAAAAAAAAAAAGAAGGTTAATCAGTGCACAAAGTATTTCAGTGCACAAAGTATTCCACGACTCGGCTCGGCGTTGGTTGACTGGTTCTGGTGCTCGGTGGTGAGTTCGTGGGTGCCTGGTTTTACTTGCGCCGGCTCCAGCACAGCGGGGGCCCGTGGGGACCGCTGCAGTGTCAGTCCAGAGCAGCACGTATTCGGCACTCTGGTCTAGCGGTAGTGTTTGAGGCACGAAAGCCAAGTAAGTAAAGCTGTAATGGAAAAAAAAAAAAAAAAATAAAAAAAAAACCAACCACAAAGTTTAACTTCTGGGAGAAGAGCTGGCTCCACGCTGGTGGATCAGCGCGAAGGGGGAGGTTTTGCTCTTTAGTAAAATCACTATTTCAGGATCTGTACCTCCCAGAGTTATTGGTGAATGATACCCGGGCTAAACGGGTGTCCTGAGACAGTAAATCTGTGTAACAGAGCTTTTCTCTCTCCGCATAGGAAGAATGATGTATCTGCTCACCCAGAAAATGCAGGGGGCTGGGGGTGCAGCCCAGCGGTTAGGGTGCTACTCGTTACTCTGCACAGCTTCAGACCCAGCGGGTGTTATAAAGCACAATTTCACTGCAGCACAGTAAGGATTTAATAAGATTGCAGCAGTCTGATGGTCTCCTGCTCGGTACAAAATACGCTGCAAAATTTGTCTGCTTACAGAAACCAGACACACTTACAGAAACAAACCCAATGCTTTCCGTAGTCTCTTATCCCAGTCTTTCTCTAATCTATATTCATTGGGTAAATTTTGCAGATGGGGTAGGTAGGGCTTCAGAGCCTCTGCAGCATGGATTTTCTGAAGTTCTGGGGCAGTTTCCAGTAACTGCCAGTGGAAGAGTCATCTTCAGTCTCTGGACCAATAGCTGTGTTCATTTTGCATCAGATCCCTTTGTCATTGTGAAAGTCACCAAATCGACCCGCTTGGGCTTTGAGGTCTAACACAGTTTATCTTCATTTCACCTTTTTTTTTTTTTTGGTTGTTATTATTAGCAGCTCTTGATTTATCATATTCCGAGCAAGTTCATTCTGTGCTGGGTCTGAATAATCTTTACTGAACCTAAATTGCTTATATCTACAGGCCTTTGAGAATAGGAAGCCGGTATGTAGGCTTCCTTTGAGAATAGGAAGCCGGTTATGTAAAGAGGCCTTTCGGCAGCAAAGCCAGAAATGTGTCACCCCTGCGTGGCACGTTCTGAACTCCAGGTTTTCACACGGGAAATGAATTCGGCCCGAAGTTAAGCGCGGGGTTTGCACTGACACACGGGAACTCGCAGAGGATGATTGTAATGTGCTTAATAATGGGAGTTCCCGGGTAACTCCCCTGAGCGCTGGTGGGAGCGCGGATCCCCGTGATGCTGGGAAGGGATAACTGGAATAGGTGTGTTACCGCTTCGTTACAGACGTGCGGGGCCCGTATTAAGGCTAGGCAAAGTAGGTGGTTGCCAACTCCAGCAGAAAAGCAAATCTCGAAATGTTCCTTATTATAATTGGCGGGAGGGATTTTTATTGTCTTGTTAGGAAAATGAATGTGGGGGAGAAGCAGGACGAGAACAAATACTCCCGGCTTTCCTTAGGAAAGGGGCTGAGCTGGTAGAGTATGGCACCTTGAATCCCACGCTGCTGCGCTCCGCTGCAGGGGTGAAGGTGGAGGTGATAAATTAACTCTTCTGGGAGAAAGACGGAGGGCTTTGCCCACTTCAGGCTCTCTGGGTGGAAAGTTTTCTGGGTTATTTTTAGTTTTAGGAGTTCACTTAGAAGCGCTGTCCGGTTCTTTGGGAGCGGAGATGCTGATGAAGGTGTCGTAGCCGTGTCCAGTGAGCTCCTCGCTCACTGGGTTTTTTTCCGGTGGGAAGCCTGCCCTCGTTTGTGAGGAGACAGAGGCGGAGGTGGAACCGCAGGCCCGAAGCCGGACAACAAATCAACTTGACAAACGCCGCTGCTCCCTGAACTGAACGTTACGTAAAGCCCTTTATTAATTTATATAACCCTCAGCATCCACCTCGTCAGCGGTTCTGCACGGAGTGGCCCTGGAGGGGGATGCTCTACCCCAAAATGCAAGGGGCAAATGGCCAGCACCTGTCACCGTCCCCCTGGGGCCACTGGCCCGGGCACACATTGCCAGAGCTTCCCTGGCGGGTGTATTGCCCGCGGGCACACCGCATGGGGAGCCACATCTCCTTTGGAAGGGATGGAAGCTCAGTCCCTTCCCCGCAACGCGGCGAGTTTTCCTCCCTTAGAGCAACCCTGGGGAGTGAGTGACAGCGGAGGAGATGGCTGAGGACGTCCCTAAGGCTTGTCCCTCATCTGCCAAATAAAAATTACATGCGCCGTTACTCCGCCTCACCTCCGTGGAGTTTTGGGTTTCCTTGGTCGGTGGAAGTTCACAGGGAGTCAAGTCCTTTACGTAACCGCCTCTCCTCGGAGACTTGGGTCTGCTCGGTTAATTAGGGATCCTCTGGAAAGTTAGAGTGCGTGACAAATTACCCACACGCACATGCTGGTATTTTCAGCAAGGGAAGGTAAAATGAGGTTGATGGCATTAGTTTAGTTTAAGGCATATTCTTTTTTTTTTCTAAGCGCTCCTTCCAAGTGCCGCGGTGCAGAGCTGCCACTCCGAAGTGCTGCGGTGCCATCTTCACCCCCTCATCCACGGTTCTCCCCGAGACGGGCTGCGGGCACAGAGGGTGAGGTGGTAGGAGTCAGCACCCAAGCAAAAGGTGATTATTTTTCAGGAAAGAAGTGGGACTTGTTCATAGCTTCAAGGCATCTGAGCAGACTCAATGCTCCTGCACAGAGGGTGGTGGTAGGATCTGCCCTTCTTGGCTGCTGGGGGAAGGAGGGATGTCCAGGATCAAGACCAGGAGCCACCATGACTAGAGATAGCACCAAGGAGCCCGTGGTGGTGGACCAGAGGGTCGTGCATCCATCACAGTGTGGCAAGAGCAAATCGGTGTCGTGCTGAGCCAGGGTTTGGAGCCCACCATGTGTGGGGCTCTTTTGAGATGGGACTGTAAAAATCCTGGGCTAACAAGATGGTCCAGCTCTGTCTAGCACCACGCATGGACTTGAACTTGGTTGAGTCGCCATCCCTGGCAGCATTTAAAGGACAAGTAGACATAGTGCTTAGGGATATGGTTTGGTGATGGTTTTTGTCAATGTTGGGTTAATGGTCTGGATCATCTGAAATGTCCCTTCCAACCCAGGCAGTTCTATGATTCTATGACATTTCTCCTCATGCGTTCCCACCAGTAAGAAAACTTCAGCATGGAGAATTGAGATCTCCTTTCCCAAACTCGGTGCCTCAAGCTGTCTGAAGGTGATTAACTAATTGCAGAACTGATGCTCAGAAGGAGTGGCATCCCCAGCTGCCGATTCCTGTTGGTGGTGGGGAGGAGAGGGCCCTGGGGAGCTGTGAGCGGCCGCCGCAGCCCTCGGGCTGGAGGGAGCAGTAGCTTCGAGGCAGATCTGCGTCCTGCAGCTTGTTGTGGCCTTGGCTGTGAAATTCTGTGACAAAAAGGGAAGGAGAAGCGACACTAAAAAGATCAACGGTGAAATAGTTGGAACCAGCCAGGCAACCCGCTTTATTTTTAGGGTTTTTTTTTTTTCCACTTTCCCTGTTGGCCTAAATGTGTCCTGTCCTATTCGGCTGCCAAAACACCCAGAGTTTCTTTTTCTCTGTGACTGCAATTGCCCTGCAAAATCGGGAGGAAAGTTTTACAAAACATTGCAGAAGTATTGGCGGCATAAAATGAAGATTTAGGGACACAGTGGCACTCCAGGGTTTGTGGTTTGGACTTTTTAAACCAGATTTACTACTTAGAAGATTTCCCACAGTCAGAGATATCTTTGAGCACACAAAATGGCACGTGATGGTAAATGCTTCAGAGGGAAGAATATATTTGGATTGCTGAGCTATTATACATGGCAGTTGAGAACTTTGGGGCAATGAATAAAAAAAAAAGGTCTCTTAAAATTTCTACTGTTTGTTTATAACAGGCAGAATTCTTTGATATAGGAAGTTATATCTTAATTACATAGTTTTAATAATAGCTGTTTAGGAAACTATTGCAAAACCAGAAAGCTATCAGTATGTATTAAGTCTTTCACCTGTGTCTTTCACTGGTTTAATGAGTTTTTCTCACCATATTTTTTTTTTTTAATATTTTGAGCATGTGGCTTTAGAATAAGACATTTAAAAAAGAAGTAAGTGTTGATAAGGACCTTCCTCAGCCATCCCATTCAGCTGTGGGCAGCAGCCCCGTGTGAAAGAGAGCCCTCTCCAGCATGAGGAGCGCTGCAAATCCAGACCCTCCTTCAAAACCAGGCACGGAACCTGCCCAAGGAATTAAGTCAGGGCTGAGGAAATCCCTCTCCTGGTGCTCTGTGGATCCACAGCACGTGAGGACACTGGAGGTGGCAACCCCTGGGAGCACACGCTCCCTTTCACGTGGATTTTGATGTGTAGAGCGCAGGGGAGTCTCGGTCTCACTTAGCCTGTAGATCCCATCACATTAAAAACAAACAAGCCCTGCTAATGATGTGCTGAGCGAGAGAGCCAAAAGCTGGGAGAGATCGTTCCTGCAGAGATGATTTCATTGCTGTTGGGGGCAGTACAATGCAGAGGTGAGACTAGGAACCAGGTGGATGAGGTGAGACTAACAATAGCACCTTCTGCCCCAGCTGCAGCCGATGCTACTCATGGAAGTACATTTGGGCCATTGGTATTCCTGTACCCTAGCATCTTTTGGTCTTTTTGCCCAAAGGAGGTTCTATGTTGATGTTTTGAGGTGCCCATCTGCGTGATTGAGTGATATAGGTGGAAAAAGAAGGTGCTACATCAGGTTTCAGCTGTGTTGCTTGTCCTCCAGCCTTGGTAGCCTTCCATCGTTCCTGGTTCTTGGGTACCATGGTCCTCTCCTGGGTCAGTCCTCTCGGCATTCCGGTGGGATCCTGCTCCTGTGAGGAGCAGGGAGGTAAATCACTAATTCTCCTTAGTCCTCTTGGTGGGATCCAAGGTCTGACATTAAACTTTTAAGACGATCCCTAGCAGCATTAAAGTCCTCCACAAGCAGGCAGAGGCAAGCTATTCAGAAAAACAAGGTCATGCTGCTTGCTTTTTTTTTTTCCTTTTTTTTTTTTTTGGTGAGCACGGGAGTCAACAAAGCGCAGTTATATAATTTCTATTTATATCCCTCTCGCTCGCTGCAGGCACCCAGGAGTAGCTGAGACGGGAATTTAATGAGCTCTCAGGGCTTGCTCACCTTCCAGCGCGGGTAGGAGCCAGCTTGGTTTTTTTTTTTTTAATTTTTGAAGTGCGTCAGCAAATGAAACTGGTGGTGGGTGGGTGGTTTGGGTAGGTGGACTGACTTGTTGCTATGGTTTTCTTTAATTCCTCTGTCTCTCAAGAAGATCTTACACTTTTTTTTTTTTTTTTTTTCTTTTGGGGAGTCTGCAGACTTCCTTGTTTCTCACACCTACACAGAGCTCGCTGGTTCGGTAAGGAAGTGGGATTCATGCTCCTGCCATGCGAGAGCCTCGCACAGATTAAGCGAGTGACCCGGCGGGTGCGTGCTCCCACACGTACGCAGGAGGAACTCAAATAAAGCTCCCTGCTGAAAGCAGGTCGGGCCCCCCGAGTCTCCCACGCTTTGGAAGCCATCTGCTCCGTCTGCGGGGGCATTCAGACCCCTCAACCCAACAGTCAATGTTTCTACCTGGCACTCCTCTGGTGGGACTTCCCCTCCTGGAGATTGTCCCGGGGGCCTTGACCATGTGGTTGGACTCGACGATCTCAAAGGTCCCTTCCAACCATGAATATTCTGTGACCTCCTCGGGGGGTGGTCCCGGGGGCCTTGACCTCCTGGGGATCATTCCCTATCACTTCTCTGTCCTGGGGGTTTTGTACTGGCTCTGGAAGGGCACGAGGGGACCGTATCTCCATGAAGTTCATTCCTACTTTCCGCTTTGAGAAATGACTTTAAATTGCGTCAAGATTTTAGGTGTTGCAGTAGGAAAACTTTTGTATAAGGGCTCTTCCCAAAATGGTGGTGTTAATCCTGCTCCTGCTTTCACCTAAAGCTGGTGGGGAAAGAGGAGCACTTACGTGGGTCAGTCTGTGCTCCTACCCCTCCAAAATCCTCCTCCCTCAGCTGGGGCAGGATCTCCGGCTGGGAGCAGAGCTTTGGGGGGTGGCATGTGGATGTCCACGGCAGAGGGGGTTTGTCTTATTTGTGGAAAATAAAGCCGGGAAGTCCCCCTTCTGCTTTCAGGACAAAGCTTATTTTACAGTTTGCAAAAAAAACCCAAAAACAAACCAAAAAACAAAACAAGCAGTTGAGGTGTTCCGGCAGATTTTCCTTTATGGGTTTATTTCAAACTGTGAAGTACGTTCAGCGTGAAATATGTGAAATATTTCAGCTGCCATTTCCTTAAGCTATGCAAGACTAATGATATCCATCACTCACGCCCCAGCGTGATGGATCTTCGGCGAGCCAGGATGTAGGAAAGACTTCAAGAAGAAGAGAGAGGGATGGGTGATATTTAAAATAAATGAACGAGGTGGGGGAGAGAAGGCAAGGTTAGGTTTGGATTTTCTGGGGTGGGAAGCCCTTGCAGTGTGCTTCGGCAGAATGTGAAGGGCTGGCGTTTGGGCTGAATTCAGTGCCCGTGTTGGCAGTGGCTGCTCTGAAGGTCTCCAGCCACAAGAGGTGGTACGGGGGTGGCAAGTTCTCCCCGCAGCCGTGAAGCAGCACAGAAGTTTTGCATTAGTTCCTGCTGGCAGCCTCTCCGGATAACCCGAGCGAGCTGAGATCCCCGTAATAATTCCTCCATAGCGCTGGAATAAAATGTCCTGAATTGAAGCCAGATCGTTGATCTTTCTCCTGTATCTGGAGGGACTTTCCTCTTTGAAATATCCCTGACGAGTCAAGTTCACGGGGGATTTTCTGTTCGCTGGCGTTAGAGAAATGGGGCTGGGGGGGGGAGATGACAGCGGTTTGCTTGGATTTGTGAGGTGTTTGCTGGGGCTTTGCTTTCTCTGATTTATGGGTGATCCAATGTTGTTTGTCCTGGGGAATTCTCTGGGATGTGTTGGGATGGCCTGGGAGGGTGTGATGGCTTGTGGTCTGCTGAGACAGCTTTGGGAACGATGGAGGGTGTGGTTCCCAGAAGACTCCGTCCTCCCCAGGATGCTGGCATCTCTGCCGGCTTCTGCAGCCAAACGCTTCCCTAAAATCAGGCCATCCTTCTTTCGGGAGGAGGCACGGCTCTGAGCAGATGCATCTCAAACCTGACGTTCGCCAATAGGTTTTGGTTCTGTATCTCCTGACACCATGGTTCGGACGGCACCCACAGCCCAGCCTGCCACCACCGCGTCCAGGGTGGGAAGCTGAGATATGTGATGGAAAACAAATAGTTGTTCCTTTCCTTGGATGGAGAAACAGCTGGGACCTGGGGGCAGATCCAGGGGAAGGCGTTCCCAGGAAAGGTGACAGCACGAAGCTGCATCAGCCTTTCAAAGGCAAGAGCTGGAAATAAGCTGCCTTCAGCTGGTTCTTTTTTTTTTTAATATTTATTTCCATTTAATAATCCTGCATTGGGCACAGATTCATCATTAAGCTTCTTGTGGATTAATTATGTTTATAGTGGATTAATTAGCTGGGTCTGTACTTCGTACACCTTACACAAAGGTGTCGGGCTGCTGTGTTTTCCAGCTTTTCTCTCCAAAGGGGCTCTGCTGGTTAAAAAAAAAAGGTTTCCTACCAATCACTGGTACGTGAGATGTGTTGAGGAGCATTTGTCCGTGCTGTGGGGTTTTCCTGCCTCCCTAATCCCACTCCCCCGAACTGCCGGGCAGTTTGCTGAGCTGCTCTTCCACCCCTCGCTGGAAGTCACGTATATTCTGTGTTAAAGATTGTGGAAGGCAAGGCAGGGAGGGAGAAGAGGTGAAGTGGCAATGCTAGGAAACGTCCCCGTTCTTTGCTGTTTTTTTTTGGTGTTTGTTTTTTTTTTTTTAAATTTCACTGAATTTTTAGAGCTGGAAGGGACCATAGAGATCATCTAGCCCAACTCCCCTGCTGAAGCAGGATTGCCCAGAGCATGTTAGAGCATGTTACTCAGGACGGCATCCAGGCGGGTCTTG
>JAOXNO010000003.1:14362791-14378070 GCA_028565335.1 Limnodromus scolopaceus
GTGGAGTCTCCTTCTCTGGAGACATTCAAACCCCACCTGGACATGTTCCTGTGGGACCTGCTCTGGGTGGACCTGCTTTGGCAGGTCTGGATGATCTCCAGAGGTCCCTTCCAACCCCATCTCATTCTGTGATTCCGTGAGCGCAGCCGTACTGTGTGGCTGTGCTTGTCCACTTCACCAAACCACCTTCCCACAGACGGTGCAGCCGTGGCTTAGAGCAGCACCACCAGTTAGTTGGGCCCCTTCTTCTGCCTGTGGTCTCAACGTGACTCTTGCTATAACTGTTTCCATGAGGCCAAAGAAGTCTGAAGTTTAGAATAAACCACACTGAAGAGATAGCTGTGCGTATCACAGAATCATAGAATTGTCTAGGTTGGAAGGCACCTTTAAAATCATCTATTAAGTCAGTTCATAACGAAAAATTTCTCTCTGTAATATGGACTGGGTGGAACAACAACGTACAGATATGGGTACACGTCTTTGCAGTGGTACTTAACAACTCCAGGGATTTGGATTTCGAAGCCAGCAAGCTACTGTCAGCTTGTACGTTTTAGTAATTAGTTGTTACAAAAGCAGGGTTAAAGGGTAAGCGAGGTTATGGAAATTCACATTCTTTGGTTAGAGAGGACTGAAGTAGGTGTTGGTTGGCACATATAAAACAAAGAAAACTCTCCCTAATCTTAGTAAAACAGAATTCTTCCTTAGCTGTGTGTGCAGTCTGGACGCTTTGGCATGCAAACGCTTCATTTATCAACTGTGGTGCTTTCGGCTTCCTGAGGCTGGGTGGTTTCAGTCGGACACGCTGATGATAGGAAAAGCTTGAAACAGAACGTCTTAATCTCTTGTTATTCCACTGACTGGAGCTTTCTGTTCAGTTATCCATCTCCCACAGCTTACGGGGTGATGAAAGAGGTGACTCCTCTGGCTGGGTCACCAGCCCAGGCTGCAGTTTTAGTGTAGACAATTAGTGAAGTTTGGTGAATTTTCTTTGGACAGAACTGCATTGCCACTCACGAGTCCAACGGCATTGACATCATCACAGCATTAATTCTCAATGACATCAACCCTCTGGGGAAGAAGAGGATGGACCTTGTGTTGGAACTGAAGGCAAGTGACTATTTTCTGTGTTCCACGCTAACAGTAAGATGAAACATCATTTTATTGTTGGAATTATGTGGGTGTTTATTATATCCCAATATTCAGTATTGCCAAGAAATTATATGCATCAGCGAGCTGCAGGCAGTGCCCAAGGAGTGTTTGTCACAGGTATTTCATCTTTTAAATGGTAATGTGGAGCCACCAGTTTTCAGATGCGGAGGGGTCCAAGCAGTCAAGATACACTGAGGAATCCTAAAATAATTTCCTGTTAAAAATTTGAAGTCAATGAAAACTTCTCTGCTGTTGGTGAGCTTTTACATATACAATGGAAGTAAAATTTCTTGTGCTTCATCCGGTTTCCTGATACCTTCTCACTGTTTGTTTAATCGTCAAGAATTTCAGTGCTGAAATAATTAGCCCTGGTGCTGGTTTCAAAATAGGCTAACAGGTTGTCTTCTAGCAATAGTCGTCACGGAGCTCTCCTGCCTCAGCATATGTTTTGGAAATATTTCCTTTCTGACTTACCATCCTGTTTTATAGCGCAGTGTCTAGTTGTTTTCCGTTGCCGACTCACACCATTATTATGGGTAATGCGGGTTTTTTATTATTCTAAATAAAAAATGCTTTTAGGCTCGATTAGCATTATACTTTCAAAATTAAATACTTTTATTGGTTTTTATTGTCAGTCGTGATGGATTTTAATCTTAATTGTTTGTATTAAAGTAGTCTGGTGCCTTGTGGTAGTTGCCCATTTCCTCCCTCTATTTCTTGGCATGAGCAGGTCGCAGAGTAATTCTCAGTTAAAAGCAGTGAAGCACGTCTGTGTCTTCAGCCTTGGCTGTCCTTTGATTTAATCAACAGCATTTGGGAGTTGAGAGCTTGTAGTGATGCTGCAATATCTTTAAAACAAAATAACACAAGGTTCTGAAACCTCAGTGTTTTAGAAATCTGAACTTTAACTATGGTTAATTTCATGGCCCAAATAAGAAGGGCGTGGGAAATAAACTGGTAATATTAGGTTGTATATCTCAGTAGTCAGAGGGAGTGCTCGGGGTGATGAGGCTGTAGGAGTCCTGCTGGGACTGGGAGGCTCTGCCTTGCCCACGTCTTGTATTTGCAGAAAATGAGGTATCTCAAGCCCTTCTGAGCAGCAGGGATAGCTCAAGCTGGGTACCCTCGTTTTTTGGCTCCTGGCAGTGATGGGTGGTGTTCTGTCCCCCCTTCAGAACAACGCTTCCAAACTGCTCTTGGCGATCATGGAGAGCAGGCACGACAGTGAGAACGCAGAGAGGATCCTCTACAACATGAGGCCCAAAGAGCTGGTGAGTCCCTGCATCACTCCGAAACTCCTTCAAGCCAGGTACAGTGGCACTTGGGAGACTGGGGTGGCCGTGTCCAAGAGCTCTGTGCATAGATTGCTCTCAACTGGAAGACCTCTCAAGGGTCTAGTTGAATGAGTGCAATATCCACAGGTCTGCCTAGCTCCCAGGCAGCCATCGTCTCCTGAATCCACGTGTAGAAGTTATTTGCACAAGAGACAGAGAGAAACAATTTCTGGTCACCTAAGAGCTGTTCAGTAGACTGTGGCAGGCTTTTAGGCTGGTTAATGTATTAACTGGTGAAAACACAAACAAGAGATTCAAAGTACAGCTGGAGCACCGGCGGCTTGTCTTGGTGCACGTCGCTACGGTGGGGACCAGCTGTCAGAACATGATGAGGGTGGCCCACAATATATTACCTAGAGGGGAATGTGAAGTTTAGTTTCTTGTGTCGATGAGTGGGGCTGAGCTCAGGTCTCCTGCTTTATCCTGGGTGTGGAGAAGCCCATTGACCTTCTCTTGAATGTACGTGCTCAGCTCCCTCTCACCCCTGCAAGAATGTCAAGTGTGTACTGGCCTTCAGCCCTCAGCCTGTGTCTCTCTTTCTAGGTGGAAGTGATAAAGAAGGCTTATCTGCAGGGAGAAGTAGAATTTGAGGATGGAGAGAATGGGGAAGATGTTGCGGCATCTCCGAGGAACGTGGGACACAACATTTATATCTTAGCTCATCAGGTAGAATTTTACCTACAGCTTTTGTAGCACCCAACCGTCACAAGCTGGGAATAGCAAGAGACTAATTCCCTGAAATTGTTTTAATGGCTCACCTCTGAGATAACTGACTGCACGTTCTCTTTTGATCAGAGGAAATTCTAATCCTTAAAGAATCAGAAAAGAAAATTCTATAATAAATGAAAATTTTTGGAGGTTTTTTTTTTTATAATGGGAAGCAGGCAGGCTCTTGACCAAGTTTCTGAAGACATGTGATCCAAGTTCTTGGCAGTACCGGGGAGCGATGTATTATTTTTCAGCTGTATCAAAGGTTACTTTGTACTCCCAAGGAAATTCTACTCACAGATCGATTAAACTGTAAGCAGAAATTTCACTCTGCTGTTTTGGTTCTTGCCACATGCTCTCTGTGGTGGAGCCCGTCAGGTTCCTTGTATTGATACAGTGTGGGGTTTGAAAGGCAAAAGACCAAGGGGGGGGAAAAATATATATATAAATCTACTTAAGATATTGATGCTACATATGTCACTCCATTAGAGGCTTCTTTGTTCCTTTAGCATCTGAGAGGAAAGACCATCAATATGCTGTAAGATGAATTTAGAGCATCCAGAAGCACTTTTGGAGCAGTGCTCTGTGCATCTGCTTTTCAACTGACGGAGATTTTCTCTCCCGTCCCTGCCTAGACACTTGTGTGAGGAGCACACCTTTGGATCTGGGTGGGTGTAGAAGGATAGACCGAGTGTGAATGTTCACAAAGTTGCCCAAGTCAGGCAAAGGGTGGGAGAGGATGGGTAAAAGAGGACTACAACACAGATATTAAAAAAAAAAATAAATACATATTTGAATCATTCTGACTTGCTCCCAAAATAGAGCTGCAGGGTGTCTGGTTGGAATAGAACAAGCCTTCTGTCAACTTTGCCCTTTCTTAGCAGCTGACTGTGTACTCTTTCCCTTTTTTATGCCAAAAATCAGAAATTTAATATCATAGAGAGACATCTGGTGTCTCCCACTCCCTTTGCATTCCTTTATTTTAGTTGGCTCGTCATAACAAAGAGCTGCAGAACATGCTGAAGCCGGGAGGTCAGATCGAGGGGGACGAGGCTCTGGAGTTTTACGCCAAGCACACGGCACAGATTGAGGTACAGGGGAAAGCGGTGGCTGCCGGGAGGTGTTGGGGGGGTGTGTGTGTGGAATATTCTGCTGTGGAAAGAGCCACTCGAAAGAGAAACAGTGGAATTAAACAACGGTTATGTTATACCTGATATTCTGATGGAACTGGCTACCTGCGTGTGGACTGTCATCTTTGACACGAGAATGTATATGCACTTATTTTTTTTTTTTATTTTTTGACAGCCGCTGGGGTGGGGGAGCTATTTTTGAGCTGTCGTGTGTGGGCTTTAAGATGGAGCTGAGCAGAGCTCTGTTGGCAGGAGGAAGTGTAACTTCGCTTCTGTTACATTTTGGCCGGTGCTGTTGCTGAATCCAGAAAGTTACTGATAGCTTTTGCCATTCTTCCTGTATTAAAATGACAGTTTGGCCTGATGCACAATCGGAGATGCTTTTTTAAAAGTGAGACACACACGAGTATGGAGAGTTCACAAAACTCTAATAAGCAATATAAATATAACTATTACTCCTCGTACTGGGCTGTGAGATGCGTAACTAAAATTTGCTAAGATTCTGAAATTGGGCGACCAGATTGCTCTGAAATTCAGCTCAGCTTTGGTGCGGGATTCACTGGGCCCCTTGGAAATCCCAGCCAAGAAGGATATTGTCAGGGTAAGACCACGGCATAGAAATTATCAGTCTTGGAGCTAAATATAGGCCTGCTTTGAAAGGTAGATTAAATTGAGTCTGTATCAGGCTGCTGTTTGTAGAATCCTAGAATGGTTAGATTTGGAAGGGACCTTAAAAATCACCAAGTTCCAACCCCCCTGCCCTGGGCAGGGACACCTCCCACCAGACCAGGTTGCTCAAAGCTCCATCCAGCCTGGTCTTGAACACCTCCAGGGATGGGGCAGTGTTCTATGGAAATGTCTCCAAGTTTCTACATGTAGCTGGTTTGAAAGGGGAAGGAAAAAAAAAAGAGCAGACAAACCAAGAAATAAAAGTGTTTCATAACTAGGAAGAACTCTAACAAAGCTGCTGTTCAGATTGTCAGGTCGGACCGTACCATGGAGCAAATTGTCTTCCCCGTGCCCAGTATCTGTGAGTTCCTCACCAAGGAGTCCAAGCTGCGGATCTATTACACCACGGAGAGGGATGAACAAGGCAGCAAGATCAACGACTTCTTCATGAAATCAGAAGACCTCTTCAACGAGATGAACTGGCAGAAGAAATTGCGAGGTGGGTTGTAGCTGTTGCCCGTGTGGTTGTGGGGAGCAGAGCGCCGGGGTCGGGTGTTGGGAGTTTGGAACGTTGGCTCAGTTGGCAGATGGTTCCCCGGGGTGGCAGCGACCTTGATAAGTGTTTGAAAGAGTCTGCTCCTCTGCAGGATGGCAACAAGCTGTAATGAAGTCAAGCTTTTTAACGCAGGAGCGACATGGACCGACGGGAGGGGGTCCAGGGGAGGGCAGGAAGGAGGAGCACAGGTCAGCTTTTTATAAGATCCAAGGGGAAAGAACAAAATTGTGGAGGATTAGCTTAAACGAGAAGGCATTTGGTGGCAGGGAGAGAGGTATTTAAGAACAGCTTAAACATGCTTTTTCCAGTAATGGTAAAAGTAGAATTTGCCCTTCTTTTGAGCAAGGAATAGACTGGCAGAAGTGCCAACTAAGTCCCTTCCAGCCCTGTGATGCTAAAGCATCTGAAAGCAAGTATTTTCAAGCACTGCTTCTCCCCTCTGAGGTTCCCACTGGCAGCTTGGAAAACTTTTAAAATTATATTTTAATTCACACAGTGCCACCACTTTCCCCAGTAAAGTTTCTAACTCATTTGCTTAAAATTATTTTAAAAAAATATATAGATTGATCTCTTGCTTTGGTAAAGGAGAAATGCTGCACATGAGGCTCAGCTTCAGCGGGCAGTGATGAGTGGTTAGAATTTACCAATGATGACCCCCTGAAATGTGAGAGATAAAGCAGTTATTTCCTGCCCAAGCCAACATCTGATACCACTGTTGTTCCCATGCTTGAATCAGCTGAACTCCAGTTCAGTGTGAGGGCACAGACTGGTCCAGATGGTCCAGAACCATCTCCTGGAGGAAACGGGAGAGTGGTCTTCTGCTCTCAGCTGCTGAAACCTGCCCACACCAGTGAGGTTAGCAAGGGTTTTCCCCCAGCAGAGACCTTGCTGGTACTCAGTCAGCATTGCATATGCTAGGAAAAAAATCAGATTCATGGGCTCATTTTGGTTGGAGGAGACCTTTAAGATCATCACATCCAACCGTTAACCCACCATTGCCAAGATACCAATTAGGTGCGAAGGGGCTTCTTGACCGTCCTCATCGTGAAAATCTGGGGGTTTTTTTAGAAAATTGTTTCCCTTGTTGCAACCTCTGATGATTGCATTTTTGCCCTTTCCCTCTGCACCTCCAAGGAGAGCCTGGATTCTTTCCAGTTTGTTTTTAGGATGTGTACATGTGGTCCACGCTAGAGCCGATGGTGTGTTGCACATTTGGTAATGGAAACTCAATATTGCCTTCTGATTGTTGGGATGTTTGTGTATATGTATGTTAATAGACCTTTTAACAGAGAAAAGCAATTGTAATCATTTTCTTTAAAATTATGCAAGTCATGTATGGGTAAGACCACCTGAAACTTGATCAGCTCTGTTGAAATATTTTTCATGTGTATGAATACTAAACAGAGGGGAGCTATTTCCACCCAACAATGGATTAGTGCTTCTGACAGCATCAAAATCCCCGGGAAGCTGCTTCCTAAAATGAATTCTAAGAAGTCTACAAGATTTTGTAGAGTATTTGACATCCTAAACAAATGGGCAGCTTTGTCTTTGACAGCGTCCGTGTATTTTGTTGTTTGAATTACTGTAATGGTCTTTGAGGCTGTTTCCAGGCACGCTGTGAAAGACGTCCATAATTAACAGCAGATCACAAACTAATCAAGATCCACCTGCAGAAGCAGAGAATATTTCATTTTTTCTTTAAGAAACTGGAATCCTTTAGCCTGTCTCCTAGTGCTGTGGTCTTGTTTGGTCTCTGGGTGATACTGTAAGTTTTTACAATTGTTTCTCACGTCTTAAATGCAGGTTTGTGTTTTCAGGACGTGACGGGCTGGCAGTGCTCTGTGCTCTGCTCCTGTGATACCACTTGTCATTTATTTAAACCTGAGAGAGACCTTTTTTTTAAAAAAAAGACCCATGTCCTTCCCCTTTCAGCTCATGGTCCTGGCCCTGGCCCATAATCTAAGCACCGTAAGTCTCCCAAGGTCTTAATTAAGTCTTCAAATGAGCCTGCCAGAACCAGGCAGAAGTGCTGCACGGGGCAGATGGGCTGTGCCCGTCCCCAGAGGAAGGTTTAAAGTAAAACCTGGAACTCTGTAATGACCCTTCGTATAACAGGGTTTTTTTTATACAAATGAATTCAGCCTGCTTACAGATCCTTCCAATTAAAATGAAATTGAGAAGAGAAATAATGCAGAAATCGGTGCATCATCTATTGGAAACATTGCTACGGCGCGTTTCGGTGAGGCTGAACATGCGCCTGGCTAATTAGTGGCAATGAGCCTTGTGTCCTTCCAGCGAGGGGGTACCTTTGTGTAGTCCTGTCCTTTGCGTTCAGCTCTTCGATGCATTTGCTTTTTACGTGCGTTTCAGCTCAGTATAATGAGGCGTTGTATAATTCCTTTTAACCCATTTTTTCGGCTGAGGATGCTGGAAGTGGTGATTTGCTGGAGAGGTGGTGGCCACTGTGAGGCTCAGAATTGCTGCGGTCGTTAACTTTACTCTTCAGCAGTTTGCATTTTCATCTCTTTCTTGAATTTCACTGTGAGCTGCTTTTCCTTTGCTCTCTGCTATCTCTACACGTTACCTCCTTCCAACAGCGAAAAGCGTTACTTCTTTCTCTTCTTTGAGAGCATTTTTATTAGTTATTTTTTTGGCCACTCTAGATTTCAGGAGTACACAATTTGCTGTACAATAAGCCCGCAGCAGCTAAAATCAGGGGGATTTTGCCATGATGCAGAGGGAATTGCTGTAAGGCAGCTTCTTCGCTGTCCTTGTCTTCTGGTCCCTCGCTACTTCAGAAAATGAATCTTTTTGCTTGCTCTGCCTCTCGGTTCTAGCAGTGGAGATTATTAAAACTGAAGTCTTTTTGAAAACGTACCATTGAGAATTTAAGATGTGCAGCTGTTTAACCACCTGCTTTGGTCTGTGCAGATGTGCTTGTGTCCTTTGCCCACGGGGCAGAGGGGAGACCAGCCGAGCTGCAGCCCCCTTGTTATTCTGGGGCTGTACTGCTCTCTTACCAGCCTGAATAGAAGTTGTCTCACAGCCTCGGCAGCTAATCCTAAACATTTTAGCTTTGTTGCTATTAGGGCACGTTGTGCCTTTCTTGTCCACCTTGCACTGTCTTTGCTGCGTTTTTCCTGGCTCGCTGCAGCAGAAGAGAAGTTTGAAGGTGGGCACCATCCCCTGGGCGGGATGGGGCTGAATCTCACCGTTGCCAACGTGTACAAATTTTCTTCCTCCTAATTTTCTTCCTGTGACTCTGAGTACAAAGTATATTATTAGGGGGAACCTGAAGTCCTTGACCTCTGGCATTTCTGAACTTATTCTCATGCTGCCAGTAAATCAATTCATGTTTGAAATTACTTTCCTTTTTAACATGAGTCCTTTGCCTTAAAACACTGTCTAGGAAATCGGAAGAACCCCAAAATAAAGAGGCATTAAATGAACTTCAGAATAAGCCATGACTTCTGCTGCTATTGATGCTGTGCTTTTGGGCAAACTGAAAATAAACTGAGTTTTGGTCATGATTAATATATTATATGGAACTCTTTTTTCTTTTTTTTTTAATGCTCCATTAAAAAGAATTATTTTTCTCTTTTGCAGCTCAACCTTTCCTATACTGGTGCGCTCGCAACATGTCCTTCTGGAGCAGTATTTCCTTTAACCTGGCTGTCCTTATGAACCTGCTTGTGGCTTTTTTCTACCCATTCAAAGGAATTCGAGGAGGTACCAATATTTAACATACAAAACTATGCGAACAAATAAGGTATAATGAACCACATTCCATCCCCTGTGTCTGCATCCCTGTTTACTTCAGTGGAGATGGTAGTACAGAAATTGGCTTTTTTAATTGCCTTGATTTAAATTGTGCTGTTCTCAGAGTCACTCTTTCTTGAGGCATTTGTAAGGAAACTGTAGAGCCATGCTTTTTCCTAGGGGGAAAAATAACCAAAGACAGACACCCACCTTTAATTACTTGACTGTTCTACTTTGTTTTAAAGTTCTGTAATTAAGTATTGAACTAAAAATATGAGAAATGTTAATTTGTTGTTTCTCTTGAGCTTGCATTTTATTAATGCCGTTTTCCATAGAACTTTGGTGGTTGCGTAGCACTCCAGGAGACTTCTGGGGCTGAGGGAGAGAGATGACCCTGTGTTGGCAGGCAAGGTGTATGGGAGCAAACTGACCTCCTTTGTACCGTTAGAAATGGATGGAGGGTGCAGAAAATGAGCCCATCTTCCCTCTGCTGTTGTCTCTCCTAGGAGTCACAGAATGCTATGGGGTTGGAAGGGGCCTCTGGAGATCATCTCCTCCAACCCCCTGCCAGAGCAGGGTCACCCAGAGCAGGTCCCACAGGAACGTGTCCAGGCAGGTTTGGAATATCTCCAGAGAAGGAGACTCCACCACCTCTCTGGGCAGCCACTTCCAGGGCTCTGCCACCCTCACAGGAAAGAAGTTCCTCCTAATGTTTAGGTGGAACTTCTTACATTCAAGTTTGTGTCTGTTCCCTCTTGTCCTGTCACTGGGCATCACTGAAAACAGACTGGCCCCATCCTCCTGACACCCACCCTTGAAGTATTTATAGGTATTGATGAGATCCCTCCGCAGTCTTCTCTTCTCCAGACTGAAAAGACCCAAGTCCCTCAGCCTTTCCTTGTAAGAGAGATGCTCCAGGCCCCTCATCATCTTTGTAGCCCTCTGCTGTACCCTCTCCAGCAGTTCCATGAACTGGGGTGCCCAGAACTGGTCCCAGTGCTCCAGATGGGGCCCTCACCAGAGGCCAGAGTCTCTTTACCCCTATGAGTCCTTAGAGCCAGAGGTGGCCCTGGGGAGTGAGGAGGAGCGTGCTGGTCATGTCCCCTGGCTTTGGGAC
Organism: Limnodromus scolopaceus; assembly: GCA_028565335.1. NCBI lineage: Eukaryota > Metazoa > Chordata > Aves > Charadriiformes > Scolopacidae > Limnodromus > Limnodromus scolopaceus. The sequence goes on from JAOXNO010000003.1 coordinate 14,373,214, forward strand.
AACCTGCTGCTCCACGGTTCTGTGTTGTCAGCAGGTAGAGCTGGGCTCGCTGTCATTCTTCACATAAGCTATGGGTTAACATGTGCATTTCATGCAGGATTGCACAATCTTGCTGTAGTAGGTCTCATGGAAGTTGGTTTTGATCCAAGCAGTGGGTTTGTGCGACGGTGGTGGTTCTTAGAGCCAACTCAGTAAATACTCGCACTGGAGTCTTGATGAGATCCAGCTGCTCTGACTTAGATCCAGCCTCTCCCAGGAGATGCACCCGAGGGCAGGTCAAGGGGTGGATTCATGTCAGCAAGAATCAGGAAATCTGGAGATAGAGCATTCAGAAGAATCTATCGTGTTTTATCTCTTGCGAAGCTGGTGAAAAGGAAATGCCTTGGTAGGAGATTTTGCCACATCTGTGTCTACTGGAGTAAACAAGGAACCCAGCAGTAAAAAACTCATCCCAGAGAGGATGATTCATGTCCAGGCCTTCCCTTCCCTTTCTTTAGCCACCGTACCTCCACCTCGCACCCTGTGACAGCAGACCATGGGGCTACCCCATCCCCTCTGGCCAGCGGTTGGTTGAAAGGTTTGAACAAGCATGAAGAGCAACTGAACTTTCTGTCTCTCCTTTCAAAGGTCACGAGTCAAAATTGCAAAGTCTGTATTTATGGCTGCTAGGAAAGCTGGTTATTAAATGAGTTTGTTGAGATTAGAAGTTGCAAGACTGGTGGGGGATCATTTGGCATTTTGAAGATGCCCTACCCTACATAATTGAAATATTTTATCAGGTAACATTTTGATAAAATCTCTTCCTCTTCTAGTTACAATCAAAAATGAAAAACAAATAAATACGTGTGTGTTTTATATTTAGCTTTTTAAAAAAAAAACATTCAGACCATTTGGGGGAGGTTGGCAGTGTCTTGAATGGCTCAAACGTGGTGAACTGAGCAGCTGATCAGCATCTGACCATAGCAGAAGCTGTAAAACTTCTGACTTGAGGAGCAGAAACAAAACCAGACTCCTGGAATTTGGTAGTGGAATGGTGAGAATTCCAGAGATCAGGAGAGCTTCCTGCCACACTCCTCTGGCCATCAGACATGGAAGGGACCCCAATGATCTGACATCAGGTTGGGTGCAGACAATTGATGTTGACCGCTGGCTTGGTTGTTTGCCCAGAGCAAGGACACTGCTCCCGGCTTGTTCCCAGCCTCTCCACGTCCCCAGGAAGGAGAGATGGACCTGTGCCCTCAGCCCTGCTCTTTCCTGTGAGTCCTGGCCTGCACCAGGTCCCACAAAGGTCTTTGTACATCCTGGTGTTGTACATCCTCCTGCCAATGTGGTGCCAGATCTCTCCAGGGTGGGGGTGACAGGCAATGGTCGAGGACTTCATCAACTCTAGTTACGTTTTCAAGCCTGCTGGGAAACGCTGAAACTTGTGAAAGCGAATATATTCATGTGCCGTGGATGGCTCTGTCACAGCTGGGATGTTCAGTCTCCTGTGGAGGTGCAGGATCTTCCTCTCACAGCAATTCCCAAGTCATTCCTAAACGAGCTTCTGCACGTGTTTTTTTTTCCCTCTCCGTGCTGTTCATGGTTCCCACTCGGGCGACTCTGTTCCAGGCTCCGCTCCTTCTGCTGTTTGACAGCTCGAGCGGCGGTGGTGGCGCTGCTCCGGGATCCCAAACTCCCTCCAGACAGCGGAAACATCTGTTCAACTTTACGCTTATTAAGTTTTAATTTCCATCTATCCTCTGCTGTCTTTATTAATCTACAGTGATCTGGGAAAAAAATTAAATGGCTGCCTGTGGTAGTCAGATGAGAGTAATATTTCCTAAGCCTTCTGAATTTGGATGGGGGGAGGAAAAATCCCTCGGTGAATATCTTGCAAATCAGGCACAACAGTCCTGAGTACTTACCTGCAGAAGGGCTGCAGAGTGCTATGAAATTTGGGGGGAGGTCTTGCCTTTTTGCCAGTTGAGGAACCAGCTGCTTGAAGAAAAACTTTTTTTTTTTTAATGTCAGTTTTAAGAAAAAGATGTCTTCTATATTCTGCATAAACCCAGGGTAAACGGTCTTTTTGGCCAAGTATTTTATTTTTTTTTTTATGGCTCTTTCAGAGAAGTGTATTTTTAGCAAGACGGGCTTGATGTTATGTAAGCAGACAGTCCCATGGGACAGTCTAAATAGAACCAGAAATAGCAAGAGATGACAAAAACCGGTACGAGGTTTTTGACCAAAAGCGTTAATGGGAGGATCTGCTGAGAATCTGGACCTGGAGGAGCATCTTCTCTCTCTTCACCTTCCCATTCGGTGCCTTTACAGAATGTAGGAGCAAAATGCCTCTCCTTTTCAGTGTTCAAGGGGTCTAAGTAATGAACACTGAAGTGAAGAATCCTGTAACACTGGTGCTTATCATTTACATAATGCTTTAGTAACAAGTTTGTAATTAAAATCTGCTGAAGGCATAGGGCTCAGATGTTCCACTTCCCGCTTTGAAATCAGTAATGTCTGAACATGAGGCTTAACCATGTTCCAACCAAGATAAGATAAAACGGCGTTTATTTGGTTATTTTGGTTCTGTTTGGTTGTACAAAGCATTGAAACGGGGTTTGTTTCTCCCTCTCTGCCCCAGGAACACTGGAGCCCCACTTGTCAGGCCTGCTGTGGACAGCCATGCTGATCTCTCTGGCCATCGTTATCGCTCTTCCGAAGCCCCACGGCATCCGAGCCTTAATCGCTTCTACAATATTACGGCTGATATTTTCAGTCGGTTTACAGCCTACTTTATTTCTTCTGGGTGCATTCAACGTGAGTACCAAGTGGTCTTTTTTTTTTTTTTTTTAAGTTCTCTTGCATCGTATGTGTAAGGGTTTCTTACCTGCTCGTGAAGACGTGGGGCAAAAATAGCCTGGGAGGTTGTGGTGGGACTGGTGGGAGGAGTGGTTCTAGCAGAAGGGCTTCGCTGCTGTTCATTTAATCCTGGTTCTCTAGGCCAGAGGTATTGAAGGTTTTGCCCCAGTCTAGAAACAGCTCCCACCCCAACCAGAAATGTAAAGAAGTCTCTGTGACCCTAAAGGACTCGGTTACGTGCTCCAACCCATCTCCCGTTCAGCGACGCGGCTACAGTGTTTTCGGGGTTGTGTAAGATGCACTAAAGAACGCATTTCCCCGATGTCTGCATTCTACCTGCCAGCCAAAAGCCAAGGCTTAAGCAGTTTTTCTACAGTAAATGTGTGGACTGAGCACGTAAGCTGAGCCACCAGAGAACTTCATTAACGCTCAAACCCGGATACTTGTGGTCTCTTGTGGCAAGCAAGCCAAAAGTGATTCTCTCTGGCTGAGTCAGCAGGAGCTGCGCAAAGATGCCTCTTCTCAGAGTCTTTGCCTTTTATTACCAAGTGCCCGGCTTTCACCTGCGTCATCTAATAGCGTTCCTTGCCTCCAAAATTCGTCACTGCCTGCCGTCTGCCACCGAGTCACGGCTGCCTCAGGAGGGTGGTGGTTGTCGTCACTGGTAATTGCAGTGTTTAGCTGGTCCCAGGTAAGCTGGAGGCAATTTTCCTCTGGTGCTGATGGCTGGTGCTGCACGGGAGGACCGCTGGGTGTGTGGTCCCCGAGTGAGTTGCTGAGGGAACCTGGAAAACTTACTGAATCACAAGCAATACCAGAGGTTTTGGAAAAGTAAGAGTTGCTGGAGAGTTACTTGACTGCAGGGAGTGCCATGTTTAGAGCAGGGTTGGGTTTTTCTTTTTAGGAAGTTTTAGCTCTCGCACCAGGGAATGTTTTAACTTTCTTCTTTAAATTTTCATCTTGATTCCTTCTGACAACAAGCTGGAGACAGGAGTCAGTGCACATGATTTATTCAGCATGCCCAGTTTTGGTTGTGGCTCTGTCTCAGCTGCAGGAAACCCAACAGAAGCAGGTTTTGACTGACGTGTAAAACGCTCTCCTGTAGCGGACAATTCAGATGGTCATTGATATCATCGTGGAGCTGATTTACTTCCAGCTTTGAAAAATTGCCCTTTTTTCCTGCAAGCCACACATTGTAACTAACTTATGGTTGATCTTTCCTCAGGTTTGTAATAAAATTATTTTCCTGATGAGTTTTGTGGGTAACTGTGGAACCTTCACTAGAGGATACAAGGCAATGATCATGGACGTAGAGTTTCTCTATCACCTCCTGTACCTTCTGATTTGTGCTCTGGGCCTCTTCGTACACGAGTTCTTTTATAGTTTGTTGGTAGGTATTCACTTTGCCCTTAGAATGTTTTTTCATGTTTGAAAAGTCCCATCTCGGGCATATCTGGGTGTGTTGTACACCACTTGCTCTCCGTTTTGGTACTGGGAGGCCGTTGTGCAGGCACAGAGAACCGCGCGCTGGGGATTTTGCTTGGGAGAAGTTACAGTGAAAGGCTACGGGACATTTATTTTTTGTTCTCCTTAAGCATATTATACAAGACATAGGTTTTATCTAAATTTTATCTAATTTATCTAATTTTATCTAAATGCATGTGTTGCAATGAAGGTATTTAGCGTTTCCCTGTGCGTGTTGGTCCTCTTAGGCTTTGAAGGTACAGGTTTTCTAGGTTAGACGTATTGTTTGTGACCCTGCTCTGACTTCTGGGATAATAAACCAGTTCAAAACATTGTGGCTGCAAGTTATCTCAACACCTGGTGAAGGTTTAAGCCTACTTAATGCCATATAAGCTCTTACATTAGGAAAAAAAGGAATCATTGAAAGATCTAGCTGTAGAAATGTAAGCTGATCAGAAGGCACTTTAGGAGTTTCCATCTAAGAGGCACAGAGTCTTTAAGATGGTTTATTTAGAGAAGCTGTGGCTGCCCCATCCCTGGAGGGGTTCAAGG
>JAOXNO010000003.1:14378170-14389337 GCA_028565335.1 Limnodromus scolopaceus
CAGGTTGGAGGGGGCTTGGAGCAACCTGGTGTGGTGGGAGGTGTCCCTGCCCAGGGCAGGGGGTGGCATTGGATGATCTCGAAGGTCCCTTCCAACGCAAACCATTCTGTGATTCCAACTATAAGATTGTGTCTGTGCTTCTGGAGCAGCTGGTTAACTCTGGAGTGTCTCCCCAGCTGTAGCCAGACTCCAGAACCTCGCACAACTGACACGGATGCCTGGCATCCCTGTGTTTTCTGTTTGGGGTGGAATTCGTTGTGCACGGCACAATACTTCTAAGAATAAGCACCGAAGGAGTAGATCTAGTGTTGGTGGAGAAAATGTGTCACTTTTAAAGCAAACCTTAAATCCCATTCAGAACACTCTATTTTTGTCCCTTTGCTTGCTACATCCTCTGGTAACCAAATTGGTTATTTTCTGTATTCATGTAGGCCCAACTTAACAAATACTTGCCCTCTCACTGTCAGCCAGCGTAGCCGTCACCCTGTCTGGGCTCTGCTGGTGACCTCTCTCAGACCCGGAGGAGGGAAAAATGAAGGAAACATCTGTAATTTAAACAAAGATTTTGGGAAAAAAAATATCGCTCATTTAATTATACACTCAATAAACTAAGACTTAAAGGAAGTTGTCTCAAAGAGCATGGCACAAGACTGGTACAGTGGGGGTGAGGGACCCCATCTTCCTCACCTCCTGCTATATTTTTCTTTGCCAATATGTTAAATCTCAGGCAACTACAAAAAAAAGAAAGAAATAATAATTGCTCTTTAAAACAGCAGATTGGCGTTGTTAACGTGCTCCCCCAGGTTACGCCAACATGTGGTGTGCCACCAGCGGTGTTGGTGCAACGTGTGAGAGAGAGCCTTTGCTTTTGTTCATTGTCCCCAGCTCTTTGACTTGGTGTACCGGGAGGAGACCTTGCTGAACGTCATCAAGAGCGTCACTCGCAACGGGCGTTCCATCATCCTGACTGCTGTTCTCGCCCTTATCCTGGTCTACCTGTTCTCCATAGTGGGCTACCTCTTCTTCAAAGATGACTTCATCCTGGAAGTAGACAAGCTCCCCAACGAGACGTTACTGCCAGGTTGGTGCCGGCGACTCACTCCGGTTTGTGTTGAAGAAAGGAATGGGCTTTTGTTCCATGGGACGTGCTGAGTGTCTTCCACCTCTTGCAAGACATACCGATTGCCTCACCAGTTTGACAATTTCTTTCTTACAAAGGACATTGTTTAAACAGAAAATAAAAGCTAAAAAAACCCCAAAGTGATGGGAGCAAGCAGGTACCCCAGTATTTTTACAAAAGGCTGCAATCTGCTGCAGCATAAGGGAGATGGGGAGGAGGAACCCCTGGAGATAGCACTTGGGCTCTTCTCCCAACGGCTGAGATTTCTCCCCTCGCTGTTTGCTAAAACAGTTGAGATTATCTAATTCAGCTCCACCTACTCCCTCCCCCAGTTTAATGGCAAGCAGACTTTAGGTAGGCCATCATGAGGAAGGCTCTGCACCGGGAGAATTGAGTTTGCCAGACATGGAATGGTTATATTGGCTTTTAATGGTGGGGTTTACTTTCAGCATAACATCTGAAATATCAGACTGAATATAAATGATGGATGCCAAAGAAATGCTCCTGTGAAGCAGAGGTTTATCTCTCTTTAACTCTGGTTTGCTCATAGTTTTTTATAGACTGTATTAACCTCCCTCAAATACTTGCCACAGTGAATTCCGTGGCAGACTTCTCTCTGCTGACCTTAGGTTGCTTATTGCAAGTTAAAATTTGGTTGGTTTTTTTTCCCTACCCTGCAGCATCAAGCAAGGAACTCAGTGGGTGGGAAGCACAGCAATGAAATTTGTTAGAGGAGAAGTTTGGGTTTTGCCTTGGTTTTTTTTCCTCTGACACTTGAGCTATTCAGACAAGTATTATTTGATGTTCCTACTGTTGTGTTTTTTTATTTTTTCTAATTTTACTGCCAACCCTGTGAGGGACCCAAACCTCACTGACTCTATTATTTCACGTTTCCATGTGGCTGGGGAAATGCCAAAGATGTCTCCCTATGTGGCAGTAGGTTTGTTTTGGGACTTGCAAGGCATCGAAAGGCAAGTTTGCAAGGCCCCTTGAAATTCCACTGCCTACTAGAACTTAGTATTTTTGGAACAATTTCCATTACTCTCTCAACTTTGGAGCCGATGCAAAATAAACACACAACTTTGGTCTTCAGTTCAGAGAAATAATAAGAATTTTAGGTTTGAATTTAGAATCATTGAATGTGTAAATCAGAAAGTACTGTGTCCTTCTAAACTCCAGGATAAATATAAGAGTCTAAGTCTCCCTACTGATTGCACACTGAATATGATACCTCAATATCTGAGCAGTGACCTTACAAAACGTTAAACTATCCATTTGATTCATCACCTTCTGTTTTCAGATCGCACGGAGCCAGGTGAGACCATGACCGGGGAGTTCCTCTATTCAGATGTATGCAAAGCAGGTAGCAGCGAAAACTGCTCTTCAATCATTCCTTCCGACCGTACGTATCTGCTGTTGGATTCCTAACTTCTACCCTGAGTTCTCCCACTTTTTCTAGTTAAGCACCTTAAACGAAAAAAAAAAAAGTCTTAAAAAATCCTATGTAATAAATTTGGGAACAGAACTGTCATGAGACTGACTTGAAAAAGGATTATCTTAGGCCAACAGCGTAAATTACATTTGTTACATGAAGCAATTAAACTAGAGAAACCTAAAACTAACCCATTCTTTGATAAAACAATCATATTCTTTAATTTTCTACCTTATCAGTTTGAGAAGGAAGTGATGCAGTTATATCTCTTTACAAAGTTTATTATTTTAAAACATGAGTCTATTAAATGTGATCTTGGAGGATAATACACTGTGAAATATGGAGCAGAACATTGTTTATTGTCAGCATTATTCTATCTAGCTAACTAAGGAAACCTTTTAATATGATGGCAGGAAGTACTCAATGGATTAAGTAGGCAGGGTAGGTTTGGGGGGTTTTGAGATTAAAGAAGTGCATGCAAGATATTACTTGTAGCAGAATCGCCAGCCTCAGATTGGGTATTGAAATATTTCAGTTTTATTTGCTAGAAAATGTAATTTACTTCTCAGAGATTTACGGTGCTGGCTGCGAGAGCCAGACAGAGCATCGCTGTTCCTCTTAGAAGTGGAGCTCTGATACGGGCACATCCTTCAAAGGTCAATAATGGCCACGAGCCCATGTGCTTGCAAGAGGAGATGGCTCCGTTTCCCTCAAGTGTCCTCTTTGATAAGCAAAGATTCAACCTTGATACGAGAAAGGCTGCTCTATTCGGCTCGAGGAGGAGTGTGCGGCTTCGTCTTTATATGCTCCGGCTGCACAAAGGAAAACTCCAGAGATGATTTTATATCATAAATAATCAACCTGATACCAGGGTATTTTGTGGCCAGGGATATTAGTGATGTCCAAATCTTTGGCCGTTCCTCTGCCATCTTGGGGTTTGGCTATTTCTACATTGCGCAGGGATTTGGGCCTTTCTGTGGGAAGGTGCGACCCGCTCATGAGCATTTTCATGAGGAAATGAAAGTCATGAGACTTTTAATGGGTACAGGGAGAGTAGATGAGATTAGGTAATTAATTCTAGCAGTTCTGCAACTGAAACCGTGAAGTTGGAGGCTTCAGCCAAATGAAGAAAGGGTCAAAAAAAGTGTGTTGCTTTTTCAGTAAAACGCCGTTTCCATAAGCAGTGATATTTTAGCCATTTGAAAAATACAAGTCGAAGTTGCCATTTTGAGTGCAGCCCAAAGGCTGTGCAATCTGTTAGGCACCAGGGGAGAGTGAAAGAGGCAACACTTTGTCCTCTGAGCTGTCAAAAAGCTCTGATTCTGTATAAACAGGCATCTGGTGATCTGAGCTGTGCCTGCTAACAGAAATGGAAAGAGAGATTTAACCGAGTCAAAGACAGCAGCTCAAGCACAAAAGAAAACTCTGCTGGTGGGGAGAGGAGGGCAGGGGGATGCCAGAGCAGAGACCCGCTCCCACGGTCATAGAATCAGAGAATTGTCCAGGTTGGAAGGTACCCTTCAGATTATCAAGTCCCATCCCTGGAGGGGTTCAAGGCCAGGCTGGATGAGGCCTTGAACAACCTGGTCTGGTGGGAGGTGTCCCCTGCCCGGGGCAGGGGGGTTGGAACTCGATGATCTTTAAGGTCCCTTCCAACTCAAACCATTCTACGATCAGAAGTCCAACCATCAACCCAACACTGACCAACTTAGCACCACGTCTGCCCAGCTTTTAAATACCTCCAGGGATGGTGACTCCACCATGGCCCTGGAGAGCCCGTTCCAATGTTTGACAACCCTTTTGGTGAAGAAATTTTTCCTGATACCCATCCTAAACCTCCCCTGGAGCAACCTGTTGGCTCTTTGCAAGAGCTGAGGAGGTTTGCAGCGCTGGCTGGAAATCTGGCAGTTTTTGCACAGGGGAGAGAGGAATGGAGAGAATGGTTTAAAAGCGATCTTCTCGCCTTTGAAACGTGTCTTTGCTTGCTGTGTTTAACAGAACTGATAGCTGAAGAAATGGAGGAAGAGAATAAAGAGCATACGTGCGAGACGTTACTGATGTGCATTGTTACTGTACTGAGTCACGGGCTCCGGAGTGGGGGTGGAGTAGGTGATGTGCTCAGGAAACCATCCAAAGAGGTACATTATCACTGAATGGGGGCGGAAAAGTGATAACCACGTCGGGCTGGGGATCTGGTTCTGCTGGGGAAAATGTGTATATGCTCCCTTCAAACAGATGAAGGATCCAGCGTGACTAGAAGGGACCACACTTTCTGTCTCATACAGTTAAATCTCTGCAGGATCAGTTAAATAGCAGCCAGTTCAAATAAGCTTCAAGGGCTCTTTGAACTTGAGGGCTGTCCAGAATGGGGCCCGAGAGAACAGAAGTGGGGTAGCCAACAGTTTGTGCTTTGGGAGTTCAGGATCTGGAGAAATAAGATAAGTGCAAGCTAGTGAGAGAGTAAGATGAGGTAGCAGAATGAAAATTGGCAGGGGGTTTTACCTTTCCCGAGCATCCCTTGGGAAGGGTAAGGTGAGTAAAACAGGGAATGGATGGGAGGACAGGGACTAAGTTGGGTTGAAACTGGGACTGTGGGAAAGAAGGAAGGAAGGAAGGAAGGAAAGATGTTGCTTGGAGGCATCATCAGAGAGCGATGGACCAGTCAAAGCAGCAGGAATTTTTGATAATACCCAAAGCTGCCGCTGTCACTGCTGCTTTAGCTCTTTGTGCCCACCCGAGTCCCAGGCTGGCGTTCCCCAAAACCACCTTAGGGGGCAAAGGAGCAGCCTTGGTCAGAGTGAATGATTTTCTGTACTGTCTGAATTTCTAAGTGTTTTCTAATATTTAGCATTCTTTTCAGCTTACAATACATAATTTACATTAATAAGTTACATAATTCTTAATAAAAGTTTGGCACCCAACTGGCAGGATGATTCTGAAAATGGGGATTAGGTATTGGGGTGCTCAGGCCTGCAAGAAACATCAAACGGGTACCGGGAAGCCCAACTTTAATGTCCCCATACATGGTTGTTAGCAGAAATGAAATGAATAATATTAAATTCCAGTAAAAGACCTTATGGTCAGCATTGATACTATATTGATAAATCAGCAGATGAATGTAAGGATATATAGAATTTGGATGGGCTTGCGGGGGGGGGGGGTGAGGAAAGAACAGATTCAGTGTGAGAGAGAAGAGGACGGAGTTGGGCACAGTAAGAAGGGGCAGCTCTGTAGAGATCACATGCCAGATTACTCAGTGACCAGCTTTTCTTTCGGTAATCTTGCATTTTAGTTTCACTTAAGGTTTGGGTGTTTAAGTTGTCACTGGAGTGCACCAGAAATGGAGACTCTAAAGGGAGGGGCTGTGGGGTGGCGTGCTCTGCTGCCAAACTGAGGAGGGCATGGGGAGGGTTAGATGTGCGTGCAGTTGGGTTGTTAATTATTAAAATATCTATCTTGCAGGAACCTCTCTTTGCTGCTAGAGTGATATATGACCTGTTATTCTTCTTCATGGTCATCATTATTGTCCTTAACCTGATTTTTGGGGTGATCATTGACACTTTTGCTGATTTAAGGAGCGAAAAACAGAAGAAAGAAGAAATTTTAAAAACGACTTGCTTTATTTGTGGTAAGTGTAACAACACACTTCAGAATAAGGGGCTTACTCTGTCAAAGTCAGAGGTGGCTGCAAACTAGCAGGAAACAGGAGTCTTGAATTCCTGGCTGTTCTACCTTGCGTTCCCCAGGGAGTCGATATTCTCGGGTACCACGTGCGTAGGAGCTTGGCAGCAGGAGGAGATGGGGAACGTATGCTCAGTACACCCTTTTTCCCTCAAGCCCTTAGTTTCTGTTTCTCCTGTGCTTCAAAGAATAATTTCCTGTTGGAACGGGAGAGACTTTCATAAACAGTGTTTTATTCCAAGGGTGCTGAGCATCGAGCGGTGCCTGCGAGAGCTTTTCCCATCAGTAGACTGGGAATTAAAGCTGCTGAGCCTTTGAGTTATGAAATCCAACAAACTGATGGCATTTTTTTCAACCGAAAGCTTTCTGTGATGTATAATAAGTGTGAGCAGAAGATCTTATGCCTTCTTTCCTCTTCTCTCTACGCTGTGGCCCTTTCTTAGAGAGTTCACCCCTGCTGTTCAGTGTTCATTTAATAATGACTGACTTTTAAGCAGCGCAGCAGAGTGTAGAAACATGTTTTGGGTTTAGAGCTTGTTCTCTTAGTCCCACTTCGTAAATACTAAGGGTTGTGTATGTGTCGCTCTTGTAGGTTTGGAAAGAGATAAATTTGATAACAAGACAGTCACATTTGAAGAGCACATTAAAGAAGAGCACAATATGTGGCATTATTTGTGCTTCATTGTGTTAGTGAAAGTAAAAGATTCAACAGAATATACCGGACCAGAAAGTTATGTGGCAGAAATGATCAAGGTGAGTTTGGAGTTTTGCCTTTTTTTGTTTGTTTGTTTTCCTGGATTAGACCAACCTACTGGCATATTTGGTAAATACAGGATTCTGTATTTTATTTGTTTTGTAAGCAAAAACTTGGAGTAAGACCTTTCCTGCAATAACAGGCTTAATCAAATGCCTTTCCTTTTAGAAGCATCTTCTAAAGATAACGTAGTTAAGATGTACTTGGCGAGATAACTGGAGAAAAGCCCTTGGGTTGATGGCAGCACGGAGTAGGTGGCAGTGAGCAGGGATATTTAGGTAGTTGCCGTGGCTTTAAATCTGGTGAAGAGAAGCTGTTCTGTTTTGAAAACTCATGCTGAAGGGAGAATATTTTCAAGGCGGTGGAAGTATCTGAAGGTATCGCAAACAAGTTAGAACCTGTCCCAGTGTAAATACCTTAAACTGACTTGTAGGATTTGTTGTCATATGATTTTAGCTTCTTGTTGTAAAAATCCAAAATTAATATCTACTCAATTGCAAGGCCTTTTAATGAGAGAATTAAAAGCCTCGTCTCTGCCAAGCTGCAGGTTCAGAGCTCCTGGAATTAGAGCCTAAACCTCAATTACCAATCTCTGTGTCTTCTGGCTGGTTAGCAAAAGCCGATTCTCATTTATAACATTTCAGTTAGTTATTTCTCTATTTGCCTTCGGACGAATAAATCGCAGAATACTTTTCTTACTTGTCTCTAACTTTCTTGCTGCAGAGGAACAGTCTGCCTTCAAGTGGGCAATTTGTCGTGGCCCGGTCAGATGTAAATCCCACCCAGATCTCTTCGAGGTTAAACACGTTACTTCAGGGTCACTGAAGTGTATGTCCTAGTTCTGGATTTCTGCCTCTCTAATGAGGGCTTAAAGAAATCTTGTGAGCAGTCACCTGATGGGGGATTAGCGCAGTGAGATAACGAAGCACATCGCTGTCGCCGCTGCTTTCTAGTCTGCATGATTATATTGCTCCCTCTGTTTATCCCAAGCGTTACTTCAGGGGGAAGCGCTACGCTCTTTTTAAAGTGTTTCTGCTTTTAAAAGACTATTTTGCGTTGTGTTAAAACTGTTTAAAAAAAAAAGTTTCAGTTAATGAAGAATTTATTAACAAATTATTATTTCAGATTAACAGTTCTAAGTAGGTATGAACCAAAAACCAGAATATGTGTGCAATAAGGGCAGAAACCCGAGAACTTTTACCAGAATTCCCCTTCGTAGAAGTGTCAGCAAAGGCTAATGCTGTGTCTTGAACGGGAATAGGGATAAATTATGCATAGACCAAGTGTCTCAGGCAGATGCCATTTTATGTAACTGTGTGCTGTAGGTAGAGGTTTGGAGGATGTCTTGTAGCTGGTGGTTTTTTGCATCTCACGAGCCAGTTTTAAATTGAGAACTGACAGCAGGGTCTCCCTGCTATGCTGTTGGAAGCGTGGTGTGACCCTATGAGCTGTGGAATAGGAAGTAAATTGGCCTTTGACATTAAAAACATTCTTTGCTGCCCTAGAAAATCTGAATGTAAAACATGATGAATATATTTCTCTGCCGGACCTCTTTTAAATACTTCTGTAAGAGTCAGAAATCCTTTTTTGTGCTTAAGTAACTTGGGGCACAGTTCATCTTTAACTCAAGCCTTCGGTCTTCGTTTCATGAATCTGGAAGGACAGGCAAAAGGAAAGCCTTAAATATGTCAGTGGCTCCAAAAATTCAGGATCGCCTGTTGGAGGTGATGGTTTATTTTGTGTTTGGACAGAGGGCGAATGGGAACCTGTGGTTTCTTCACGTCTGCAGCTCCCTGATTCTCCTGGAAAGTGCTACTTGTGTCATGGTTAGGTTGAAAAGGGATTTTCTCCCCACATTTTCAGACTGAAGGTGGCACTCTAACATCTTTGATAATGACAAAGATGGGCCATGTCTTTTCCATGGGCTGTTATGTGGCACCATTGTTAAAATGCAATTTATACCCATTTTTAGTAGTTGAGGGTAGGAAGCATAATGTGCTCCAGATCATACTGTGCTGAGAGAATACACCTCAAATACGCTTCACCTTTGCTCTGACTCCCAACAGAATTATCTTTAGAAAACTCTTGGATTTCTGCCTTTTGGCAATAGTAAAAAAAAAACAACCCAACACCCCCCCCCAAAAAAAAAAAACAAACACCAAACCAAATGGCGGAGGCATTTTTTTGTTTGTGGGTTGTTCCAACACCACAGAACCTTTAAAAAAAAAAAAGGGAATTTAGGACACTAAAATTATATTCACCATCAGCTTGTGAGTTGCATCCAGTGCTGCTTGTAGAGTGCTTTAAAGATATTTTAAGCGCTGTGGTATCAAAAGAATCCTGGACAGTTTTACTTCTGCTGGTTAGTGAATATTCAGGAGCCTTAAGAGTGATCTTGAATTTTGATGTTTCCCTGACTAAAAATAATGCGTGTAGAAAAGCAATTTTGAGGCTATCCACTGCACGGAAATGGCAGAGCTGCATCTTGCCCCTAGAATTCATCCTGCTGCCTGCAGGAATATGACCCAGTATAAAGAGAAATTGCAGCCTTGAAAAATCAATGATTAACTACAGTTCTTCAGTGAATTTTATATTTCTTCATGGATAGAAGCTCATTAAATTAAAACACAGCACGTGGAAAGAAGTCAACTTCGAAACAGAGTTTAAGGGCTTTGGACAGTGTAAGCCTGGTCAAAGCAAATATTTTTAAAAAACAGTGATTTGACAAAATAAAACCTCATCTCCTGATCTGTAATTTCACCTTCCAAAACATTTTTCTGCTATGAATACGGGTCTGTTGGTGCTTGCAATCTCAGCTTGTTTGCCCTGCGTGTCCGCGGGAAGCCAGGCTGCCGTGATTTGTAGCTGCAAGTCCAGGCTTCGGATGGGAGCCCTGGAATCCATCGCCGGGTTTTCCCCCCGTAACCAGGGACAATATTCACCTCCGTCAGTAAGGTGAGCCCGTGCCTGCTGGAATACCAGGTGTAAAACCTGGGATATCTCGAGAATCTTAGCTGGGAATTGCCAGGGCAGTGCAAGGAGAGGGGGGGAATGGCGTTGCTGGTGCTGTTTGATGTAGAAGCTGAGCTTGTGAACACACCCGAGCTGCTGCGGTGAATCACCCACTCTCCCAAGGTCCTTACCAGCGCTGGCGAGGCTGATAACCTCGTGGATTTCAGGAGATGGCCCACAGAAGCTTGGCATGAAGCAGCCCATCTCTGAAATGCATTCTTGAGCCGCCTCCTGATACCTATTTAATAGCACAGAGAGTACCATAGGACGTGAGGAAACATCTAGCGCTAATAGGGACGGCCTTTAATTCTTGCTGTTTGTGGAGCCCTCCTGATGACCCAGCTTCTCTCCATCTGGCCGCGTCGCTGCAGATGCGCGCTTAAGATAGCGAGGCTGCAAGGTGGATCAATGCCTTTTGAAAAGTGTTTATCTGGAAGGTGAGCTAATGGCGCTGCGGGGCTGGCCGTCCAGCGCCTCCCGGGTTTCCCAGGAACGAAAGGCGGAGGGTTCAGCCGCTGTTGTGGCTTCGCAGTCACCGGGGGAAGATCAGGTGATGTCTGAATAATACCGAGTGTGTAGGAGGTGGGGGGGGATCCACTTATCGTCTTGGCCAGACATTGACATCCCCACCCCAGTGACTAATGTGAACTCGGTGCAACTCCCTACAGATTAGTTCATTTAAAAGTCTTATCTCCCCATCCCGGCCTGAGAATTTCCTGAAGTTTTCTTGCAGTTGCTGTGGCAGCCCCCGGGAGCAGCAAGCCCCATCCGTGAAGCTCTCGCTGGCGTCTTGGCAGGGCTCTGCTACAAACAGCTGTTTGCAGGCATTTAGAACATGTTAAAAAAAAAATAAAAAATCCGCACTCCGCAGCTTTGATAGGTGGAAAACCACTTCAGCTTCCTCCGCGCTCCCCGGCCGCTCTGCCTGCAGCTGCAGCCTGTGCCGTCTCTTGCAGGGCAGGGATTTGCATACCCAATTCCTGCGTACCCCAGCGCGGGGATTTGCATCTCCACCTTCCCATCAGTGTGGGTGAGGGCCGCACGGCTGCGAGCGCCACTTCAGGCACGCACATGTGCAGAGTTTTAAAAAAAATAAATAAATAATCAAGGCTTCTTCAGAAAAGTTTCCTAGCGCAGAGCTTCATAGAATCCCATGGGGCTGGAAGGG
>JAOXNO010000003.1:14389437-14399847 GCA_028565335.1 Limnodromus scolopaceus
AGGACTCCCAGGTCTTTCTCCTCAGAGCTGCTCTCCAGCAGGTCAGCCCCAACCTGTCCTGGTGCAGGGGGTTATTTGTCCCCAGGTGCAGCACCCTGCACTTGCCCTTGTTAAATTTCATTAGGTTTCTCTCGGTTTCTCTCTCCTTCCCAGCTGGCTCTTGTGCTTCCCACAGATTTTTTTTATTTTTTTTTTAACCTGGGGTGGCAGCGAGCAGGGTAGATGTCACTAAGCTGTGCTCCCAGAGGCAGGCGGGGAGAGGTGCGAGGGATTGCCCAAGCGCACGTGTCCCCGTCGAGGGCGCCGAGTCCCCGGTCTCCCGCTGGGTCCTGGCGTCATTTGGAAATGAGCCGTTTACAGACAGGAGCGATGGCGCAGGGAGCCCTAAGGGCATTTGGAATGGAAATGTATGGGGTAAAGATTTCCTTTTGTGCCCTGATTAACCTCCTTTTGCAAAACTGTAGATTTAAATACACGATTGGGCTTTTTCCTTTTCTGTTTTGAGCTATGTGCTATACCATAATCCAAAAGTATTTCTTATTACTGTTCTGAGTGTCTGGTGCACCCTGTAACGTCTGCCAAGATGTAAGCAAAGGCAGGGTCTCATCAGCATCAAGCTTTTAAAATTACATTCTTCCAGGAGCGCGAGTTTGACCTGAAACCTCTCCTGAGGAGTTGAACACCCAGCCACGGCTGTCCCTGCGCTCTGGAGCTCAGCAGGAGTGGGTGATTCACAGCCTGCAGGAGGCTCACCTGATGGTGGCTTGTGTCCCTAGGCTCTGCACCGAATAGAATTGGGCTGGAAATGGCCAAAAGCTGGATTTGAACTGCAGCACCTATAGGAATAAGCCGTGACGCTTCAAACCCACAGCATTTCAAAAGAGGCTTAATGATTCCAGCACTGGTGAAAGACGTGTGTGCGTCTTCATAAAAGCTGAAATTACAGTCTGAGAAAGTATTAGGAACTTAGTTATAGTTGTGTATAATTTGTGCTTGGAAATCCTGTACTTTGGGGCAAAATGGAGTAGGAAAGATTTGCCATATCAATGCTCAGCAACCCGATTGTGGACACAGAAGAGAGCAGCCCCTACACATAACTTGGGGGCAGTTGTTTGGCTACTGATGAAGAAACTGGGGTTCCTTCAGGTGGGTACAAGCCGGGAGAGGAGGGAGGACTGCGGAGGTCAGCAGCTGGATTGGAGCTAATGGCGCTTAATTTGGTGGTATCTTCCCACCAGGCTGCACCTTGAGATGCCTTACCAGAGTGAGCCAGTTTAATTACAGGGTTAAAGGACAGATAATAGAAGAGGCAAGAGGTGTGTTTGGCAGAAGGCTCTTGGCTGCTGGAAATACTGTGTCATCGGCACAGGTCCCCAGCTTTGCGTTTAAGATGGTGAAGCAACTTGTTCCGCCCCTGAAATCGGCCGTAAGGTGCAAACCAGAAGCTGCACGGGGAGAAATGGTTGGTCAACCTCACCTTGCCCACGCAGCCCGAGCGCGCTCCCTCCTCCGGAGCTGTGCGAGCTGGCGTGCCCTGCAGCAGAAAAAAAAACCCTCCCGTTGCTGCTGTTCACCTTAGGTGGCCCAGTTCTTGTTTTTTCCCCTGATAATAAACCAGCTGGGCAGGCTGTCCGTGCTGGGAATACCGGGTCAGCATCCCCGCCAAGGAGTCAAAGGTTTCGCTTTGGCCGAGCATGTGGTGGAAAAAAAGGGTCTGGGTGGATGAAAACAGGAGCCGAGGCTTCAGCCCAGTTCCGTGTGATGGTTTGTTTGGATAACGTGCTGGGAATGGGGTGGATCCCAACGGCTGGGCGCCGTGTCCTTGCTGCTGGGGCTCCGCCAGCGAGGGGAGAAGGTTTCCAACTGGAAACCATCGACGCGCTGGGGAAAATAAACCGCTCGATCGGCAGCACTGGCCGGGACAAAAAACACCCCCTGCCCAGGAGGTGGCCCGGGGCTGGGGCGAGGTGGCCCGTCCCCTGAATCATGGCCATGGCGGGGAGCCCGTGACCCCGTGCCACGGGGTGCTGCGGGGCCGTGCCGGATGTGTTGTGCAAGAGGAGGTGGGTGACTGCGGCCGTGGCCACCGGCAGCCGTTCGTTCAGACCCTTTGCACGCTTAATTGCTCTGTCCTGCCCAGCTGATCGTGGTGAAACGCGTCCTGCTTCAAATCGAGATCCAAACAGCCCAGAAGTAGGCTGTTGCGGAGAGGTGACGGTGTCCTTTCCGCAGGAGTAAGGAGGTTGCCCTCGGGGATTCCCGCCGGGGCCGGCTGCCGCGGTCGCATCGAGCTGGGTGATGCTCGGTGGGGTAACTTCACTGCTGGTAAACGCAGTGCTTGAGTGAGTCACCTGCAGCAGGGCTGGCACTGGGACATAGTGGGGGGATCATTTCATACAGGGACACGGTCATCTCCCACCTTTGGCCATGGTGCCTGTCCTCCAGGCTCCCCGCTCTGCACCAAAAGCCAGTTAGGTATTTAATGGATGAAAACAGTGAAAAATGACATTTTTTGCATCATTAGCCTTATATCATCAGCCTCCAGTTTAAAGACCTGGTGGATGGGAGGGTTTGGAAGCGTGGAGGGGGCACACGGTCAAGTGCCATTCTTGATGGCGAGGGGAGAAGCGTGGCCTGGTGTGGAAGAAGTGATGGGTGAGCCCTTTGCAGAAGAGAGAGAGAACCTGATGTGGGGCTTTTTCCAGGAAGCCTGAGAAAGAACCAAGAGGAGTTTCATCTTGCCACAAACAAACAAAAAAAAAAGTCATTTTCAAAGTGCTTCACCAAGCTGTTCATTAGCTGTATGGGTATGAGTTCTAACAACACATGACGGAAACTGAAATTTGCTGCTGCCACCCTTCCCCTTCTAAGTGAGGGCTGCCAGACAGCCTTCCGATGGCAGGGCATAGGGTTTGAGCATTGAATTAGCTCTTCAGCACCCCGTAAATATTCGGCGCGGCAGCAGCTGGATAGATGGAGACCCAGCAGAGGAAGGGCGACTTCCTCGGGGCGGCCGGCGGCGAGGCCGAGCCCTGGTCCTTCCCCAGGAGCGGGGCTAATGCATCTCTTGGCAGGGCTCGCGGCGGAGGTTGCCTCAGAAACCTTTCTTAGAATAAACTCTTCGGCAGAAGCCGGGAGGAGCGGGCACTTCTCAGAATGAATTGCATCTGCATCACGCAGCACCGCTTCCTCTTTTTCTTTTTTTTTATTTTTATTTTTATTTTTTTTTTTCTCTTTTCAAATTTCCAATCGTGGACGGTCAGCATCGCCCCCATGTCTGAGATTTAATGATATTTGCTTTTACCCGGAGGGACTTTTCCAACTTTACCTAGAAAAGAGCTAACCCGAAACCCAGCCCCTGCGGTCAGCCGGCTTCCGTCAGCGGCTGCAGTCGCTGCTGAGGCAGAGGAAGCTGCGAGGGTGACGGGAAGAGGGAGCTGACTGCACACCAGGATCCCGGTGCCTCCGCTGGCCCCAGGACCGCAGCAGACGCTGCATAACAGCATCGCTATGTGAGGTGCCAGCCCCCAGCCGGGATGGGGGGACAGCCAGGAGGGGGAAAAAAAAAAATAATAAAAGGGATCACGGTGGGGAAGGAGGTTTTCCCTTCCCGGCTCGCTTAGCACCTCCGAAAACCTACCCGAACCCCGTCCCCGGTGAAAGAGGTGAGGCTGTGTCTTTAAAGGCACCCCAGTGTTCAGCTAAAGTTCAGCAGAAACTAGATCATCGAGATATAAATCTTTTATTCAACCTTGAATAGCAGGGCTCTGCGGAGGGGCCGGGAGCCGGGCTGGCTGCCGCACGCTGGCCCAGCGGGCTCGTCGGCCACTGACCTTTCTGCATTCCTGCTTATTTCCGTTTGCACCAGCTCCGCTCCAGGCATCGTTATTTATTTATTTAAAAGAAAAACACCCCCCGCCACCTCCTCCCGGCGTGGCCAGGGCCAGGCGGTGGGGGCAGAAGTCTGCATTTCTGCAGGCTGGGCACATCCAGGCTCTGCAGCTTCTCTCGGCGGTGGCAGGGACAGGCTGAAGGTTTCCCACGTGAAGCCAGAGTGAAGGGGTGCAGGATGGTGTGTGCAGAGAGGAGGAGGAGGAAGGAAGGTGTGCCCCTGCGAGCTGGCAGCATCCCTGCTGCCCTCCCTGGAGAGTCCCAGCAGCCACCATGGGTCAGTGAGCACTGGGACCAGTTCTACGCTGCCCTCTCCAGCAGCCACCATGGGTCAGCGAGCACTGGGACCAGTTCTCCCTGCATGGATGCAGTTTTACCAGCCCCTCTGTCCCCACGGTTCCTCCCCTCGGGGTGTTTGCCTTGGCTGTTTGGGTGGACATCCCCTTATTTCTGGCTGGGTGGCAGCTGGACACCTCCAGGTTGAATTTTGGGTTTGAGTTGTAGCCAACAAGCTCCATGAAACCCGAACGGGGGGGCAGGTGAGGTCCAGCCCCGTGATGTGGGTTGGCAAAGCCATGTGTAGGTCCTTCCCCAAGCCTGTCTTTGCACAGAAGATTTCCAGGTGCCCCCGTTGGGTCTTTCTCGGCCAGTTCCAGGCTCAAAAGGGAGCCCAGGAGACTGCCCGGGCAGCCCTGAGTCCTCTCTCCTCGTTAACCTTCTCAGCTTGTGGAGTTCACGTGGAGGCTTTTTGTCTTTAATCTTTCCCCGTGAGAACTAGAGAGGCACTTGGTTGTTTTTTTTCAAGTGAAAGCCAAGATTTCCCATACTCAAGTGACTTCAAGAGCTGGGGCTTTCAGAAAACCAGCGAGTAGGAAACTTCTGACCAGCCTGAGGAGGCTGGTGATGCTCTGAGGCTGGTGATGCTCTGAGGCTGGTGATGCTCTGAGGCTGGTGATGCTCTGAGGCTGGTGATGCTCTGAGGCTGGTGATGCTCTGAGGCTGGCTGCTTTGGTTTCCCCACCCGAGCCTGCCCTTCACCTTCCCTGCCTGCAGCGGTCAAGCTGCAGCCTCTGCAGCAGCCACAGCCTTTGCTCGGACTGCAGAGTAACGCTGGGAAGGGTTTGGGGTGTTCCTTAGCAAGATGTCACAGGCAGGGAAAGGTTGGGTGTTTCCAGGTCCCGCTCCCCTTGTCCCCTTCATCCTTCAGAAGGATGGGGCCTGGCAGCGCCTCTGGGTGGGCTTGGGAATCTCACCTCTTTGGGAACAAGTTAAAATAAGGACATTTCCACAGCGGGTAAGGAACGGGCAGGAGCTTCAGGGCTCTGCTCCTGCGTCTGCCTGAGAACCTCAGGACGTGGACCAGAGGGTCCAGGCAAACCTGCAAATATAAATTGCACTTCAGTCTTAACGTGCCTCGTCCTTGAAAACCTCTGGCCTGGAGGAGAGCGGGGAGGGAAGAGCAGTTGGTTTAGTTTGTTTTCCCTGGGTGGGGAGGAGAAGACACTAGAGCCGAGCCTGCCCCCTCTTCCCCAACCAGGATTTTACTACAGCTGGAAGAACACAGTGAAACGTGGTCTGTTACTACTCTTAAATCTTAATTGTGGCACTGTCGTTTCCTAAAGTCCCAAATATTTTGGCACTTGTCTTGATAAAGGCATATTTTCTTTGGTACATATATATATTTTTATTTTTTTTCTTTTATTAGCAGAAACCATCTGCCCTGTAAACAGAGATCAGGAGGAAAAAAGCCTTCCTGGCAGTTCTGCATCACGTGGGGATCCTGTGGTGCGCTGCACGGGAAAGGGCCCGCTTTTCTCCCTTCTAATCTCGGCAGGGCTGAACTCCAGGCAGATCAGCAGCAACTAATTTAAGACGATTGAATCTCAGCATCACATCTGACTGGCAGCAAGGGACGGGGCTGGAAATCTCTGCAGAGGTGCAGGGCCCCGACTGCAGCAGGATGGATGCTGCTGGGGATGCGGGGAGGAGGCGGGGGGGGAGCAGAGAGATGGGGGAGTGTGTTGGAGTTAGAGATTTGGGCCGGGAATGGCAAAAAGCCAAAGAGAGTTTGCAGGGCCCTAAAAAAACCAAACAAGCCCGTGGTTTGAGAGAAAGCCCAGCGAAGAGCCTGGCCCCGCCGAGCAGGGCGAACTTTGGCCGCCGTTAATCAGTGATGGGGATGGATGGTTGGGGTGGGATACGGTGAATCCAGCGGGCTGGCACCCGTCCATCTGCTCCGTTTAAAGCACTGCCAGTTGCTGCAGCGTCACCCCCGAGAGTGCACACATCCTTATCTCCTCCAGCGTTTGGTTTAACTTCCATTTCTGAGAGTATCTCCAGCGTGGGAGGAGGACCAGACGAGATAGGAAACCAGTTGGGTGTTGAAATGTAAGGTGTCAAGATGCGGTGTGCACCCCTCCTCCTCCTCTCTTGTGGCTTTCTATTCCGTTCCTGCTTTTATTTTTAACGTCACCGGTGTGTACGTGAGTGTGTGTGTCAGCCTCTCTGCACAGACCAACGACACCCAGCACGTGTCTGCTGGAGTTCCGACTGTAGCTTCAAAGTGGAATATTAGAGAGTTTGTATGCCTGAATGAGAACTTCATTATAAGCAATTAATTGTCACTTAATCTGGCCCACGTTTTACCCTGAGTCAGCCAGTCAGAGTATGATTTTTTTTTTTTCTTTTTTCTTTTTCATCAAAAAGAAAGCATTTCAGCTAGGAAAGTAGTTCCAGGTGGAACATGGTTTCTCTCATTGGAAAGCCTGGCCAAGCTTTGTTCCACCAAAACAAAGCAAACCAGCTCTATCAGCAGAAAATCTCCCACGAGGACAAAGTAAGAGGCTAAGATGGCAGTGGGTTTCTAGCGCTGGGAAATGCTCATCCAGATGTGAAATCTGGGCTGCTTTAACGTCCAGGGTTCCGTGTGTTACACTGAAGTGTATCTGAAGGAGGAATGTCTGGGGGAGAGTGAGTTGCTGGAAAGGAGGAAAAAAAAAAAAAAACACCAACCAAAATCAGCCTTAATTTTCAGTATTTAGGTCTGAAGGTCTCATTGCCTGTAACGAGCAATTTTGCAGACATTCCAGTGAGATGCAAATGAAACTAACTCCCGAGGCCGCGTAGCCCAGGAGTGTCCCCGCGTGGCACTGCAGATCCGGCCGCGCTCGGCTGCGGCTTTTCAATTAGGCGAACGCTAATTGTGACCTCGTGTGTGTGATTCTCAGGAGAGAAACCTGGACTGGTTCCCCCGGATGCGGGCCATGTCGCTGGTGAGCAGCGACGCAGAAGGGGAGCAGAACGAGCTGAGGAACCTGCAGGAGAAGTTGGAGTCCACCATGAAGCTCGTGACCAACCTCTCCGGGCAGCTCTCGGAGCTTAAAGACCAGGTAAGGGAGAGCCGGCTGCGAACGTGCGGCCGCGCACCGGTACGGGCAGGACAAAGGTCCTGTGGGTACAAAGAGGTGATTTACAGCTTCTGCAAACCCGGTTTCTAAAGTAACTCCTGTTTAGGAGAGAAGTGAACAAACAAAATGTCCTTCCAAAGCCCCGCTGACCTGCCTGGCAGCGCTCACTGAGCCGGCCTGGGCCAAAGTGGCCACCTCCAGAAAGGGAAAACTTACATTTTTAAAAAATAATAATAATTAAAAAAAAAAATCAAAGCTGAAGTTGACTTCAATCAGTCACGGCTGGTGCAGGCAGCCTGTTTGCATCTAGTGGTGGTGTCGATACGGGTTTTAACCCCAGACCTTCGCACGAATCCCCCAAGTCAGAGGGTGTGATGCTGATAGAAGTGCTGCTGCGCCGACCTCAAAACCCACCGAGAAACGGGAGAAACGCTGTGAGCTGTGGCTGGTTTGCACCCGTCTCCCCCTGCCACGGCTGCTGGTGCGGGTACAGTTTGGCCACTGTCACACTGCAGGGACCGACCTACCCACAGAAACACTTCGCACCGCGGGGTTTGTCGCCGCTGCTGAGCACGCGAGCGCCGCGGGGACCTCACGGTGGGTTTTCGGTGCGGCATTTCTTTCTGCAGCAAGAGTTGGAGGACTTGTGATGGCTTGTGGCTGGAGGGGGTCGTTAGGGATCGTCCCCAGCCTGAAGCCAGCCATGGCTGGGTGAGAGCCACGGAGGCGGCAGGGCTTTATTTCACGTTGTCCCTACGGATTACAGCCGAAGCCGAAAAGGGAAAATGCTGTTGTTGGGAGCTGTTTGTGGCGGGGAAGTGACTAGCTGCTTATCTTTATGGATTAATAAACCTGCGCTAGATGGTTCAATTAATTAAGTTCATATAGATACGGGCAGTGGATAAAACTAATTGCTGACTTGCAGTGGGTGGTATCCCGGGGCAGCCCATGGAGTCAGAAAAGGCCAGCGGGTTTGGGTCGTTATCTTTCCAGAGGCGATGTGCCTGCTGTAGTGGGGTCGGCACAGCTCTCTCCGACGTTCCTGCTCTCCCCCTCTGCTCCGGGCTGGCCCCGCTTTCTCCCTGGGCCAGTTACCTTCCCGGAGTCTCTGGAAGCCAGTATTGACCCAGGTCCCGGCTCCCAGCCTTCCGATCACGCTCTGCGTTTCTGATGGAGCCGGACCCTTTGCCCGACACCCCCCGGAGCACAAGGAAGGGATTAACGTGGAGGACTGGGCGCAGAAATTGGCTGCTCTTGGCTGTAATTAGTTTTCAGACTCTGTGCCACGGACCCCCCCTGGCTCTAGCTGGTTGTGAGGATGGAGGATAGAGGCGGTTGCTCTCTTGTCTGTGCTTTAATACTTGCCGGGTAGTGGTTTTTTGCTGTTTTGCCTGGAAACAATTATCTTGAAACATGTGTCTTACGTCTTCCCGCTGAAGGGTCTGACTCAAAGTGGTCTGCAGTCACCGGGAGCCTTTCCACCGGCCGCAGCCAGCTCTGGGGCTGAATGCATTTATTTCTGAAGCTTGCAGCTCTTGGCTGGCCAAGCACTAAAAACCCTTCTCGCTCTTTGTGAAAGTAAGAATGAAGGATTTAGCTTTTAGGGAGCTATTTGACTGTAAAAGCAAAAGAGGAAACCAGCTTCATTAATGTTGTGATAGCTTTTAGGAATTCCCCTAAGTACCGTTACCCAGAGCCCTGCTTAGGTTGCAGGATGCTCCAATTATTTGACAAAACCAGTACATCCAGCAGGAGCTGTCTCCAGGAAAAGGAACTTAACTCGGGGAACTTTTATTTGTATTTATTTCCTTGTAATTAAGTAAAGGGAAAACCTCTCATTCATTTGCTTTTCAAGCTCGTTAGGTTTCTGGAGACTGATTGTTAGAAGCTGGAATCCGGCAGGCCTGCTTTCACCAGGCAGTGTGCCAGGAGCTGGTCAAATCTTGACCGCTTTAATTCTGTGCAAAAAAAAAAAAAAGAAAAAAGATTACAACATAATTGTCTGCAGCAGCAGGGGATTAGGTGTAATCACCCCGAAGCCCTTCCCAGCGCCGTCCTCCCCTGTCACTGAGCACAAAGCGCCTGGAATGGACTGTGGCCGCTGGCTCTGGACGGTCCCCTGGCCCCTGTCACCGCAGACGTGACTCTGGAGCTGCTGCTGGGGCTGGCTTTACCCGAGCCACGCAGGTGGCCCCGTCTGTGCCCGCTGGCTCCTGCCCTTCATGCTCCCGCTCCTGGCGTTAACTCCAACTCACCCGTAACCTTTGGAACCGCCTCCGAGCACTCGGTTATCGGGGAGTCCGGCTTCACCCGGGTGAACTTCAGGCCCCTTGGTTGGGTGTTCTCGGTCCCATCAGGGTTCCTGCCGTAGCCGAGGGCTCCCCTGCGGTTCCCTGGGCCGGGGTTTTATCCCCTTCCAGGGCCAGGCAGAGAGTCGCCGCAGCCGTTAGAGCCTTTCCAAGGGGTTGGCTCTCCAGGTAAACGTGACAGAGATGAAAGCTGCTCCGTCTCGCAGCCCTCTGCCCTCTGGAGAAGCGTTCCACGTCAGGCAGGATTAATAACCTGCTGCATCGACGTTGCGATGCCATTTCTCTCCCGGTTTTACGTTCCAGTTGCTTTATTCTTCCCTTTTATTAAAAGGCAGGTCTTCTGTGGACACCTGCACCATCCCTTTTCCTACGCAGCATCAAAACTACCTGTTACACTCCCTTCTCATTGTGCTTTCTTTTTTTCTTTCCATTTTCATTCCACGTGTCCCCGGAATCGGTTTATTGGCCGTTGAAATGGTGGCACTCGGTTTGCTCAGTGAAGCTAATTAGTGTCACCTGTAAAATGAGGTGTCCCCATCGCCTCTTTGCATCCCCAACTTGTGAGTTCTCTTAGAAACAAATGGTCAGAAAAAGGCCTAGCCGGTTGAGCTGGGGAGTAGCTGGTGTGTGTGGCTGAGCCTGGAAAGCCATGGGAAGACCCCTCTCCTCCTGCTCCCCATTGCCTGTTGCAAAGTGGACTTCCTGAAGCATGGCACAGAATGATACGGGGTTGGAAGGGACCTCTGGAGATCATCTCCTCCAACCCCCTGCCAGAGCAGGGTCACCCAGAGCAGGTCCCACAG
>JAOXNO010000003.1:14399947-14412821 GCA_028565335.1 Limnodromus scolopaceus
CTCCAGCAGTTCCCTGTCCTTCTGGAACTGGGGAGCCCAGAACTGGTCCCAGTGCTCCAGATGGGGCCTCCCCAGGGGAGAGCAGAGGGGCAGGATGACCTCCCTCCACCTGTGGCCACACTCTTCCTGTTGCACCCCAGGATGCCACTGGCCTTCTTGGCCACAAGGGCACATGGTCATCCTGTTGTCCACCAGGACTCCCAGGTCTTTCTCCTCAGAGCTGCTCTCCAGAAGGTCAGCCCCATGGAGGACAGGGAGCTGTGCCCTGTCACCAGGAGGCTGCTGTCACCTTCTTGGAAAGGTACAGTAAGAGCTCTGCCTCCCTTGGGTCAGGCAATGAGCACGGCACTGGGCTGCAGATGACTTTAATTATGGTTTCAAGAGGAATTACTGTATCCCAGTCCTTTCCCCAGTGGTTAAATGAGTGTAATTATACCCGGGCAGCCCGAGTGAAAGCTGTGGTGTGCGCAGTGCTGTGCGGCCCGGGGGACACAGAGGAGCCCTTTGGAGGTTGCCCAGAACTGCCTGTTTTGACCACTTTCTTTCCCCACAATGAACTCCAGACCCGAGGTTGGCCACCAGCCACCTTGCCCCAGGGCGCCAGGGGACCCCAGGGTGGGGGCGGGAAGACTATTCACCATCGCCAAAACTGGAGTTTTTAGACAAATACTTTCAAGTGTGTGTTATAAAGGAACGTGCGAACACATTATCCCCCTTCTCCTGGAGTAACTTCCACAGTCAGTTATATTGGCTGACATTTGTGATTAAATACCTGAAAACTGAAAAAATTAAATGGTTACAGAGTCACAAAATTATAGGGGTTGGAAGGGACCTCTGGAGATCATCCAGTCCAATCCCCTGCCAGAGCAGGGTCACTCAGAGCAGGTCCCACAGGCAGATTTGGAATGTCTCCAGAGAAGGTGACTCCACCACCGCTCTGGGCAGCCTCTTCCAGGGCTCTGCCACCCTCACAGGAAAGAAGTTCCTCCTCATGTTGAGATGGAATTCCCCGTGTTCCAGTTTGTGCCCATTGCCCCTTGTTCTGTCACCGGGCACCACTGAGAAGAGCCCCATCCTCTTGATACTTGCCCTTTAGATGTTGCTCAGCATTGATGAGGTCCCCTCTCAGTCTGCTCTTCTCCAGGCTAAACAGCCCCAGCTCTTTCGGCCTTTCCTTATCAGAGAGGGGAACAGCTTATCCAGCCCCTTGATCATCTCTAGAGCCTCTGCTGGACTCTCTCCAGCAGTTCCCTGACCTTCTTGAACTGGGGAGCCCAGAACTGAACACAGTGCTCCAGCTGTGGCCTCACCAGGGCAGAGCAGAGGAGGAGGAAACCTCCTTCAACCTGCTGGCCCCGCTCTTTTTAATGCGCCTCAGGAGACTGTTGGCCTTCCTGGCCACCAGGGCCCGTTGCTGGCTCATGGACAACCTGTTGTCCCCAGGACTCCCGGGTCCTTCTCCACAGTTGTGGATGGAGATGTTACAGGAAGAGCACTGCAGGGAATTTGGTGAATTCTCATAAGGAAAAATACTCTAAATTGTATCTTATGCATGAATGAAAGATTACTTTTTTGGGTGAATCAGCCTTTGGGCCATATTTTGTTGTGCACAGTTGTGCTGGTGGAGGTCTTGTGACTCTCTGGTGAGCTGGTGGGGTGCCCCAGCACCCCCAAGCCCGTCACTGCAGCTGGGGGGTGCTCACCCTCGGGGAAGGAGCAGCCGGAGCAGGACGTGAGCGTGGTTCATCGTGCACCCCATCGGTGCCACCACTGATCACGGGCAACGGTTGTGGGTTTCCACATGGCTTTGAGGGTGCAGGGGCTCTTGGTGGAGCCCGAGTGTCCAAGGAGCAACGCTGGGCTCCCCTTGGTGGTTCAGCGGCGAGGTGGTGTCCTGGCATCGTCCTCGGCAGGGCTGCCACAGGCTGTCCCACGCGTCGGCTCCTCCAAAGCCAAGACGTGGTGGAGAATGCGTGCAGCCATCCAGCTGTTGGCTGCTGGAGATCCTGCCCACGCCGGAGTCCTTCCTTACGTGGCGTGTGTTGGCTTCTGACGACTTGCAGAAGCCTCCCAGAAGGTTCGAAAAAAAGAGTGGAGAATTGGGTGGCGGCCACTTTTCAGTATCGGTAATAAAAACCCATAGTCCGTTTTCAGGTCGTGATGGTGGCAACCACCAGGAGGAAGGTTATTTTATGCGGGTGGGAAGCGCTGCCCGGCAGCGAGGTGGTTAAACCTCCCCTCCCTCCCTGCCTCTCCTCTTGGCAGATGGAGAGGGATGTTGGCTCCCTCCTGGCTGGAGCGGGAGCGCTCGAGTCTATTCCAGCGAAGACGGGGGTATTCCCAGCCTGACTTGAGGGCTCGCCCCCCCCTTTTTTTTTTTCCTTTCTTTTTTTTTTTTTTCCTCCCTCTGCGTCTCGTCTGCCTGGTGTGCTGGACAGGTGACAAGGGGTTGCTAACGGGGAGGGGGGGTTGCTGTGAGCTCCTCTCCGCGCCGGCCGCTCAGTTTTTCCCGAGCTTTTTTTTCCCCTTGCAGAGCGGTCGTCACCCCGCAGCAGCACGTCCACGGAGGTCCCCGAGGAGGGCACGGGACGGGGTGGCAGTTGCCCCTTCCATCCCCTGGCGCTCGGCCCGGCGGGCGGAGGGGGGGTTATTTGTAGAAAAAGCAGGTTTGGGAGCGAAGGCTTTAACCACAACAGGCAGCGGCGGGTCCCTGGGCCAGCTGACGCACAGGAAGCGTCTAGGCCCTTAATGAGCAAACTTTTTAATTTTCCAGATGACGGAGCAGAGGAAGCAGAAACAGCGCATCGGTCTCCTAGGACACCCTCCGCCCGTCAGCGTGAACCCGCAGCAACCGGCGTGAGTGGGGAGGGTCCCTCGTCGCGTCCACCCCCCCACAACCCGCCCACCCACCCCCAGCAGCGCCGGGGACGCTCGGCTCGGCCCGGCCGCTGCGGCTGCTTCTCGTGTACGTCCGGCTCAGTTTGTAAATAACCTGTTTTTATACTATATGTATATGACTGCTACTATATAAAGTTTTGGGCATACGTGTTGTAATTTAGAACCGTTGGCACGGGGCGGAGGTCGAAACTTTGTGCCAAAACTATCAAAAATTTGCCTTTTTTTTTTTTTTTTTTTCTTTCTTGGAAGGACTGAAGAGAGCACCTGAATTGCACTTGAAAAGAATATTTGACTACGTGACATGTATTTTGTATTTAAAAAAAGAAAAATAAAAATAGAATAGCTAGTATTTATGTTTTTATACAATTGTGCAATATGAATTATGCAATCACAATATATTTGTAACTCCTGAATGTCCCAAAGGGAGTGCACATCTTTGAATCTGGTGTGTTAGTACAATGTAATAAATGGTATAAAATTACAGGTGTAAATGAGGCTGCTGCAAAATTGTGTTACTGGTGATTTTTCATACCCTTGGACATTTTTGTACCATGTGTGTAAATAATCTTGCAATGCCATATCTGTTGCCTCTTCCTCCCAGAGATAACGCTGGGAATCCGTGAGCTGTTAAATTGGTATCAATTATAAAGCAAAACGTTACTTTGAAGCTTCCAAACGAGGAAAGCAGGAGGTATTTTTCAAGCGACTTCTTCTAAGGACTGGGGCTAGAAGAGCTCAGATGCCGGGTTTTTTTAAACGCTAAGATTTCTTAAAGGGAACTTTTTATGCAAAACGAAGTTAGGGATGAGGATGCGCTGCTGGTGAGTGGGCACAGTCTCCTACGGGCTTTTCGTGCCACGACACCTAAAGCCTGTCCCGAGGCTGTCTGGGCTTTGCATTCCCAGTGCGTGGGATCCTTTTCCTTTTATTTTTTCATGAGAGACCTACGTGCCTGCTAAAGCTTTAGCGAACAGGCATCGCACCGACCCCAACCTGAACCATCCCGCCGGGAGCGCAGCCGAGCACTGACGTGTAACGCATGTGAGAGAGCCACTGGTTTGAGGTCGGTGTGTCCCACCCCTCCCTCTCCCCCTCCATTCGGTCACTTTCTTTGGTTTCTGATTCTAGAGAGCGTGAAAGGAAACTTGGGTTTGGTGTTTGTTGTTGTTTTTGGTTTTTTTTTCCCCTCTCCAATCTGTTGCATAGTTTTATACATGGACCTCATTTTACAAAAGCTGACTTCTCTGCAATACTGTCTACAAAAAAAAAAAAAAGGAAAAAAAAAAAGCTACAAACAGAGCTATGAAAATTTGTAAATGCATAAATATAGGTATTTAAATAAATGATGCAAAATACTCTATGGTGAGAGGCTGCTGGTGGTTTTTGTCCCCCCTCCAAGGTGCTGTGTGGTTGTGTTTGCTGTGGTGCCCCGGAGAGCTGAGCCGGAGGGACCTTCAGGTAAGGAGGGGGCTTTTCCCAGCTCCCAGGTTGGGCTTTTGGCACCAGAGTGAGTCCCTCCGGAGGCACCGGGGTCCCAGGATCCATCACTCCAGTTTGGGATACTCCAGACTCCCACCACTGATAATTTCAGGCTTCTCATCCTCAGAGTAGAGTGTGCGAGAGTTTATTAAAAAAGAAAAAAAAGCCACAACTGGCTGCAGCTCCGAGCGTGGTGTGTGCGGGAGCGCTGGCTGGTGATGGGCGTTTGATTAAGATGTAGCAGGAACTCCCTGGTACAATTAATCACCGCTCTCTGAAAAGGGTGCCTCTCCCCACCACGGGTCATCGCCAGATGTCAAAGCCGGTGCATCCCAGGGGGGAAGGACAGCCTGGCCAGCAGACAGAGATTTATGGCTGAGACTGTGACTTCTTAATCGCCCACCCTTGCCGTACGTATCCCGGCAAATCTCTCTTCCTCCCCTCTGCAGCCGCTGGCTCCCAGGAAGGTGTGTGCGGAGGGAGCGTGAGGGATGCGACTGCCCCCCCCCGCCCCGGGTTGTGCAACGGGGGAGCGGGATTTCGTTCTTCTCGAGACACGGCTCTGACTCACTCCTTCCCTGCGTGCCGTCCAGGGATAAGCAGACACGGATTTGTCAGGATTCCCGGAGTTTGTGCCGCTCAGGTGAGAGGGAGGAGGCAGCGGCGCAGCCGGGGAGGGCACCCCCTCCGAGAGGGCATCCGGGTGAATGCTCAGCATCGCTGCCTCTTTACCTTAAAAAGGCAAAAAATAGCAAAAAAAAAAAAAAAAAAAAAGCCCAAACCCCGGGTCCGTGTGGTGATCGGTGTGAAACTCAGCTGGTGCTTTCACAGGTGGTTGTCCTTTCCTGGGAGATGCAAAAAGAGATAGTGGTTTTTCTCCCCACCCCGGTACAGCTGCAGCCTGAGCGTGACCACCGTCCTGGGGGTGGAAATGGGGGTGGTGTGGGGAAGGGGGGGGTTTGTCCCGTGGTCACACGCAGGGTTTGAGTGGTCACGCTCCTTCCCCTGCCCACATGTGGGCTGTGTCAGCTCCTGGTCAGCGGAGGAAGCTTCTGCCCTCCTTCCTCCCCTCCATCCACAGCCACCTTGTTCTCTTCTGCAGATTCCTGGCTGCAATGAAACTTCACGCACACCCATCCCACGCCTTTACCTTTTTTTCCTTCTTTGGTTTTCAAGGCTTTTCTGGATTTTTCTTTCTGGTTCGGATCATTCTTGGTGCGCTGAACTCCTCTGCCCACCGCGGCCGTAGCAGAGAAGGTGAGGGATGGAGAAAACCCTCTTCTGGTTTTGACCCTGCAGCTCCTGAGATTCTTCCCTGCGTAAGGGCTTTCCCCTTCCAGACTGAGACCCGGCGCCTGGTGCCAACTTGTCATTGATCTCAAGGAAAAGCTGCGCGAGGCATCTCTTTAAACACCACATTTCAGGTATTTTTTCCACAAAAGCTGAACATCTCTTGAAATCATAAAAAGATAGTCAGTTTGTAGTCTTAAAAGTGAAAAACCCTCTCCGAAACCTGAGATCAGAATCTGTAACGACGCCTTTAGTTTCTTTAGGCACGGGAGGCTGAGCACCACCCCTGGAGATGCTGTAGGAAAAGGCGCAGGGCTCCCACCGTCCACCTCCGCAGAGGCTTGGCAGTTGTGTTTCTCGGGGACATCAGAAACAAATTGAACGCGGGGAATCTTTCCGAAGCATTGAGGTTGGTGTGAATTGGGTTGGAAGAGCTATAAATATCAAAAGTAGCTTCAAGGAACACAACCAGCACTTGCAGACCGTGGTCAGGGTGAAGGAGCGGACTTTCCTCTCGATGCAGAGCCCAGATGTGATGGTGGCCAGGAGGAACCAGCTCCCGGTTCCAGCCAAGGACCTGGCGATGGGTGCAGAGCAAAGGGAGCTGCTGAGGGAGAACCCCTCTAGAGGAGGTCTGGGGGTGACAATGGGGCCACCAGAGAGGGTGGGTGCTGCTGTGGAAGAAGGTGGCTCGGTCCTGGGGACAGGGCAGGGTGTGAACATGAACAGAAAGTGCCGCTCTGCTCTGGCAGGTGCCCCCAAAGCCCTTCTGGAGAACCTTCTGCCTTGGTCCCACCTTCAGGAAAAGCGGGGTGGGCATGCCAGAGGGGGAAAGCAAGGATTTCTGGATTTGGGAAGAGGTGACTTGTAAGGAACTGGGGTTGCATTGGCTGGAAAACGGGGACGGAGGAAGGAGGGTGTTCCATGCACTATCAGAGAGAAGGCAATGTTTGCTGAGGAGAGAAAGAACCGCTCAACTTGAGTCCAGGAGGTTTAGGTCCTACACAGTGGGGAGCTTTTTGGCTCTGAAAAGAGATTCCTGACCTCCAGTAACATCAGTGATTTGGCGGCAGTGAGAGACAGCAGTGTAAGGATGGGTTCCACCTGCCTTGAGCACACCTGAGACTTCATCTGGCATCACTCTTCTTTAGGCAGAATTGCTGTTCCTTGAAGTTTGGGAATACAATTATTTTGCCTTTTAAATAAGAACTTTCATCTGGAGGTGAAAATGAAAGTGACCTTCCGAAGAGGAAGGAACAAAAAGAATCTACCAATTTTGCTAATAATGGAAAGTCCTGGAGAGGAAGGATCTCCGCGTATTCTTCAATTTGCATGAATGGCTGAGCCTGTGGATGAGAATTTTCTTCGCTAATGAAGCAGGTGACGTGCTAATCAAGGCAATGCAAATAAGGGCTCCCAAAGCCCAGCCGCGGCCCCCAGACCGCCCCGACAGCAAATTTCAAGCCGCGTCCTCAATTTCGCAGCAAATTGGCAGCGGGCAGGACAAAGGAGCCAGGATTACAGCCTCGGCGCCCGCGGCGGGGACTCGCCACGGGGCGCGTGTGACGGATGCCTCCTTACATAAAGGGGCCTTGATTGATGGCGTGTCGGGGAAAGTCACAATATAGCTCCGTGTAACAATCCAACTTGTCTCCCAGAAAGGGAAATGCTCCTACACACATGCTTAATGAGGTTTTTTTCAAATTGCCCATTGTATTGCTGAACAAGAGAAACTTATTTGGAGTACTTTCCCTTTTACGTTTCCAACATCGCCACCTGAGCTCGTTGCCACGTGTGTTCTTCGTACCCCCGCGGACCCACCGGCTGTTTTTCCAGGGGGCTGTCCCCCCACGATCGCCCAAAGCGGGGTGATGAAGGGACGCCTGCCCAGCGTCCCCGTGCCAAAACCACCCAGAATAAGCATCAAGTAGCCGCAGCGGCGCGGGACACAAAGGGGCCATAAGCCTCCCGATGACTGATTTGGGTGGCTCTTTGTTTGAGTTGGAGGCTACCTGGCCTCCAGCCGACCTGGCCAGGTTCTCACACGCCGCGATGGAAGTTCGGTCCTAAACTGGGAATTTCCTGGCCCTGAACAGTGTAGATGCTGCTTAACCTGCCCCTCTAACGTGCTGCGTTTACTTTTGCAAACAGACAGACCCACCTCGCTAATCCTTGGATTTAGTCAGTCCGAGATGTTGATATTTGGAGTAAAAATCAGTGCAAACACTCCGCCTATGTGAACCTGGCATTTTATCCGGGACAGAAGGAATAACTCCTGGAGAGACGCAGTACTTCTGTATCCAATTTTTTATTTACTACCTTTACAACCTTCTTTCAGACTAAACATATTAATGAGCTGAATGTCAAAGCCACCCACAAGTAAACTGAGTTGTCCCATCCAGTAGGCTAATTGATTTGTTTTTAGTAACTAGCAAGGATGCTGGAAAACCCCTATAAAGATTTCATTTTTAACAAAAAGTACCAAAAACTCCACCAGTTTTGCATCACAAAGTAGTGGTTAAAGTAAAGATTTGAGTAAAGCAGCATGCCTGTGGTTTTTGTGGGTGGATGCATCTCGGAATGACTATCAATCTGTCAGAGGGGAGATCTGCGTGTCATCTCTGCAGATGACAAGCAAAATCTGCAGTGACAAATATCTTTCCAGCTCTCGGCTGCGCTGGGAGCCTCGTACCCCTCCTGCCATCCATGACAGCGAAGCCGTGTCAGCACGTAGCGTACGAACCCACCTATTTGTAAAAAAAAAAGAAACCACCGCCAAACCTGAAACAAACTGAGGAAGGAAAGACAAATATGGAGCATAAGATGCGATCAAACACCCGCTGCCAATGTGCTTAGTCATATAGAAATTCAGCTCGGAGATGCCATGCCGAAAGGTTGCGTTAGACCAGCCAGCCTACTTCTGGTGTGCTCTCCTGAGGGGTTTTTTTTTTTGGATGCTTCTCTGCTGCCAGTTACGTGTCTGATGGGACACTTGGAAATGAAATTATGTAAGGCTGGGAGGGAAAAAAAAAACCCCAGACGAGAACAACTCTTGACCGAACCAAAACTATTCTAGGGCAGTTTGAATATGGAAGCAATTGGGATTGCACCTTGAAAAGTTTGCAGAAGGAAAACGGAAAATGCCAATTGATTTAGATCCGAACTGCTGGCAGGAAAATGCACAAAACCTACGTTTTTGCTGCCTGCGATGAGGCCACGGTGCCGGAGCGAGCTGCAGGGTGCCCCGGCCGTGGGGAGCCCTCGCTGCACCTCGGCTCCGCCAGCAGCTCTGCTTCCCACCCCGGCTTTCCCAGGGAAAAATGGAAGCGGTTTGTCCCAGTGCAACACGGGGAAAAAGGCCTGAAATGTCTGAAATAATCAGGAGATGGGAAAAACCACCCCGTGCCCAGCCAAAGTCACAATCCCAGGATGTGTTTATGGTCTGTGTGAAAATAAGCAGATAAATTGGCTGGATAAATTGCCTCCAGGCAGGTGCTTCCCCAGGAGCATCACGGAGCAGGAGCAGCCAGAGCCATTTCGAGTCAGCCCTTCCATCCAGAAGCGCTAATACCCTTCAGATCCATCTCTCAGCGTTCCCACCCCGGCACTCAGACCTTTGGGGTTTTTTTCCTTTTTTTCCACCCCCTTTCTCTCTGTTGTCTCATTTCAGGAATGACTTTGCAGCTCTCGCTTGCCTGGGGCCCTTCCACTGCCTGGAAATGGTCCCTGGTCCCAAGGGAGAGGGCAGAAGCTGAGCCTGTTCCTGGGGCTTATTGAGGACACGGGTTTGTTT
This sequence comes from Limnodromus scolopaceus, assembly GCA_028565335.1. Taxonomy (NCBI): domain Eukaryota; kingdom Metazoa; phylum Chordata; class Aves; order Charadriiformes; family Scolopacidae; genus Limnodromus; species Limnodromus scolopaceus. Next base: position 14,409,408 of record JAOXNO010000003.1, read on the forward strand.
TCACTTTCCTTTTCTAGCGCTAAGTAAATACACAAAGCACCAAATCTGAAGGCAGTGAAGAGTGGAATTGCGTATCTGTTCCATGTGTTTCAATATGACTCTTAAAATAGTGGCGATGCTGTGTTGTGATTTCCAGTTCGCCGGTGTCCATAGGACTGTTTTTACGCAACAGAGATGGAAACACAATCTGTTGAGTCTGTAAGAAACTTTTACTTATGAATGATGGGAGCAAACATCCTGCACAATTAAATTACAGAAAGCAAATTACACGCCTTCAGTGTTAGCGTAGCCGAAAGTAGTTAAAAATTGCTGTTTGCCTCTATTTACACACCATGGGAGTTTTCACATCCATTTAATCACAGGATGATTCACTATTCTTAAATCAGAAGAGCCATCATAATCAAGTAGCACAACTACCTGCAGGATCGAAATCCCGGAGTATCTTCCAGTGGTTCCTGTGTCCAACCCCGCAGCTGGTGGGCAAACTGCCCCACATTTTCAAGGAGAACATCTCTCAATTATGGGAAATTTGGTGTAGACCTTTGCAATGTCTCCCATTGCAAAGGGTAAATGTCCTTATTGCCTTTACTTTTAATTTTTGCAGCCATTGAATCTCATTCAAGTGTGAAAGGTCACCTTGATGGCCCGGAGATTTTTCCAGAGAGCAAGCTGGATTGTGTCTGCTTAGACCTAGAGCTGATGAGAACATTAAACTATCTAAACCCCAAAATGCAGATCCTCAGAAATCCAGACTCACCCTGAAGACACCCCAAAACTCTAGGGAGGAACAGAAGGAAACAGTGGCCTCCAAAACCTGCTCAAATGTAAATGCTGGCAAGAGAGATGGAAGTGCAGGTTCCTCGCAGTGCCTTTGATGCCGGTGCCATCGTGGTTGCTCCTACATTTCTTCACGGCCCCATGAGGATTTTCTGCAGAGCCAGCAGTGATGGCAGCGGTGCAGAGGGATGGATGGCCCTGAAGGAGGGGGACCTGGCTGGTCCCACCAGGAACCAACCGAGGGCAAGTGTTAAGGGGAAATACTGACCTGCTGGGGGAGTTTGAGCAAACGCAGGTGAGGACCGAGCTGAGTGATGAGGACCAAGCTCCTACATCCCCATTTATTGCCATCCTTGGGACAATCTAGGTTTGACACCTTGCATGTGTCCAAGCCTTCAACCCCTCACCTGTGTGGGCTCCCCAGTTCAAGAAGGACAGGGAACTGCTGGAGAGGGTACATCAGAGGGCTACAAAGATGCTGAGGGGGCTAGAACATCTCTGATGAGGAAAGGCTGAGGGATTTGGGTCTTTTCAGTCCGGAGAAGAGAAGACTGAGAGGGGATCTGATCAATACCTATAAATACTTCAAGGGTGGGTGTCAGGAGGATGGGGCCAGGCTTTTTTCAGTGGTGCCCAGGGACAGGACAAGAGGAAGTGGGCACAAACTTTAATATAAGAAGTTCCACCTAAACATGAGGAGGAACTTCTTTATTTTGAGGATGGCAGAGCCCTGGCAGAGGCTGCCCAGAGAGGTGGTGGAGTCTCCTTCTCTGGAGACATTCAAACCCACTTAGACACGTTCCTGTGGGACCTGCTCTGGGTGGACCTGCTCTGGCAGGAGGGTAGGAGGACATGATCTCCAGAGGCCCCTTCCAACCTCATATCATTCTGTGGTTCTGTGATCTGATCAAGAGCAGGTTTTCAGAGGTGGGAAGGGTCAGACCTGTTTAAAACGTGGAAGGATCCAGGCTGGGCACTAGAAACGTAAATGTTTCAGGCCCCAACCTTGCTTCTGGTGGCCCACCTTCCAAGCAACCATCTCCACAGCCAGAGTGGGGAGGATGCTACTTACTTTCCCCTCCTGAAACTGTTCTACTTTGCACCTGGTAGCACTTACTGGACTGAAGAGAGCAGCGACAGCGCTGGCAGCACTCCGGGAAGCAGACCTGGGTGCAGTTGCTGTTTCAGTGAATATCAAATAAAAACACTTCCCTGTTGCCCGGAGCAGGCAGGGACAGCAAGGTCACTGTGCCCCCGAGTACTTTGTTACCTGAATTCGAGGAACAGCCAGGTGTTGCAGGGTTCAAAGGAGCACACGTGGCACGAAGGAGCTCCTATCTCAGGGATATCTTGCCAGTTTAGAGCTTCTACCTGGAAGAAGTAGATTAAAATCTTCCCTGGGCATGAAAGGGCATGGTGCCCGGTTCCCGCTTTGGGTGTGCGGCTCTTCCACAGCGTGTACTGTGGTTTATGTCCCTCCTCGCCCCTGGGCAGAGCTCCCAGCTGAGAATCTGTGGAGAGAAGCAGCTCGGAGCTGCTGACCTGGGGCTATACCTCTGCCGGAGCCTCCCTGCCTCCCCAGTGTAACCACCCCTCTCTCCCCACCGCCTGTCTGGGAACCCAGACCCCAGACTCGGGGTTTGAGCTGGTGCCTACACGCTAAGAACTGAAACACTCAGATTTTTTTGTTTTTCACGCCTTTTACGAGACTAGTCCCTAGTCGTTTTGTGGGCCCAGCACTCAGTCTGAGAGTACGGTGGGGAAAAGCCTTTCTCCTTACCCACACCCTCTCCCTAACTCCGAGCAATGGGAATTGTAAAGCCAAAGGGAAGACTCCAAAGCCTGTCAAACACCTACAGCGCTGCCCCCAACCTCGCTCCCGGGGAGCAGGGCTACCTCAGCCTATGCCCAAACCCAAAATTTTACCCAGTGGAAAAAATAAACAGGCAGGACGTTAAATTTCCCTGAGCCAAAACAGCAGAGGTGGCACATGAAATCGTGCAAGAGCGAGCGGGGCAGACAGCATGAATCAGAGGGACGGGTGACAGCGAGGAGGAGGAAAGCCCTCCTGGCCACCAGCCAGGGTGAGGCAGAGCTCCCGTGGCGTGCGTTCCCAAAGCATCCTGTGTGTCCCCCCCCGAGATAACGGAGAGCAGTGGGAAGCTGGCGACCAGCGGCCCTTCATCCCCTTTGGGGTGACTATTCCAACGCGCTGTCTGAAAGGGAATTGCTCTCAAATTCCGAGTGATCACGTTCTGGCTTGCATGGCGTAGACCTGTGTGATTCAAGTCTTATCACACGCGAAAATGAAGTATGTCCAATGAATGATCATACATTAACAGACAAGAACTAGAAGGTTGCCACCTCCAAAAAGCACCTGGTTTCAGTTCTAAATGCTCTTGAGTGCTCCTCGGTGCCGAAGGAGTATGGCTGCCCCGGTGCACCAGCCCTTGGTGGCCTTCTCTGGTCATGGGTGAAATTCTCTCCCCACCGGCCGTGCACAGCCGCTGACCTGGCTCTTAATCATTAGAATGGTTTGGGTTGGAAGGGACCCTGAAGACCATCCAGTGCCACCCCCTGCCCTGGGCAGGGACACTTCCCACCACACCAGGTTGCTCCAAGCCCCCTCCAACCTGG
>JAOXNO010000003.1:14427148-14441391 GCA_028565335.1 Limnodromus scolopaceus
CTGGAGAAAAGGAGGCTGAGGGGAGACCTTCTCGCTCTCTCCAACTCCCTGAAAGGAGGGTGTAGCCAGGGAGGGTCTTCTCCCAAGGAACAGGTGATAGAACAGGAGGAAATGGCCTCAAGTTGCAGCAGAGGAGGTCTAGGATGGATATTAGGAAAAAAACTCTTCATCAAAAGGGTTATCAAGCCTTGGAACAGGCTGCCCAGGGCGGTGGTGGAGTCACCATCCCTGGAGGTATCTGAAAGGCAGACAGACGTGGTGCTGAGGGACATGGGTCAGTGGTGGTTTTGGCAGCGTCAGGTTGATTGAAAGGATTCAAAGTGCAGACTAGCGTCTCAAAAGTCAGAGAGAAAGTAAACTTCCAGATGAATTATAAAACTTAAAAAATATCTAGCAGCTGGTAGATCACTCTAATAAATTTTCTGGCTGGCCTGAAGAGCAAGTTCTGAAGCTTTGGTTGGTGTAATTGGGATGTAATTGGTACAGGGCTGCTTCCCCGCTGCTTCCTCAGCGTGTGAACCTTTGGCTGAGAGTCATTTATGGGGTTTGGAGATGGTTTTTTCATTACAAATTCTAACTTAAACAATTTGAGAGTGAAAAAGTGATATGTAAAACCGTACTTGCTTGCCTTCCATCTGCCTTTTTGAAAACATCTGTTTCTAGGCTGATTTATTTTACCTGGGATTTCAGTTCAGGCCCATCGTTCAAATGGCATTTGGGATGAGCAGAGTGAACTGGAGGCTCCCTTGTGGAAGCGCTAACCCACGCCGTTTGCTGTCCCTATTGAGCCCGTTGGACACGCTCTCTGTAGGTTTACCATAATGATAGAGTTTCTTAAATATAAATCCTGAGCTTAAGGAGATCCGTGACCATTCATTGATTGCAGAGCTAACTTTACAGCGTATTTGTAAGGAATGGTAATTGGATTATAACGAACACGTCTCCTCTCTAAAGCCACATAAAGACTTGTCTTCTTAAACTGCCTGCTCCTCCCCGAGGGCACAGGCAGGGCACGGTGCTTGTGCCCCGGTTATTTTGCCTCGGGCTTTCTGTCCTTGCAGCTGCCGTAAGCTCAGCCCTCATCCTGCAGCCACACGGGGACTGGGAACATCACCATCATTAACTTTATTTTTTGCATCACAAGAGCAGGAGGGCTGCTCTCCCTGGTCTGAGTTGATGGAGAGCGTGGTGTTGGCGTGGTCAGAATGGACGTGCCACCAAGAGCAGAGGAGCAGGGTGCCTTTGGGAATGGCTCGGTGGCAGGGGACAGTGGCAGCGCCTCATACACCCCCTCACTTCATTGCGAGGTGAATCTGAGCTGCTGCTTTGCAGAACAAGAGTTGGGAGAGGTTTTTGTGAATGGAGGTGGCAGGAGGCTTTGATGCCTTGTGGACGTCTGAGGTGTTTCCCTGGTTGCTGCTAAATTGCACTCACCTGTTTGGTGTGATTGAGAAAGGATGCAAATGGCCTTGCAGGAAACCCCAGGGAAGAGGAAGGAGACACTGGTTAACTGTGAGAAAGGGGAGATGATAACAGAAGGGAGGAAGGAATAAGAGAGAGAGAAGAACTAATTAAGGAAAGAGGCACCTTAGAATTTTTTTGTTTAAAAAGTGAGACCAGGATAAGGGGCAGCAACAGGAAAAAAAAAGAGAAAAGTTTAAACACGGAGGGAACAAAGCTCCTAGACATGAGGACAGAGCAAAGGAGGAAAATGAAAAGAGAGGAGCTGATTATGAAGCAGACAGAGAAAGCAGCCTCCTGTAGCCTGCATTGTAACTGCATGTCCATGGTACCTGTCCTACATCCTCGCAGCAGCACAGGAAAGGGTGTAGCCCAGGGATGCTGCTTTGGAGGCGCTGGAGCCTAATTACTACCTCCTGTTATTTGGGACAAGTGTTTTAAATTTGCATTCTGCCCTGAGAGGTATTGCGCCCTCTAATAATCCCTTTTGGTTTGGAGCTGGGAGAAGGAGATTTCTGAATGGCATAAAAGTAAGTCATGGGGCTTGGAGACGGGAGCAGAAACTGTTCCCGTGGGTTGGGAGCCGGGTGCTTGGTTTTCACATTTCTTTAATGCGTTTTGGTAGCCAGAGGAGAAGCCTCTCCTGGGCTGTGCCTGCCTGGCCACCACCTGAACATGGAGTAGGGAGGGTTGGTGGAGGCTCTCTCCTTCATGTCTGATTTTCATAATCACTGTGGGCCATATTCTGTGTTCTTTTGTATCGGTTGTGCTGCTCCATGAAGCTAAAACAGCCAGAGGGTCCTACAGGAGATTTTCTGTTTGTATAAAACTAAGAGAAATGGCCTTGATGCTTCCTACAGCATCTGGACGTGGTTTGCTCTGGTAGAAGGAATGGAGAGTGGAGGAGCAGGAGGGTCAGCACTTGCGAAGCCTGTGAGTTAGATGTGATTGACTGTGGACTGGGTTACAAAGGCTCCCCCTTTTTCTTTGTGAATGATGGGGAAGCAACGTGGCCTGACGCTGCACTGGTTTCAGGTTTGAGAGCCCCCAGGGGCTTCTGCCTGGTCTTGCTGTGATCCGTGTGTATCCCGTGTCTGGATCCCACTCTCCGAGTTTCCTAACTGGGCCATTAACTAAAGACAGAATAAATCCAGTGTGGGCAGTAAACTTCTCAAGCTGGAGAGCCCAGAGAAATCATTGCATTGCTGGGGGGTGGTTTCTATGCTGTAATTGCAGACCAAGGGAGGGAGTTTGAAGGTAATGCAAGGGGGTGGGGTGGGAAATGCAAGACTGAAAAGGAGGAGGGAGGCAAAAGCAGGGAAATTCTTGCATTTCTTTATTATCCATTGGGCACCTTAATGCAACCCATCCAAAAATCTGTCGGGTGCAACCCAAAGGGGACAAGGTTAGGTGGGAACGTGTTCGTGGCACCCTGAGCATTTGGTTTCTGCAAAAATTAGCTTTTTTTGCAGTTAGCTGGCATCGAGCCGGGGGGATGCAGGTAATTGTGGGGAACAGGACCTCACTACTCACTGGAGGAGGACTGAGGCAGCTCTGCTGTGGTGTCACTTGAAACTATGGACACAAGCAGAGCTTTGTGGCCCCTCTGGACTCGGGGACCTCATCCATCAGCGCTGGAGCTCCCTGCTGGGGCCCTCATGCAGGGTGAGGTGGTTCTACACATGGAGGTCTGTGTGAGCTGTATGGGCAAACCCCATCAGATGGGGAAGGCAGAGCAGTTGCCAAGCAGTTAATCTGCTGCTGGGGTTGGTGTTTGGCCCTCTCCCATCCCGCTCTGAGGGTTTGGGGGATTGTCAGCTGATGGCTTTGTTGCCTGTGGTCTGGTTGAGCAACATGCTCAGACGTTAGTTCCTGGGTGGGTAAAAGTGAGTTTGCGGCTTTACTGTGAGTAGAGGTCCTGTTATAAGCACTGCAGGGGGGGAGGAAATAGGCTACCACACCCCCCCAAAAAAATCAACCAATTCCCCCAAACTCTGTTTGTGTCCTGAAGGGAATGAGGACATCTTGGGGGTACAGCACAGGCGTAAAATCCATCTCTGGTCCCAGCATGGTCCTTGCTCACTCTGCTGCTCTGCATGGAGCCTCCTGAATCCCTTCTGTATCACCAGAGCAAAGCCAATCACCCTGCTCCAGGTTTTGCTCAAAACAAATATTCGCAACAGCTCTTCATTTCTGTGCAGCTAGGGCTTGTATTTGCTCTCGTAGCATTCTTGGAGGGTTGCTGCTGTTTTTCTACAGAGCAGCCCATTTGTTTTTTCCCTTTGACAGTAACCAGTTCACTGTTCACCTCTGTGAAGGTGCTTATCCACCCAGGAGATGAGGTCTCTCCGTGGTGGCCATGATCTGCAATGGTGTCCCCTGGCACAAAATCCCAAAACCTGATTGACTGGCTTTTTTTACTTGAGGATTTGTGTCTTCTCCGGGCTTGCAGGCACAAGTCAGGTCATTTGGATGTGGAGGAAGAGTATGGCTGATTGATACTGATCTATCTAGGGCTGGTGCTCGATTCTGAGATATAATTAGGAGAAGCACCCAAAGCCAGCAATGAAACACCGGAATATATGGCTAGTAGGGGAAAAAACCCAAGCCCTTTCGCTGAGATTTGAGATCACAATTGTGAATCTTGGGAAATCTGAGCCACCCCAACAGCTGATGATAATTTTCATATTTACAGAGCTTTTAGGGGAAATTATTTTACCTTTCTTGTTTTGGATAACCGTGTTTATGTGACAGTGGAAAGCTTCTTCAGGCAGCATATTACATTCGTTTAATGTCACACATGAAACACAGAAATCTGAATTGGAAGCTCAAAAAAAAAAAAAACCTTATGGAAGTGTTTCTCCATCTTTTTCTAATCCTCTGAAGGGTGAGTTGGAAGCTCTTGTGGAGGGAGCAGCATGCTTGAAGATTGTAAAATAACTTGTGGAGTCTCCTTCAAGCCTACATTTCAAAGTCTTCATGTCTTGAAGAGCAACTTCTCCCACTTCCCTGATTTTTGTCCCTAGAACAAGGAGTTTTGATCCGCGTGAAGCGACAGAGATGAGGCTCGGACGGTTTTACAGCCACTTGCAAATACAATTGTGGAGTTCTGTGGGCATTTCTCTCCCGGCCCTGCCACGGGACTGTTGCTGGGTGGATTTGGATGTGCAATTGTTGGAGCCTTGAGCGTTCCTGCCTGGTTTCACCCGATTCCCTGGGGCTCCCCAGGCACCGTGGGGAGCAAGGACTGTCTGGCCCTGGTTGCTTGCTCAGCTGTTGATGATGCTCCAGCTAAACCATAAGTTTAATATCTTGTTTAACTGCTGTACTTTGATTAAAGAGCGCTCAATCTAAAGGAAATTTCTCTTCAGAGCAGCACAGCAGTACGTGGTTAATTTGCACAGGAGGAACTGGGGCGGTCCCAGCGCCGTGCTCTGGGAAGTGCCCAGCGTTGGTGGCTTGCGTGCTGGCCAGGAGGGAGCCGACGCGTCGTCTGGGTTCAGGCTTCTGTAGAAAAGTTGGCGGTACTCTATCGGAAGTTATCTGGTGAGGGTGCAGAGCGTGAATCAGTCTGGATTTCTCTAATGGCTTTCTAGCCAGAGTCCTCAAGCAAATATGTACTTTTTGCATCATAACAGCTGTTGCCCTTTCTGCCAGTTTCTTGCACTTGCGGTTCCCGGCTTGGCTTCAATACATCCACCCAGAGTAAACAAATCCCACCCATGTTATGGTTTTTTTAGAGGAAAGCAAGGATCTGTGCGTGAAATGTTGGAACAGGGTATGGGAAACATAGGATGCCTGTTAGTAATGTGGTCAAGCGTAGCTATTGGGAAGCATGAGCTCCCCACCGCGCCTTCCCTGCTCACGAACCCAAGCTTAATCCTTATGATGCAGGACAAAAGGACAACATTGCTGTTAATATAAAGTCATCCTTGTTTAAAACAAGGACGTGAGATGGCTACGTGGCATAAACATTAAGAAGCAGAGCTATGTTTTTTCCCCGTAAGTTTTCCTGGGAAAAAGCATTCTTTGTCTTCATGCTCTGGGGTCTCAGAGAAGCTGGACTCATAGATGTCTTCTGATGTCTTGTGTTTGTGACTGATTGAGGGAGCACTAAGTAATTAGGTCTCTGAGTAATAAATGCTCCAGGGAGAGTGTCTGGAGTGACAAGTTCTATGGCAGTGACAGGGCAAGATACTGAGCAGGGATTCGGGGAAAGTCGGGATGGTGACGGAGCAGATGAGAGAGCACATCTGCTCCTCTGATCCAGAAACTGAGAGGAGGAGGAACTCTGCAGTGATCACTAATAGCTTCTCCCCTCACTAAGAGGAGTAGGAATGCAGGAGCTCTCTTTCCTAACCGCATTTGTATGAGCTACTTGTATTTTAATGATACTCAGTATTTGCACGTCTTTTTTTTTTTTTTCTTTTTTTCTTCCTCTCCAGTAATGCATTTTTCCACTGTGTAAGGCCCTTAAGTGGGTTAAGAGGAAAAAAGTGAAGATCTCCTATATTTTGATTTAGGCGCATAGTGATTTCTGCATCTGCTCTTGTAAATCTGGTGTGACCGGAGGCTCGATTGACCTTTGTATCCCGGGCTGATCCGAAGCCCGCCGGAGTCCGTAGGGAGCTGCCGGTTGACTTCAGTGGTGTTTGCAGCTGCCTGGAAGGGCATGAAGCAATACATTTGAGGAATGGCAGTCAAAAGCTTTCCTGTGACTGTCCCTCTCCCTTTATCCGAAGGGAATTCCCTGCATTTGGAAAGATTGTTCAGTCTGAGGAACTGCAGCCAAGATAGTGAGCCACGCAGCAAAGGTCCCAGTAGCTGTCATGGTAATGAAGGAGCAATAGGGACACTCTTTCCCTGGCAGCAGTCCCGAAAGCATTGCTATATCTATTCCCTTAGGGGGAAAAGAAAAAAGGAAAAGGCTTTATACCTAAGAACAAATGGCCTTGAAAGGCAGCTAATGCTGGAAAATTGGCCAAGGGGAGGCTTGCTGTTGAGAGGTTGGTGGTGCCACTGTCTGGTCCCAACCTCAGATGAGCAATAGGAGTTGGGAACAAACCAAAACCAGGGAGTAAGGGGAAGGTAGGGAGGAAAATATGAGATATGAGAAAACTACAGACAGTAATGTGTAGTGTTTTGCATAATCAAAGGGGTTATGTTGAGCCCTTTTGCATTTTACCTTGGGTTTTCACGCCTCTTGACTCTCCCGTGAGATTCTCACCCGATGTATCCCCGCAGCCCACTGCCACGAGGAAGTTTTATTAAAACTCTGGTTCAGGCAAAAGCATGATCCCTTTCCCATGGGTCTGACCCGTCCTGGCGACCTGACCAAAGGGCCGTATACCCCAGCTGATGTAAGAGACACATCTCAAGTTCATCTGAGATTTCCCAATGATTTGAACAATTCTTCTCAGAAAACCTTATCTGACAGACAAGCGCTGCCTGGTGACCATTAATAGCACCTCAGAGTCATCTGTGGCTATTTCCTCACATCACATGCACGCATGAAACACTTGAAGAAAGGACTTGCAAAAGAAAGTAAGAAGCTTTTAACAATTATTTGGACAAAAATTTTTGTTGTGATCCCTCTCCTGGTTCAACCATAGTTAGCAGTAGCCGGCCAGTCTGCGCCGTTAAATGTCAGGATGACTCAACTGGTGTTGGGATCTGCTGGGTCAGGAGGGGACGGGTTCATGCCTGGGGCAGGAGGCTGCTGGAGGTGATGTCCTGGGGAGAAGATGATCTGCTGAGCTCCTGTCCCTGCTCTCTACCCAGTTGGCAACCACGGGACCTGGGAAGCTCTTGGAAGGACATTGGAATAACCTGGGCATCCTGGTGGTTTGCTCGCCCTCCCCAAAACCAGCTTTTGTTCTTGAACGCACTATTGAGCTTCAGCAAGCGTTGTAGCTGTTGTTTCCCCTTGATCTGTCGCTGGCCACATGTATTTAATGTAAAGCCTTTTAAATTAAATTTAACTTAACCTCAGCTCCTGTAGCAGCTCCCCCTGAAATGCTTTGCAGTCCCCTGGATGTCACAGGTACCGTGAGGGACACCAGGCTTTTCTTGAGCCAGGGTGAGGAGGAGATTTGAAAGGAGTGCTATCAATTAAATAATTAAATGGATACAAATGAGCTTTTCTTGGGATTTTGTTTAGCTGGTTCTTGGGTGGAAAAAAAGTAGGTGGCCTGAGAAGACCAGAGTTCCTCTTTGAAAAGGGTCTTCTGAATTTCTCACTGCTGGTGTTCTGCATCACCATCAGTAATTTATTTTGGTTTTTTTTCTTTAACAAAGAGACCTTTTCTTTCACGAGGCCTGTGTTGGAGGCCCATCCTTCTGGCAAACCTAGCTTCCACCCCCCAGCCCCACTGGAGACTTGCCACTGATTCCAGTTTAGGGTTTCTCTGACTTGCCACTGAAAAACAGTGTCAAGAGTCCCTGGGTGTTGGGGACAAACCTGGGGGTTTTGTGGCTCTGCTCCCACCACAAGCGAATTCCCGTGCTCAGAGATGCAGTGCTCTTCTGCCTCAGCCTTATGTCCCCTGGCTCTCGTGTCCCCCAGGAGGGCGAGAAGCCTTCAGCTCCCTTGGCTGCAGTGAATATACTCATTTTCCTTACAATAATGCATCTATGTTAGATTATATAATGATAGATTTATGCTGTGCATAATTTTGAAAGCTTTTTCAGCAGCTTTCAGGGAGTACTAGCGTTTCCTGAGGAGGTCCCTGGGTGCTGGGGAAGCGCTGGAGGCACCACCTCATGTTCTTGGAAGGGCTTCAGGAGCCGCTGGGCACCGGAGGGTCCGTGGAGCGGGAGGACGGCAGCCCTGGCACACTGCAGTGGGAGCTGAAGCTGTGCTCGCTCCTTCCCGGAGCTCATTTTTGGCTGGTCTTTCTGGGACTGTTTTTCGTTTTGGGCTGTCAGTTCACCTGTTTAAAAAGTTAGACTCAGACACCTCATTAAATATTATTATTGTTATTATTGTCTAAACACGCGCTCTTCCTTGTAAAGCTGCTTTTCAGTTCTTTTTTTCTAAGCATTACAAATAGATAGCATGAGCAAAAAGTTTTGCAGAGATATTTCAATATTAAAACAGGGCAATTCCTACTGTCTTTCCCCCTTTTTTAATTTTATTTTGAGCTGATGGGAACTGCTTGGAAAAGATAGCTGGAAAAGTTAATCTTGGAATAGCAAATGCCCCTGAAGGGAGGAAGAGGAGGGGAGAGGGAGAAAGAATGGTCCTTTCAAAGAATCATTGACCTAAATTGCACTTTAATGCACATACCGTGCTGTCCACACCACCTACGTGTCTCCAGGAATACTGCTAAATAACAAGCACTAAATGTTTAGTCATTTCCTGCATCACGTTTGCAGGAGCCGGTGGCTGGGCGCCATTAGCATATGTAAGTGCGCTGCAGTTCAGACGCTTGGTTTCCATATCAGCAGCTGCCGGGTTTAATCTCCTTTTGGGAAAGGTGCCACCGGGAGGGAGCCTCGCAGCGAGCCCCAGGTTAATGTTTCAGCCGGCTTTTCCGCAGAACTTCCAGCGAAGGGCCGGGGGTGACGCCTCCCGAAGCCTCAAACCCTTGGTTTTTTCCGAGCCCGCCGTGGGAAAAGCTGGCCGAGGGATGGAGCGGGCCGTACCTCAGGCTCGGCTGCAGGAGATGGCTCTTTTTTTTGGCCTTTTTTTTTTTTCTTTCCATAGCAAGGCTTTGAAGGAGGTTTTATTTTAGTATTTTATGAATCTTGCGTGTTTACGGGCCGGGTGGCGATGAGCCCTGCAGGAAATAGCGGCGGCCGCTCTGACCTGCACGGTCCAGGCTCCCTCGGTCCCAGGGACGCCAGTGTCTCCTGCCTGATGGGGGTCCTGCCGTCCTCCCTCGGGGACATCGCTGCTCCCCGCATCCCCCCCAGCCCATTCCCCCTCCTGCACCCCTGGGAGTGTTGGGAATTCCGTAGCCTTTAACTCAGCTTTTACCCAGCCTGGCGGGGAAGATGTGATCTTACCCAGAGAGGTTTGCAGTTGGCCTTTCAGGCTGGCACCGGAGCAGGTTTCTGTCCAAGGAATTGAGGGCTAAATTCTCTCTCTCTCTCTCTCTCTCTTTTTTTTAAGCGTCTGCCTTCAAAATGGTGACTGCTTCTCACTTGAAGTTCACGGTAACAGATGGCTGGAGCTCAAAGACATTAGTTAAAAGCTATAGGGTGTTTTTCACCACATGTCTTGCTAGTTTCCCTACTAAAAAAAAAATAAAAAAAAATAAAATAGAAATCTGTGTGAGAGCCCTCCAACATGGCAGGCCAAATCTGACCGTCTGTTGAGTTCACTTTATATAATCTCTATATACCATAAAGTGGCCTTTTAAAAAGGCAGGGCTCCTGGCTGGGTGATTCCCTGGGCCTGCAGCATCCCGCTCCTCTGCAGCGTCCCCGCCACCCGCAGCCAAGCAGCATCTCCGTGCAGATATTTGATTTTTCGGGGTCTGGAGAAGGGGGGGGCGGGGAGCGGGGAATCTGCCCAAAGCACCTTTCATACGGGCTGTGCGGGGGCCCGGGGATTCGTGTGCTTATTCAGGGCATAGTAAGGGCTCATGAAATAGCGTGCACCTTCTGTGCGGCCCACCAGTGCTTTCAGTCTCATTTAGCAGAGGGAACAAGCAGAAATCTCACAACTCGAGTAAGAGCATATGCTCTGGGAGACCTCGCTACGTTGCATAAGCCTTCCCATTAAAGGAGCTGGCTTTGCGAGCGCAGCACATGAGTCAACAGCACAGCTAGACTTGTAACGTGGGAGTCACACCTACTCTTGGCTGCAGAATTATCCAGAGAAACAGAAGGTTAATAGGAACAAAATAAAGACTGAGGAACCCTTAAAGGTTAGTTACAGGATTTGATTCAATTGGCAAGAGGGGACAAAAAAAAAAAAAAAGAATAAAAAGGAAAGGAAACGGGTCAAGCCAAGGGAGAGAGAGGAGGGTAATGAGAAGCCACGTTGTCTGTCTCCTAAGGAAAGACAGTTCAGTTTAGATCAGTTAAAATGTGATCAATAAAACAATTTTTTTTTTTTTTCAAATTAGCTAGTTCTGCAGACGGTCATTATTGATTACAGAAAGAAAAAGTCACTTGACTAATGAGAGAGAGAGAGTGGAGTGAGCCCTGGGATGCTGGAGAAATACTAACGCTGCATGAAAGGAGCTCTGCAGGACAGGGAATGGCTCCCCGGAGCACGTGCATACGGGCAAAGCAAGCACCTGACCCGGAGCATCAGTGGCAGTGAGCAAAGCAAGGCTTTGCTTCGGCCTCTAGAGAGCCTTATTTTGTGTTGGGGCATTTTAGAAATTAAAACTAAATGAGGAGCACGTCTGTCTGTGATACCCGGAGAGCCCGAGCATCTCTGGTCCAGGCAGACCACTGCCCAGCACGGGGGGAGAGAGGGCTCAGCCCCCAGGCTGCACAGGCACCTAATTCTCGTTAGTTTGACCCGTGTTAAGTGCCTAATTACCCCTAAGGACCCGGGGCTGCCTGGTCTGCCGGAGTTAGCAGGAGCAGCCGGCCGCAGCTCTGTGTCGCTGGTCTGATCCAAGTCTCGCTGCAGCCGGTGGAAAGGCTCCGAGTGGGCTCTGGGTGAGGATCAGGAAAAGGGATATCCTGTACAGAACGCTCAGCCGTGGGGTTTTCAGTTTATGAAGATGTTCCACTGAGCAAAACCCATCCTGATACCGAATCCTTACTGCAGGCTGGAGCCAGTTTCCGTATAAATTAATTGAGGGCATTGCATTTTTATTTTTTCAAGAATCTCGTGACCTCACTGGCTTCGTAAGGAGAAAAAGAAAGAATACAGAAAGTCGTGTTTAGTTTCCAGGGTGTTATCTTGGGTTTTTCCCCCTAAGAAACAAGACTTCCCATGGCCAAAGGGGGTGTTTCTCACGGTGCAGACCTGCCTGCTTGAGCTTCACCTCAGCCCCAAATCTGTGCTGTAAAAATCGGGGATTACCAAGATGGGAGTGAAAAAAAAGAAAAGCCGTGAGGGCTCGGAGCTTCTGATCAGAGCCTATAGAAGAGGCTGCCCTGGAACTGCTTTCGTTATTACATTGGTTTCTTGGCTCTCCTCCATGTATACCAAGGTCTAAGTGGAACATGTCCGTGGGGGAGGTGTTGGGCAACAGAAGTGATGTTTCATCCCGCGCTCTCCGTGCTCTTGCAGAGGGAGAGATCGTCTTGTGATCAAGGCACAAGACCAGGAGTCAGGCGATCTGGGTGATTGCAAGGTTTGATTTGCCAATATTGGTTGACAGTTCCGACACCTCCGAACGCTGAGGAGCTCCGGGAATGTGCAGGTTGCCTGCTGCCACAAACGCAGTGTGGTTTGGGGTTCTTGTGCTCTTCTTGTTGCGTGAATAACTGCTTGATGGATTTAGCAGATTAATTTACTCGTGATGAACTCTGCTGTGGTGGAGCCAGGGAACATTTAGTGTTAGCCTGAAGCTTTTGAAAATGGCTGTTAGGACTGATTTGCCCAGGATAGAGGTAATGGAGGAAGATGGAGCAGATCAGAATGGCTGGTCTCCACATGCATCCCAAGCAAGAGGGCACTTGCGTGGTGCTTGACCTGGTGCTTGAGGTAATGAAAATCAAATCTCTCTTCTGAAGGTCGCCCGAGCATCTTTCCTAATGCAGAAATCAGAATCACAGAATCCCACCGCTTGCCACCTGTCCTGCTGTAGGTACCCACGGGGAGCCACCTCATCGTGCCCCTGTGCCAGTGTGTGACACCCATGTGGGTCAGGCTGTGCGGGAGAGGCCATGGAGCATCTTCCTCCTGGCGAGGCGTGTTTGGGCACGAGGTCTCACCCCGTCCCTTCCCCTTCTGGGGCTTTCCCTCACGCCAGCCACAGCGGGAAGTGGACAACACTTCTGACCAAACATCTGACCAAGCTTCTCCTCTGACGTACGAGGCACAGGGAGGAAGGCTGCCCTGCACAGTCACCGGGGTGAGGTAGGACTTCTGTAGGCAAGGTCAGTGCTTCTCTCTTCCCCCTGCAGACCAGGGATTACGTATTTGGTGGCAGACCCTGCGTGGCTGGGGGTCCCTGGGGAGAGGAGCCCCACGTCTGTGGGTGCTGCCCATCGCCGCCTCTCCTGCTGCGTGGTTTGGCACCCAGCCCTCTTTGAGCTCTCTGGTGCGATCCCTGCCTTTCCCCTGGCATCTGCCACGGGGCCTGGCACGGGAAACTGCTCAGTTTTTTCCCTAAATCTGGCTGAGCCATCTCCCGGAAAATGGGAGTCGAGTCAGCTTGCTCGCTACCCTGCTTGCATCAGGCAGGTGGGGAGTCACAGCCCCTCTTCAGCTGAAGGCATACATAGGAGCTTCCATCCCCAAAATGGATAGGTTTTTAACATTTCATAGGGAGGGGAAAAAAAAAAAAGATGTTTCCTTATAGGGGGAAAAAAATAAAAAGGTAAAATTCAGAAAATCAAATTGGCTCCTCTGTGCCCCCCTTTTTTTGGGGGGGGGAAAAAAAGGTAGAATTCAGTAAATCAAATTAGCTCCTCTGTGCCTTCTTTTCGGGGGAAGAGTCGAGAAGCTGGTAGAGGATAGACAGGAAGGAGAAATCCCAGCAGGAGAGGTCCCATGTGGCGTTCCAAGGAGGCGAGAGCCGGAGCGATGCCCTGGCCGCAGGCACCCTCCCTGCCCTGCCCGGCTCCAAACCACCGGTCTTGTGATTGCTCTTTCTTTTTTTTTTTTTTTTTAAATTCTTATTATTTCAGTCCCATGATTTTGTTTTCGCTGTTCCTAATTCTTTGCCTTGGGGAAGGGAGGCAGGGAACAGCACAGGATTTGTGCTGCCATGGGTTTTCTGGGTGTCGCAGGCCATAATCTGACATTTAACTGAGGAGGCATTGCCATGCAGGCTGCAGAAATCTCATTTTGTGATACGTGGCGGGTAGCGCAGGTTCTCCTAACGAAGCTGCCCTTTTGGCATAACTAGTGGTTTCACTTCCATTCATTTCGCTGTTTCGCTTCTTTCCTTCTCTTTATCCAAGCAGTAAAAAATCAATCAATCATCAGCCTCACAGCAGAGATCGCGGCGTTGTGTTCAGGCTAGGGCAGTTGCTAAGACATCTTGGAGGAGTACGAGAATGTACTTGGCCAATGACAGGTAAAGATTAAGTCCTGCATCATGCTGAGTCTCCAGAATGGACGGGATTACATTATTTCCAGGTAATTTTAATGGCGCTGAGAGAGAGAGTTTTAAACTTACACGGTGCTTTTTGTACTAAAAAGTCCCAGCGCACTTTACCGGCAGAATTTGATACAGAAACTGTCTGTAGAGATAAAATATGACAATTAAGCGGTAGCACTGGCAATAAAAGTAAAGAAAAAACCCTATAATCTGTACACTGGGGGAAGGGGGCATCCAGACGTACATATATATCAACCCACGCCACAGAACGAGCATTGACTTCTAAATTTCTGCTGAAAGCGAGCTCAGAAGTGCCCGTCTGACCCGTTGCTGACCTCCTCCTGTGCCAGCTTCCTCCGCTTCCCCATCTCGCTTCCCCCGCAGGACATGGTTCCCCTGCGTGGCCAGGCTGACCTGGAAGTGTCCCCAGCCCTGAGTCATCCTCCTCCTCAGCTGCCCTCCCTACGTGGCCAGGAGCAGGCTCTGGGGGCTTTCCGTGTCTTGCGTTGGAAAGAATTAGAGAATCACAGAATGCTATGGGGTTGGAAGGGACCTCTGGAGATCATCTCCTCCAACCCCCTGCCAGAGCAGGTCCAC
>JAOXNO010000003.1:14462588-14501687 GCA_028565335.1 Limnodromus scolopaceus
CCCCCCCCGCCAGAGCAGGGTCACCCACGGCAGGTCGCACCGGAACGTGTCCAGGTGGGGTCTGATCCTCGGTCAGGGAGGAGATAAAAAAAAAAAAAAAAAGTTGTAGGGAAAGAAAAAAATTGTTGAAAAAAAATTGTAGAAAAAATAAATTTGTAAAAAAAAATAGTGGAAGAGGTGATGTTTGCCCAGGAAGCGAAGGCTAATTACGGGCTGGGGATGGTGCCCGGGTGCCCCACCGCCCTCCCACCCTGGTGGGTGCCGCCGGGGGCCGGTGGCCGGCGCGGGGCCAGGCGGTGGCAGCCCGTGCCCGAGTTCCCGGGGACTTGTTTTCATGGTCTCACCCAGCTCTGACCTGCCTCAAATGTTGACACAATGTCACGTTTCCGACTGCAGTCTTTCATGTGCAGCCGGAGGCTAAATACGGCGGCTGGTTCCTGGAAAAAGACGTGCCTGGCACCCTTTCAGCAGAAACCCGAGCCCCAGCGCAGCCTTGGCACAGCAGCCGAATAACACAGCAATAACTCTTTCAGCAGCGTTTCAACCCATAAATAGGGCTTCCCGAGCGACTCCTTGAAGTCAGGCGAGGAGGATACAATGATTTTTTTTTTTTTATTCCCCATCCCCCCACCCCCCCGAAAAAGTAAAGAAAAATAAAATTAAATAAATGAAAAAAAAAAAAATAACTAAAGCCATCAGGGGGGGACGAAGCGAGGCCGAGGGGGCAGCCGGGTGCGGGGCGGATCGGAGGGGAGCGCGGGGATGCTGAGCGGGGGTCGGTGATCAGGAGTGCGGGGATTGCCTCCAAAAGGAAAGAAATGCTCTTGAGTTTTTAAATGCCTGGGTCCCGTTTCGCAGCAGCCCCGCGGAGGCAGGGCGAGAGCCCTCCCGAAAGCCCGGGCCCTTCCTCACCCCGCTGAGGACACGGAGACACATAATTTTAGCCTTTCACCACCTGTTTGGAAAGCTCCTCTATCCAGCGCTCTGGGACTGGATGGTTTTTACAGGCATGTACCCCGGGAGCTGCTTATTTGCATTATGCATGGACCGGGGCCTAAAATAATCTGCAGTGACGCACATTTTTTGCTGTGATTTTTTTTTTCTTTTTTCTTTTTTTTTTTTTTTTTTCCAGGACTCCATTTTTCTGAACGTGCCGTGACTTTTGAGGACCCCCTCCGAGCAGTCACCCAGCCCCTTCGGGGGGCGCTCCCCAACCCCGGAATCATCCCGTTTGCCCCCATCACCCAGAGCAGGGAGGGGGGACGGTGTCCCCCCGCACCGGCCCCGGCTGTGACACGGGGAGAAGAAGTGCCCTTCTGCTCTGCCCCCGGCTTTCATCTGCAAAGCGTGTAGCTGCAAGTGCCGCGTGTTTACAAATGCAGGCATTGCAAGATCCCTTGAACTGTGTCCTAGTACAAAAAGAGGCTTTGAAACAAGAAACACGTTGTCATGGCATGTTCCAGGCCAGCAGCACCAGACTGAACCAGATAATTGCTGTTTTCTGCTTTAGCTGCTTCGTCGTGGAAAAAAAAAAAAGAAAAAAAAAAAAAAAAAGGAAAAGCAGCAGGTCTTGAGCAAGTCTTTTTTTTTTTTCTTTTCCACCCCCCGTTAGACATTTGGAGTGATGCTGGGGGTGGGAGGAGGGGGTCGGGAATGTCGGGGCAGAGGCTCCGCAAGGGCGAGTGTCTTCTTGCTGGGTTTGAGGTGGCGTGACGTGAGGGCAGCCAGCGACGCTGCCCCTCGCTGTGTGACACAGGCGCTGCCCCTCGCGACGTGACACGGGGTATTCGTGGCTTCTAACCCCGGCTCGTGGCACGGGGCCGCAGCCCGGGCTCTCACAGCCACCCCCCCCCCAAAACCACGCTCCAGACCTTTCCCACCGCCCTTCACCGGGCACTTCATGGCACTCGAGAAATATCCAAAGAGCTGCCGGTGGCAGCCGGCCAGGGAAACACTGCTAATTGGCCCCTGCATTGAATATGTCCGTTACCAGCCCCGGGCGCCCGGGCCGGGGCAGAGCCCTGGCACCGTTAGACGGTGCGATGGAGGGTGGTGGGGAAGGGGGTGCCCACCCTCGACACCCCACTCCCACCCTGGGGCTTTAAGGACCAGAGGGTAATCTTTCTACCCAGCGTTTTGGAAATAATTTATTGCTATCTGGCATTTGGAAATAATTTATTTCTTGTACGTTTCGCTTTCTCCTGGAGCGTGTTTTCGCTCCGGGCACCACGCAGCCAGCGATTGCCATTGCACCCAGCGCCTCCGGAAAAGGCCAAACAGTAAAGCTCCTCTGAATCATAGAATCACAGAATGGTTTGGGTTGGAAGGGACCTTGAAGCCCATCCAACTCCCACCCCCTGCCCTGGGCAGGGACACCTCCCACCAGACCAGGTTGCTCCAAGCCCCGTCCAGCCTGGCCTCGCAGAGCTGTGGCTGGGAAGGGCTCTTCACCCCGTGTGCCTCGTTAAAAACTGCAAGGCTGGGGAGGGCTGGGTGACACCACCCAGCTGGGGGCAAGCACAGGAGTTTGGGATTAGTTTGCAAGCAGCAACGGCAAGGAATGCCCGACCATAAGAAGGCAGAACCCCCCCCCTCTCCTCTTGTGCATCCTGCTGCCCTTGGGCAAAGAGGAGCGGGACAGGGTCTGTCCTGGGCTGGTTGCTCTCCATCTCCTTGTACCCAACTGGATCCACCCACACGGAGCCGCCATCCTCTCCCAGAGGTCTGTTTTATCTGCTCTCCCATCCTCTGCTTTTTATTCCCTTCCCCAGGGTGAGAAGCCTCTTTATTGTTTTCTGAACAACAGCTCAGGCCAGAAGAGCGGTGGCAGCGGCCAGTCGTCACCGTCACCGGGGGCTGTCACACCCGAAGGAGTAATTAGCGTTCTCTCTGCAGTAGGGCTGTGTCTCTCCTCCAGCCCCTGGTGTCGTGTCCCGTGCGGGGCTCTCCCCGCAGCCTCCCTGCCTCCTTCCTTTCGGTTTGCCCAGGAGAAAAAAAAAAAAAAAAGGGTGAAGATATATATTCTGCTTTGAAACTCCTGATGAATATGCAAACAGTTAGGCCTGAAATATTACTTATCCTTGTCACGGGCTACGCACAGAGTTCGTATTTGCACTTTTGCCTGAGGATGTGTACGACACGAAGGGGGAGCTGAGCAGCTTATGGAAGATTTAACTCTTATTTCTATTCTTGACGGCGAATCATTAATAAGGTTATGGCCACCTTACGGCGGCCAACCTTATGGAACCTAAAGGTTCGGGGCCTTTCCCCACGCCTTCCTCTTGCTTTGGGAACCCGCCGGTGGAGTTTAGCTCCGGCCATCGATCGGTGCCTGGCGGGGGGGTGGGAGGGGGCAATATTTCATCTGACGTGGAAGCAGTCGCTGATGATTATCGCACGGTATTAGCACACGTCGTTGTGAAACCGGTGTGATTGGAGATGAAGCGTGACCTATGGGCATAGGCAGCCGCGCTCCCGTGTATTCTCAGGGCCCGGTGATGTATTACTGCTGCTGGTGCCACGCTGGTTACAAACCCCAGCTCGCTCCGGCTCCTGTTGAAACCAGTGGGAGGTCTGTCATTGCCTTCGGAGAGCGCTGGAGCGGGTCCAGGCTTCACTTTGCAGCCTGCATTATCCATAGCATTAAAGAGGCGCAGGGGAGTGGGATTCCTCTTCCTCCCTGATCTCTGCCCACCCAAATGTTTGGAGATGGCCGGGACAGGAGCTTTCAGACTGACCTGGTTTGGGTGCCGACGTGGGGAAGAGAGGAGTGGTGTTTTCTCCACTGTGGCTGCAGCACCCGTAGCAGTGGCCGCAGCGGTGCCAAAATGTCACGTTCCCGAAGGTCAGCCGAGGTTGGGGTGCTGCTCTGGGGGTCCAGGTTCAATGTGGGGTCCTGGGCAGCCCCAGAGCATCCCCGGTGGCGTGGGGACAAGGCAGGCGGGGAGGCAGGGAGTCCCCTAAGCCTTGCCCGTACAGTCGAAGCATGTTGGAGCCCCGTTTTGCAAATGAAAAAGCCTGATCGTGCCCCAGGAGAGCTTTGGAGGAGGCCCTGGCTCTGCGCACGCTGGTCAGGGGTTGGTTGGGGAGGGGTTTTTCTCTGGTTCTTGGTTTCAAACAGGCGTTTGACCTCAAACTGTACCGGCTGCTGTGGGGCTGAATTCCCCGGGTGCCGTGGGAGGACTCCCGGGGGCACCACGGTGGCTGCAAACGCGGATCCCACCGGGGCCCTGCCTGTCCCTGTCCCCGTCGGCCGAGCCTTGGGGTGGAGGATGAGTCAGGGCCCCGTGCAGGAAGGGGGTGGCAGTGACCCCCCCACCCAGCGCTGCTGGGGAACTGAAGCAATCTGTTTATCATGGAAAAACTGCTCTTTGCAGCAATTCAAATGGAAACTTCCCAGAATGACTGTTGCAGAGCTTTCCCCTTGAATCACCGCACCTCCCAAGAGCCGCTTTCTAAGACGATGCCCTCGGGAAGGCTGTCGTTGGCCTCGGCCGCGCCGCGGTGGCTCCCTCCCTGCAGCACAGCCGCTCTCCCTCTCTCCTCGGGCCCGTTTCTATTCAAGCATCTCCGCTGGCTCTGGAGGATGATGAGCAAAAGCAGGTCCAGGAGTTTGGGAGCCCCTGAGGGCCATGGGCTGGGGCTTCAGCTCAAGGTGCCCCATGAGTCACAACTCTTGGTCATGGAGTATAAAACCTCCAAAATCGACCCAGCCACCCCACAGCGGGTGCTGGAAGGCTCTATGGGTGGTGGGCACCATGCTCAGTCCAACCTGGGGACCACCGCGGGACGGAGGCTCTGACAGCCGTGCCCACCACCACCTGGCGAAGGCCATTTGCCCCTTTTCCCTGCCCGCTGGCTGCCCCGTCACCCTTTCCGTGGTTTAAATGAGCCTCCAAAGGTTGTGGGGAGCTCTGCCCGGCAGCTCGCGTCGCCCAGTGAATAAGGGGTGAGTGTGCGAGGCCTGACTCAATCCGCTCCTTCCTGCGAGCCCCATCCTGTGCTGGCACGGCCAGTGCAGAACCCGTGCCAGCGGGGGGCAGGGAGCACGTGTGTCACCCACCGTGCCATGCCCCACGCTCGTGTGCCTTGCAGGAGGTCCCTGGCCCGGCATCGGGCTCCCCAGGGATGCTCGGGGTGGCTCCGGAGCGGGCAGGGCAGTGGGCACGTCGCCTCCACCACCGGGCATTTCTGAGCCGGCGTAACCACAACGGTGTGTGGAGCTCTGAGTCGTCGGCCTCGCAGACGGGGAAAAGATACGGAGGAGCCGGGTGTCGCAAGGGGTGGGTGGCCACGGGGCCGGGGGGCGTAAGGAGTGAGGGCAGGTTACGGCACCCTGGTGGTGCCCGCTGCCGCCCTCAGAGCAAAGCTGCCGGGGAATTTTCTGCATTTATTCCTGTCCTCCCTGTGGTGCTCGTCCCCATAGTAACAGAGCAGCCTAGCACCGCCGCACTCGGTGACATCCCTGGTCCCCAGGCAGGAACTGAGAACCTGCGAGGTCCCAACGCCTCGGTGGGACGCAGAAGCCTGGGAACGGTTTTCCTGCACTTTTTCCCTGCATGTCTAGTTTTCCCTGTCTCTCTGCAGCCCTGGAAAAGCTGCCAGCCGAGGGGACGGCGCAGGTGTGGGGCTGGCCAGGACCTGGCTGGAGCTTGCCCAGGGTGAGGGATGGCTGGTGGCGGAGGCTCGTCCCCAGGGCTGGTGGCGGATGCTCGTCCCCGGTGCCCGCGGCGAGTGGTTGCACGGTGGGGCTGGCTGGTGGCAGTGCCACACTGGTGGTCAGCTGGGGACCGGCCAAGCACTGCCATGCCTGTGACAAACACGCTGGTGAGACATTAACCACAGAGGGGTTTTCCAGCTGCAGCCCGGCTCCGGCAAACACCTGGGCACTTGAGGTCGGGAGGTATTTGCAACACAAGCTTTTTGGAGCCCAGGAGTGAGGCAAAGGTGTTGGTTTGGTTTGGTTTTGTTTTTTTTTAAGGTGAGTGGTGAGGGCGAGATCTCCGCGCAGATCCTGGAGCCACTCGGAAGATGAGTCAAAGGGTTCCTGAAACGATTAGGGCTGTGAGGTGCCACGGTACCGGCACATCCACCCTAGCAACTCCCTCGGGCAGCTGCTCGTGCTTCCCATTTAATAAGACGTATTAGGCTATTTCCCATTGAAAATGTTGATGGGAATATATAAATATTCACTTATACAGAGCTTGCCTGGCCCTTTGTGCACGGAGCGGTGCCGAGAGTGACTTGAATTGTTATAAATCCATCAAGAAAGCTCAGGATGGAGCCTGCCACAGTGAGGAGATGGATGTCCTGCAGCCCCCATGGGGACTGAGATCCTTCCTGGAGGACCTCTCTCTGCAGTCACCCCATCGAGCAGGACTGGGCCACCACGGGACACGTGCCACGTCCCTCAGCGCCCAGCCACAGGCAGCGTGGGCCGGGTTTTCCCTTGTGTGATTTCCCAATGGCCACAGGATGAGCGTGCACAGACCTGATCTGGCTTAAATCAAAGGAATGTTTTTTTAT
The DNA here is from genome assembly GCA_028565335.1 of Limnodromus scolopaceus. Lineage (NCBI taxonomy): Eukaryota > Metazoa > Chordata > Aves > Charadriiformes > Scolopacidae > Limnodromus > Limnodromus scolopaceus. The sequence continues at coordinate 14,469,114 of JAOXNO010000003.1, forward strand.
TTTTTTTTTTTCATTTGCCGTCTTAGGCGCTGACCACCAAACCACATCCTTCGAGCCCGGGACCAGCACAGTGAAACAAAAACTAGGCCAGGGCTTTTTGCACTCTTTTTATTTCTTTCTTCTTCTCTTTCTTTCTTTTCCCTGGGTGCACGGGTTGGGTGTGAAGCTCCACACACCTCTCCTCCAGCCCCTCCGCTCCCCGGGGAGCCCAGTGCGTCCCCACGGGACGACCCGGCGTTTCCCCCACCCCGTTTACCCCGAGCGAAGCACTCGCGGCTCCGCGTGAAACCTGGGAACCCTCCAGATTATGTCCCCTGAGCACGGCGTCAGCGGGGAGCAAATAGAGAGGAATAATAAGTAATGACGTCCTGGCAGGTCGTGTCGTCGGGACCTAATAAGAGGCAACCCGGGGGCGGGGGGGGTTGTACTGAGCTCTCACCCCACTGCATTAAGAGGGTGAGTGTTTTACACCTGGCAGCAAACCAGGGCGGGGGGGGACCCATCGGCAAAGAGCCCCCCCGTTGGTGGCAGGAGCGGTGGCCGCAGGGTGACAGCGGTCCCCGGGGCAGCGTCTCGAGAGCAGGGCTCGCATCAGTCGCGATCTGCCCGTCAGAGGGAAGTTCTCACGTTTACAGAACAGAGAGCAGCTTTATTGTTTTATTTTGCAAACCAAAACCAGCCGGGAGTTTCTGAAGTGTCTGCCATCCCCGCAGAGAGCTGTTTAGTCATGCCTGGTGTGTGTGCATGTGAGACAGAGCGTAGGGGAGGGAGTCTCGAGGACTTTGCGAAGATTAAAGATTTATGCTGACCCTTGAATCTGATCCAAGGCTACTAATCTGCCCTGATCCTATCGTCTGCTCAGGGTGGATCTATTTCACTTTCCTTTATGGTACTCCTGACTCACTCCACTCCCACTCCAGGCCAGCCCGGTGGGAATGGGAAGCGCTACCACATATTTGTTTGGGTTTGCATTTAAAGCTCTGGACCTGTAGTGGGTGCAGCTCATAAAGGAAACCAGCGTGGATAAGATATGGGCGAGCTGAATGCTTGGAAACCACTCCCAAGCACAAGCTGAGGTGGTTTGAAATCAAGGTGGAGTGATGTACAGCAGGCACAATACTTGGCAGCTACGCCCAACCTGTGAGAAAGGCATTTAAATCCAAGGTGGGAAGGTAGGCAGGGCATCCAGCCCGCTTCCGAGGGAGACAGCCGGGTGTAACCTCTCCAGTGGAGAACCGGGTACCGGCCCCCTCCATCCGCCCACCCACCCTCTCCCCACTCTGCTCCTGGGGCCTGGGGGCAGCTGTGCCGGGGGGCACTGCCAGGAGACGGTTGCTTGTGCTCCATCACCCCGTACTGAAACGCTCCCCATGTGGAGGATTTTTTTCACAATAGCTCCTGGAGGGTTATCATGAAAAAACAAAGCGTAGAAGAAAATACAGACCTGGTTTTCTTGAAGGCAGAATTAATCTCCTCTGCCCTTGCAAAAAAAAAAAAAAAGGTGTGGCAGAAAGAGAAATAGGAGCTTTCCATCCCTCCATCCCCTCCCCGCCCCGGCTCTCCTCTGCCTCAGCCACACGTGTCAGGCTGGGTCTGGAGGAAGGCTGGGGATGCCAGCGCGGCTCGTCCCCGCGTGCCAGCCGGGCTGGGGACGGATAACACCCGGCCACCGCCGGCCCCGCCGCAGCCAAGGGTATGGGTCATACGGACCTGGCCCGCGGCTGAACTGAGCAGGGGATGAAGAGTGTGGTGTATCCTATTTCAGATCCCCTGGGACATCCTGTTCTCCTGATAACTGATGACATGTAAATATAGCAAATGCAAAGCCAGGCACTTTCCTCCCCTGCCTTGCTCGGGGCTGCGTATAGCAAAGGGCTGAGACCCAGCAGCATGGTTGGAAACACCCATCTGCGACTGTGAAATAGGCATCACGCTTTATTTTTAGTTTAAAATGAAGTTCCTGTTTGTAAGGCCAGCAGGGTTACAGGAAAAAAAATGATGAAGCGGGATCATTTACTGCTATTTTTCTTTTCGCGTGTCCTTCCTTCCTTCCTCCCTCCTGAGAAATAGGATGTAGCACATCGCTATTCCAGGCTGCGACGCGCTCACGGGAAGGCTGGTTCCTGCTCCCTCCGAGGAGGCCCATTACGCCTTGTGCAACAAAAGGCACCAGTCTCCCAACCGCGCCAATTGCTCTTGATTTCTAGTTGCTACATGAAGGCGCTTATCTCATGTAAATGAAACGCCGGCTTCGCACCGACTCGCACTTCCTCTCTCTTTCATCAGAGTTTTGGGCTGCCCCTGCCAGCCGGGGTGAAGGGTAGGTCAGGCAGCGGGACCGGGCATCCTCCTGTCGCCGCATCCCTCACCTCCCTGGGGCGGCCGGTCGGACCCAGCAGCGGCGGCTGGACCGATAGATTTGGTCAGGTCAGCCAAATGAGCCTTTTTAACGAGGAAAGCCAAGCACTAATTAGTCTGGTGTCTAATTCCTTGAGCCAGCACCCAGGCCATGTGTGCCTGCTCCGGGCAGGGGTCACCCTGGCGTTGCAGGAGGAGAGATGCAGGGATGTGATCCACAGGGGGAGAGATACAGGGACGCCTTGTGGGAGGAGGAGAGATGCAGGATGTGGTTTGAGAGGAGAGATGCAGGGATGTGATTTGAGAGGAGAAATGCAGGGATGCATTGCAGGAGGAGAGATGCAGGGATGTGATTCAAGAGGAGAGATGCAGGGATGCATTGCAGGAGTAGGTGCAGGGGTGCATTGCAGGAGGAGAGATGCAGGGGTGCATTGCAGGAGGAGAGATGCAGGGATGCGATCTGGGAAGAGGAGGACTGCAGGGATATGATCCAGGAGGATAGATGCAGGGACGCATTCCTGCAGGCTCCTGCACGTTCCTCTCCTTCCCCTGCCCCAGAAGGGGAAGGTAATTGTGAGCTGGCAGGAGGGAGACTGGGAGCTGCTGATGGGAACTCCCAGCTGAGGGGTTTCAAGAGCAGTGGGAGCTCTGGCGCCTGGATTAGGTTACTTCTATATACTGCAGCGTGAAGCAAACAGGCGGGGGTTTTTTTGTTTTTTGGTTTTTTTTTTTTGCTAATTCCCTTGCACTTTAGTTTAATAAAGTAGGATTTGTCTGGTGGGAAAGTGTAACAGTGGGATTTAAGCTGTGTGAGTCTCATGACTGGCACTCGCCTAGCGGGGTGGGAAGCAGGGATGCATCGTTTGCATTCTGTCTCCTCTCTGCTCCTGTGGTTTTAAACATGATTTCTGAGTGCCCACGGCTTTGGATGAGCTTTATTTGGGATTAAGTTTATTAAAAAAATCCATATGCAGAAACTCGCACTGAATTATGTAGCCCATTTTTTCCGAAACTGGAGTGCCCTATGTCTAGGCAGAGCCAAGACCGCTTGGTTTATACGTGCCCTACGCCAAGACTCACATAAACTGCAAAAGGATGGAGAGGGGGATGAGAGTACACTCGGAGGGAGAAGGGGCAAACTGGTATCTGGTACAGCCTCTGAAGGGAAATACCAGCCTTCTGGGTTTAATGAGAAAAGCCCCACTGGAAATTTTAAATCTGGATCTGCACCAAATCCTCCAGGTTCAGGGAGTTCAGAACAAGGAGTTCGGTCCAGTCCGTCACGCACCAGAGCTATCTGCAAAAGTCACATCCTAACAATTTTTTTCTTTTCCAGCCGTGAATTCTGCCAAAGATGCGTGCTTGGATGGGAGGTATTTTTCTTCTCTTTTTTTCATCCCTTTTGCTAATTTAATTCCCAGATCTAAGTTTTTTCCATCTCAGGCTTCCATGGGCCTGAACGCCTTGTTTGTAAGTTACGAAGCTGTTGGGGGTTTGCTGTCCCCTGTGTTGCACGTTGCGACGTTGGAGGCGTTTCCCTGCCTGCAACAGTGACAACTGAGTGAAGGGGGGGCTCAAAGTCAGACATGGGGTGATTTATTGCCCAAGTTTTCTGACATGCTACTCAGCAAATCATGACATTGCTCCTGCCCTTCTTCTCCTCATTATTAGAAGAGGATAAAACCCAACCAATTACTGGGATATGCACAAATGTGACATGTATTTGTCACTGATGAGGGCCCTGAGCAACTGGGCAGATTTTCCGAGGAGCCTTGAAGCAGCAAGGCACAGAAGCCACACGCTGGGCTCTCCCTTATTTTTATTCCTTTCTTGTTTTCTTGGTTGTAGAATAAGAGCTAATCAGAGTGATGCTCTCCAGCAGGCTTTTGTGTAAGGCATTACAGTAAAATCCTAAATTCCCTTTCCTGCTCATGCATATAAAGCAGGAAGAACTAGGGTGGCTGCAGACTATTTCTATTTTGAGATGATTTAGCCAAGGGGAAAACAACTGGATGGCTGGAAGAAGGAGCGTTTGATGGGAAATAACCTTGGAGCTCAGCTCTGACATGTCGGTGTGCGAGGTGCCCAGCTTCCCGAGACGGCCATGCTCCGTGAAATGCCAAGGGGGAACGTAACTTCCAGAGGAGACAACAAAGGACAATGAAGACAACCAGAGCACGTGGAATCCAACACAAGAGAGGCTGCAGAGCGGGCCGGGCGCTCCCTTCTGCTCCTGCTCAAGAAATGGTTTCAGCATCAACATTCGCAAAGTTCCTCCTGCTCAGTTTAGGACTCCAAGGCAAAGACTCGAGCGTTCGGCTGCTGTAAATCAGCGCAGCTCAACTGACTTGGTACATGAGAGGACGGACGCTTCACACAGCACTTTGAATTTCACTGATTAAAAAGCATTAAATGAGACCGTCTTGCTCTTCTGGCTTGATGGACATTATACAGCCCCTGCGGCTGGGAATAAACATGTCTCTCATTCCCTCATGTCAAAGGGACACCCAGTCCCCAGGATTATCTTCCCCCTTGTCCATGACGACACTGTGGAAAACCAAAGAGGTTCACACCCTGGAGGCTGGGGTGGACACATGGCCATCGTGTTGCTGTTTGGTTCATTCATCTCACGTGAACAGCTCATTGCAGACTAAATCCCCTGCTTTGGATCTCTTACGTGCAATGAAAAGGAAGATTTGCTGGATCCCACGTGCCTGGGGAGTGCTGGGGTGTGGGTGCCAGGCCAGGGGGGCCGTGCTGCGTGCGTGGGGAGGTGAGTCCTGGTGAGGGTGAGGATGAAGGTGAGAATGCAGGTTAGGGTGAGGATGAAGCTAAAGATGCAGGTGAAGGTTAGGGTGAGGACGCAGGTGAGGGAGAGGATGCAGGTGAAGGCATGTTTGAAGGCTTTGGGCGAGGAGGACAGTTTTGGTGAGGTTGCATCCCCCTCTGCTGGAAAATCCACGCAAAGGCAGAAGAGCACCCTCCGGCCAGGGAGAGAACTGGGGCGAGAAAAAAAGGAAATAAATGTGCAAAGAAAGCAAGTGAGCCCCGGGGTCCGCAGGGGGACAGAGAGGGGACATGGTGGGCAGCCACCCTGAGCTGTGGCTGGGGGTTCTTCTGCTGCTGGCCACGATGAGAGGTCTTTTTCCAGGGACCATCAGGCCTTCTGCAGAAATGGGAAGCGTGTGTCACTTGTGCCAGGCGTAACCCCACTTCCCTTCACGGGAATGGGCGAGTGGGGCAGGGATGCCAGCTGCTGGCAAATACGTGCAACCACTGGTCAGTGGGAGAAGATGGATGGAGAGGAGCTGAGCACTGGGTGTTCCCATAGGATTGTTCCGGTCAGGGGTCTGGGACACCACAGTGGGTGACACCATGTGTCTGGCAGGTCCTGACTACATGGCAGGCTCTGAGAACAGGCAGAAAATCATGAGTGTAGCTGAGCAGAGTCGCATGGACAAAGTCAGTGCTCCGATGCTGGATTCAACGCTGCTTCGTAGCCCAGGTGGTGCTGAGGGCCCATGGCTGGTCGGTCCTGAGGTGTAAAACCCCTTGGTGGGACTTAAATACGCGAGGAAACCTGAACCGTGGGCACCTGAATTTGTCAGGAAGGGTGTTGCAGAGCTGCCGATGGTTTCTTGTCCAGCAGACTGTAGGGAGCCACACTTCAAACCGCAGGCTGGAGAAAAAGCCACCTCTGTCACCTCTTGTCCTCCATGGTGGGAAGGCAGTCGCCAGTGGCCATCAGGCACAGAGCAGCTTGTCAGGTCCCCTGGGCCTGGGACCCTCTCCTGCTGGGTTGCGAGGCAGGCAGCTGACCTGCCCCAAGCATCGCTGCCGGAGCTCATTTTTCCTTGTTTTTCCCAGGCGGGCGGGGATGCAGGGCTTGTGGTAGCCCCAAGCACACTGGGTGACTCTGGCAGCAGCAGGGGCTCGCCACTGGGGCCCCATGTGCGTGGTGGGCAGCTCATGGCTAACCAAGGACCCCCAAGAACTTGCTGCTGTGGGCTTCCCCTTGGGGCTGGCTTCCTCTAAATCTGGTCGCCCACGTGTCCGCACAGAGCTGGAGGCTCAGGGCTCTTTGTCCTTCTTTCAGGGGCTCACTCGGAGAGTGTCTGTGCTTAGATAACGCTGGAAGAACGGTTTGGTTTCTTTTTTGCATTTAAAATCTAAGCTACAGAGAGGGTGAAATGCGGTGACTGAGCTGGCGAAGGCCCTGACTGTGCAATAAATCTGCAAGCGTGGGCCCGGCTTTTGCGCAGGGGTCTGTGCAAGTGCCAAGGTCTCTGCTAATAAATCTGACTGGAGGACCAGGAGGAAACTTTTTTTTTTTTTTTTTAACTTACTGCTAACGGCAGGCTCTTTTTTAGCCATCATTTTTTCCCCGCTCCCTTCTGCTGATTCACGCTCCTGCTGCTTCACCACGGGGAGACGCCAGCATTCCTGAAGGTCATCACTTGCAGGCAGCAGCCCAGGCTGCAGAGCGTCTGCCAGCATCTGCCAGATCAAAATGCTAAACCGGGTCTGATCATTTATATTTTCACTGTCAGCGACGGAAAATCTTACAGCTTGCCAGCCTCGCAGCCGCCACGTTTCCAGCCTGCTAGACGACTGGAAGGTAAAGGAGGTGCATGAAAGGTAATGCCTCCCGGCAAACCCGACACCGGGTTATCTCAGCGGCATGCCGGCCTGCGGATTTTCCCCTGGGCTCACCTAGAGGCAGTCCGCCGAGATTTGGAAAGCTCAGGGTCCAGGCACGCACCCCTCTGACACACAAGCCCGTCTCTCAGACAAACATGCAAGACATTGGGAAATTAGATACTTGTGCTCACGTCAGTTTTCACGCAGGAGTCACGCCGCTGCCGGCAGCCCTGGCGTCCCTGGGGAAGTCGGGCCGTGCTTCTCTCTCACACCTCCCTCCCCTCTGTCTCTCTCCTCCCCAGCCTTTGTGCTGTCCCGGGCTGCAGGAAAGAGGCAGGACCGAAGGGCACGCTGGCAGCATGCAAACATCCCTAAGAAAATCAGAGTGATGTTTTAGTTTTCAAGGCAAAGTCTCCCTTGTAATGGCAAAGGAATATTTCTGGTGTAGCTCAAGCAATAATAATAGCACAATAGACATGTTTCTTTTTCAGGACAGCTGTGGGGAAGACACGGTGAAATCCATCCTTCCTTTGCTTCCTCAGGTTCTTTAGTGAGTATTTATACCCAAAAATCCTGCAAAAGAGCAAGGCCTGAGTAAAGCTACGGGCAGGCACGGTGTTACAGGCTGTGTGTTAGACTTAGGAACCATCATTAACTTTAATGTTCATCTCTGCAGAGGTGAGTGCTGATCTTATCCTCTCCTTCAGGCATTTGTAACATAAGGATGACACGTGTCTCATACACGCTATTGTCCGCCTCTTGCTTTCGCCAATATTTGAAGAGGGATGGCACCCACAGCTCCTAAGACATTTTACAAGCATCTGGCTCAATCCTTGGTGGAAGGAAATCAGCGTCAAAGTGAACCGAGGGCACAAACAAGTATCTGCCTCCTTAAAGCAGGAAAGGTGAACAAGCAGAAAAGCCAAACCGTGGAGCGGGACTGACACTATTATTTTGCCATGTTTCCTTGCTTAGCAGCAGGGGAAAGCCTGTACACAGCAGGTGCCTGTAGCTCGTCAAATCAATTAGTTTCTCGGTCGGCATCAGCTAGTGGGAGTAGTCCTTAGCCAAAGACAAATTAAAGAAACGTCCAGTAAGACATTCTATTTTGAGAGGAGCTGTCCTATTTTCTCATACTACCGACAGACTCAGAAATCTGTGCACAATTTAGCTCGTTATTAGAACTAATTGGTGCCAGGCATTCCATCCTCTTTGATACGGCTAACCATGGGTATGAAATTTTCTGAGTTAATGAACCGTAAAATGGATTAAGAACTTTCAAAGCGCAGTTCATATCACAGCTTAATTGGAAGGAGTGTATTAGTTGGCTTTTTCTGGATACAAAGGAAAGCCATGTTTTGGGGTGGAAAAGCACACACAGAGCCGCCTTCCCTGCCACTGGGGAGCTGGGAAATTTCTAATTTCAGCGTGGCAGAGGAGTGGCATTTGGTGGCAGGAACCTTCCACAAACACTCCACAGCACGCCCGGCAGCCGGGAAGGACAGAAACAGGCTTTTTTCCTCTGCGTGCGGTACTTACTATTCCTCCTGCGTAATGCCCTGCGGAGAGAAACCAATTAGCACAGCTCTCCCTGCAAGGTCAGGGAGCTGCCGGTGGATCAAGGGCCAGTCAGGGTGGGGTGGATCCTCCCGATGCCAGGCTGCTGTGCCTTAGAGTGTGGTCCCACTGCTTTTATACCAATCTTGCTTTTTTACATCTGTTTGACACTGTTCTGGAGAGAAGATTTGTCTGTCCCTCACCCTTTTCTTACCCATTGGCTCAGAAAAGGGATGCAGGGTGATTTAGAAAGTGTCCCTCTGGCAGCGATGGAGAGGGAGAACCCTCTGCAGGTGTCCCAGACGTGACATGTGGCATTGGGTGGCAGGATCTCAATGACAGACATAGCTCGCTGCGATGACTCAGGATCTGAAGGTTACCAGGTGAAACAGAATATCCCCATATATCACATACACCTTTTACTGGTCAGCGCTGATTTGGCTCCATATAATACTGATTAAATGCTCCCTATTCCCTTTTGTGATGTCAGTGCTTTCCCGAACGGGCATGGAAAAGTCTGAAGCTTTTTGTCCTTAGTAGCAGTAACAGTATTTTTTCTTTCATTATGTAAACATGAATTTTATGTTTCATCTGATGATACAGCGATATATCATTTCATGTTATTACAGAACTTTGGTAATTTAGGTAATTTGTAATTTAAACAAATGCCAAACTGTGTACCCCTTCAAAATATATTTGGAAGGATGTATTGTATCACAGGGTGAATCCAGTGGTTCTCCTCTTGTCTTGTGCAACCTCTGACCTCCAGACAATTTCCAGGAAATGTCCAGACACAGAAAGTGATGATCTGATCCTGGGTTTATGTGTTTTTTTCTTCCTATATGGCCACCGGCAGAGTGCTGCTCCTCAGGTGCCAGAAATACCCTGCGAGCCCCTGCGTAGGTAATTGCCTTGCTGTGAGTGCTCCACGCTAATGAGCACAGGGATAGCCAGGGTGCTTAATGCAGAGAGCTGAGGGTGGAAACGGGGAGCAGAGTCAAAATCTAAAGGCCTGAGAAACAGAATTATGCACCCAGATTAGTGCTCGGTGCTGCCTTTCTGCTCACAGAGGAAGGCATTTTGGAGAGTCCCATAATTTCAGGTGAATGCCAAGAATATACTATTAACTTCATTAGTTTTATCACTCCTTTGAGTTTAGACACACACTGCTTTTGTTATGTCACACATTATGTCAGGATTTTATCATGAGAAATATTCACGGTGTTTGAACACAGGCATGTGAGACCCTGAAATACTCTGCGGCTTCACCAGGCTTGAGAGAACAGACACAGCATCCCCCTTTGCTGGCTGTGGAAGGAGCTGATAGTAAATCACAAGTCTGTTGCCTGAAAACACACCGCAAATGAGAAGAGATTTCCTCTGCGCAGAATTTGCAGTCCATGTAGAAAGTGTCTGTGATACCTCTGCACCACAGGGAGAGGGGGCATCATGTTGTTGTTTCCAGCTATAAAAGCGCTCTCGCACTGTTTTGTTCCAGCGGGTGAATTAGCAAATTGGATTTGCTCTCAGGAGTAAAATATTCATTTATCATTTCATGGAAAACCCAACTGGCGTGTAAGATGTGCTGTTGCCTGCTCCACCTCTGTTTGCGGTGAGCTACGATGTGTTCCTCAGGAAGCTTTTATCTCAGAAATAATGATGGACACGCAGAAGCAACTGACCGCGCAGAGCGGCTCTTGGCTGGTAATCCGGGTGCCTCGGCACAGCTTCTGCCTTCCGTGAAATCTTGAACGTATACGAGTGCAAACCATAGTCAGGAAGGGACTTCTGGAAGGATTATTCTCCCGTGCAGTTGTGTAACAAACAATTAATAAAGAATGTTACGGGCTGCCAGGTCCTGGGACTAGGAATGAAACATAAACAACCACCCATTATTCTGCCTCCTGCAGCTGCACCCCGGTGCGAGCTCGGGGTGCTCGGTGTCTCTTCGGATGAGAGCCTTGACTCTGCGTACACTTCTCATTCAGTGGCTCAGGTCCTTAGTATCTGTAAAACACTTTGAGAGCCATCGCAGCCGGGAGCGAACCAGTAGCTGTTTTCCAACCTACTGACAGCCAGCAAACCCTGTTTAATAACCATCAATATCTCTTAATTTGAACCATGTTTTTCTGCAGCGCCATAAGAAATCCTGAAGAAAAAAGGCCAGGCTTCAGGTGAATGGAAAATATTCTTATTCCTTGGGCATCTTGTAGTCTCCTCACGATTTTTTTTTCAGCCACATCTTTGTTTGCTCAGCTCGTGTCCCACCTGCCTTGGCCTCAAGCTGCAAAATTCCCTGTGTAACTGCCCAGAGAGCTGGCAGCACAGGGTCTGTGAGCGATACACACATCGGGATCCTCAGCCGTGTCCCTCTGGGGGACAGATGTTTAGAGAAGGTGTGGAATTTATGATGTAAATGAAGATGTCAAGAGCTCGTTAATTGGTATCACCCCGATCACTTTTCCTTTTAAAAAGCCACGCAGGCGCGCGCATTGGTTTGCTTCCTCCTGCTGCTGTTCCTGGGCGTTGGGGGATTTCTAATCTCCACCAGCGAGGTCCACAGGAAATCACCCGAAAAACTCTGTGGATTCCTGACAAAAACTTCTACAGAATGGCTAGTTACGTGAGAATAACTGAGGCTAACAAGGTCGGGTGGCCTGACCTTTAGTTTTTGGAAGTTCTAAGAGCACACACGTGGTTTTATGAGGTATTTCACTTGCTTAAAAATACGCTCTGCATTTGTCACGTGAAAATATTATGGTTAATATTTCTTAAATGTTAAAAAGGGCCTAATATTAAGTCGTCTGCAAGCCCAGGATTTGTCTGCAGGCTGGCTTCCAGCTCAGTGGTCCTGGGGGCCAAAGAGCAGCTCTCACTAGAGGATGCACCAAGAAAAGCCCCCCCAGTCCATGTCCTTTATAATCGGAGCTTCAACCCACCCCACAGGCTTGCTGGGGTTCTGTTGTCCACCCTGCTGGGTGGCTCTGAGGGGCTCAGCGGGCGGCCGGGGCACTTCTGTGGGGCCGGGTGGAGGAAGCGTCTGGGGACGGGTGAGGGGGTGTGGGCTGGGAGTGCAGCATGGCTGCCAGGGGACCATGGCTGTGGAGTTGGGGCATCAAACGTGGCCGTGGCACCGCAGCCGGACAGCCCTAAAGGCCCAGGACACCCTCCTGCCGATGGCTGCCCAAGATGGTGGGGCTGAGGGCATGTGAGAAGACATCCTCCTCACCCTCACCCACCCGAGATAGCGGGGCTGAGAGAGTGCGAGTGGACACACCTCCTCACCTGCCCAAGATGGCAGGGCTGAGGGGGTGCGAGCGGACGCCCCCTTCGCCTTCATCCGCCCAAGATGGCTGAGGGGATGTGACAGAACTCCCCTGGACCCTCCCAAGATGGCGGGGGTGGGGGCTGTGACAGAATTCCCCTTGACCCTCACAAGATGGCGGTGCTGAGGGGCCGTGACAGGACATCCCTTCACCCTCCCAAGATGGCGGGGCTGAGGGGATGTGACAGGACTCCCCTTCACCCTCCCAAGATGGCGGCGCGGAGAGGGTGTGAGCGGATGCCCCGCCCCTCGCGGCGCGGCCCCGTCCCCTCTCCCTTCCCTCCCTCCCCGGCCGGTCCTCCCGGGCGGCGGTGCGGGCGGCTGCCGGCAGGGGGCAGTGTGACGCCGGCCGGGGGGAAGCCGGCGGCGCGGCCCTTCTCTGTGCGCCGCGCGGGCCGCGACGCGGCGTCATATGACCGCGGCGCGGGGGCGAGCCGGGCCGTGAGGGAGCGCGCGGGTGTGGGACAGCCGCCGCCGCCGCCAGCCCCGGGCCCAGCCTGCCAGAGCCCCCGGCCCCACGCCGCCGCCACCATGTTGGCGCTACTCTCCCGGCTGCTGGACTGGTTCCGCTCGCTCTTCTGGAAGGAGGAGATGGAGCTCACCCTGGTGGGGCTGCAGTACTCGGGCAAGACCACCTTCGTCAACGTCATCGCGGTAAGCGGGCCGGGGGTAGGCCGCGGCGGGGCCCGGCCGGGCTCTGCTGGCCGCCGCGGCCTTCGCGGTCCTGGAAGGAGTGGGCCGGGGGCGTGCAGGGCCCGACCCGGCGCCCGGCCGCGCTCTCAGCAGCCCATGGCCGGCGCCTGCCCCGGCTCCCCCGGTGTTCGGGCCTGTCTCGGGCCGAACGGCTGGGCTGGAGCTGTGCCGCCGGGGAAGCAGGCGTGTCTGCCCCTGCTGGGTGGGCTCGTAGGGAGGCGGCCGGGCTAGCCTGGCCGGCGGGCTTGTGCCCCCATCAACCTTTGTGTGCTAATGGGGCCTCGCTGATAGGGGCCCAGGCTGGTAGTGCAGCTCGAGGGTGTGCTCCGAGGGCTTGTTTGGGACATGAGGATGGCTGGGCCAACCTTAGCATAATGCAAATAATGTCTTTAGCTACTTTCTCCCATTTGACTCTTTTTCACTGAACCTCAGTAAGTGATTTAAATGTTTGCAGCTCATGGGTCTTCTCTCAGATTTTTGTTTATTCTGATTGCTGGAACCTATGTCAAATAATCTACTTTCTCTTAAGGTATGCACTAAGAAGTACAACTTGCAAGGCTAACAGCAGCAGACTGCTGAACTTGGGCCTACTTATCTGCTGATCTGCCTGGAGCAGATGAAGGAAGGGTGTGGGAATCCTCCTACATGAAGCTTTTCCATTGTTGAACAACATAAAGCATGGCTTGCTTAAATGGCTTGTTTGGCTTCGGCAGTGTCCTGTTCTATGGATGCATGTGACGGAAAACATTCAAAGAGACAAGCTGGAATTTGGAAGCCCTTGCAGAGAGGCTGGAATGGGAAACAGGTGTACCTTTGGTTTTGCAGGGAGCATAACTGCCTTGGGAAAGCTGATGTCTTCAATCTTAGTTGAGCAGACCTTCATTGTGGGCTTTTTTTGGTTTGTTTTTTAAGCTGTTTCTTTAATATTACTGAGTATTTTTGTGAGTTTATTTATTTGTCACTTGAATGAGTTACTGAGTAGGAGAAGGGCTCTCATTCTCTTGCAGTCATACATGATCCCTGTTACACTGACTAGCTGGCAAAACGTAACCAAGCTCTTGTGTAGCTGAGGATGTTAGCACTCTCCAGGCTTTGTGATAATCACGTGAAATGGGTCTGCCCGCATAAAAGGTAACTCTTCCTCTGCCTGGTTGTGCTAGATGGAAGCTCCAGGACTAACCCGAGAATGCTAGAAGCCTTTTCTTTCACGCAGTAGTGGATGCCACCAGCTCTGGGCTTGGATTTCTAAAAATGGAACTCTGAAATTTTTGAACAACCTCAATCTGTGGCCGCTGAGCTGATGCTGATTGGTGTGTTCATACGACTTTGGGCACTGAGGTTACTCTGCAGGTTTTTTTTGTCTTCTGGAGTCCTGGATGGGGATGGCGCTTGACAAAGTGCTACTTTGCTGTTCTATCTGTGTAGCACCAGCAGCACATCTCCTTCAGGGAGCTGCCCGTGGAACTGTTCTGCAGATATGTGGAGTAGTACAGAATTTTTCTAGTAGTTCCACGTCAGTTTAGTCCATCTAAGTTGTCTCAAATGGTAAAAGTACTCCTGAGTAAAGCTGACATCTGCATCCAGCTGGCTTTGCTGGGGGTTGAATCTTGCAAGGTTTCAACCGCACATTAGGATCACACCCAGACATTTATCTGAGTAAGTGTCATTCAAACAGCCTTGCAAAACTGAGTGAAATAAGGAAGTTGTTATGCATAATGACACAGCCTAGTTAGCTGTTTTAGGTTTGGAAGTAGCAAGCCCACGTTTCTGAAGCTTTTAATTAGGGAATCTGGTGACTCCTTGCAAAAAAACATTGTGAGGGAATTGGTTCAGTTTTCTGTCATTGGTTTAAAGAAATAACTGAAGCTCATACTGTTATCAGCACAACATTGTTGCTTACAGGAATAGTGTCATCCATGGCACGAATAGCTAGCTTCTTGTTAGTTGCTTCACGGACTGACTTTAGTTCAGAGTATGCATTTGGAAATGAGTGCCGGAAAAGAATAACTGCTCTCTGCAGGCCAGTTAATGGTTTGGATGGATGTAGCTGTCAAGTGGTGGGATTCCATAAAACTAAAATGATAGGAATGACACAGCAAGATGCTAGTCCTATAGAGTAACTCTAAAAGCTGGATTACATACCGGGAGCTTGGTATGGCTTAAAGATTGCCTTCTGTCTAACAGAGGGCTGTTACCAGTCTTCTGACAACAGTGAGTTTAATCTAATATTAATCTCTAATGTAATCTATGCCAATCGAATCAGGCATATGTAACTGAAGGAAAAACTCAAACCAATTACACAGGAGGCTTGATCCTGCTGCTGAAGTGGAAAGGCCATGCAAGGCAGGCAGTCTAGTTCTAGAATAATCTTTTTTAGGCTGCTAGCTGGTTTAGGCCATATTTATTCCTCTAGTGTAAACAAGCGCTTAGTTTGTAAATCAGACCAAAGTCAGTTTGACTAGAAGGTTTAAAAACAAACCTTAGTGAAATGTAGTTATAGCTGGATACAACTAATGCAGCTTCTGCTTTGCTAAGGCTCCGTATTAGTCACTGTCTCTAATTAGATATTAAGCATAAGTTTTCCATATGCGTGAGTAAACTTGCTCACAAGGGAGGATATCATTTCTTCCTGCTCCTAATTTCCATAATGTAGATGGCCTATGGCTCTTATTCAGAGAAACTGCATGTCATCCCGGTATCGCATCTTGAATTGTTAGCTTCTTATCTGAGGGCTTGAAATGACCATTATTTACTGGAGACTGTGGTATCTTCTCTCGTTTGCATCTCTGCGTCTCGTGTCTGTTAACAGGCTTTCCTCAGCCTTGCTGTGGAAGCTGGGAGTCCCAGCCACGCTTGGTGTGGGGAGGTTGGAGAGGCAGCTCCACCGCCGTCTGACGCAACTGAAACATGACTCAAGTAAACTGACTCTGCTTCCAGGCTGCAGGCAGGGCCTGCTTGTGAATGATGGGACACTTGTGCAGTTTCAGAAAAGTACTGTATGGAAGAGTGGCGTTTCCTATTGTGAAGTGTTGCTGGAAGCCCAGTAGATTGATCCTTGATCCAGGTGTTTGGTACTGGAATGTTGAAGCTCGATAGCCTGATCCTCAGCAAGCAGGAGAGGAGCACTGCAGGGGTGGGAGGGAGTCAGACTTCCCTGATACAGTTGTCAGGGTTAAGAGCTACACTCAACCTGTTCCGTTTGTGGTGACAGGATAAATATCCTTTATTTATAGGATATTTATATATAAATATCCTATAAGGGATAAAAATCCCTTTCTAGGATTTGTGTCAAAGCCTGAATTAGCATGGTTTGGTTTTTAACTTTGGAATATCTGAAAAGTCTTTGAATGAGGCCTTGGTTTCTCAAGAGAGGCAATTCTTGAAGTGCCTCTCAACAAAAGATTCGTTTAGCCATTTGGGAACTGTGACTTCCTTCCGTCCTCAGGACTCTTATAAATAACTTTGTCTTCAAGAAGCCACCCTGGAGAAGTGTGGGAAAAGATTGCTTTAAAGGGCTTTGCTGCTGCTAGTGCCTTCTGAAACACCTAGGTAGGTCATAAATAGCGTATGTTGTCACTTCATACACAGAGTAGTTAAGTGAGAAAGTTGATACGTAAGTGAGGTGTTTCTTAATCACAAAAGTCTCATAAATGGATTGCCTCACTTTATTAGGTAATAAGAAAGCTAATATAAGGTGACTCATTCTCCAGTTAATACTCTTTCTTTGAGGTCCTGCTTGCTGTACCCCGGGTGGTCTGCAAAAGGTGACTGAACTCAGAATCTACTTTTTCCATCATGGTCTGGAGTTCCCAAATAGCACGCCTGGAGAAAGATGCTTTCCTGACTATCAGAGGCCTGAAACATCCTAAGCCCTTACCTGACTGACTTCTAGATAGAAATATGCCTTTTTAGGTCTTGTTTCACTGCTGTGTGGTAGTTACATGATAAGCAGTCCATGTCGTTTTAAATATTCCGTTGAAGTCAGAGTTGGGGAAATAATAATGCATTTTCCTGTCAGATACCATGATTTTGCTTTCTGCAGCAATCATTCATGGAAGGGCTGTTGTAAAGCCTTTCAAGAGACTGTTGGATCACAAGCGCTGAAGCTTCTAGAGTTCAAGCTTCTAAATGTGATTACAACAAGCAGCTGAAACACTGAAGTATTTCAAGAAAGAAGCAAGAGTTGATACGTCCATGTGTGATGTACTTCTTGGTTGAGTCTACGAATGTTGCAGAGGAGGCTTAGTGTAGGGGTAGATTTATATAATGCTAAAATGGATCTGCCTTTTTTTTTTTTAAGAAGAGATTTGAGAGATGCAGTGTTTTTCTTAGTGTGAAAAGAAAGAAATTTAGGGGTGAACTGCAGGGCTTAAGGTAGGATGCTGGTTGAGGTAGATCAGGAGCGTCCAGGCTGGAATCCGTACTCCAATGCTGTTGTCTCCTAATCGGCTAAGCTTGTTGGTGATATCTTCTAGATGGCTGAAAAGTATTAGGAATAAAGATTAATAAAATATTATTGTGTAGCAACAAAACCTATATGAAGAAATATGTCCTCCAACAATAATGAATGGTGTTAGCTTTATGAGATGCAAGCTAAAGGCTGCCCTGACTTTTTCTGTTCATCTTGTGCAGGCTGTGGAGTCAAAATCTGGTAGCTGTGAATGGTGGTTGAGGACCATGTGGATGGACCATTGCAGGCTGCATGCTTTCCAGTGCCAGCAGGAGAGAGCTACTGCTCTAGCTGAAAAGAAAGAAGAGGGAACACTGGTTCTACTGCTGCAGTTTGAGTTCTGCCTTTAATAGTTCCTTTAATGCGTTGAAATGAATTTTTAAGGAAGATACAGGAAGCAGGAGTACTCGTTTTGCCCTCCATTACTTAATCAAGCTGCTTAGGGCTTGGTGCTGACGGTCTGGTAAGCCTAACTCCCTGGGAGCTGGCAGTCTTCTGGCTCTAGCTTATGGCTATGGAGAGGCAGAAGCAGCCAGAGCATGGTTTATTTTGATTTGGGCTTTTTTTTTTTTTTTTTGACTCAAGACAACTGGAAATGGTAGGTTTAGTAAACAGCTTGTTTTAATATTAACTAAGTATTGAAATAAACTGAACTTGCATCCTTTGTGTGGTTCTGGAATGTTAGGTGACAGTAAGTTAAACGTGTGCCTGACCCTCTGGGAGGTGAGCTGTACCCGTAAGTGGCACACAGCTGGCTCCTTCCTCAGGCAGGGCTTCGGTGGGTGCTGGCTGGCAAAGCTGCCCCTGGAGTAGTGGTGGGCTGAGGGAGAGGGCTCAGACCCAGAGTTATGGGTGAAAAAGCAGTGTTTGTGGCTGTTCTTCGGCATGTGTGGTGGTGTCTCAGAGCACACACCAAAGCTGGTGTGTTACAGGTGGGCCAGGCTCCGATCTGGTGGTGAGATGGAGAGTGCAATTCATAAATGCTGCAGTCTGTGCAAGAGTTAGTGCTAATGCTGGGTTGAAGGTGAGCTGAACCCACACTGATTCATGCAGGTGTTGGCCCTGTACTGGAATACAGAGCAGGGGCTTAGTTCAGTCTGGAAGCAGTCTTGCTCCTCTGAATAATCCTTACTCAGCATCAGTACTCAGGCAGGTAAATGGGTTCATATTGCACTCAAATCACGTGCTTGGGTTCTCCAGGAGCTTGGAGTATTGAGAAGAAAGCATTTCTTAAACAAGGAGGCTTAAAGACTAGTCCTGCAGGTTCTTTCTGCATGTGGCCTCTGAAATTCGGTCTGTTTAGTCTCCCTCTTTCTTATCTTTCACAGAGGGGCTAGAGTTAACTTTGTTCTGTGACCTTCAGCAAACAGTTTGTATCAACGCCGTATGGTCTGTGTGACCTCAGAGCTAATGGCTTAATTCATAATCACTTCTAGCACACAAAGCTGATCTTCCAGGAGGCATAGATGAAGTACGGTGTCTGTCTACTGGAATGTTCACAAGTGCTGAAAACAGATGCTATTGCTAGATTTGAAAGCAACTGCTCTTGCTGTCCTTGATGAGTGTTTGAGCAACGCTTACTGTGTGTGACAACAGCCAAGCGCTTTCAGATTGGCAATTGAAAATATTTCTATGCTTATCAAACTTGTTTTAAAGCCGATGCCTATTTTAGAAGGAGAAAGCATCGTATTGTGAACGCACAGTGATAGGGCTGAGTAATCTGTTCGAGGGGGGACGAGGGGAATCTGATTCAAATAGAATTGCCTACTAATAAAAGCATATTCTTCTTGTTCTGCTGTGTGAGTAGCTTTTGCATATGAATACTCTTAGATGCAGCTGAATTCCTGGCTTTTTTCCTCTGTAGAGGTAGTAAACAGAAGTCCTCTGAATTCCGGGTTTAGGGAACCGTTTCTGGGCCAAGACAGTTGGCTACAATAGCAGAACTTTTCAAAGGAGATTGCTGCCTGCTAGCAAAATCCATTACAATAATTTTAACCATTTCTTTACCTGTCTTAAAGGTACTGGCAATGACCTTTTAGGTATGCTAACTGTGAGCAGGGGAACACCCACACTTACATCAGATCAAACGAAGCTCTGAGTTGATCAATATGCTCAAAACCTGCGGTCAGGTGTGTCTGTGCCTCTCAAAGCTATGAAGTGCCCACCTCATCTTGGGATCCAGAGCCTCTGAACTTGTGTTTTGGAGGCAGCTCAGGGATGGCACCTTCAGTGTGTGACAGTTGGGAAGGTATGTCAGACGGCGTGGCCTTGTATCGCCTACAAAGCGCGGTGCAGAAAGCTGTAACACAGGTTGTAACCAAGTGATGCTGTAGTGTAGTTTTTAAGCAAGTCAGAACAAGTTTTTGTGCCACCTGGATGTGTAGTGTGGGTAAGAGAGTACTTGGAAAGGAGTATAAGGTGCAGCAGCCCTTCTGAAGTTTCTTTAAAAGCTTCTTTGTGGTGGATCACAGTAATTTCTTTAGCATTACATTAAGCACGTGGCAAGTGAGGTGCTGCTCTGATCTGAAGGAATCTGTATCCTAACAGAGCGGTGAGAGAGCATGAACTATAGGTAGGAATAGTTCTCGAGTGAAGAATCTGGAAGTACCTGAGTGGGAAGAGCTGAGAGGATATGGGGTAATACAAAGCAGCGCAAAGAGCTGGAGGTTCAGGGAGTGCTGGGGAGGTGTTTGGTTAGAAGATGTGGGTGTAGGGTGTGACTGGAGAGGCAGGAATGTGGTGGTTCTTGAGCAACCGTGGCAAGCTGACCCTTCAAAGGCAAGATTGCCAGTGCACACTTTATGAACTGAACTAAACTTCATCAGACATGGAAAGCAGGGTTAACCATCTGCTGCCGAGCTACGTGTAATCAAACTGGGTGAAATGGACAGCTCATGCACTGGGATTTTGGGGCAGGAATGGGAAAGTAAGGAGCAGGTGTCCAGGTTGGGCACCTATTAACCAGAGTTAGCAGAGAGGTTAGAGTAGTTTCTGAAACTGCTGCATGAAATTAAGCTACAAAGAAGAGCATGTGTCAAACAGCTGAAAGGTCTTGCGAATGCGAATACAGAACACCTGCTTAATGAGGTTTAGGCTGTCCATTTTTCAGGTCATCACTGGTTTTAGCGTTGTATTCCTTGAATTCAAGGATTTAGTTACTTGTTTACTCTTTTGAAAAGACTGTTGGTCTGTATGGCCACACACCCGGGAATCAGATCTTAAATGTGAAAAATCGCCACCTGTTCAGGGGACTGCTGGCTTCAAATCCAAGCTCTGGATAGATTTCTGCTTTGGAGGTCAACAGAAAGATCAACGTGCCGTTTAACTGAAGGACTTGGCCAAATACGGCCAAATGAGACTGCTATCATCTCTGTTTTCAGTTGACTACTTGTGTTTATCAGTGTTGTACTGGAGTCCCTTGTGTGAAGCTTGCAGCTTTGGTTTGGTAGTGGAAGATAACAGGTTTTTTTAGGGGGTGAGGTAGGGGGAACAAGCCGGGGAAAGTGTGGACTTCTAGGCATAGAAGTGAATGACAAAGCATTGGTTTTACAAGCTGATGATATTCTGACTGCAAACTCTGAAGAGCATGTACTCAAAGCGTGTCCAGTCAATCTTAGTTACTACTTCCAGCTTGTGAGCAGTCGGGCCCTAACTCTGTACAGTGATGTGATGTCTGCTTCCTAGATCCTAAAGGGCTTTAACTTGGGCTAGCTTCTCTGTGCAACATTAGACTTTCTGCTGCTACAATATCGAGCCCTAATTAAACAACTGAATGCATTTGAGTTGAACTTTTTTTTTTCCAAATCTGGTTGACTGTCTGGTTCTATTACACGTAATGGATGCAATGGGATACATAATGACCGCTGTGGCTGAGGTTCCCCTTCTGCCAGATAGCCGAGGGAGCATGGGAGAAATCTTTGCTGCTGTTGATAACGCTTGTTATGGCTCCTGGGTTAGCTACAGGAGATAGCTGGGAACTTGGCGCTCAAGCTGTTACAGATAAAAGCATAACAGATAGTAAAGCATCTGCCACCGGAGAACCTCTCTAATGCAACGCTGTTTTGCAGCAGTTATGTCAGAGCTTAAAGTGATGCTGAACTTCCAGTGGAAACAGGCTGAAATATTCTTCAGTTGCATTTCGATTGCATCTTCCAGTGCTGAACAAGTTGGACACTGTGGCCAAGCAGGAAGCAGGCCTTTCAGGTCCTTCTACTTTCTAACCTTTTAAAAGCCCTCAGGGAGTTAGCCCATACCTGTGGGTTGGAGGCTTACTCCACAGGAGTGATTTATTACTGTCGGTGTTGTCCATAGAGTAGCTTGCATCAGAGGAAAATCTTCTGGGTATTTCTAGCTTCCAGGGAACTGGGAGATCCTGACGTATAGCACTTGGCTCCAGCAGAAGCAGGTGAACGGCTCTTTTCCTCTGCTTGCCCTGGCTGTCCGTCTGTTAAGCCATACAAAGCACTTCTCCCCAAGCAACTTTGCTCCCCTGACTGCCTCAAGGCTTGAAAAATTATTTAAGTGCCTGTAAGAAATGACTTGGCTGACTTCACACAAACTTCAGTGCACGTAAACACAATCTCTATGACTTCTTGGCTATAAAGCCTTCGGTTGGAGGAGAAATGGTTAGAAAAAGCTTATGATAGTTTACTATGTAAACTAGCTGCATCAGCTAAGCACTAAATTTAACTTTCTCTTCTTCTAGTCAGGTCAATTCAGTGAAGATATGATTCCTACTGTGGGCTTCAACATGAGAAAAGTTACAAAGGGTAATGTTACAATAAAGGTAAGTTACCATTGTTGACTGTCTCTTTTTATACCCATGCAAGGTTATCTCCAGCTTCTAGTTTAAAATATTTGTTTGCTCTGTTTTGCTTCCACCTTTGAGACAAATAGAGGATCCTGAAGAGGTTCAGCTAAATCTGTCAAATAGCTTAAGAATACACTTAATGTTTATTTACGGGATTTCTTAAATAAGAATCTGTGTGTGATTTCCAGGTTCAGGGACTAGTTAAGGCAATGTTATGATAGTGCTGTCTGGCTTTAATCTGAATTAATTTTCCCATGTTTAGGGCCCAGAGGTCCTCCTCTTCTGCTCATCAATATTGCTTAAGGGCAGGCTTACATCAAAAGCAGAGATTTAAGTCAATATGTTTTGGTGTATTTTCTTGTATACCACAGTGTGTAAGCTCAGTACACAGATGTGCTTTTGCATCTGGTGTGAGGTGCTCTAGTTGGCAGCTGTACAAGGAATTATTTCTCTTCTGATATGTGAGAGGTCCTGCAGCTGGCCTAAGGAGAAAGGAAAAACTGTGTTTTGATTTCTTGTCTTATCCTTGCGTGGTGTGTTTAAACATAGTGCATGGCTAAATTGTCTTTTTCCCCTTGCCTTAAGATTTGGGATATAGGAGGGCAACCACGATTCCGAAGCATGTGGGAGCGATATTGCAGAGGAGTTAATGCTATTGTGTAAGTGTCGTCTTTCTTCAGCTGGTACTTAACTTCAGATTTGCTTGTCTTGTGTGTGTAGCCTTTCTAACAGTGCATGCTTGGCTTGGCAGTACTCGTTTTAATTTTGAAACTATACTCCAACCATATTGACCTTTTTTTGCCCTTAAGTTCAGGGCTCAAGATAGGTTATTTTCTTATCAGTGTCTGATCTGGAGTGCTAACTACTTCCTGAACTGGGTGGTGGTGCTGTCTGAGAGAATCTTTCATCTACTCTGTTCTTAGAGATTTTTTTTTTAAAAAAAGAGCCAAATTCTTTGCTCAGAAGACCTAGCTTTGTTTAAAGCCTTGTTGAATGTGCTCAAAACTGACACTGTAAAGGAAACGCTGCTGTTTCTGAAGTAGTTCAGTCTCACTGACCTAACCTTAAATTCTCTTTAAAGCTACATGGTAGATGCTGCAGATCGTGAAAAAATAGAAGCCTCTCGAAATGAGCTGCACAATCTTCTAGATAAGCCACAGTTACAAGGAATCCCTGTAAGTAATATTGCCTTACACAGTGTTAAACTTGCTTGAGGACTGCACATAACTTTACCAACTCTGAAGTCTGGCTTACACTTGCCTTAAGAGCTCAAGGCCTAACCTTACTGATTGGTGTAACATGAGCAATACCTGACTCTAGTGCCTTAAATCAAATTGTTGATGTCAGTCAGTCCTTCAGTAATCTTATTCTGGTCCAGTGCCCACCAAAAAAAAGAAATTAAATTAGAACAGTAGTTTAGAGTATTCCACAGTATGAGTTTGTGCTCTCGTCTGCTCTAGCACAGATTAACCAGAGTGTAGTACAGAAATATAGAGCAAGTTTGGGGAATTTCAGCTGAAAATCTGCTGGGATTGGTCTCACTTTTATCAGCTGCTGTGTTCCCATGCTTGCTTTTTGCACGTAACAGTTTACTTGTACCCCTCTTTACCTGTGACTAGATCAATCTTCCTTCTTGATCTGGTTTAATAGTGTCTTTTTCCGTTAGGTTTACCAGCCTCGTGCAGACTGTTTTTCAGACTCCTCTGAAGTTTGGGGTTTTGTGGTGTGGTTGTGTTTTTCTGGGTGCTTTTTCTTTCCTAAAAAGTCAAAGCGCAACTGTTTCCTTCTGCTCTGGATTTCAGGTTCTAGTACTTGGAAATAAGAGAGACCTCCCTAATGCTTTGGATGAGAAACAGCTAATTGAAAAGATGTAAGTCCAACCCTTCCTAAGAAAAGCTACCTGAACTCAATAAATGAATTCATGTACATGGGGTTGTTGGATCAAGCAGCTTGCATTTATAAGGAGAAAACCCAGCAACGGGAGGTGACTGAAACATTGTACAGGAACAAGTTATGTGGAGAAGATGAAGGGGAAGAGTTTAGATTCTCAGTCCTTGTTATAAGTGAAGTGTATGTTGAAATGTTCTCTCTTTCACAGGAACCTTGCTGCTATTCAGGACAGAGAAATCTGCTGCTACTCAATTTCTTGCAAAGAGAAAGATAATATAGGTAACTATTAACCTAAAATGCTAAGCGTTATGAAGAGCTGTCAGAGGATGGATTGGGGGATTGTAAGTTGTTAAGCACAAGCTTCCTGGCTTCAGGGAACTGCTAACAAATCAGAGAACAGCGTGTAAGTGCACTGGTTAAATTTGGTATAACTCCTGATGGCAGTGAGGAAGCTCGACTGGTATTGAAGTTGTCGAGGTTGCAGTTATTGAAACATATGTCAGTCTCCTGTGAAACCTGCTGCCTTTAGTTAGTTTGCTGCAAAGAGCTGACTGGTCTCGCTTTCAGCTTGGTCTGAATGATTTCATGCTTCTGTCGGGTGCTCTCAACTCAGCCTCACTCCATGAGGCTAGCAAGTACTTGCAGCAAGTTTTTCCTCAACAGGAAAAATGTTACTACCTTGAAATAACTGTCTTTCCCTGCTCGCATATCAAAGTGGTTCATGTTGTGGCCTATGATTAGTCACTATTCCATACAGCCAAACAGTAACATTTTTCTGGTGCTGACATCAATTGCTTTAGGATTTCTGGAGTTCAGAGGCAGAAACCATGGTGCTGTGTAATCCCAAGTACCTGACAGTAGTGGGTAAACTGAGTAATCCCAACTGAATGAAAACACAGCACGTAATGCCACTTGCCATCCTTCTCCTGATGCCCTCTTGAGGCTGATGTGAGGTTAATACTGATTCATTGGTGGGCTACCATGAGGTTACTCATGAGGGAAACTTTAGGCTGATGGTCACAGGAACAGACTATAGAGGGTGCCACAACTGTTTTCTGTGAAGGCCTCGACTTCTTTCCAGGAAGAATGAACAGCCTGTGGAGCTCTTCTGGCGCTTCTCCTGGCTGGAAGCATTGGGCTGGTGTGATCCCAGTGCGTTTCACTTCCTTAAGAGACCCTCTTTCAAGCTTGATGCCTTGTACTGTAGGGCTAAACTAACTTTGCTCTCATTAGGTGAGGAGAGGCAGACAAATAGAGCAGTGTTGATTTAAAACTGACTACGTGAGCCACGCCAAAGTATTAGATTAAAGGAGATCTTTTTCCTAGATGTGTAGTTGACTGAGGAACCAGGATGTCTGGGGCAGTTACTTAAAGGGTGCAGGACCAAAGCACAGACACCAAACATGTCAAAAAGTAATTCTGTTGATCAGTCTTGGACCACCCTCTAGAGGAGGGCTGGATATTCCTGTCGTGTATTTGAGGACACTGGTGTACCAAAGCAATGCTGGTTACACAAATACAGATGGACACCTGAATACGGACCTTCTCTTCTCTCTCTCTTCAGATATCACGCTTCAGTGGCTTATTCAGCATTCAAAATCTAGAAGAAGCTGAAGTCTTCCTGGAATCTCCAGTACCAGTTGGCCATAATCTCAATTGTCCACTTCCCTCCATAAATGAGATATTACCCAAAAATCCTGTATCAAGAATCTGCCTTTTCACGGTTCATTTATCATGTGCACTGCTGAAGACTTGTATTCCTATTCTGTCACAAAACAACTAGAGTTGTCATGATAAAGTCAGCACAAATATTTATTTTACAACCATCTATGGTGGGAGGGTTGTGGGGGGGGCTTTTTAAAAAGAAAAAAAATTATCTCTACCATGTTAACTCTGATGGTACACTCTGTTCTGGTTTTTCAGGGCCAGGTTTTTATATGATTTTCAGCAAGTGTTTTATTTCTAGTGTTTAGTGGCTTGAAGATGCTGATGCTTGACAGCATTAAGATTCTGTAAGATGCCACATACAGTAGTTAGAAAACATTTAAGCGTGAGTTGTGGGATACTGATTTATCTCACAAATGCATGTGATGTGTGTATGTAAGCAGAGGAATGGAAGCTGTTTGCAGAGGGGAGCACAAGGCATAGATCAGCATCACTAATCTACAGCTGAGATCTTATCCTGTCACTTGAAAAAGAAAAATCTCATGATGAATTAGGGAAGAGTCAACTGTTTAAAAATCATTTTGTTGCTTCTGTTTAACATTTGTGTGGGGGATGGGAATGGACTGTTCTGTCAAGCTTTCAAAAATTGGAGTATTCCAGCATGAAAACAAATTGCTAGGAACATCAGACTTTGTTCAAATACATTTTTCTATCTCCAGATACCAGTGGTCTCTATCTGAAACCAGAACACGCATTCTGAGCAGCTGCATGACACTTGAATTACTGATGTTTTTGTATCGAGTCAGTCGTTGACCTTCAGCACAATATCTGTGTAATTGTCTGGTGTCTCTCCTGCTCATGGAATGGCTGGGCACAGTGTCACCTGGTGCTATGGGATATCTAGGCTATTGTGACAACTCTAGACCTGCCTGCTTTCTTGATGTAACCATGTGCAAAGTCTGTAAGCTGCGAGATGAAATGTTCTACTGTGTCAAAGCACAAGAGAGCCGATGAATCGATCCTGTTTCTTGACTAGCTCCTACAGCTTGGGGAAGTATGTATAAACTAAAGATTGTAATGTTTTGGGTTTTTTTTGTAGCTTTACTTTCTCAATGACTTCGGTATATTTAAAGGGACAGACTTGTTAAGACTGGTTTGTTCATACAGTAATGTCAGTGTAGCTTATAAGTGTATGCAAATACATGGTACACCTGCTCGTGTTGCCTCACACCGTGTGTGATTCTTCACCCAAATGTAGTTTGCATTACGTCGGAGTCCTTGGTTGGAAACGCTGTTTAGTCCATATCTGTTATGACGAGCCAGTTTTAATTTGGACTGCCATGGCCTTACTGTTCCCTACCAACTCTCGCACTGTTGCACAGACACTACATGTTGCCTGCATTTGGTCTGAACTTGCATTTTTTACTTTTTTTTTTTTGTCCCCTTTCAGTTCTCTGAAGCATGATTTCAATTAATTCATACTCTGGTGCTGTAGAGGAGAGGGTATATTAACTCGCTACTGTAGTCCCTAGTTCACCAGGAACTGCTACAGTTACTTTTATTTAGCAAACTTGCTTGTGCCTAAAATAAGGAAACTAAACTAGAATGTGTGAAATCTTTGTGGGGGACCAGGTCACTGTTTAGTTAACTGGCCTATAGCTAAACTTGATGTGTTTGGTGTTTATATACTTCACTGCTTTCAGCGTTTATGGCATCCAAACACTACCAATTGTTAACCTGTGCATTACTCTCTGCATGTGAACAACTTATACAATTACTGAACTTTGTAAATACGTGAATTTTTTTATTTAGGTGGATGCATATGTTGGTTTACTGCTCTTCAGCTTTATTCAATAAACTTATGTTTTGAGGGTTGTATTGACACTTAACTGACTGACTTGAGTTGATGTGGCTTTAACTCATGGCAATACATTATGGGATGTCTCTCTCCCGCAAGATTAGAGTGGGGGAAGAAGGCTCGGTAAATTCCTGAGCTTCTGTATGTTCTGTGGTTCAACCATTCAAGTGAAATGCGTATAAAACTACCTTTCAGGCCTGGGCCTTTCTCAGCTTCCACGGGAGTAACTGGCTAAGCTTGCTCAGCAGATCTCAGTGCTTTATTATGTGTATGAAAAGCACTAAGTAGTCAGCTGGACGGTCTTAAGTAGGGGCAGCCTCCTGGAGGTCTGTTTTCAGGAGAAAAAATGCATGTGTCTACAAACTCGTTTCTTGTCATCAAGCCTAGAGTAAAACCTTGGCTTTTCTAGCACAAGTGTCAGATGTAGCAGTGCCTGATCACTTACTGCCAATTAAAGCATAAAAATTCTTATCTGATTGGAAAGTGAAGCTTTTGTTGACTGAGGTCTTGAACAAAATCTTTGTCGTGATTTTAATCTGAAGTTACTCTGACTGTTCTTCCCAAATGCTTTGGTGCATTAATTTTTCTGATTAACTTGTAGGACCATATTTCAACATATTCCAATTAATGGTAACAAATTGGCTGTCTTCTATTCACAGCCTGCCTCTGTCTAAGCTTTCAAGCTCACTGAGCTGTAACAGGATGGTTTTTACGCCTGAGTACTGGTCAGTTAACATCTTTCACGTGTAACTGGGCTGGTGAAGTGTGGAGTAAAAGCTCAAGTGTGTGTTTCTTCAGCTGATGGCGTTTCCTGGGTGCAGAACAAGCTCCCTAGAGTTCACCTTTAAAGCAAAATCTGAAAACAGTACTAATGCAGTGAGATTTGTCACCCGGGTTGGTCTGATTCCAGTACTAATCACTTAAATCAGCTGTGGTGGGAACTTGGCCAACAGCTGTTTGCTTGATGTGGAGTTTCAGTAATAGTTTCTACTTCTAAATGTAAATAGCAAGGGGGGGGGGGGGCACACTGTGTGTGCTCTAAAAAGTGTATTT
Source organism: Limnodromus scolopaceus (assembly GCA_028565335.1). Lineage (NCBI taxonomy): Eukaryota > Metazoa > Chordata > Aves > Charadriiformes > Scolopacidae > Limnodromus > Limnodromus scolopaceus. Next base: position 14,497,414 of record JAOXNO010000003.1, read on the forward strand.
GCATTACTTCACAAAATGACCCCACTGAGGGCTTCAGAGCTATTCTTGTATCATTCTTCCTTTAGTTACATGGCAGAAATGCAGACCTTGAAGAGGATGTTTGAACCCAGGGCAGAGAATAACACTTTTTCTGGTTGAGGCTTGATTAACTTCACTTTGAAACGGAAGGGAAATGTAGCAATTGTTTCCAGAGAGGTGAGGCTGTTCTCGCCACCTTTCAGCCTTGGACTGAAAAAACTACTCTCTCCTTTGGCACAGTTAAGTCCAAGGTTAAACCTTTTCTGTCCTGATAAAGGTGTGGAACCTAAGATGGGCATTAGCAGTGTTCTCTGCTGGGCTTGGATGCTATAGAAGTGTTTTGCTCCTAGAAATCTATTATGCTAATCTAATCTCTTGTGATGATTACTTTTCTCTGTAGTGAGGCTGGACAGTAAAAAGAGACTGATTAAATTGCCCATTCTCTTAACCCGTTGCTTTTGGGGCTGCATTTTAGTAATGTAAATGATTGTACTTAAACATCAGTAGTCCTGAAACTCTCTTCTGATGTATCTGCAGTAGGTCTTGGCCTTTAGCATATTAAGAAAAGGCAAATACTGAGCCTTAGAGAACTCTGGGTCATGAATATGCATGTGAGTGAGACACCTTGATGACCTCATGATGTGTTGGTGTTTTGTATGGCATCTGGATGACTTTAAAATAGCTGTCAACTCCTAATACTTGTCGGTTTTGTTCAGTACAAACGATAGCTCTTACTGTTCCTAGAGACTAGACTGGGAAGAAATGTTTTGTGTGTGAGGCCACAGCTGTGTGGAGGTTTTCCTTGGAGTGTTAACGTCCTATCAATGTTAGTGTGGAGAGTAGTTTTTAAGTGCAATTACAGTGCAGTATAATTATCATAATCACCCTGAGTACAGCCGAGTGTCTCAGCAGTTGCAGAGAGCTCTGTCCTGCCACTTGGCAATGTGAAAAATGCACAAATGTGGAGCTGTTCCATGATCTGTGGAACTAATAATCTAGTTTCTTATGGATTTGTTTTTTATTTGCATCTTTATGAAAACAGGCTGGAAAGACGGTCCTTTTTGGATGCTGATGTATAAAACTGCATGATCTTCACTTTCTGGTAGAAGAAAAGAGGCCAAAGAAAATGCCTTAAACAATCTCACTGGTTAAATTAATACAGGAATGTTCTGCAGGGATCTATAATAACTTGAAGTATGACTTAGCTGGATTAACCAAGTTTTTTAACTTTTCTATGGTTTAATTTTATAGTTTACTGTGGCTGTGCAACAGCATGTCATGAGTTTGCTTTGTGCGCCTTTGCTGAATGTGAAAGAGAAGCGCTTCCCCCCAGTCGCACGCCCCAGCGCTGCTCCCTGCTGGCTTGCTTTGGCTCTGGCCCCGACTCTGGGAATTCTAAAAAAGGGGTGTAAATCAGGTTATTTAAGCCTTTTTAATAAAAGCGTTGCATTCCCGATTTACACGAGTGGCAAGGCAATGAATCGTGGTAAAGGAGAAACAACGCGTGAATGTCTGAGCCTGGCGTGTGCTCCAGGGCTTCTGTTCCCAACGTGTGAGTGTAGAATGACTTGTCTCCCTGGATCATAAACCTTCGATGGGTGGGCTGTTGCTCGAGGACTACAGGTGCTGAACGTTACAGTATGCCTTGGTGAAACATCGGGGTTTTCTTTAGGTATCACTTTTAAGAGAGAACAGCACTCAAAGAGGGGCTACGCACATACTCTTTTACAGGAGAAATCAAGTATTTGGTGTTTTTATTTCCGTTGTGGTGAAAGGTGGGTAAGTAGACCTTTGTGCCAGGATTAGTGCCTTTTAATTACAACATGACAGGTTTTTATTCTGTTAAAGGCAGCATCTATCATTGTGATCGTTTTGAAGTGCTTCAATAAAAGTGTTGAAAAACATTCTTTCGCATATTCATCTGTAGTCGTACAGCTGCTTTTATTAGTGTTAGAAATATATGAGACGCCCTCATTGCCAAATTGTGGGAAGTATTGTTATGCTTGAGCTAAACTAAACACATCTAAGTTAAAATTTAAGGCTTTAGCTCACCTGTGAGAGGAGCAAACAGGTTGGCTCCTTGAAGCAGTCTTTTAGCAAGGAAGAGTAAGTCGTTGAGTGGTGTTGCCTGGTTGACACTTGGCGTGTGTTGGGAGAGCGGTTTCTGCGGAAACTGCAAGAGTATTCACTGTGGAACTTCACCCCGAGAGAGCGGCCCTGAGCCTTGTGCTCAGTGGGGGGCAACTTTCTGAGTAGTTGGTCTGTGAATCTCTATTAAAGTTCTGATTATGGCTTTGCTTTAGATGCTGAAAGCACTTACTGGTCTAATTTGTGCTTCTCTTTGAAAAGGCCAATCAGGGAGAAGTTCATAAACCATATTATTCAACAAACAAGGCAAATATGTGTGTAGAGGAAGAAAAAGCTGTTGTGATGTGTGAAATTTAAAGCTGAACTTGATTTGCGCGAGAGTCTCAGAGTGAATTAAACTGGTAAGTTGCCTCTGTGTAACTGTTAACTTGGGATGTGGGAAGATACTTCAGTCTTTTCATCAAGGATGAATTTTCCTCATTTTTTACAGTCAATAAACGAATCCCCTTCTTGGTGTGAATAATATTTCTGGTGCATAAGGGGAAAAACATTAAAAAGACACATGAATTCCACAGATTGAGGAAAGGAACTGAAAGAGCAACTCCAGGCTGCTCTGTTTGAATTGTGATATTATTTTTAGATGTATTTGTTGTACTGTTTCTGTTGCAATGAATGGAAAACAAAGGGCAAGATCAGACTTCTGAAATTGTCTTCAGCCTCTATTTTATACGTTCAAATCGTTAATGCCTCGTTGTCTGTCTACATGTGATAACAGTCTTTAAATACTATTTTTTCCCCTTACATTGAGATTTTTCTTATAATTTGTTGATTTTTGGGGGGTAACAAGTCATTCCCTTTCTTGCTAAAAGGATGCAGTGCCACAGTGAGCACCAATCCTTAGTCAGCGATAAAGCAGTTGTGTTGCAACCGCAGGTACCGATGCTGAGAAGGTTTCTGGGGTAGCTCAGAGATGTGCGTCTCCTCTTCACCTCCTCCTGCTGTAGTTTCTTTACTGACTTTTCTGTTCTTTTGAGTGTCTTTGAGGGGTTTGGGTTTTTACCAGTACTGCCTGACTCCTGTTTCCACTTTCATACCTACAATTTGCAAGCGGTGTTTGTCGGCTTTTGCTATTTATGCTGCTTTCTGAAAACTCCACCTGCCTCGAAGCTTCCTCTTTGCTCTCTCCGTTGTCACACTGAAGGTGGGTCGCTGTGTGCTGGGCGCTGCTGTTGTCGTACCTGTTGCTCCATTTTCCATCTCGTCATGTGAGCGGGCCCTGCCGTTTTGTGAAGGGAAGCCCTGTCTCCACCTCCACCCCGCAAGAGCAGGGCCCAGGGCCCCCTCCTCTCCTCCCGGCCCCCTTCTCCTCACGCCAGAGGCTCTCCTCAGGAGGAAGGCTGCTCATGGCAGCACAGAGGACTGCTCCTCAGGTCACAGCCAGGGCCTCCTGACACTGTCTGTGAGGTAAGCAGGCCTTGGGAGGCGCTCATTTGTAGCACGATCACAAACTTGACTTGAATCGTTGCGGTTTGGGTCTTTTTTTCCTAAAAAACCCCACCTATTTCTCAGCCTTCGCTTCACCTCCGCGGGCGGGAAGGCGCCCCACCGGGAGGAGGCGCTCCCGTTTCCCTCCTCCCCTGAGGGACCGGCCCCGGCCTCAGCCCTTCGCCCGGGCGGGGCCGGGCCCGCCTCCCGCCCGCCCCTCCCGTCCCCGGGCCGTGCCACGACAGCCCCGCGGCCCCGCCCTTCCAGGCTCGTAGGGCTCGGCCCTTGAGTGACGTCGCTTTGCGCCCTATCAGCGGAAGTCCCCCCCATCGTCTCGGCCAATAGGAGCGGGGCGAGGGCGGGCCCCCCCTCGGTGTTTCGCTTCCGCTGTTAAAGGAGACGCGTCGCGGAGGCTGCGGAGCGGGCGGGGGGAGCGGGCGGCCCCTTTAAACTATGCGCGCGGCGCGCGGGCCACCATGCAATGGCGGTCGCTGGTGCTGGGGCTGCTGCTGCTAAGGCTGGGGCTGCAGGCGCTGCTGGCCCTGCTGCCCGTCCTGGCCCCCGGCCTCTGCCTGCGCCGCCGCTTCCCCTTCCCCTTTCCGCCGCCGCCCGCCGCGCTCGGCCCGCCCGCCGCCGCCGGCTCCTCGCACTGGGGCTCGCTGCTGCGGCGGAGCGGCGGCGGC
>JAOXNO010000003.1:14502837-14520615 GCA_028565335.1 Limnodromus scolopaceus
GCCATCCCTGGAGGTATTCAAAAGATGGGTAAACACAGTGCTGAGGGACATGGGTTAGTGGTGGTTTTGGCAGTGTTCATGGTTGGACTCGATTATGTTAAGGGTCTTTTCCAACTTAAATGATTCTATGGTGCTATTCTACAATTTTGTTGCCAAAGAGTAACTCTGCTAATTAAACTCTGAAGGTAGCCCCTTAGCAGGATATGGACATAAATATCTGAAAGGCCAAAGTCAATGGGATGAGAGGGTTTGAGAGACGAGAAACCCCAGATACTCTTGAACGTGTGTGGGTCTCGCTTGCTCTGTTCTACTAATCCAGCTGTTAGCAGTGAAACAGACGCCTGTCACTATGCACCGGGTGGTTTATTCCCAACTATTCCCAACTCCATTGTGGGAAAGTGGGAGTCACAGCTCCTTTTTGGGCACAGAGCTTTGTTTGGAAAGGCTGTGAAACTCCAGGTCTCGATTGTGGGATGGTTGGATTGAGGTGGGAGCGTGGTCCTGAGCTGTTACCTTGACAGCGGGCATTGTGCTGGAATGGATTCTGAAGGAAAGAGTTAAAGGGGAAAATGAGGCTATTGGAGCTGAAGAAGAGGGCTGCTTGGTAGAGAAACTCTCTTCTCAACTGAGAAGTTGAAGGAAGACAGCAAAAGAGAGTTGCAAACTGGATGGAGTTACTCCCTGGCGTTTTCCAAGGACCTGCTGTGGGACCAGTGCTGTTTAGTTTTTGCGTGTTAATGCAAAAAGTGCTGATGGTTCATGCAGAGCTGCTGATAGCAATGGAGATCAATTCTTACCGTGAAGAGCAGATGAGCTGACATGGTGAGGAAGCAATTAAAATGGTAATGAACTTCAGCAGTGTTGAAGTAAAAGGTGTAATAGTTTGTAAGTGGGAGGTTATTAAATCTTTCCCTTCTGAGGAGGTGGTGGTGCAGATTGTACACCAGCTAACGGCTGGGTCACAAGCTAGCAGTGTGTTACACGTGCAGGGAAGGGTAAGGGGACGTGGGGGTATATCAGCAGAGATTTCCAGAAGAGAAAGGGGAAATCTCGAAGATCTTCCCCGAGACTCAGGAGAGATCTCTTGGGATATTGCCATCACTCTGGTGTTTAGGAAGGGTGGATTTGAACCGGGACGTGTGTGTGTTGCTGAGAGATATGTCAGGAGGAGAGTTTGTCTTAGTCAAGATGACTGGGAGAGCTCCGATTGTTTTGCTTGGCAGAGAGAGCTGGACCGACACGTACATCTGTATGAAGAGTTGTGAAAGGAAGGAGGGGAAAAAGCTGCAAAGCTGCCTTTGACCTGCAAAAATAGACTATTATGTGCATTTCTGATAAAATTTGAAGATAACGTGAGAAGAAACTGAGTTTTATGTTAGTACCAGGAGTATGGTATTGTGGAGAAGAGCCCCTTGAACTCCTTGTGTGTATTTAGAAACCCCCGTAGGTTTCACAGTCTCATCTTTGCAGCCAGGGCAGGTTCTTGGCCTTCTGGAGTGGATCTGTGGGGGGTTTCTCCCTTCCCGTGGAGAAGGTGGTGTGTGCGCAAGGACTGCATGTGTGCTTCAGGCTATTAAATACTTCCTCTGCTGCAATGGAATTGCAGCTCTGCGATGAGATGGTCGCAACTGAACATGGCACAAATGAACAGAACTGAAAGGAGGAAGTGAGGAAAAAGTTGGTTTTAACAGAAACAGCAGTTAGGGATCTGTGCTATGATGGTGGTGTGGCCAAACAGTTCCCTTCCTGTCCTCAGAGTCCTATCCATACCTTGTGCAGCAGTATGTAACTTTTTCTCAAATATAAAACTTCTGGTTCTTAGAGTCTCTTGTGTTTCATAAGCTTCTGCGTGATGAAGGCCTGGTTTGCTCTTCATCCTCTCAGATCTGTGTGAATGCTTTCCCACTGGGTCTGGGTACTGGAGAGAGAAGACAGACTGATGCACGGTGTTTTGATGGTTAAAGAGCTGGGTTTCCAGCCTCATCATGAACTTAGGCAAACGGGAACCTCTGTGTTCCTCCATGTTTCTGCTTCCTTGAAGCTGAGGCTGAATTTGTGTCCGTCTCTGGATATAGTGGAAATCAGTTGTTGTGTTGTACCTACAGAAAATTGGCCCAACAAAACTCCTGGGCATGGTGTGCAGTGTCAAGAACTCGAAAGGTTGGACTCCCCTGGTCAAATCAGACTTCATTGTTCTGCAAGTTGTGTTACCTTTTCAGCTAAACTTATCCAATTGATAGTTTAAGCAGTTAAAACACTCCGTGGGGTGGTTCTTAAGAGTTTTTAGACTCCTGTTGTAAGAGATCAACCACAAGGCTGGTGTTGGGGGTGGAAGAATACGTGAGGGGATAGATTAGTGTAATGGACAAAAATATGTCTTTGTGGGTTTCCTTGTTTTAGGGACATGCGCTTTTACATGTCAGTAGGATTGGTAACTTTTTGGAAAGTCTTTTTACCAGGAGCTTGAAATACTCTGTTCTGTATCTAGTTAATGTGACTGTTGGTCTAAAATGTGAACTTGCCATTCTCTTCCTCAACCTTCTTCTGAAGCAACGATTAGACAAAACAGCTTTGTTTTCTATGTAAAAAGGTAATGGGAAACTCCTCAGAATTCCAGAAAGCAGTGAAGTTGGTGATTGACACGGTTTCGTTTGATAAAGACTCAACGGTCCAAGTTTTTGAGGCAACAATCAGGTACGTCCCTCTGAGTCTTTGAAACAGTACCAAGGTTAAAGACTTGGTATTCATCTATGGGAGAGCCACAGTGAAATCATTGATGAGGGTATCTTTAGTAGGCTTTATTCCATAATTGTTCCTTGAATAAGTTGGTTTTTTAACCTTTTATGAAAATACTCCATCCTTTCACAGAATCACAGAATTTTGTAATTGAAACAATTGTAATGAGTCACGTTGTGACTTGAAGCAGTGATACAGGGGAGTCTCAGCAGTGTGTGGTTTGCAGACTGTTGCTTTTTTGGTCTTCCTGCAGCAGAGACTCAGGTCTGAGCACAGCAAACAACCCTGCTGACAGGCTTTGCCTCTTCTGGTTTTCTTCCATGGACCTTCTGCTTGCTTTCACTTTCATTTTAGATGAGAAAACAGGCCTGTCTGTTGTGGAGATGAGTTTAAGATACAGTCTGATTTTAAATGGCTTCATTTTCTGAGTATCTTGAACACTGTTTATTTGATTGCTGCTCAACTTGACTAGGCTTTCTTTTTTCTGGATGCTGAGTTCATGTAACAACCTTACTGCCATTTGCAGGGGTGAGGAGGTCTGCCTTCATAAATAGACTTAGTAAGTTGTAAGGAGATACTGAGTAAATTTTGTAGAACTGGGTGTTGGGATTACTGTGGGTGACAAACAATGTGTCTTCTAGATGTTTACTGGTGGGGAAAAAAGCAGATTTTTGTGTAGGGCATATAAGGTGCACAAAGTAATATTTCAGTTAAACATGATACTCATAAGGGTTTAGCTGAACAACTAGGTTCAGATCAGATGTTAAAACTAAAGATCTTTTCCATTTTCCCTGCAGGGTTTTGGGAAGCCTCCTTTCTGCCCACATCATAATTACAGACACCAAACAGCCTTTTGGTGATATGACCATTAAGGATTATGACAATGAACTGCTGCACATGGCTCGTGACCTAGCAGTGAGGCTGCTTCCAGCCTTTGAGAACACCAAAACCGGAATTCCGTATCCTCGGGTAAGCGAGCACACCGGCACAGGGGGCAGGTAGTCTAAAAGTAGTAATTTGCCTGTCCTACAACTGGAATTGTGTGTGCCTTTATATGTGCACTTGGGGTATTGAACCTGCTCTAAATTACGTTTAAAAGGTGTGGGGGGGAAACCATGCGAAGTTATGGTGACATGATACATAAATTGCTCCTTATGTTTAATAAATATTTTCTTTAGCCTGTTTTTTCAGAAGGTATATGTTGTTCCCTTTGGGTCAGTAGTCATTTGTTTCTGTTCTCTTGGGCTGGAACGTGCCCTGCCCTGCGCTTTCTTCCTATATATCATGGAGCAACAAACAGTGCTGTCATTAAGAAGGTTAAAAAGAAATACTGTAAAGGCAAATAGCCTAGGAAAGTGACTTGGTACTGTGATAAAATGAAACTCATCTGAAATATTTGTCATACTGGGCTCGGAATTCGTAATTTTCTCAAATACTGCTCAGCAAGAACTCAGGAATACTGTGATATTCTTGAATACCGCATCCTCTCGTTTTAAGCAGATGCAATTTTCAAGGAGAAGGACGTCAGTTTTAGTGGAGCAACTCTAAACTCTTAAAGTAATTAGTACTTGCCTGACTACTTTTAATTTGTGGGGACAGCAGCTCTGCTTTCCCTTCAGACCTGTCTGGCTGCAGAGACATGAAATTCTGCTTCTGTTTGGAGTCTGGTAAAGCAGTTGAGGGTGGTGTAACTTCCCCACGGAACAGAATACTGACGGGAACTTGAGGAGTGTTCACTGAGGAGACTCTTGGTTTCAAGAGCACTAAGCGAGGGGGAGCAGTGCTTGCATCACCCTTAGAAGAACTTGAAAGTTCAGCAGAAATGATGAAAAAGTGAACTGAAATTTGGAAGGATTAACACGTACAAGACCAGGTTGGACAGGGCTTTGAGCATCCTGGTCTGGTAGGAGGTGTCCCTGCCCAGGGCAGGGGGGTGGAAGTGGATGATCTTTAAGGTCCCTTCCAACCCAAAGTTTTCTATGATTCTATGAGTAGCTAAATTAGGATGATATTATAAAATTGGAAAGATGAATTTCAGGGATTCTTCAGGAAAGCTTTTTGACCAAGCAGTGATATGCTGTCTTTCTGAGTATATGCACATTGCACACTACATATTGAAAAAATGAATTATGCTGCAGGCGAGAGCAGGGCTGTATGAGATGTACCTGCTTGTGTGCTGTGAGCGCTCTCTCTACTTGCTTCCCAGGTCAATCTGAAGAAGGGGGTACCTCCAGACAGCAATAACGAAACTTGTACTGCAGGAGCCGGTTCCTTGCTGGTGGAGTTTGGCATCCTCAGCAGGCTGCTTGGCGATTCCACCTTCGAATGGGTGGCCAGGAGAGCCGTCAAAGCCCTCTGGAGTCTCCGGAGCAATAACACCGGACTACTTGGTAATCTCCTCCGAGGTGATGCCGTGTTGACCAGCTCCGTGGCTTAACCTGCCTCAGTCTGCTGTAGCCGAATGCCATTGTGCTACAGGTTTCTTTTGTGTATCATAAACTTTTGTCAATGCTAAACTGAAATCATGTTCCACTTGCGTACTCCTGGCTTGTGTTGACCAAATGACACTTCGTAATTTTGTAAGAAAAATGGAGTATCTGAATGACTTCTTTAGGGCTCAAGTTTCCAAAGACAATTTTTTCATGAAACTGGGAAATGAAACTAAAGTTCTTGCATTTGTATCCCCATTAGTATAATTTAAATTGACAGATAACTAAAGTACTTAAAATAACTGTGTGTGTGCTTGTGCCTTGAATGAATGCACTGTAACACTTTATTTGGCTAGTAATCTTTGATCATTCCTCCTTAAGACTTTTTGAAGACGTAGTATTTCTGACTTCTGGTTCTTGCTTATTTTGCTTTGATGTACTTGGTAACTTTAGACTGAACTTTTTGTCTGTTTTGAAAGGAAATGTTGTGAATATTCAAACTGGCCATTGGGTTGGAAAGCAGAGTGGCTTGGGAGCAGGGTCTGATTCCTTCTACGAATACCTGCTGAAATCTTACATCCTCTTTGGAGAAAAGGAAGACTTGGAGATGTTCAATGATGCTTATCGGAACATTCAGAACCACTTAAGAAGAGGGTATGTTATTTGATGCTTGAGTTATTTGAGTACTGCAGCAAGATACGAGAGATTGTATAGTGTTTTGTGTCACGGTCGAGAAAATACGTGTTCTCTTTTTTTTCTTTAAAAACCAAAATCTTACTTCCGTGGTAGTCACCATGGCAATAAATTTTAATGTTCCCTTCACTTCTTAGTCAACTGAACAGCATTGTTGCTGCAAAGAAACTAAACTGGCTGTAGAACTGAAATGGAAATGTATTAAATTGGTTGGTTTAGTACTTCTTAAGGCCTGATCTTACCTGGCATGACTTTTTGGTAGAGATTCAGTGACATAACTTAAGGATATGATGTGCGTGCCTTGATGAATTAATTTTTCTGAGAAGCCTGACTGACATTTTCGTTCTTTTCAAAATGGCTTTGTTACACAAATCCGTGGCTCATTCTCTTTGCTGGTGGCAGAGGTGTGAAATGAAACGTGCAGTGTGTTCTTCTAAAATACTTACACGTGCTTATTGTTACTTGGCAGTCGAGAAGCTTGCAATGAAGGGGAAGGTGACCCTCCTCTGTACGTGAATGTGAACATGTTCACAGGACAGCTGATGAACACGTGGATCGACTCTTTGCAAGCCTTTTTTCCTGGCCTGCAGGTAAGCTTCTGTTCTGCTACAGATTGAATGACACAGTAGAGGGGTGTCAGAGAGGCTTGTTCCGATCCTGGGCTGTGGATGAGTCTGAGCATCTCTTTTGAGATGAGCTTCAACCCGTGGGTTCACATCTGGCCGCTCTGATAAGAGAGTCTTAGGGCAGTTCAGCTTCTCCATCAGCATAATGCTATTGGAAGGCCTGGCCTGCTCTCTGCTAGATTTGACATACTTTTAGCTTTCTCTCCTTTAACCTCAGCATTTGTATGCCATGCTGTGAGGATGAGCTCTGCTGAAACTTTTAGTGTGAAGGAATTAATACATTAGCATTTTTGGGGGAGTGGGTGAGTTATATTTTTGTCTGCCCTTATGAGGGGAGTGTTTTATTATACGGCATTCTCTGATACAGAGCTGAAAGCAATTTTCTGGCTTGCAGTATTTCACGGGCATGTTTATGGCTGCTGTTATGCCGTAGGTATTGATAGGAGATGTGGAAGATGCTATTTGTCTCCATGCTTTTTATTATGCCATATGGAAACGATACGGAGCTCTCCCAGAAAGATACAACTGGCAATTGCAAGCACCGGATGTTCCCTTTTATCCGCTGAGGCCAGAGTTAGTGGAATCCACATATCTTCTTTATCAGGTACTTGACTTTTCTGAGCTTACAGCTCATATTTTGGCAAAAACGGTTCCATTCAGAAAGTCATTTTTCCTACCCTCTGAGCTGCTAAAATGTGGTGCCTTTGGATCTGCCTGTTCTTATACAAAGGTCTCTGTTTGGGCACTACATTGTAATGCAATGTAGTTGCTGTGTTGTTTGCTTAAAAAAAATAGCCTTTTTTATAAGACAGACAAAAATGAGACTAAACAACCTTTTCAAAAAATAGCTGGCACATGTTTACAAGGGAGAGACTTGTGACTTCTTAATAGAAATTGCTGAAGTAAATGTAATAGCTTTCCTTGCTATATTGTCTGGGCAGAGTCTCCATCTGGCAGAAGATATAGTAAACGAAAATAACTTTCTGGCTGCAAGAAAGCTATCAAAGAGTTTGAATTTACTACAAGTTTTATTAGGATTTGCACTAAAGCAAATGTGAGAGGCTTGCACAGAGTCATGTTCCTATAAAGATCAGTTTACTGTAGTACACGAGAATCTGATACGGCTTAGGCCTTTGTTCCAAGTGTTATTTTTACAAGATTTCAAAATCGCTGACTCTAACTCTTGTCTGTCTTCCTTATTTAGGCCACAAAGAACCCATTTTACCTTCATGTGGGAATGGATATTCTGCAGAGTTTGGAAAAATATACAAAAGCAAAGTCAGTTTTCAATCTTCTTTGTCTTCTCTCACTGCTGTGTACATGTATTTTATTCTATAAATATTATATAGAATCCAATCTACCAAATGTAGGTAAACCAGAAAGCCGCAAGTGATGATTTATTTATTGAGCAATTACTTCCTTCTCATCTGAAAATGAAATTATAGTCCAGTGATAGCTTTATGCCTTCAGAATTTTATAGCTACTTTTCAAAATGCATTGTTGATGATCAGTTGCTAAAAACTGATAAAATTAGTAGTGGGTTTTTTTTTTCCTATGGAACCTGCAAGAATATTTCTGGTCTCATGGTGTTTAAGTAAAGTGGAGGGATGGCATCTGATCAGCAACAGCATCTGCTTTCATCTCAAGGCAGTAACAGTGAATCCTGACTGTAATGCTGAGTATCTGAACTTCTTGCATTACTTGGAGGGAAGACAGTGAATTTTTATTCAACTGTTGGCATTGACCACAGGGTCAGTGATTACAGTCTCATCAGAATGCCAGAAGCCAGTAATCAGTGCTTGAGACTTGTTTCATTTTAGCTTCACCCCTAGTGACAGTTGGAGTGGGCTGAAGCTAAGGAGTACCCATGGAGCGCTTCAAGATCAGAAGGTGTGGGAACTAAACCCAAACTAATCTTACCTCTTGCAGGTGTGGCTATGCCACGTTACACCACGTCGTAGAGAAGACGAAGGAAGATCGAATGGAGAGCTTTTTCCTTAGTGAAACGTGTAAATATTTGTACCTGGTATGTACGTGTTCTTCATTTCAGATATACTCTCTTGCACGCACTGTGCGCAAATGCGGCACGACGAGGTGGCAGGACGCTGTTAATTCGAAACTGTGCTGTGCTCGGGGGAAGAGAGGGATTTAGGTATCGGAGAATGTGCTGCTTTTCTTTCTTTGACTCTTCCCTAATCTTGGAGGTTTGGGAAGCTGCTGGCTGGAGAGCTGGCAGCTCTTTTTGGGGGGAGCTGGAAAGGAGAGGAAGCAAGACTCAGGCTGCTGCTCAGCTCTGAGCTAAATTACTGCTTGTAGCCATTTTGCCTGCCTTGCAGTAGCCTCTGATTTCTCCCCATCAGGCTTTGGCACTCACAGGAGAAAGCATTTGAGCCAACACTGCTTAAGCTACTGTTCTCAATCTCCTTTAGTGTAGAAAAACAAATAAATCTGTGGCTGAATGGAAACAGCGGATGCCAGGCTAGAAATGCCTGCGCAGTGCAGCTTAGAAAAATAAGGGCAGTTTGTGTGAGAAGTTTTGCTTTTGCTCTCCTCCTTTAACTGTTAAAATAAATCGCTTGCATTAAAACTATTTATTTCCATTTGCTTTAATAGTAGTTACTCGTTTAGCACTAAAAAGTGTGCTTTTTGCATGATCCTCTAAATGCCTGGGTACATGTGTGTTAACTTACTGCTGATGGCACGTGAAGACTGTTGCACACATATTACAGCACTCTCCCATCTCTTCTTTAGTTGTTTGATGAAGAGAATCCACTGCATAAATCTGGAAATAAGTATATGTTTACTACTGAGGGACATATTGTGTCGGTGGACGAACGTTTTCGTAACTCGCTGTGGCAAGACATCCTCCCCGGAGAAGAGGACAGCACAGAAAAAATTAAACCGAACGAGTTAAAGGCGGTCAACTTCAGTTCTAACGTAAGGAATACTCCGAGTGTGCCTGGTTGCGTTGCTGGAGAAGGGATGTGTGTGGAACTGGGTTAGGCAGTAGGAGAAGAGCCATTTGAAAGTGTTGCTTTAGGGCTCTGCAGTGTTGCCTTTATAAATGTCAAATATCTGAGAACCTTCCGTGTGAAAAACACTTTCAGTAGTGTTTTGAATGGGTTAGGGTAAGGGGGGAGTGATTATGTTGAAGGTGTCCCCCTTTAAGTATTTTGCAGCAATTAGTTTGTTCTTTGTTAATTTATTTCCAGTTATTTTTTTCCCTTCCCCTTTTCTTTGCCCTTAAAATCTTCCAGTGTTGCCGTGATGGGGAAAGAGAAACGCAGAGCTTCATTTAAAAAGAGCTGTTTTCCCTCAGAATGGTTTTGAGGCCTGTAAAGGTGACCTTTCTTAGCAAGGCATCCAAAGAGTACAGAGCTATGGATCCGGTGCCTATCGCCAACCGAAATAAATACGTGTTTAAGAGAGAACAATTTTTAAAAATCTCTACTAGTAGGTTGTAGCGTGGTTCCTTTCCTTCTCCCTCCAGTCCTGCAGATAAAAAAAGAGCATTATTTTAAAAAAAACATTCACAGTTGTCATAGTGAAGGCAGTCTCAGTTGAATAACAAGCTGCAGTAGTTTGGCATGTGTTTGGAAGCTGCAGCCGGCGCCGAGGAAACACTTGCTGTTCATTTCTAGGCTTTGTGCTGCAGTTTGCACGGAGCGAGGGAGGGCTGGGACCAAAAGCCCTGTTGGGTGCAATTTTCTGTACCGGGAGGAAATTTCTGGTTAGTGATGCTGCAACGCCTGCTGGATTGCAGAGGGAACGGGGTCGCCTGTTTTCGTATTGGAGTTCTTAAAAATATTCTCCTTTTGTTAACAGTGTAACAGAGTTCCTGATGAGAGGAGGTACCTACTGCCCTTGAAGAGTAACTACATGAGACAGATTGATCGGATGGTGGGCTTGATCTGAACGGTTCTTCCCAGTCGCTTTTACCGTCTGTCAGGAGGAGCCTGGGACGGGCTGTCGACATTCCTTTCCTCTTCAGCTACACCCCTGCGGCCGCTGGGTCACTTGGGTACCCCCTGTGCCTCTTAGTTGTCAATCCTGGACGTGAAGGGAGACCAAGTTCTCTTACGAGTTCCGTCTTCTGAACTGTGGTAACTCCAGGTGCCACCTGAATAGAGATTTGTTGTTTTAAGACTTCCTCTGAAAAATGTTGTTGCAAATGAAGGCTGAATATACTTTGGGGAAAAAAAAAAAAGGAAAGAAAGAAAAGAAAATTGGCACGTGCCACTTAGCTACCTCTTTGTAGCTGTATTACAAATGACCCTTTAGAAAAGGGTCTAGTATTTAATTTGAAATGATCTTGGGTTTGGGGAAGGAATGGGAAAGTGCAATTTCTTACACCAAGTTTAATCATTGAACTATTCTGACTAGCAATACGCAACCTTAAGAACTACTCAGGTAGGAACCCACTGGTAGTGGGTTTTGCTGAAACAAAACGGCTGTAGCTAGAACAGTAGCTTCTTACATGATCAGGAGTTATCTTTTCAAGATACCAGTGTAATCATCATACCCTCACTTGTGTAGAACTGCACGGTCGCAAGCGCCGGTGGCTACAGAAACCAGTGATAAAACAAATCAGGTGCCTTTTTTTGTAAAGGAATGGGGGGGAGGGAAGGGGAAATTGCGAAGCCACTCAGCTGTCTGAGCAGCTGACTTGATGTAGCTTTAGCAGAGCAGAATTTCCAAAAGTTTCATTGTTTGCCATGTGTTTAGTGCCTTTTCAGGAGAGATGCTGCTAAGAACTGGTGTAACAGTACATGAAGAACAAACTATTTCACATTCCTGACAGCATTAATATGTTAGTGCCTTACGTTTTCTTCACTAGCAGGAAAAACTGAGCTTGCTTGGGAAGGTGGATAAAGTATTTCTGATTAGCTGGTCACAAAATACAGTGGATCCCCAAGTAACTGAAAAAGTAATTTACATAGGAGATGACTTTTTCCTTTTTTAAAAAAAAAAAAAGGTACTGGAAGGATATGAACTGCTGTGCCCATGCCGAAAAATGCTTGGGATGCCACAAGCTGGGTATGTGCCATCGTGACAGGGGGAGGGCTGTGGCATCTGTGCTAAGTGTACTGTACCTGGAGACTGTGCCTTTTGGTTCCAAAAATGGTGAAAAAATGCTGTTTCTTCATCCCACTATCTTTAGATAGAGCTCAGATATGTTTGAGGGATTAACTGTCTGGGAATGTTCAGGAGGAAAGCAGTTAAATTCAGGCAGGGCTGTTGGGGGATGAAAACAAACTGAGGCCAAATCAGCTGATTCTAAATATAACTTTATTTTTTTAGTGGCTCCCCATTGCTTCCATGCTTTTTACTTTTGACTACAGTTGAAGTAGTTGAATGTTACTCTTGAGTTAATTATTTTTTTAAATTAAGGCTTAAATGTAAGGGTGAACTTGATCTGCTGTATTTTCTCCTTCTTATAACAACATCGGTTTTCTTAAACCACGTGTTGCAACGCAAAACATTTCTAATAAATATGAAGTTAGTGCTGAAGAGGTTGTTTGAATCTTTTAGTGTACAGTTGCATCTCAGGGACTTCACTGTAGAATCTTCTCTTCCATGATAGTTGTATCATGTATTCAGGCACAAAAATAATAAGAATAATCCTGTCTTCTTAGTCTTATTGTATATATTTTAAGGGGGGGAGGATTGGGGAAATATGTTAATATTTCCCAAAATATTGCAATAGAGTTGGTTGCCTTGATATTTGAGGCAGCTGGCAGTTCCCATCCCTGTAGAATTTGCTTTGCAAACCTATTGCTGGGATGTCTTAGTTGCCTATTTCCAAGCAAACCATAAAATCAAGGTGTTATGACCCAAAGAGGTATGGGGAGAGGTTCAAGGTGTAGCTTTTTAATCAGTAAGTGTTGCCTGGGCCACGCAGGTGTCCTTCGGTTCGTGAACATGGAGAGAAGCGCAGAAGGATGGGTGAATGCAAGCAAAAATACACCTTACAGTTGCCTCTCAGTGTTTTGTGCCTTCTGAAGCACCCGAACCCTGCTCGAGGGTGTGTGTTATGCACAGAAATCTGTTTCAGAGTTTTCCTCAGAGAATTATATGACTATAACGAAGTTGTACAGCTCTGCCCAGCGTGCTTTTTTCCTCTCGTGTGTCGTCTGGAACCGAGAGAGGTGGCTGTAGAATAGGAACAGCGTGGGCAGGTCTCGCAGCCTTTCAGCCCGCAGTGAGTTGGGCCATTAATTCCAGTGCCAAATAGTCTGTGGTCAGCCCCTCGTTAGAAACTGCATCCGAATGTGTGTTGCCAAGGTGATCCGACAGTCATCTTTCCATAGGAACAGGTTTTGTCTACAAGGAAACCGGTGCTGACGATGTGGTAAAAGGCTTTTGTATTCTTTAAGGAGCCAATTTTTTCTTCCTCTTTGTTTTAAAAATTGCTTTGAATAATGTTTTTACTCTGTAATGACGGGGCACGTGTTATGCACTAAAATTAAAACTTTTGTGTAAGTCGATGATATCAAAATGAAATTGATAGCGCTGCTGGAATAACGTGCTGAAACAGACTTTTGTATTTCTTGGTATAATGTGCAATATCAAATATTTCCTAATTAAAAATGCAGTGTATGCTTAATTGTTGTTCTTCCATGAAGTATTTAATTGGGGATGGGAAACTTTTAAGAAGACCAAATGCTCTTTCATGAACTGTCCTGAATTCTCAAAACTGAGCTTAAATTTTACAAATCTGCATTAAAAAACGGTGTATTTGACCACTTTTAAGTGTGTTTTTCTTGTTGTGTAGTTCTCGTAAGGCCATCATGAAGCTTGCAGGGGATCTCCCAAGCGCAGGGAAAAGATGAATTTGTGTATTCCTGTTCTTTGCCATTCCACCAGGCAGGGAAACAGTTGAGGGTGACCTGGGAGCAGGGGTGAGTAAGGAAAAATGTATCTAAAGTCTGTGTATGAGCAGATTTGTGGCTTTAATTCAAATTACCCCTGGCTTGGCCCATCCAAAGAGCTCAAGACCTCTCTCTTCAGTAGCAGAAGTCCCCAATCGGTTCTCCAGTTCTGGACCCCCACGAGGCGTAACTGAGGTGGGCAAGAAATAGCTTTTATTTTCCCTGGGGGAAGTAAGAATTCTCAACCAGATCCTTGCCATAGCACATGAAATAAGTTAATGGTTTGGAGAAGGGATTACTGTCTGGTGGGAGCTTTCTTGGTGAAAGAAATGGAGACATGAGATGCCTTCTTACATATGCTGGATTTTCATCTAGTTAGAGCAAGGGATGGCTCCTTAGTGCAGGGAAAAAGACTCACCTCCAAAACAAAAAAGCTTCTTTTCCCCAAATCCCATTTTCCCCACATAATGATTGGAAGGGCAGCCTGTGCTGAAAGCAGTGGTTTGATGTGGAACGAAGAAATGAAGCATGGCAGCACGGAGTAACCGCTGCTGTTCCCAAATGCTGCTTTCTCCGGGCTGGTCCGTGAGGAACCTGGTGCAGGTGGGGATTCTGCACCGAGAGCCTTGCTGGGCTCTTGGTCTGTGGAGAGCTGTGCCCTGGGAAATACCTCCTGCTGTGTTTAAAAATAGAGGAATGTGAAAACAAACTCTCTGGCCATCGCTTTGATTTTTTTTTTTTTTCCCTCTTATTTTCTTTTCTCCTGGATTTGTTTTCTCTGATTGACGTTATCTTTCCTGTTGGTTTCTGTTTTGTAGTCCTGATTCAAAGGCCGTTGAAGCTGACAGGGCACTTTCTGTTTGTCTTGATCAAACTCCAAGTCACAAGGAAATGTCTGTTGAACATGAGTGGCTGGATTTTTGTAATGCTTTTAAATTTCCTCTGAATTTTTGGGTGATATTTTTTTGGCCATCTAATGCTACTTTTGCTGGACTCAGGCTTCTAAATCTCAATTCTGAAGTAAGCGTGAGTGGGATGAAATCCTGGTTTGTGGGAAAAGAACCCGAGCTCTGGTGTTTTCACTGTGGTTGCACATTTACTCGTGGTGTCGCTGCCCTCAGCTGCTGTTTGCTGCCTTTCTTGATCTTGGCTGCCCTCCTCATCTGCCGCCGAGAAGTCGGGTGCTCAGGGTGTGACAGCTCTGAAGTGGGACCGAGCGTTTTGACTGCGGTTTCTTTGAACTCCACCTTTAAGAACATACCTCAGAAAAGCCCCTCTTCCCATTCTCTGTTTTGTGGCAGATCTGAGTACAGCGAGATGGTATGTGATAAAAGGTCCAAACTCCTAAAATGTGCGTGAGAACTCGTTTTTTGGGGTTTTTTTTTGTTTGTTTTTTTTTTTGTTTTTTTTAGGGTGGAATGCATCAGGTTGACCTGGTGGTGTGGCTAAAAAAGAGGTGACTTCTGGTCGCTGTGGAGGCAGGTCTTTGCCTTGGGTTCCCGTGCGTTTGGTGGCAACGCTGTAGATCTGATTTGCTTCCACCAGAGACCACTCTTGTGCCGCTGTTGGAGGGTTTCTGCCTGTTGTGTGGCAGCCAGACAGCCCTAGGATCCTGGAGGCGGAGGGTTGGAAGATGCTTTCTGGCTTCGTGGAGCGATGCTGCTCCTTTGAGGGGAGCCTGGAGGAAAGCTGAGTGTGAAAAGCAAAGGTGTTGTGCTGCCAGGAGCCCGTCCCTCGCTGCGCTTCTCCCCGCGGGTATGGAAAAACCATCTCCTCTGCTTCCTAAAAACCTTTGCCTTTGTCCTTGCTTGAAACTTTTTTTAGAGAGAAATTTTATTTCACTCATCACCACTGGTGCTGTTTATTCACCTAAAAGAGATCAGCGCGTACTCGCTGAAAGCTGCTTCGCACTACTTTTCCCTTATTTGTCCCTTGCTTAACTTATGCTGCTGAGAAGGCCACTTCCTTGCAAAGATTATATTGAAAAGCTTCTTCCCCCACAAAAAAAGAGATAATTCAATTTCTGTTACCTTAAATTTTGCCTGGCTATAGCAGACGACAGCCTGGGAGAGCTGCTCCAGCCTCGTTAGCACAATGTAGTGGTCCAGTGATGACAGTTGGTTGTTCTCATTTTCCAGGAGGAGATGGCAGGTTTGATTCTTGAAATAGTAACTCTAAGAAGTTCTGTAAAGTTTGGGTTTTTTTTTTTTTTTATTTAGGTGGTGTTAATACGGCTGGAAAAGGTGAAAAGGGTACTTCCCAGCCCATAACTGGTGAAACTGCACCAACCTCCTGTGAGCTGGGCAAGTCACAGATGGGAATGCTACTGATGGCACTGGGTGATGGACCTGGGCTGGGAGCTGCTGTGGTGACTGGGTGAACTGGGAGAGCTGGGACCAGCCACGCTCCGTGCTGTTTGATCAGGCGTGGATTTACCAGGTTGGGGAAGGAGCTAGAAAAGGTTTAGACCTTCCTCCTTCCCTGTCCATCTCTCTTCCCACCCGGAGAGGCAGCTCTGTGCCTCAGTGTGTGCGTTCATCAAGCGGATACTTGAATTCCAATGATTTCACCCGCCCTTTCAAATGGAAAATACGTGTAAAGTGTGTGGAATATGGCTTGGCACCGTACTCCAGCCTCCAGGAGCAGCGCTGAGTGTGGCTGGGAAAGACCTCCCCTGCCCTTGGGGACAGAGATCCCTGATGTCTCCCTGGGCCCCAACCTCTCCTTGGAGGACATCATTGTGCATTTTTGGAGGCAGAGCAGCATTTGCACACTCGAGGCAGGTGCTCTAAAAATGTGAAAAAAAAAAAAAAAACAGATTAGAAAAATGTTAAAAAAATTAAATTTTACTTTATTAATATTTTTGAATAATTGAAATTACTTGCCCTGTAAGGCCCAGAGGCTTTCAAAATAATGGCAATCTGCATACTATTAATTTTTGATAATGTTCATTGGGTGCAATAAGTAATTCTTAACATTAATAGCTCTTGAAAAGTACCATGAATTGATTAGCTTCATCTTGTAATGGTAGCGCTCGCAATCTGGCATGGTATGGTTTTGTCAAGGAGCTGCGTTTCCTTAACTTTGGATGAAAGACAAAACTCTGTTTTGAAAAAATATTGCTTTTTCCTCCTCTTTTACAGAGGAGATTGATTTTTAAAGCAGCCTTCAGGAGGAAAAATTAACTCCAAATGGAGTTTTTAAATAAGCATTTTTAATAGAACAAATATCCCATTGCTCTCGGATGCTGCTTAATGAAAAAACAAATTATGCAGTAGCTACAGATTTTGTTTTTTAATTTTTTTTTTTTCAAACGATTACTCCTCCTTTCCTTTCGCTTCCATCCCTGCAGCTGCGAGCGGCGCACACACACGGTGGCACAGCCTGGGTCTCCGATTTCTGCGCATCGCCGGGCTTTTTGCCGTTTTAATGTGCTGTCACCAGGCAGTTCGGTCCTTTGCGGAGTGTCGTAAGAGTAATTAATCCCTAATTTGGTGAAAGAAAAATCAGATCCGATAGAGTTGGGGTTGGATTTTTTTCCTAGCCTTTTTTTTCTTTTTTTTTCTTTTTTTCCCCCCACTATATAAGCCCCAACCAGCACCCGATTGCCTGACTGGTCCTGATGGGCTGAAGTCCTTTGTGTGACGGTACCTGTGACACTTTGATGGCAGTTCCATGGGGTTGGGTGGCTGCTCTCTGCGATAGTGTGGGAGGTCCTGGCTGGTGGACTGGGGCACGGTGGACACCAGGGGCTTCGGTATGGCTACCTGTGGAGCAGGATGCGTGGCAATGTCCCCATCCTCTCCCCTGCGGCTTGGCCAGGGAAGCTCTGGGGGTTCCTGGGGCTGCCTGGGGACGACCACTTGCTGGGGTCACCACTTGCTGCAGCCACCAGCCAGAGCCTGTGGGCACCAACCTGCAAAAACCACAGAGGAAATGTTCTTAAGGATACTGGCATTGATGCTTTTCATATAAAATGGGTGAAATTCCTGAAAATGGTTAAATTATGGATGCAATTGTGCCTTGAAGTAGGTGGAAGGTTCCCTGCTGCTGCTGTTACACCTTGGTTTTCAGCTTCCTCTTTGTGTGGAGGAGCTGGACGAGAAGCCTTTCCAGAACCCCTCCTTGCACCTTGGCAGCTGCCAAACCCATGACAGTGTCCCAGTCTTCAACAAGAAGAAATCTTGAACAATACCCACTGGGTACCACCCTTTGTACCTGTGACCACCCGTAGCGGTTGGTGGGAGCAGGACACGGGGATTGAACACTGGCAGAATCGGGGCTGGAAATTCTCTGTGCTCAGCCCATGGATGTGAAAAATCCCTGTTCGTTAGGAAATGAAATAATAAGAAGTTCCACCTAAACACGAGGAGGAACTTCTTTACTGTGAGAGTGGTAGAGCACTGGAACAGGCTGCCCAGA
>JAOXNO010000003.1:14524422-14537849 GCA_028565335.1 Limnodromus scolopaceus
AGGTGGGGGTTGGCCTCTTCTCCCAAGGGAATAATGACAGGAGCAGGGGAAATGGTCTGAAGTTGGGGCAGGGGAGGGTTAGATTAGGTATTGGGAAGAATGAGTTTCCTGAGAGGGTGGTCAGGCACTGGAAGGGCCTGTCCAGGGAGGTGGTGGGGTCACCATCCCTGAAGGTGTTTAAGAAACGTGTAGATGTGGCACTTCAGGGCATGCTCTGGTGCCCGAGATTGTTGTTGGGTTTTTTTTTTGGTGTGTGTGTGGTTGGACTCGGTGATCTCAGAGGTCCTTTCCAACCATGACAATTCCGTGTTTCTGTGAAACTGTCTCAGGTGTGTCGGGAAGGCGGTGGGAGTGCAAACCAGTATAAACCCAGGATTGCAGCGCAGGGACAGGAAAATGCTTGGAAACGGCGGGGATGGATTGAGCTGAAGCCCCGAAGAGAAATGTGACACCTGTAGAGATGTGGCATTAGCTTTTTATAATGTAGCAGTGACCGGCACAATAAATGAGCAGCACCCTGAAATTAAAATTTCCTCTTCAGGAGGTTTGAGGCTTGTGCTGCTGCGGAGAAACCGATCACGAAGCAATTACCTGGCGATAAAGCTGCGGCGTTTTAATCAATAGTGGAGGTTGTGTGTACTTACCTCTTTAATTTAGAGGTTATGATTTTTAAAGGCTATTCTAAACCTTACTGTTAGATTAAGGACTTGTATGAGGTCTGTGCCGCGAGGTCTTCTTACTGATGCTTCTCTTGGTCAAAAAGAAAATGTAACTTTATGCTCCCAGCTACAGTCGTGGAGCGGAAGGAAGAACCGAGAGCCCTCGCAGAAATCCAGGTCCTGGGAGACGTGGTGGCCTCCTATTCCTTGGCCACTTTGGCAGCTCTTGGTCCCTGGAAGGAGGTTTAATTCCCAGCTCCACGTCCACTTTCCCTTCCCAAATTGCACCGGTTGTTGCACACTTACTTTTGGTTTTTGGGCCTGTTATTGTTTGCATTCTGAATAGCAACTGCAGCTTAAAAGCAGGAGCGGTTTATTTGCTTGGGAGGTAAGGGAAGAGGCTTTAGGGAGAAGCTTTTGCTTCTTTACACACAAAAGCTTTTCTGTTGCTTTTATGCTCCTGGTGCTGATGGGGAAATGCTGGTTTTTGGAGCCCTGCTGGTCTCGGGACTCGTGGGCACGCCACGGCCAAGGGAATTTGGGGAAAATGTCAGTGTGACCCGTTACATTTCACTCAGACCTTGAAAAAAGGACAAAACCCTCCGATCAGTAGGAATTTGTTTCGGTTGCACTGAATGTACAGACAGACGAGCACGGCCTTTGGAGTAAACACTCGACAGCAATTTCATTTTTAATCTGTTTATGTGAAATCCTTTCTGAACAGAGAGACCGACTGTCACCCTGCGCCGTGCGATGCTCCGGCTCCGACCGAACCACAGTCGTGTTGTTATTTCTGTTTTCCTGGTCGTCAGGCTTTGGGGTCAGATCTTATTTTCTCCGGCTGCGAGCAGCCTGTGGCTGGTTTACAGCCTCCCCTCCAGCCCCCCTGCTGCAGCTCGCAGGCCATCGTAGCAGCGAGCCTGCCACTGTCATTACAATGAGTAATTTATCTTTGGTTCTCACATTCTCCAGCATAATTTCCTGGAGGGGTAACTGGCACGATAATGAATGTGTGCTTATGGAAGTTGCATTGCCTTGTAATAACTGTAAAAATGAAAGGTAAATTAAACAAAAACGTATTAGGGCAAGTTACAGCCAAACGGAGCAGCGTTTGGCTGCGGTTTGGGGTGAGCTGCTGTTGGGGACACCCTGTTCTGCTGAGGGGGATCCCACCCAGATCCCACCCAGGCGCTCGTACTGGGCTGGAAATTGGGATGGCTGAGGAGGGAGGTGTAATCCTGGGGTTGGAGCTCATCTTGGGTGAGATGTTTGTGTAAAGTGATGGTTTATCAGAAAGGCAGCGATCGATAAGGCTACCCCAACCCCGGGTTCTTGTAGTTTGTGCAAATCCTGGCTTGTAAGAACTGCATGGCTGGGCTCAATGAACACAGTCCTAATTAGCCACACTGCCAGCCCTGAGTGGGGCCTGTAAGAGTCCCTGAACCCAGATGTACCAAAGCTTTCAAAAATGAAAATTGCTCAGAAGAAAAGAAAGGGGAGAAAAAAGGAAAGATAGAAGGGGCAGAGAAGGCTGGAAAAGGAGCTCTGGTGGATTTCCCTGCAGAGGCAGGGGGCAGCCCTGCAGCCTGCACGGACCCCCCAGGACGGGTACTGAGAAAGGCACAAACAGTCTGATATAAGTAACTCGGAAGATATTGAAAGGACATCTTCCTTTTGTTGAAGGGATATCTTCCTTTTTCCAAAAAGAGCAGGGAACTTTGCATTGACTTTTAAAGTTTTTTTGAATTGAGCACAAATGAATATCTGATATTTTTTGTTTTATTCTTCTCTTTCTGTCCTGGTCCTGCGTAAGGGTTGAGAGCATAATGACCACTCTACCCTAATATTCTCTTCTGTTAAAGACCGTGAAGAAATGTGGTGATTCGCACGGAAGATGGGCTTTCTGCCCTGTTATTCCCCTGTCTCTATGCATGGATTTAATCCCAGAACCACTGAAAGAAAAACTCCCGAACTGTTCAGTCCTGTTTCCTGCGAGTTGAAGGTATTAAAAAATCCTGGGATTACAGGTCAGCACAAGGCTGGACTTGCCATGCGGGATGTCTCCCTGTGAAACAAAGCGGATCCCGCCAGGCCCTCAGAGATATTTCCTGATAAAAATCACTGCAATTAACTTATCCACCGCCATAGCTTCACGTCTGAGAGATAAGATCTACAGCGCTGTAAATCACGGTGGAGATTTCACACTGTGCTTCCAAAGCAGAGCATGTGCAGTATATAACTGTCGTTTCCTCATTTAACTATCATTAAAATTAAGTGCTGGCTGGAATCGGCGGTATGTGTAGGGAGACCTTGTCATTAAGATTGAACTGGAACCTCAGTGCATTATACAAATTAATTGAGCCGAGGGCCCTCAAAGGAAACAAAGACATAATTAACAGCTTCTGTATCAGTTCTAACAGCTTAAAAAAGAAAGCTGAAATGGGAGGTTTTTTAAGCACAGTGGAGACTGGCTGCACCGCTCTGCTGCCCTTGCCCTGCCAGTGTGGGCTCTGTTCAACCAAAGGGCTTGCTTTGGTTACTGGTCTGGTCCAGGGCCTCGTGGTCCAAGCCCCAGAGCAGCATTTTCAAGTGCTGCTGCCAGGGTGCTGGTCTGGCTGCAGGGGCTTCTTAATAAGTGTGGTGTTCCTCTTTCAGTGACATTTTCGTAGTAGATTCGGAAGAATTGAGTCCAGTCAGACCTCAAGTGCTGTCCTCCAGCTCCAGCAGAGTCCCCTGTCACCACTGGTTGAAAACATCCTCCGTGACAGAAACCTTCGGAGACTTTGTGGTGTGAAATTGCGGCATAAGCTTTAGGAAAAGGGGAATAAAAACCTGAGATAACATATGTTTTTAAGTCAGAGCTTTGCATGAAGGTCTCTGATATGGACAAAAGTAGTCCCTGTGTGTTTTGTAGGTATGGGATCCTCAAGGCCATCTCCTTGGTGTTGGTGTGGAAAGTGTTGGTAGGTGGAGAGGTGTCTGCTCTGCATGAGGACTCAGAGCCTCAAGCTTGTTACAACATCTTCCTTAATTTTAGTAATCTCACCTACATTTAATTTCCCTGACTTCTGGAAACATCTGTGGGTTTAACAACTTTTCTCACTGCTTGGTCCTGAGCAGGGACCAGCTGCAGGAGATTGGAAATCATCTTCTGGGAGCCACCGTGCTTCTCCAGCAGCGCTGGGAAGTCGGCAAGTGCTGTGCTGTGAGATCGTGTCTATGGGAAGCTGTCCTCCGCTCAGCAAAATCTCTTTCCCTTGATGATTTACATGGCAAAAAAACCCAACCCAACCTTGACTTCTATATTTTCAAATGTGCCTTTAAAGAACGGGGTGTGTTTCTGACTGGATCCTGGTGTAAATCACTTCAGCTCTCTCAGCCGGGCCCTTCATCGCTTTTCTAGTTTATTTACTCTGCAAACCCAGAGCTAAAATGCGGGTTTGCCGATTAGGACAGATGGCAACAGGAGGTGCGGTAAAGCTTTTTAAAGAAATAACAAACTTGGAGAAAGCCAAGGAGGTACAAAATTATTCTCAAGATCTAATTATTCCAGGCAATGAAAAAACCAGGCTTCTTGAACTCGGCTTCTCAGGGTTATATTAATATGAAGCATTTAATCATTACGGAGATGAAATTAGTTCACCCAGATTGATCTCTAAGCTGAACTGGAAAGTTGGACAAAATAATCGTTTCATAAACTTCCTTAGAATAATAATTTTCCTGAACAATTATGCTGAAGGACATCAGCTGGTAACCTTGTGGGGCTCGGGTACCTGCTTGTGCTGCAGCTGAGAAGAAGGGTGAAAAAGCCTTGCTGTCGTTTGTTAGAAACAGGAGTGGGAACGTTTCATCTCTGATGCACATGTGGGTGCTGAGGTGGGTCTCGGACCTCATGGGTCTGACATTAGATGGAAGGTTTGGTTTGTGAATGTTGAAGGAAAGTGCCTTCTTTCTCCCAATTTTTAATTTCCAGGGAAGAGCTGTGATTTTAGCAGCTCCTCTTCCGTTTTCAGTCCCAGGTGCAGACAAGTAAAACTGTCAGAATTTGTCTGAAGGGTGGAAAAACCCAGAACAATAATTGAAGAAAAATGTTGCAAGTTGTTACAATGATATAATAATAATAATAATAACCAAACAAAAACCAACAAAAAGGGGGGGGAATGTGATTACCAACCAATCATCAGAGGGTCTTCACAGGTGGTCAGGAGCTACACTTTGAGCTTCTCTTATCTTCAAGGGACTTTGCTGTTGGTAAGATGCTGGGGAGATGTTTCTCAGTGGTCAGGGTTTGAGGCTGTGGGTGAAACGTGCAGCATCAGCAGGATTTCAGTGAAAAATTTGCTTTTCTCTGGTTTTAGTGTTTGAAATTAGAAGTGGTATTTTCCTCGAGCCAGATCTGGTGGCTGTGAAGCAGGGGGCAGGACCTCGCTGGAGAGGAAATGGAGCGTAATTCAGGATTTACCCAACCAGTGTGCACCGTGGACCGGTAGAGGTCTTCCGCTCTGAACTGGGAGCCGACCAGTTTGAGAATTGTTTGTTTGTTTAGGGGCACAGCCAGTTGGTTACCAGCCTTATTTCAGTTAAGTGGTTTCCAAGCTTTTACGAGTGGACAGAAGACTTTCTGTTTGTCGTAAAAGTTTAGTATAAGAAAAAAAAAAAATATTTATAACCTAAAAAAATGATTGTAGGAGAATCCAAACCAGTGCCTGAAAATACCAGAGACTCTCGTTACCCGTATGTCCTTTCAGCAGCGAAGATCAGCTGTGAAATCTGCAGCAGCAGCTTCAAAATGTACCCCAAGCGAGGCTCTGAGGTGGCTGTACTGCCAGAACTAGCAGGGAGCAGTGGGAAATGGTGTGGTTTATGGCTTAACTGCCTGCGGGAAGGGCTGGGTGCCGGTGTCTGGAGGAGACAGCCCCAGCGAGCGATTCGGGGGATGTTCGGGTAGTGGAGCTTTTCGGGGGAAACAAAAAAAGCCCTGTAGCTGGCTATTGCCAGATGAGTCGGAATAATGACAGTGTTAGCGGTAAACAGTTTTAATTTATACAGGTGACATTTAAAATGCAAATCAGACCTTAAGATAATTGCTGGAAATAAGGAAGCCTCTGTTGGTTTAGGGAATATTTCCAGTTTCTATGGAAATTATTTATAATGCAGTGAGATCAATGAAGGAGCTCATGTCTTAGAAGACTTGGCTGGAGCTGCTCCTCTGTGGAGTCAAAAAGCTTGTTTAAAGTGAGCGTGTGGGGACAGGAGCTGGTGGTCAAGGTGATGCGCTGGGAAAGAAGTACTCAAATCTGTTGAAAAAGATAATTTTTCTCTTGACATTGCAAATGCAGATGGACCCAAATTAGACGGTGTTATCGCAGACCCGTGTGCTTATCTCTGCTCCCTGAATGAAGCTGGAGTTGCGCATCTGCTTTCAAATTTAGGGATTATTTTTAATTTTTACGTGTCTTTTACACATGCTGTTGTAGCAGGGAGGGCTAAAGTCTGAAACTGCATTTGATTGATCGGTACTGGGGGTTATGGTGTGGTGAACTAGTCTGCTTGTTTTTATAGGGTCCATGAGATGCAGCTGAAGGAAAATATGCTTTTTGGGGGTTGGCAATCACTTGACAAGAAATGATGCTGCAGGAGGGCTGTGGGGCTCCACTGAGCAGACCTGGGTCCCGGCTGCAGTTCTCCAGCACTAACTTAACCCAGATGGTTGTAAAACTGCCATCTGGGCGGCCATTCCCGGGGGTGCCGTGTGTCCCCTCACTCAGGTGGGCAGGAGGGGACTGAGGGAGCGCCTCGGTGGCACCTGGGACCGTGGTGCTTGCTCCGGTGACCTTGTGTTTGGCCTCCTGCAGTGGCATTTGTCTTCCCTCTTCTGAAGCCTGGGTGGGCAAATGAAATCCAGACTCACCTGTGCTGACGCTGCTTCACATTTTAATGCGGTTTATATTGTTTAATGGGCTTTTGAGTGCTCTGCATTGACCTCCTCCAGAGCAATTATTTCCTCCTTGCAGTAGGTGAACGCTACCGGAGAGCATCCTCTTGGGGACCTCAGCATCTTTATCTGATTTATAACAGATTTCTCCACTCCTTACAACCACCAATCTTGTTTTCTGCTCTGATTTCATTTCATCTTCCTCTTCTGAAGCTGGACTTTTACCTAGAGGCTTTGGGGATTTTTTTGCTGGTAATTGTCTGAGTAGTGGTTTTTTTTTTTCCGATCAGCCTCCCGCAAACCCTTTAATTTACTTGATATTCATCCTTCTTTGTACTTCACTTCCAGGTTTATTATTCCAGGTTTCAGCGCACCATGCCATTTACCCAGTTAGCAGTAAGATACAATCTCCTCGTTTCCATCTGAATGGTTTCTCATTAGTTCATGTGGGTGGGAACGTGTAACACGCGCCTCTGTGTGTGCTCCCACCACCCTGTGCATGAGAATGTACCTTCTGCCTGGAGAAAATGAATAAAAATGCAGTTCTGAGTGGAAAAGGGGGAGCTGACATCTTTGCCTGCCGTTTGCATACGTGTTCAATGCATTTATAAAGTGTCAGGTGTGACGGGCAGAGGGTGGGTGTGCGCGGCAGAGATGGAGCCGTCTGTGCTCACACACACACGTTAATTCGGGCATGTTTGGGGGCACAAATGTTCACCGGGTGACAGGGGTGAGCTCTGTTGACCTCTGCAAAGCGGTGTTGATTGATGCCAGCCTCGCATCTTGCTTCTCCTGATAAACCCAGCGGGTTGCTCCCGCGCTACTGGATTCACTCCATCCCTGGTCCGTGGGGCGATGATGCCACGGACACGAGGAGGGTGCAAGGCCGTGCCTGGCTCCTGGAGAGACCTTGTGCTGGGTGAGCCCAGCCACAGGCAGCAGAGGAAAGGAGTTTATCTCTTCTCCTGTTGCCCAAGCTGCTGTTCCCTCTTGGTGCCGCAGCTGCATTGCCCACAACGTCCCCACAGTGGGGCTGTGGGACACGGTAGTATCTTAAATTAAGCCTTTATGGCTATATTTTCAGTAAATAAAGCCTTCCTTTCCCTACCTACATGCTGTTGCATAAGGAAAGATGCAAAAGGAAAGATGAACTGGTCCTTTTACCCTATTGTACTTGTATTCCTGTCCGTAGCCGCTTACGCAGCCCGTTTTCCCCCCTGGCTGTCACCCCCCCGTAGCTCTTCCCGCCTGGAAGATTCATTTCAGCTCCCACCTGAGGCTCTGCCTGACCTTGTAACTTCCCCCACAGCTCATTCATCTGCCCCAGCAACTCCTATTGCCACGAGATCAGGCGTGCAAAGTTATTTGCATCTGCCTGGGGCCAACCCCCCCCCTTGCAAAGGCGTAAATTGATGCAATTTGGTAGATTTAATTTGGCTGCCTACCAGCATGAGCTTGGAATCTGGCGTATGCAAGAGGTTGCTAATATATTATTCATTTTAATGTTATCTTTTCATTCTTTATTCTTTGACTCGCCTATACCGAAAATGCAGTGACATGCTGTTATGTCTTCTCTATCTTTAATTGGGCCTTCTTACAAGGTTTAAGTACGTCTTCATATTCAGGTTAATAACTTGCAGTTGCACTTCACATTAGTGTTTTTATGGAATGATCAATTGTTTTTGCAGGTTGGAGAACTCAGCAAATCCGTAAGCTATTTATCATATAAGCTGTAACCACTTGATAGCTATTACAAACTGTTTAAAATGAATGCTCTTTGCATTTGCTGGTGTTTGTAACAGTTCTAAACTCTTAACCACTTATAAATAATGTATAAAAAGCAGTGTAATAAGCATATTGATGTCTTTATCCACCTTCCACGGCAACCTGTGCTGAGGGCTGTGGACGAAGGTGAAGGTGATGGTGAGAAATGCTCTCCTGCCCCTCGCTGCCAGTGACAGTGGTGGCTGGTGTCCCCGTCACCCATGTGGAATGACACCATGGCTGTAGACGCTCCTCAGCAGCATCAGGGTTGGCATCACACACATGGCTCATCTTTGCTTTCATGGCCAAGGCAAGGTAGGACCTGGCAGCAACATTGAGTCTTTCCCTCCAGTTGGGACTCTCAAAGGAGTCTTGTGTTGGACCCTCAGTCCCTATTGAAAGAAATTTTGAGCCAAAGCAACCTCTTGTCACAATGAACCTTAAAACCAGCTGGTGTGTTGCTTTCTCATCATTCAGGAAAATTGGGGGTGGGTTAAGGTAGTAAGTGTTCCTGTCTTAGAAGGATAAAAGATGTTTCTACTCCCTCTGCAAAGAAATTGCTTCAGGACTGATGTCCCCTTTGGGTCTCAGAGAAGTCACCACCAGGTACCTGGTAAGGATGCTGTTCTGTGCTCTGTAACCAAAGGAAATTCTTAGTTGACGTGGTCTGAAGGGTTTTCTTGTTGTTTTTTCATGTCGTTCAAAGCTCTGCAGTCACTCTGGGGCTGGTCCAGTGGTGGCTGTCTGCAGCCAAAGCAGAAACCATCGCTCCCTGGGGTATGTGTTTAACTCTTGGGATGTTTGGTCAATGAAAGCCAAGGTTTTGGAAGAAGCCAAGTAAATCATGTCACCAGTGATTTGTGACAAGTCTCTGGAGAACGCGTGGCGTGAAGGAAGTGCTGATGGGGTGGCTGCGATCCCGCTCCCCCCAACCAGGAGAGGATATTTCTTCCAGGATGACTAGTTCCTTGCTACATATCTGCTCTTGTGCAAATGATCAATAGGAATAACACGTTACAAATAATGCTCCTTCCCTCTTTCAGGAGGATAGCAGAGGGCTATTTTTAAAAGGTTATTCAAACCCCAGCTCCTATTACTGTAGAGCTGTTGTGAGCTGTCAGGAACAGAACCATAATCTTCACCTGTTATTGTTGGACTTGACTTACAAATTCAATATGAATTGCATGAGCTAAAGCACATTGATTAGAGGGTTACTTCCATATGAAGGCAAATCATCTAATTTTTACGCTGCTGGCTCAACAAGTATTAGCTAATCATCTAGTATGAATGGTTTCAAAATACCACTTTGCCGGCAAAGGGCCAGTGGCAGATTATTTATGGGTGAAACCCCCCAGGCTGGCACTTACGCCGCAGCAGCACTTATGACTGGGACCTGGTGCTGTGCAGGTGCTCTAGCTGCCTGTCCCACCAACAACTGGGAACAAACGAGGAGGCAGGGTCATTAACCAAGGAAAGGGCGAGAGACAGAAGATTTGGTGTCGACTGTGGGATGGATTTCTATTTTAGAGCCTGTGCTCAAATGATGGCATGCAAATGCAAACAGCTTTCGGTCAGATGTTTACCTTTCTTATAAGAAATTATTGTAGTGATAAAATCTGCTTTTTTGGGGGGAGCTTCAATCTGAATTAATTTTTCCCTCTGCAAACAATGACTTGCTGCTTTGGAGATGCAATAGAGTTTGTATATATAAATCAGGCAGCGTGCCCAGAGATCCCTGGGATAATGATAGTGGGAAATTCAATTTTTTTTAGTTGAGGCTGGGGGAGAATTTCGCTGCCAGGTTCGCGGTGGGACTCTTCCGTGGTGACAGGCAGTAGCAGGGAGGTTGATCTGCTGCTGGAGGCATTTCATGGGGGTCTGAACTTGGAGTTTTGGTAGGAATCTGTTGGTTAATTAATTATTATTTTTTTTATTTCAAGTATACCGATGTTATGGAATAATCAAGACAAACTGTGTAGCGTTGTCTTTGTGCATTTTGGGAAAGTGGAACTTTTTCCTTCTAGCAAAGCAACGGAGAAACACCATGCGCTGATGGTTGAGGGTGGAGCATGGAGAGCTGTTGTGGTACAGGCAGCTTCGTGCAGCCGTGTCCATTTGCCTGGTTGTATTTCTGATTTTTCTGATATCAGTTGTAATTCTGATTTGTCCAGATCCCTGGCCCGACACCAGCCATCGATGGGTTGGTAAGTGACATTTTTTGCATACATGGAACATTTAAGATTTGTATAGTAACTTATGGGATAATCGTTGTATCCCACACTAACTTTAAGTGTAGTAGAGTATTGACGGACAGTCCATCTGTACTTCTTAAATATTTTATGTACATAAATTTACTGATTAGAACTCAATAAACTAACTGCTAGATCAGATCTGTCTGAGTGATCTCTGACTCTCCTCCTGTGACAAGCCCCTCTCCACCACAAAGGCTCTCGCTGGTGCCAACGTCTTCAAGCATCGCTTCGTGTGGTTGGATGGTTGGACCAAGTGATGCTTTCAGGGGCATCGTGATGCTTCCAGCACTTTCTCTCAGGGTTGGGAAGGAAACCAGAGGCCTCTGTGACAATACTGTAAAACTCCTGTGACACTGCAGTTTCGGAGCAGTGAGGTGAGACCTGTCTGTCCTTGTGTGCTATTAACACCGTCCAGTGTTTTCCAAACCTCTCTCATGAATAGGAACATCTTGGTTTTGTGTCTACTCCTGGAAATTGGGAACTCTTCAGGGGTCTCAAGTCAAGATCTCCTGGTACATTTTGAAATTTTAACCTGCATTTCCAGAAGAAATGATTGTGGTTAGCTGGGGGCTTTATACTTGCAATTCTGTGTAATAATTCTAGTTTTTCCCTATTGTTTGGAAAGAGGATTCCTCCAAAAGATCAAGATGCAGCTTTCGAGTGATGGAGTGAGGAGCAGCGACTGATTCCTGGAGATGGAGCCTCATGTTCCAGGAAAGAGCATTTCAGCCAGCGTGACTTGACTATGCTCAGTTAGTAAGTAGCTCCCTATTTGTGTATTAAACTCTCACTGGCCAAACAGTACAGTTGGAAAACATAAGTGCGAGTGCTTAATAAACACTCCACAGGTGTTATAAACACATTGCCAAGTGGTCTACGTGCTACAGAGGGATGTGAGGGAACCAGCAGGACGCCTGCTTATCCATTAGCATCATTTATAAGCACCCAGCCAGCCTATAGCTATTGATTTTCCACTCATTCAAACTTTAGACAGTAATTTATCAAGTCTTCGTAAAGTAAACCTCTTTTTTAAAGCCTAATGTCTTGGGTTTTACATCAAGTGAGCACTTGTCCCCGTGCCTGCGGGTGCCAGATAAGCCCTAATTCACAGGTTTCTCTGGGAGCTGTCTGTATCGTCGGACAAAACCTTCCCTACGAGCAAAGCAGCTTATTTTCCCCTGATACAGAACAGTTGGCTGCCTTAAAGAAAAACGTTTGTTTTCTAAGCAAAAATGAATGACTTCAGATGTCAGATTAGATTAAGAAATTTTCTTTCATAAGCAGTGATGGGTGATGGGTACAGCCTCTGGTCCTTCCCATAGCACCTCATATTGTATGTATGGGGTTTTTTTTTCCCACCTGAGCAAAATCTGGATTAAATTCAATTCCTAGGAATGGCGTGTGAAACGCAGCTGTCCCTGGCTGGGGTTTGGTGGCTTTGGCAGGAGTGAGCAGCTGTTGGGAGCAGCGAGTGAAGACAGTGGTAGGTGTCTGGAAGCCGGCGAGGAGGCCCACGGGGATGTCTTCTCCCCAGCTGCTCCCGCAAGAGCTGCCAGTGGAGTATTAATGACCACGGGCTGCCGAGACCTCCGTTTTACATATCATCTGAGTACACAGAGTGCAAAAGTAATTTAATTCAGGCATCACAATTAAGGAAACAATTATCTCTCATGTCTTGGGCTGATCTCCAGGTCATCTTAGCATTATCCCTTTTGATCTCATTATGAATTTAAAATATGCAATAAATTGGCTCTTAATTCTATAGAAAAGGTCAAGCTTGCTTTCTACAAGAGACAGGAATGTATTTAATGGGAAGATCTCAAGGACAAGGGAAACATTTGTTAATAAGTAAGGGAATGAGCGCCAACCCACCTCCCAGGGACCATTGTGAAGCACTTCTGCATGTCCATAACCTTTCCATGGGCAAATCCTGCTGGAGGATCCTCTCCCAAGAAGTCGATTCTGACCAAGGGAGCAATTAATGTTGGTGTTTCTTCACAGATTATGCTTGGATGACGCAGTAATGGAAGGAACCTAATTTTGTTACTTGAGGCCCAGGGAACTTCAGTGCTCCGTTCCCGCAGATGGTTTTGACAACCTGCTTGAGAAAGTGGGTTCACAGGTCATTTTGTGGTTAACAGATTATTTTAAGGTTAACAATAGCCTTGGCAAGTGGAGTAAGATTAATTGCACTAAACTGAGCTATGTTGATATACCTCTGTTAAGTTCTGGTTGATGTAGCTTTTGCTCTTCTTTTTTTTTTTTTTTATTAGGAATTGTTATAAGTTTATACCATTGTGTCAAAATGAAGGCATCCATTCAAAGAGAGCTTTAGCATAAGGAAGATGTGGCTTTATAACTTTAGTTTATTTTCTCAAATATGTAATTACAACAAAATGGTTTGGTGTTAACTATGTGGGGCATGGCTGCAGACGCTGTGTTACTGCTGGTGACATTTGCCACCCCGGCTGAGCAGCATAAACCAGGTGAGACAGACTCACTCCCCCCCACTGGAGTAGGTAGGGCATGAGTACGGTCTGTATGGATTTATTTTCACTGATCTCTAAAGATTTATCATCATCACTGCTCCTTTGAAAGGCTGAGGGACCTGGGTCTTTTTAGTCTGGAGAAGAGAAGACTGAGAGGGGATCTGATCTTCAAGGGTGGGTGTCAGGAGGATGGGGCCAGGCTTTTTTCAGTGGTGCCCAGGGGCAGGACAAGAGGGAATGGGCACAAACTTGAACATGGCAAGTTCCATCTAAACATGAGGAGGAACTTCTTTCCTGTGAGGGTGGCAGAGCCCTGGAAGAGGCTGCC
>JAOXNO010000003.1:14558810-14576457 GCA_028565335.1 Limnodromus scolopaceus
CCAGGCTGAACCCCCCAACTCTCTCAGCCTGTCCTCCCAGCAGAGGGGCTCCAGCCCTCCCAGCATCTCCGTGGCCTTCTCTGGTTCCGTTCCAACAGGTCCATGTCCTTCCTGTGCTGAGGACTCCAGAACTGGACACTGTGCTCCAGGTGGAGTCTCCCCAGAGCGGAGCAGAGGGGTAGAATCCCCCGCCTTGTCCTGCTGACCCCCTTTCTTTTGATGCAACCCAGGGTGCGGGGGAGTTTCTGGGCTGCCAGCACACATTGCCAGCTCATGTTGAGCTTCTCATCCACTAACACCCTCAAGCCCTTCTCCTCAGGGCTGCTCTTAAAGGACATAAACATGCCCTGTCCTTATGTGGAGAGATGCTGGGGACACTAAAGCTTGCCATACCAGCATCCCATTAACACTTGGGGCTCCTCCGAACAGGCCTGTACCCACTGCATCATTAGCTACTGTCCCTGGAAGGATGTGGTCCCCCTGGATGGAACCTGGCATCTCAGAGGGCCGGCACCTCCCATTGTTATGCACATTTAGGAAATGTACCGTGAATTTGGGCTTCCCAGTGCCAGTCCCCAAGCCCAGTGTGCCCACCACGGCTCCGGCACTTTGCCAGAAGAGCCGCAGAAGTGACTCCCTCTTGCCTAGAAGTCACCAGTCCTCGGCAGAGACGTGGCATGTGGCTGTGGGTGACCCCGACGACTCCTCTTGCAAATTTTTAGAAGTTCCTTGCAGTCACTTTTGCTGCTTTTAAGCCCTGGGGTGCTCTGGCTACAGCCTTTGTCTCCACCTTGGATTTTCCTGCAGGGATTACAGTTTAATGAGTTCGGTTGGCAACTCACTGCTGTGCTAAGGCTACTGAATTTTGTAGCTGAGGATGTGTTTAATGTGCTGTTACCACTGGAAACGGTGATGGATTATGTGCAATAGCAACGGTATGCGACCGAACAACCAGGTAGCTAATTACTGCAATTATAACGTTTTATGAAAAGAAATTGCATTTCATGGTCATCATTATCATGATGAATTTCCCACATTATTCCTGGTCACCTGCACCACTTGTACCATCAATGGCCACAGTCCCGTCCAGAAAGAAAACCCTCCCCTCCTGTGCGTGGAGGGGATGGTGTCGTTAATGTGACAGTGTCTAATTGCTCTGCTGCCCAAGTTCAATATTTATATCCCTTTGTACATATTAGTCACATCTGAGTATTCTGTTACACATGGCGTGGCTGGCTTTTGCAGATAAATTTATAGCTGGCTTTCTCTGACCGATCTAACACATATAAATGCTGGCCTTAAATCTGCGGAGAGACTGGGGAGTGAGATGTTTTGGCAAATTGTGCAGAGCAAGTGAAATGACGGGAATTGGAAAGTGGGAGTGTTGCTTGGTACAAGATCCTTGACTCTCGTTGAGTGATAAATTTTCCCGTACTAAATAGCTGGCACATTATGTTACACGAGGTTGATGGGTGCAAATTATCAGCTTGGTTGTTTCCAGACAGAATGTTATTAGCCGTAGGGAAATATGGCAAAGGGCCAGGAGCAGAGCACGAACTTCTGTGTACATTGTCTTGAATTGCAAAAGCAATTGTGTGGGCCTATTCGAATTGGCAACAGGAAAGTCAGTACCGAAGCTATATTTAAAGTGAAGAGATTAAGCTTTTTGCAATACGGCCCTGAGACCCTGATCACACAGAGAATATCAGAATGCCATGTTAATTAGAAACAGCCTGTAATCAAAGAGCTGCATTTCCTACCACGTTGAGATCTTAATATGCAGGACGCAAAGAAAGGATTGCAACTATGTGGAGAGAAAACCTAGAGTAATAAATATTTCAGAGCAGATATTGAGCTTCATAGTTCAACCAGTCTGCAAAAATTCAAGGTGAGACCTCTTAAATGGATGGATAACCTCCTGCCCTCCTCATCTGCTGTGAAGTTCTAGCACCCCCTTTCCACACGCTGGGTCCCTCCCAACAAGCAGAGGTTGATGTTGGGCCAGTGCCTGGGCTGGGCTGGGCTGGCTGCTCCCGTTTTCCTTCTTTGCACTGACCTCCAAAATGTGCAGCGTTCCACCAGCTCATACATATACAGCATCCCATTTTCATAGTAATTCATTTTTGGCAGGCAGCGTGCAAAAAATTCTGAAACCAAATGATTAGCTCAAAAACGCCTGTAATGTGAATATTCAGCCATGGAAAATTTTCCCTTTTCCCTCCAAGCTGAGGAGCATCGGAAGACACTGCCTTTTTTCCCAGTCTTGAATACCACTCAAGGTCTTCTGTCCTCGTTTCTGAAGGTCTGCACCTATAGCCCCAAGCAAATTATTATCCCAGTGATGTTTTATTCATTGTAATGCTGCCAAATGGATATTAATTTTTTTTGGTGTTAATGAGTAGTAATTTGAGCATTTGGAAAAATCCTAACCTATGGAGAAGCAAAAAAGTATTAAGAATAGAAATGTATGTCCCCAATGCAGGAGTCCCCGTGCTGCGGATGATGGGTTATCCAGCGATGGGGGTCACACCTCCCGCAGGATGCAGGGATGCAGGACAGTGAGGATGCTCCGTGGGTCTGCCCACAGCCCTGCTCGTGCCCTGGTACCCGGGGAAGAGCAACTCCCAGATGCCGCTGGGTTGTAAAAGTGACTGACACGACTTTTACTGACTCTCCTGGACGTGTTGTGCCAAAGGCATTGAAAATGCGCTCTGGGATTGATGTCAACGGTATCTTCTAAATGTAAGAAGTTAATAATTCATTAGTCTGCAGTCAGTCCCTCCTCGGAAAGTGACTCCGGAGAGCGACACACGCGTTGGCACAGAATCTTCCTCCCGGCCACGGAGGCTTTGCTCTGGTCTCCATCCCCCTTTTCAAGACCGTCTCTGATGCTCCTTTATGCACATTTTCTGCTTCTCAAATAATGCTGCCTAAGCCTCAGATAAATTATTAACTACAGAGCACAATGGCCACTGTTAAAACGGGTATTTTTCTTCCCAGGGGGAATCAGGGCTACAGCATCCTTAGTCTTCCAAGCAGAGGTCCCCTGGATCAGGAAATACCAGCGGGATTGGTGTCTCTGCTGCTGGACCTTCTGCTCTGCTGAGCCATACCTGCTACAATCATTTATATTTTAAACAAAATTTTGAAAATTACCATATAATTCATGGCTAAAGCCACAGTTTGCTGGAGTGCTTGTGGAAATCGGGTATTTCCTTTGGTTAAGAAATGGGTGTAAAAGGATGTTTGCTGCCAGATGGAGCCAACAGGTCTCCTTGTTTAATGAGGTTATTGATGGCCAGCTGCCCAGGGAGCACATGTCTGGGTCTGTGGCTCACTCGGACCAGAAATAGGGCGAGGAAACGCAGAAATACTGTTGAGACGAAAATGGTGCCTCAAGGTAGCAATAGAAGATGTGGCTGAAACAGGGCACGTGGCGTGATGTTCTCTGTGGGGCGGGTACAAGGTGGGTGTCTGCTGAAGAGCAAGGTAGAGGAAGCCTCCTGAGCCTGTTTTCTGTCAGTAGAAACTATGAGCAGAACAAAAAAAAAAAAACATTATGTAAAATACATGTGAGTGATTCTTTGTGAAGCCAGAGGGGTGAAGGCTGCGGTGAACAGAAGAGCTGCCTTGGAGGCCTTCTGGCACTTCAAGTGCTTCACATCACGTCCCGGACAGCCTGGCTGCAGAAAGCTCTTTTGAAATCTCTTTGAAAACCATCGGTGTCATGTCCTGTTTGGATCAAATGAGGAAAATGTTCTCAACGAAGCATTCTGAAATTTGTGTAAATGAGGCGAAATGAGGGCTGAGAGATTGTCTCCGGCGTTCGGTGGGATGAGAGCTGCTGAAGACCCTCTGCTGAAGCATGGATGGAGTGCCAGGTTGGTCTGGTCATTTCTTGAGGACTGCAAAAAGGGGGTTCGAATTTAATTTCTGTTCCCTGGTGGCCAGTGTTTGTTTAGAAACACTGGGCTTGGAAATAATGAGAGTGTGTGGAAATGGTTGAGAAATACTGAGTTTATTTGTGCGTGTCAGGGACCAAATATTGAATACACAACAGAAAGAAAGCTTTGACATGAGGGTTTGAATGCAGCTGCTCTGCAATCACAAACGTTTCATCCATCCCCTGCCACTAAATAGCTTGTTTTTACAGAAAAGTGGGCTTCTGCCACCTGCCTTATCAGCCAGGAATGGCTTACACGGTGTTTCCTGACAGAGGAACGACCATCGTTGTTGACAGAGCTGCAGTTTAGCAGCTGATGATGAGACCTCCTCCTGGGGTTCCTCCAAAAAGCAGAGATGCATCCATCAGAAGGAGCATTTGCTGGAGGAATAATGTAGCTCAGATGCACGGTGCGATCCTGCCAGCTGGGCTGGGTTCTGCAGTCAAACAGCTCGAAAACACGTTCTCTGAGGAAAAACCCCGTCTGAAACAGGCAGAAAGACTTCTCCGTGCAGAAACGGGGCGGTTTTGCCAAGTTGCAGCCCGCTTGTTTTCAGGACACGCCAAATATTTGTTCGCAGTCGAGGCGAACATACCGATCTGGTGTCAATAAATGCCTTGATTCCATTCAGTGTTTGAAAACAGTGTGTTGGCCACAGCCAGATTTGTTGGTGTCATCAGCGCCGGTTCTTACACAAACCGCTTAAGCTGTGCTTTTGTTTTGACATAACTTGCAAGATCATTTTTCATCACCACCAGTAACTGCTTTGAGAAATCTCCGGAGTCGACAGTCACACAGACTTGCTGCATTAACACTGAATGCTGCAAGAAATGGTGCTGGATTCTGTTCTCCTACGAAGATGTTTGGTGCGGTTTTGTGGGTAACTGCTCCATGTAAAACGTGTTGGGCTTGAGGAAAACTGGCTATAAAGTCCTTTTTTACCGGTACAGAAATTCATAGTCATATTTCTCAGTTTCTGCTGGCTTTTAAAAAAAAAATATTTCTGGTAATAACAATCTTTAACTTTTAATTTCAAATTTCCCATGTCTGTTATCCTTCTTGAACACGTGTTGCCGTGCCTCTGTGGTGAAATTCAGTATCAACTCCCACTCCAGAACAGCCATCTCATAACCCAGGTGGGACAGAGCATCACTGCTCTGCTCCCGTTCCTTTGCTGAAATAACTGTAATAAACGTAGCTACAGGCTTTGGTACAGGACTGTGGCGTATAGCTCTCATGAAAGAAAGTCTGTTCCCTGCATTAATTCCCCGATGGCAGACTAATTTCCTTCCTATATAATAATTATGGCCATGTGCAGTGTTATGGTATGACTCATTAGGTCTGTTGCATACAACACCTTGGCCTGATTTGCAAAAATGCTGAGTGATCTGCAAGCTCTGCTGACTTCAAGCATCTCACAAGTATTTTAGAGATGTAAAAGCAGAACTTAGTTAATATATTGGGTTTTTTTATTTTTCCCCGATTGAAATAGAAAAGGCAAAGAGCAAGGTAGGAGCTTCTTTTTGTCCAGCACCTTATCTTGGTAGCTATACAGGAATTTAAGATCATTAATTTCCTCAGCCAGAAAAATAACTAGCTGTCCAGCCATCATAATGAAAAAATATATATATACAGGTGTCAACCTGGACTTTGAAAATGCCCAGGCTGGACTACAGTGTACTGATTTGTTGATTCCTGCAATCAGATACGTGTTGTGGATTTATAGAAAACTTGTATGAAATATTTATACACAATTTGTTAGAGAAGTCTGCCTCTGAGGGTATTGCTGGTTACACAGTACTCCAGTTTTACTGGGGAAAAGTAAACTT
Source organism: Limnodromus scolopaceus (assembly GCA_028565335.1). Lineage (NCBI taxonomy): Eukaryota > Metazoa > Chordata > Aves > Charadriiformes > Scolopacidae > Limnodromus > Limnodromus scolopaceus. The sequence goes on from JAOXNO010000003.1 coordinate 14,564,584, forward strand.
TTAGTTTAGCAAATCATAAAATGGCATCACTTCCCACGTCAGTAAAGGCTGAATCCAGGCCTGATTCAGACAAGAGAACTGACATCTCCTGGTGAGATGTGCTCCATTTTTTCAGTCATCATCATTTGAAAAATTGGCTGAGTTAGGTCTTGTCCTGCAAATTGTTGCGATGTGAATATTATTCATAGAAAGGAATATTGCTGTTGGCATGAACGAGAAGTCCCTGTTGTTATGCACCCCTTAGGAGGACAGGAGTCTGCAAGTTTAGCTCAAATAACAGAGAGTCCATCTTGAACTTCTTGTTCTATGGGAAAACCCCAAATGCTTGGTGTAACCAAATAATCACTGTGCTATATGGAGCTGGTGAATGGCACTATGTGTACACCAAGTGAGGTTTTTCTCCCAGCGACGTGACACGCTGGCAGCGGTAGCACATGGAAGGATTTCCTACTCGTCCTAGAGACCCTCTCCTGTTCTTGTTCTAATCCTCACATTTTTGTTTGCAGCACAAATTCACATCAGGGTTGTAAGACCGAGGTGGCGTAGGGAGAAGTGTGTGCACGTGCAGTTACATATGGCTTTAGTTAGCCTGCCTAAAAATGGGTGAAACAGACAATTTGAAATTCATAATATCAAATGGCATTAGAGCTAGCTTTTTGGAGCTTTGGCATGACTCACCGTGCACAGACTTAAACAACAAATGCACTATCATTCATTCCCTTTGCTATTTTAAATTACGTGGGGGGAAAAAAGTCTCATCTAGAACCTACTGAAGTGAATGGGATGACTTCATTAATTTAAGGCGATCTTGGTTTATATTTTAGGACCTTACCTAAGAGCTGCCTACGTCCTCCCCCCTTCCCTGAGCAGTTGGAGGAAAGCTGAACACATCCTCCCCTGCGTCGCGTGTCTTTTCTCTGGAGACAAGAAGCGAGGTTAAGAGTTGGTTAATTCATCATTTGACTGCAAAAGGTTGGTGAAATAATTTACTTGAGAAAGACTAACGGGTAAACCAAGGCTGGTCTGTGCCAGAAGGTTTGGCGGGTTACAGATTAATACAGAGGGCACAGTGTTTCCCAGATTTTTCAAAATGTTGACCTTTCCGGTTTGCTCTAAAGTAATCTTCTGCCTTTGGTCTCTACTTGTCTGTAGTAAGAGGTAATTTCTGCAGCTTTTAATGTGTTTATTTCTCATGCTCTAAAAAAAAAAAGGAAAGCCTTTCACATTTTTTGAGTGAGGTTAATTTTAAAATTGGCTGAGATTAAAACAGAGAAAAAAACTTCCTGGGCATGACTTTGAGGATATTGCAGGTTTGCTCCTTGCCTGCTGCCATCAAGGCTTGGACTTCCTGCCTTTGACCACTTCTCAAAGATTTCTTGTCCATATTGGGAGTCAAACTTAATAAAGGGATTAGGATATTAGTGGGTGATCCATCAAATTAAAGAGTTTCTCCAAACTCTGTGGTTTGGATCCAGCAACCGTATGGGAGATGTTGCGTTTTATTGGTGTTCCCTCAAATGACCATGTAGTGATAAACCAGTGGTACCGAGGCGGATGGGAACGCACTCCTCTCCTCTACACCCATCTCTCAGATGCTGAAATTACCCCGGGAAACGTCCTGTCCTCTGGGAACGCTCGCAGCCGGGAGAACCGAGCGGTGCTTGAAGCCACGGTTCCTCCCGTTTCCCCTAAGGAGTTTTGCTGGTGCATTCACAGCCACAAAAGGGCTGTAGCACTGAATTTCCTTTGATGTAAGAGATATTTATTAGTATTGCTCACATGGAAATAGGCTTCCCTGCTCCTGCCTCTAAGGCAGAGGAGATATTGCTGGCTGAGAGACACAGGCAGAGGATTTGAATGATTTCCACGTGAGAAACCCACTTGGCTGGTTGTTGATCTGAAAAGAAAGCTGGTTTCTAAATTCTGACTTTGTTTTCCACAAGTTTGCTACTCCTCTGCTCTTCTTCCATTTTCTCTGCAAATACAGATTGACATCCGTAAACTTTCTGCCTTTTAAAATTGTGCCTCCGTCAGCATCTCTTCCTGCAGGAACTTTGTGTGAGAATTTCTAGAAGCTATACTTTGTCTTCCAGAAGTCTAATCTTAGACAATAAACAAACCCAGACAAGTGCTTTTTCAGTCTGGAAAGACAGAAATGAGTAACCTGTACTTGTTAAATTAGGCACTGTAAAAGTGCTGAGCTTTAAATCATTGTCCTAGTAATTATTGTCATCATTGTCATTATTAGATGACATAAGATTCTATTGCTGATAATTTGGAGGCTTTGATACATTTATTTGAACTGACTGCTCCTTTGGCTAAGAATAATTGCTTAAATTCCTCTCATGGGCTTTTGCTTCTATAAAAAGATTGTTGACCTTGAAGCTTTTACTTGATTTTGAATTCTTATTCAAATGCAAATACTAATAACGGAGAGAAAAAGATGTAACTTCCTAAGTAGATGTTCCTTTTGAGTTCTGGGGACCTTGTACAGAAAAGTCAGGTTTTGTTTGCGTTGTCAGAGACCCCCAGCCTCTCTCTTCATCCCGTTTTTTTAAATTTAAGAGTAGGAAGGTGAGGCTTTCTTTGTCATAAACAGTAGTTGATGGCAGTCAAGTGCTTTGACTGCTGAAGGTCTGCACTCTGCTGTTTGATGGACCTCTTGGCATTTGTATTGTTTTCTTTGGATGCTCATGTTGAGGACAGGGTATTACCAAGGCCAGTACCGTGTTCCCTCTGAATTGCTTTTTCTTTCTGCAGTTTTCCAGATCTTTCAATACTGGATCTGTCTATGTAGTCTTCACAGTGAGCTCTTTCTCTTACCTTTATTTGGTGAAGAATAAGAGTGAGCTTTTGGTGCTTCTTCAAGACTAACATTCTCAAAATTATCAAAAGCAAATGTGAGCCTTGGTTTTACCTGACTAGCTCTCTCAAAAATGAGATTTCAGGGCTTTTGGGACAATTTGGTCATAAGCTAGAGCTTTAAGTCTGAGGCAGGGATTTCCCTGCTCTCTCACGGGCTTGTCGGCTAATTTTTGGCCGGTTACATCTACCTCTCTGAGCATTTGTTACTCCACCCGCACGGAGGTGATAGTGCCAGCTTTCTTGGGGAACCAATTTCAGTTTTGCTGACAAAGCAGCGGGCACTTCACTTGAAGTAATTGTGTTTTTAAGTGCTGTGCTTGTTGTAGTCTCACTGAGATACTGAACATCTCCAAGTCCTGCTGCAGCTTCAGCTTCAGCCGCTCCTGGTGCTCCCCAGAACCTGCTCAGCAGTGGCCACCGCTGACCTTCAGAGGTGGGAGCAGTCATTTTGCAGGGAAGGTTTGCGTGTGGATCCGACTCTTATGGGAGGAGTAAAACTTCATCTACTTTGTTTTCTGTTTTACTTTTAGTTAAAATTTTGTGGATCCTGAACTTCTAAATTGGTGATTTCTGCAAGGATGACTCCAAGGATCTTGGTACAAAGACCTTGCATCTGCCCCTCAAGGCAGCTCTGGAGTCTTCTGCAGAGATGTACCTCTCTCCTACGTGAAAAATGATAATGCCATGAACACCCATGAGAGGCATAAGTGAATAAATCCATAAGGAGAAATGGCTGGGTTACAAGAGAAAAGCTTTTATTTACATCACAAATGATAAGAAGTGACGGAAGTCTTAAAAAATACAGACATAAGAATTTGAGAATTTGTGTGTTTATTGAATCCCTGTCAGGTCCAGCAGCCTAACACACACGGTAAATGTGATCTTTATTAGAGGATCTCATGGAGATGTTCAAATAATTAAAACTCAGATGTATTTCTTTGGTAGTGCACTCATCCTGTCTAGTGAGAAGGGTGTTTAAAGGCCCTTCAGCCAACAGCAGAGGTCTGGACAGACAGCTAATCAAAGATTTCTGAAAATAAGCTCTGTGTTTGTGAACTGATGTAAGTTTTAGTGCTCCAGGACGTGGGTGTTTCTCTGTGAGGAAAGGGTGGGACCTGAGGGTCTCCATGTCTCTGTACATCCATCCTGGTTCCCAGCTCTGATTATTTCAAGGTGTTTTGTTGTTTCTACAAGAACACTTCTGTTTCCCCCCCCCGAAGCTGCTGTTGGGAGGAGGCCATGGCCAGGAGGCTGCTGCAAGCAGGACACTGCACTATTCACTTCCTGAGGTCGTGTTGCATAAAATAGTGTACTTTTAGGTGATGTACCTGTTCAGCTGTGGTAATACCAAAGGATGATTTAGGGAACAAATTAGGAAGAAAAAAGACTCAGATAACAACATATAATAGTGCCAGGCAGTGTAAAAGACTCTGGAGAGCTCCGAAATGTCATGGTTTCATGCAGTGTGCAAATAAGGATGAAATTGAAAATCAGCTATTTTAGGAAAGGTAACTCTTAATTTGCATGAAATAATAATCAAATAATTATCAGACCACCTTAAACAGCAATATTGAAGGTCACTTAACTGCACAGAATGACACAATACAATAAGGCGTACCTGGCATAAAATCTTAAGTGGAATATAATTGCCAATGGGACTTGTTAATTTTTATTTTGAATAATCATGTTTATGTTTCTATGTAATGTCTGCCTTTAGTCTGCAAACATCTAAAAAGGTTTGACTCTTAGATGGTTCTGGAGTATTGAACTCTAAGTCAGCCTGAAACTGTTAGAAACTGAGGCAATGCAGAAGTGGGACGCAAAGATTTTCAATTGTTTTTAATCAAGCAAGTAAAGACTAATGAATCCAATGATAAAAAGACTTCTTCTTGTGATGGCTTGTAGGCTCTGGTGGATAAAAGGCCAGATGAGTCAAAGTCCTCTCGTGCATGATTTTAAAATACTCCTTTGTTTATGAAAAAGAAGACACCTTTGTTCCAGCGACCTGCTGGAGTGTGGTCTGTGAGTTGCCGACCGTAGGAGATTCCTTCCAGAGGGACATTGTCACAATACGCCAGCGATGATCACCGACTGCTGTGAACATTCTCCACATAGCTCTTGCTTTCCTTCCCATGAAAAGGTTGTAATCTTGGCAACATACAAAAAAAACAACAAACGTGTCTGGTCAAGTGTGGCGTGAATGAGTTGAACTTAACGGTCAAAAAGTGGAAGGCCACCAGTTTTAGATGATTTTTAATGGTGTCAAATTTCTCAGCTCTAAAATCAAAGCTGAAATAGCAATAAAACAATCTGTTCTAAGTTAAATGATTTAAACTAGGTATCCTATATTAGGCTCAGACAGAAATTTGAGTATTATACCAGTAATATGGTCTCTAAGCAGTACATTTTGTTCATTATTATTCTTCACATCCATGCCTTGTATGATCTCTTTTATTGGAGTTAATGGCAAATACTCTTAGGTGATAACAGGGGTGCAGGTTAATTATTCAATAACTACTGCTAAAGAATGCAATGTTTCCACTCCCAGTACAAAAAGGCTTCATTTTCCATCATGTCATTAAATATCTTCACTTAGAGTCTTGAGAACAAAGCATTGCCTCTGATTTAGGATCATCAAAAAGCACATAGTTTCTGCCTTTATTTAATTGACTTGTGATTTAATGTTAATGACATCCATGTATCCCTGCTCTTATATTTTAAAATGGAACTTGTCTGGGTTATAGCTGAGCCAGTGAAATCTGGCTGAGGTGCACTGTGATAGAGCACCTCTGTTGACAGTGATGTCCCATGCAAAGCCCAGCACACTTAAATCTGAGAGCTGCATGTTGTGGTCTGGACAATGTGGGTTGCAGAATAAGGTCCATCCCCATGTAGATTTTCATCAAGGAGGTTGAAGAGAGGTGGGAGTCCGTCTATTCTCCCAAGTAACAGGTGATGGGACAAGAGGAAATGGCCTCAAGTTGCACCAGGGGAGGTTTAGGATGGATATTAGGAAACATTTCTTCCCCGAAAGGGTTGTCAAGCCTTGGAAGAGGCTGCTCAGGGAAGTGGGGGAGATATCCCTGGAGATATTTAAAAACTGGGTAGATGTGGTGCTGAGGGACATGGTTCACTGGTGGTTTTGTCAGTGTTGGCTTGATGGTTGGACTCGATGATCTGAAAGGTCCCTTCCAACCTAGACCATTCTATGATTCTAAGAAACCCTGCATCACTTCAGCTCTTAATGTTGAAAACCCTATATTGGATTTAAATAGTCAATTAAAGGAAGGAAGAGTCACTGTGTTAGGTTGCTGGAAATGTGGTTTTCCTGCACCGAGTGACCCCCCCCACTACCCATATGTGCCTGGATATGTGTCTGCTGGGATGGAGCCCTGGGGGTCCCCCACCCTGAGCAGGACCAGGTGGGAGAGCAATGTTGAGATCTCATGTGACTGCTGCTGGTGGGTGTTCCTCTTGTCCCCTCTCCTGTCTGGAGCAGGGCTGGAGGGTGCTGAGGGAGGAACTTGCCTGTTGCACCTGTAAGGACTGCTCCTCCCTGGCTGTTGTGTCCCTGTGTGTGCGGGCTATAAGCCTTTCAAACGGTACCTTGCTCTGCGTTTCCCTACAGAGGCCCTCATGATGGTGGGATGGCTGAGCAGTGAGCCATTGAGAAGTCTTTTGTCACCGAGGGGAGATGGAGAATTTGGCCAGGACTTTTGGAGACAAGAATTTGGAAATCTGAAAGGGAGAGAATTACTCCCTACTCAGAAAAAATGAATTAGCAGAGAATGTACCACGGGTGTTTATTTGCCCCATCTCCCGTGGGTGAGTTATCCCCCTCAGCCCCATGGCAGGGCTTGTCCTGCTGAATCCACTGCTGTCTTGGGGGGCAGGAGGGGCTCTCCTCTGCCTTCATCCCCCCCTTTCCTCCCCCTTGATGCTCCACAAAATTCAGAGTGACCACAGGCTGCAGGAATGCAATCACGATTCTTTTCCTCAAGGGACAGCCATTTGTAGCCATGTTTAATTAATAATAATAATAATAAAAATCCTCTCAACCTGTCCATCTCCCACAGCTGAGGTGAGCATTATCACAGAGACAAAACCAGGGGCACTGGGGTTAATTAACTTGCTCCGGGCTGGTGTTAGAGCCAGACGGGATCTTCAGTCAAGAAAAGCCCACAGTCAAACATAAGGAAATTAGAAGTGCTGCAGTCTCTGTGGAGGCCATGTAGGTGGCCACGGCAAGGTCACAGAAGGCACAGAAACAGCAAAATGAGAAATGCATGTACAAAGCACAAACAAATGAAGCAGGAAAAGAGAAAGAAAAGGTCTCGGGGGGAAGACAGGGGTGTATTGCGGGATTTAACTGAAAACTAACACTTTTTTGCTCTTTGTCCTTCTCCCCTCCGTAGGCGAAGACAGATCTTCGGGACACGTGGGGCTGCTGGGCTCACACCACCTCCTCCTGCCTCTGGCCTGACTGCAGATAAGCACCCTGTGCCTGTGATAGGTCTCTTCATCCCAAAATATGCGCAGCAAAGTATGTATTTAATGTAATCAGCCTGTAGGCTATAGATCAACAGCATTTTCTGCTTTGTGCAGCTTCTCGAATGAGTCATGTTTTCCTCTTCATTTGGATGTGCGTATCCTCTAAGCCAGTTGATAAATCGTTCTTCCCTAACTCAATTAAATGTGGTTGTGTTTTCCTGTAGTGCTACGGTTTAATTCACAGCACTGCAGAGAATGTACTGTAACGAGGCTTCTTGTAAGTTATTTGTACACGTTGCAGTTTTGTCTAAAAGAGCTACTGCTGTAAAGTGAATTATGGATTTCTAGAGAGGAACAAAGGCTTCTCGAGCTGCACCTTTAATAAAACCTCCGAGATCAGTGCCTGGAGGATCCTGAACGTCAGCAGAAGACCTCTGAGCGATGCCCATTCACCCTGACGTACCTGGGTGCTTCAGAGGTTGAGCCCATGATTTGAGTGGGAACTTTTGCTGGACACAAATGGTCATGATTCATCCCATTCATGGAGAGTGGTGGCACTTGGCACTGTCTGTAGCCCAGCCCTGTTCAATACACAGCCCCAGACCTCCCATCATAGTGTCTTGAAAGAATTACGTCCCATCAGATGATCATCTCCATTTTCTCATCTGATACTGCTGCTTTTTTTGTATAGCAAGGTATTATCAAAGTGTAAAATTTGTTCAAATTAACATCTGAAGCCCTCTTCCATTTTGGGGGCTTTGAAAGCCCGGGTGATATATCAACGACCAAATGTAATTGCTTTCTCTAAAATACGGCTTTCTAAAAGGAAATATGACTTGGCTGTATGTAGTGAATGATTTAATTTATGTAGAAGCAATGGGTCTGAAAAAGGAGGAGGAGGAAAAGTTGTGATATGGAGGCTGAACTCATCTTAAGTTATGAATAACAGATGACTCACTTGGGAATATTTTTTGCTAGATTTAAATTAAATCTCATCAAATACATGATAATTGGATATATTTATAAACCTGCAAACTCTACTCAAGGGGAATTCAGTAATATTGTCGATAGTACAGGTTAACCATAAAACTAGTCAGAATTAATTATTGCGAGCAGTTGTACCTGGCTGCAATGGTAATTTGTTATAGTAATCCCTGGAAACTGAGGTTTTAACAGTCTGTCTTCTCATTCTCGATTTGGCTTTTAAATTATCTCCCAGAAATCATGAAGCGCTTTTTGGCTCCATAAAGTCAGGGCTTCTTGCCAGCCTGGTGCAAAGTACTTTTAGGAGGTCTACTCAAAATAGTGCTGTGGTTTACCAGGCACTCCAGAACAGTCAAGTTGTCAACAACTCATAAAACTGGCTTCCTAGGCACTGCTGCGTCCCAGCTAGGTCTTCTGAGGCCTGAGTGATTTGGTACTTTTAATGTAATCAGGATGTTCATATACCTAATGGTGATGCTGTGTGATCCTGTTCATGCTTCACAAGCAAGGGGTCTGTCCTTCAGCTGGCCAGATATTTCTCATGGCACCTACAGGAGATCTGAGGGTGGTAGTAAAGGGAAATTTAATGGAGATGGCCAAAAAATTCAAACCTTGGTCATACTTGCTCTCCTGGTCAGAGGAAACCATTGGTCTGAGAACTTTTCAGTTTTCTGCTCTTGCAACACACGAGCTACTGTGGTGTTTGCAAGGCTCTGGCAAGATCAGGTGGAACAAAAGACTTGAGGCATCTTGCAACCTCAAGTACTCATCCTTTTCTCCTAACATTTTGTGCCGGGTTGTCTAGAATTTCTTCTCTGCTAAATAGTACAAGCCATCTCACCCTCTGCCCTTCTGTTGGTTTTCTGGTTTTTTTTTTTGTTTGTTTGTTTTTTTTTGTTTTTTTTTGTTTTGTGTTTTTATTCTTTTTTTCCCCAGGAGAATAGAGTTATGGTTACCTCAACATGGTCCACAAACCTCTGGTTCTGTTGAGTTAGTCTGGCTGCTCTAGGTTGTATCTGCCTCATCTGCATGTGGGAAGGCACTTCTCCATTGCTTTAAGAGCTGTAATGTTCTCTACTGATGAAAATAGTTATATACTTATTTTTTTTCCTACAAATTATTAGGTCATTTTAAAAAAATGAGCTCATTTTAATCTAATTCTGCATGTGCAACTGTCTGGAGAGTTATTTTCTGCTCCAGTAGTTGCAGTTTGCAATTATTACGTTTCTTTTAAGAAAAGAAAAGTAACAGCTCAGTATTTTATATGAATTACTGGTGATCTTTCAGAACAACTTGTGTTTAGGATAAGTAATAAAAAAAATAAGAGGCCAAATGGGTAGTAATGTGGACTTGAAAAAGCACAGAGGAAGTAGGAACATATGTAAAGATTACTAAAATATGAACATTTGGCCACTTATGCACGAATATTTCAATTAAAAACCACGTAATTCTTATTGAAGTGAAATCAACAGTTCCTAACTAACCATGGCTTCTGATCATAAAAAGGCAATGTTTTTATTCCATTTACTTAATTGCTGTGATTCCTGTGTGTATTCAGACACGTCTGCAGCCCATCTCCGGCATCTCTCATGTGGGTCTCGGGCTTGAAGGGGGGTGTCAAGAAGTGCCTCAAGTACTTCAGGTCGTTCCCAGCAGGAGTGTGGACACAGTGATGTGGTTTTTTTCCTCTGTCTTTACACTCACACTTTCAGTACTTTTTGAGTACGGGATGCCAGTTTGTGTGTGTCTTGCCCAAGTGCTGAAGGTCGTGTCCAATTTCAATATGCTTTTAAATTTGATACTTACTTTGTGCATTTCCATGGAACTTGTGACCAATTTGAATGCTTCAAATTCAGCAGCATTCTGTCAGTTTATTTACCAGGAAAAAAAAGCTGGTGACTGGAATAGGTGCTTAAGGCTGTCTTAGATTTCCCATTTCTTTTTATTTAAGGGTGCAAATCAACATCTCTGTTCCTTGTATATTAAAGTCCCACCAGTATTTTTTTATATCAGGGTTTTAATCAGATACATAATTGACCTCTGGAGTGTTGTTTGGGCCCTGGAGCCAGGCGTGTGGTGTGGAGCCCGGCTGGGGTATGTGTGGGGTTGTGTGTTTGTGGAGGGTTGGGTGGTGGGTGAGCAGGGAGGTGATCTCACATGAGGAGGGATGGGTTTCCCATTGATTGCTCTGTGATGCTCTGTGCTCAAAAAGAGAGTTCAATCATGAATCTGCTTGCCGTGGTGTGTTGCCTGAAGGGTCCAGCATTTCTGGCTGTCCTGGAGTGCTGGTGCCGGAGAAGGGCTGTGTACGGGCTTCCCAACCATTTCTTCTTATCCAAAAAAGATGCAAGTATCGTCTTCTATTAATACACCTGTCTGCAGCCATTCCCACTTATATATACCTATTACCAACAACCTCAGCTCCTAATTTTGCAGATTTCTCATGCCAATGGGCAGACAACTTCCCCTGCAGGATGGAAGCGTCATCCACAGAGCAAGCTGTGAATCTCCTGCCAGGGGCTTCCCAACCCCGGCTGAGTCGTCAACCTCCAAACGATGAATAATGCTCCTCCGAACGAGCCACACTGCGTCAGCCTCCTAGAGAAACCTCTGGAGCATTTGGCCTAAGCTGTTGGAATTATTTCTTGCAAAAACAGCTGCTGCGTTGCTTGGCTTTCCTCTCCCCGGCATCGGGAAGAGGGAGAGAGAGAGGAGAATGAACGTGAGGAATTAAGAGGGTTGGAGAGGAGGAGAATGAGGCTGGAAAGGCTTGGGAGATTTGAGGCGGCCACCGGAGGCACTGCACGCTGAAACCAGGGGTAGTAAATACGTCTGGTCTTTTTGGTGAGATTTAAGATGTACTGAGGAGGATTTTTTAAAATGTTTTCTGTGTTAGTAAGCCAAAGGGTTTTGATACAAAAATAGGTACTTTTGGAAATTTAATACAGATTGTCAACAATCTGTCTGGTGTTTAACGAAGGCAGCGGGTTAATCCAGGGAGTGCGAGACAGGAATACCTGATAAAACACACCAGTACCTGAGGGAGCGATGCAGCGCAGCAGCGGGGAGGAGAAGCAGCAGCGAGAGGATTTTCTATAGCTTTGCACAGGGATTTCTGGATTTGCCAAACCCTGTGTAAAGCATGTGTCCGTAACCCTGTGCATCCTTCTGTTGCCTGGTTTGAATTTGTGTTGCTGAACTCAATTCCCGGGGCATATTCTGGTGTCAATCGTGAAGGACACTGGACATGCCAAAATCAGAGTCCTCTGCACGGTGCGAGCAGGGTCTGGGGTGGTGCTGGGTCTGGATCACCAGGTCTCTGCCCGCAGACATCCTGACCCTAGGGGTATCTGTGCCCAGATAGAAAAGAATCATAGAATCACATAAAAGTTTGGGTTGGCAGGGACCTTTAAAGGTGATCTAGTCCACCCCCCTGCCATGAGCAGCAAGATGACATCAAGCTCGGTGACGCAGTTGACACGCTGGAGGGAAGGGATGCCATCCAGAGGGACCTGGACAGGCTGGAGAGGTGGG